>OZ038447.1:10218948-10238948 GCA_964036265.1 Daptonema setosum
AAGCAAAACTAGAAGAAAAAATCATACTTGAATACTTGAGACTTCTAATGGAGGATTCATTCAACCATCCACCACTGGGAGCCCAATACCCCGCGATGTATTCTAGTAATACATCCATTCCATACTTCAAAACAACAACTCTTTTTCTTCGCCAGTTAGCAGCCGTTTTCAGCAGATGCCGTACGTATTATTGAGGGTTGTTGTAGACACAAACTCACACAATTACGTCATCGGGAACTAAAAATTCTGAGTGTATTTGAGAAAATTCCATTGTATAAATTTGAGAAAACATGGTACAAGGAAATTGATGGGTTTTTGGTTGCCTCTCGGTTGATGTAAAAGAAAATCTTGGACATGTGGCAAATGTTGAAACTGAGTAAAACCGGTTGGAATTTTTAAAAGAATCTAAAGTTATACACCAGTTTACTTAAGCGGAATACAGAGTTTTACATTTGATAATTTGTCCAGAAATTGCCCAAAAAATTAGAGGTAATATAAATTGCCTTGCATCTTAACCAATACTGAATTGAAACAGCAACCTATGATGATCTATAGTGTATCCTCGAAAACACGAGGCTGCCTGCGAAACTTGATATTTTTGACATTTAGAACGAAAAGTGACTGACTGACTGACAACATTGGCGTTTATGGCATATTTGGCAAATATATGCGACCGTAGTTAGAGAGAATGTATATTGAAAGAAATTGTTTGTTTACTGAGAAATCTACAAGTTTTTATAACGAATGTTTCTAAAAAGCATAGATTCAGCTGGCCTCTAGAAAAAATTGTTTGAAGAGAGCTAAAAACGTCATTGTTGTAGTAGTTAATAATTGTGTATAAGGAAAATGAGAACAAAGATCGGTACATATAATAGTTGAGTTGACTGATACAACGTGATTGTTGTGTGAAGGAGAGACGATGACCGAAAAAGCCAGGCAAAAAACACACATACATAAGGTAGTAATGTGCCTGATCTTGCAGATAACAAGTCAAGAATAAAGTAATCGACTATATGACTGTTATTGGATGAGGATCAGGTGATAAATGCAGCAGTTTCCGGTAATAGATGTATCACTTTAACAACTGCCATTAAAGTGATATATGTAGCGCTATTAAAATATGGTGCGGTGCGTTGGTTTGGTCTGTTTATTGCATTTCAATTGCAGGAACGAGAAAACAAGCTGCTGAAACATCGACTTTTTGTTGGCTTTGTGTATCTCTCAGATTGCGTAGCAGAATAACATTTCAAATATGGTGACTATATGTGTCGCAGACTTTCAGACTTCTTGACAGCTAAAAACACAAACACCGGTCAAGTAAAACTAACCAAAACTATGCAGATGAATCCAGAAAGCATTTATTTTGGTCAGTTAAAGAAGATCTGCTCCACGAATCAACGAAAAAGCCGCTTATGTATGTTGAAAACAGTAAGATTACCTAATAAAACAAACATCTGAGTCTTTGTTCTTCTCTGGATGATAACGCACTTTCCCACTGGCTGATTGTTTCTAAAGTTCACAGCACTTCAATATTTTAGTATTCACAGCGACGAAACACAAAGGCTAACGAACCAATGCAATTCAGTTTGATGAATATTCTTCTAAAATATAGCAAAGAAAAACTGTTTGACGTCACTGTCAAAAAAATAGATGGCGTTCACTATCCAATTAGTCAATTTATCAATGAATGGAATCAATAAACAAGGATTCACATTTACTAATTAAATCATTTGAAACCTATTACCTCTTTATTACTTAATGTAAAAATATTGGCAATTGCATCTTATGTGTACTTAGCAGTTTGTAAACACCTTCGTTTACAAACACATCTTTAACATGAATATACAGGGTGGCCCAAAAGTCTCTACCCGCTGTTTGACCATGGATTTCTCAAAATTATCAAATTGCATGATTCTCTTTTACAACCTAAATATACGTAATAACACCTGAAATTTCTTATTATGTGGTATATTTTTTTATAGGATTGCTCAAATTTTAGTTTTTGTCGAAATTGATGGAATTTTCGTGTATTTTCGGCAATTTTGACCAAAATACTATGGAAACTGGACATAATGATTCGATTAAATGTTTAAAGAATTGTAAAAGAATTTCACATTGCTGAAAACGAGTGTTAACTGGGTTTTTATGTTATCTATATAGGAGGACAGGTTGATATTAAAGTGATTTACGATAAAAAAAAGTTTGGGTAACCGAAGAAAAATCGACGTTTTTGACAAAAATCGAAAAATTCAAAAAATCGGTAAATTAACTTCTAGTCGGGATAATCATGCTTCAACAACTTCCAATGTGCGGATGTATCGTCATAAAACCCCATTTAGGGCTATTAAAACAAGATAAGCCTGAAAACTGCCAAATTACCGATTTTGGTTCTGAAAATGACTTGCGCATTTTGACTTATATTTTGCTGGTCGAAGCCAATAATAATTGTATTTTGTGATAAGTTCAGTTCAAACATCATCATAAAACAGAATTATGCAAACCTTGAATCTTATAACACGTTTACATTAAGAAAAATTTGACTGAAGATCATAAAAGTACAGGAAAAACCTGATTTTCGCCGAAGTTCCACAAAAAGTCATGAAATCGTAAGAAATAGGTAAAATCTGACAACATAATTGGATTTTTCAGGTGTTTTTACCTGTATTTGCATACTTGGACAATCTTCAAATATATTTTTTTCGAGAAATTCGACGTCAAACAGCGGGTAGAGACTTTTGGGCCTCCCTGTAAGCTAGTAAAATAATTTCAAGAAAACGGTGCAATGTCTGGAGTAAGTGCATATAAACTACCGAAAATGGAACACAAACCAAAACTTGCTTTAACCAACATGTCTTCAGGAATAACAACCAGTTTTTCGAATAGCACATAATAGTATGATTCTAGTATTCACACTAAACTACGCGTAATGGATTTGTTCTGCAATGATCTGCGGTGCAGAGTCCGTCTGTGAGGAATTCGCGAACGTCAGTGAAGTCAGCAGATAACAAACCAGATAACCGGATACAACCAGATATGTGGATAGGAAGTGGCAGACGATGGTACCACGTATACGGATTGTATGAATGTATGATATGTACATTTCGGTTAGTCAAATCAAAAGTTGTGATGCAACTTTCCAAAAAATTACGTCAGAATTGAATGAAATATAGAATATGCAGGTTGTAAATTCAATCAATGTCCTGCCCGATCACCGAATTTTTATTATGTTGATAAAATAACTTGAATAATCATATATTGCCTTGAAACAACAGTATTAGCATAAAAGATGTAATCGTCGTCCACCATGGGAGAATCAGCATCTTCTGAGAAAAATCCTCGACAACAACAAATACGATGATAATATTCTTTGAGAATTAGCATATGAAAAGGTGATTATAAATATTCAATTACTTCAGCGAAAATAAATCAACTGATAACAGGATTTTTTATAACAATTCGGCAACAACAAAATCAGCTGATAATAACAAAGAACATACAGTATACTCAAATATGTACATATTAACTTGGCACCAACAGGTATCGCCAGCGTCTCACTAAGCCCGCATTTTTGGCTCCATTCCCAAAACTAATGCTCATTCTCCCTCTCTGTAACCAGTTAAATCTCGAACTTCAAAGCTCTATTCACCGAAATTCGCCGAAACCTTCAGATAAAACATCAAACGTAGGATAGTAATATGTAGTTCCGAAGAGATAGTCGACTGAATAAAAGTTTTTTTTTCTTCTATGAATCTATTTACTTATTTGATGGGTCTGATATTTTTAATTCTCTGGTTATGTTACGTTAGTTAGTACAATATACATGCATTTGTTGTTATACAAAAAAATTTAAGTGAAATTTTTTATCATTTAAATGTCGGTAAAATAACCCGGCTCTCACGAAGTTGGCCGACTGAGATATACACTGGAGAAACCAGACGTTATGTACACTTGAGCGAGCCTACACCGAACTAGAATCAACATATTTACGATGGTCTATCACATTTATGTATACAAAATATAATATTGTGGACTGTGGTGAATGTTTAACAAAACAGAATATGTTGTGGTGAATGTTGAATCAAATTGAAAATATCAGATAGTCGTAATGTTTGTAGCCTTTATGCATCAATACAGTGCAAAATCTTAGTAAAAGCAGCAGTAGAACTTTTGTAACAAATCGGACCTGCCATTTTTTCAGACTTGTGGAACAGTGCTTTTTTTCTTTTCATTCAAGACCGATGAAATGGAGAAACTATGTAATAGTAAAATAAATGAAAACCAAAAAATTAACAAAGATATATGTAGGTTGGTATATGTATGTACGTTGGTAGTAAACTTGCTTAGAACTTGCTGCCCTATTTGTGGCTATTTGGTTTGTGTGCCCAAGCAACTGAACGAAATGACGGACTGACTGAAGTTTCGTCAAATCGGACACAAGCGGACCACCAAATCCTCCAAACGGGAAGAAGTCGTACTCCGAAGAGAAATCGGCAAATTAGATACCATTAGAAAAAAAACTCTATTTTAGGCCACCGAAACGAGAAAGTTGAATTTTTCCTTTCGTTTCTCGTCCGCTGGTGAAATCGAACCAACTCGTTCAAAACACACTCATTTTACAGGCAAACTAGTCGAGTGATGAAGTGCACTCATTGGCTACGTATGTATTCATACACCACATACCATTGGCGGACGGAAACGGGAGAGAAAATGGAAATGCCCCTCTTTAACAGGTTACAAAAATAGAATTAGTTTCGTAAGGTGACTGTAAAACAACCTAAATTCCGCCAATTCCCTCTCTTTGGGAAGATTCCCCTCCCATTGGATGTTCGGCTCGTCCGCCGGTGCCACATGCCGCTAACCTTGCCACGTAAACAACTTGTTATTCGTTTCTGTTTAAAAAAAGTAACGTTTGTTTTGTTTTGAAACTTGACAAACAATTATGATAGAACACGAAAATTAGAAAAACCAAGTTTTTGAATAATATAACTGATTGCGCTTTGGTGCTTATCCACCGTTGATGAGCTATGTAATATGTATGTTTCAGTGGTCGGTTTATGAGATTATGAGGATGAGGTTGTGCTATGATTTTATAGAGTACAGTACATATATAATGATTGGGTATCATATCAACCACAAAAACTGAAAATACTAAAATAAGAAGAGGCATTGAAATAAATAGGCCTCATTGATTAGCAGTACATGGCACGGGACGGGATGCATGATCGAAGGTGTAATCCAAGTCACAACACCGCACGGACGATAAAATCAGTTCCCGCCATCATGCAAATCCTCGAAAAGTGATGTTCACTCAAACTTAGGGAATAAAACTTTTGAGCGAAACAGTAGTCCATCACCCACCGTACTTATTCTAATCCAGTCAATCACAACACGGCAGAACCAGAATTCATGTAAAAATCACGCCACATTTCCGAATCATGGAACTGAGGGCAATCTGAGTTTTTTTGTGCCAGAAACAGCTGCAATACTTGCATTTTTCATGTAGAGCCTGATTAAAGTTTCTGGTGATATGTTACTCTGTTCTATGAACCCGTTACCATACAACATGGAATGAAGCGAAAGGACAGACAACTACATAAATACACACATATACCGCAAGAACAACCCTTACCACCACAGGTCATTTGCTACTCTGAAATTCATTGTCTCTAATCAAATCATTTAAGCATACAAATTTGTGAGTTTTTGTACTTAATACATATGTACATACTTAATACATATGTATTTAGTAAAATATTACAGTAGTTCTGACATGGCCATTCAAAATAACATGCCACCTACAATGTTATGTGCCAGCATGAGACATGGCACCCCAAAAAGTTTCAAGACTAAACAACTTTTATTTGAGTAAGGTATATATTTCTAAACAATTTAGCCTGCTTATAAATGGCTAAATATTAACAATTTCAGAACCCGAATCCCTTAAGGTGCGGGTGAAATGGCCTAAATTTTTTTGGAGAACTTCAAACAGAGAATCGTAGCTTCAAGTCCCAACTTTAACTTGAAAATTTTCCACTTCATTAGCTGTACTAGAATTCGTCTATTTGATGATTTGAATTATTTCGTTGTCTACCAGCTTGACCATGATGTCAAAGTCACGCCACTTTTGGGACACATTGGCTTTAAAAAAATATGTGCCAGGGTTTGACTGGGTGGCACTGGCACACGTTGGTGGACAAAGCCAGCCGATAATCGATTTACATAATTTTATGTGACCGCTTCCAGTGTGTTTGGGCAGTCAGGTATGCACATAGGCAGTCAGTCGCTGATTCAGGGACTCATACAGTCACTCAATAACTTACTGAAATAGTGACTTATACATTCAGGTTCATGAACAGTAACTCACTGATTCAGGCACTCAATAACTCACTCAAATAGTGACTTATACAGTCAGGTAAAATGTGTATACAATTAGTCACTGATTCAAAAACTCATTAAGTTACTGAAATAGTGACTGAATGAAGCATTTATTTTATGTATCTCAAAGTAACGACTTTTCTGACCCATGAAAAGTAATTACATGGAATAAATCAGTCAAGGTTATGGCATGTTTCCAAACGCATAACACCGAATCACCTGATGGCTTAATCCAATCAGTTCAGTATTGATTCTGATCTGAATCGAATGCGTACCATTTGTGTACTGTTTTTTTTACTTTTGTATGTAGACTCAGACAACAATTAACATCTGCGTTCATATGAAACTTCTAGAGAATTAACCATGACTCGCCTAAACTATGTCTCTTAATGAGTTGTCAATAGTACATGAAATGAGTTAACGTGGTCAAGTGATTACAGGCTTTTAGAATACATGTAATAGTTCTAGAATACCTGTGGCTAATTCCTGTTAGGAATATTGGCTTTGACAATATCTTCAAGGTTTGTAAAAAGTGAGTCAGCAGTCATCCACGTACCAAAAGCTGAATAGAAGCTAATCAAAGTTGACCTATGCAGCCTTACATGACTGCAGTGTGTGTGAATCACGCCACAGCCCAATCCAATGTATAATATCCTAATCACAACCAGAACAGTACTATATGAATGAATAGACCAGCAATGATGAAAGGGTACAGTGCAACGAGACTTTGGATTGAAACAACATCTCACAGCTCCAGACCGTTTTCCCATAACATTTTTGGCACTTCTAATAGAAAATTCCAAACGTGGGGAAATTATTCTATTTATTATTATTATTTATTCTTACTTTTGTGAACGTTAGTAATGGATCAAGATTAATAAATACAATGTCAGCTTACCCCTTATTTCAGTACCCCTGTTGGATTGGACATGATCACGTACAAGGTTTACATCAGGCTAATTAGGAGATTATGATATGAGTTATAATAGAACTAACATTGAGAATATTAACTATGTAACTCACGTTCACGTAGCATGTAAAAATTCTTCATAGTCATTGATATAAACTTTACTCATGCAATGAGAGAGAAACTCAAGTGGTGCTCAACAACAAAAGAATGGAGAGTTTGTGGGAAGTATGAATTAGCACACAACTACATATAAGATAAAAAATCAACAACAAAAACACGGTGGCTTCACAGATCCAGGCGTCAGTTGCGAATCTAAACGACTGGATAAAATATCTAACTATAGTACCCAACTCCAGTAATCCCTGTTTTGTACTGAGTGGGTGTCAGCCAAGTACACAATTCCCAGACCACGATACTGGCGGACGAGACAAACCTCCAAAGGAAAGGTAAGTCTTGCAAATGAAGGGGAAATCCACAGTTTTGAGACCTATTTACCTACATTTTGGGGATTTCAAATTTTACTTTTGAAACTGTCAAATAGGGGGAAATTCCACCTTTCGTTCTTCCCTCATCCGATAGTGGACCATGAATATCCAAAATAGGGTCGTTGGGAGTAAATTTGAAAAACGCCCCACTGTGGGGACAATATTCGGGTGGGTGGCAAGGCAACACACAAAATGCTCAATTAAACGGCCAGTTTTGGGGCAGCCATGTTGTATTGAATGCTAGCCAGACTGGTATGGTTATTAGGCAATCGCTTTTCGTGGTGGGCCGGGAATTTTAAAACACATTTCATTAATTTGTTTTTGCATTTTTGTGACATTGAAAGTACTTCGGTGAACAATGATGGAAAATTATAAATACATACCCAGTAGAGCAGCAAAAAAGCTGAGATGAGTAATAAAAGAAAATTAATGCGACCTGGTTTTTCTTCGTTTTATCAGGTTGAAAGTCTTTGTTTCCGATAGTGACATGAACTTGAATTTTTGTTAACGCCTGGGGTCTAGTTTTTTAAGAAGCATATGAAGTGTACAGTACCTGTATTACATATGTACCTGAGACAACTACAGTAACTGAGCCTATTTTGGGCAAAGGTCAACGCTGACTGAACCGTAAGACTCAGTATGACGACAACAGTAATCTACAGTAATACAGTAATCTGTAGTTGCCATGCAATTTCAATGGACACTTTTGGGAACAATGACATCAGTGATTAAGCTTGCCGTCATGCTGTCTTCTATCGTTGAACCATCCTCATTTTAGTTTGATATTTGGAGTGCGTAAAAATCAATTTGATCAAATCACTTACAGGAGGAGTAAACTGGCACTTAATTATTGGCTCATACGTACATACCAGAAGGGATAATTTGAAGATACAAGAGATGATTAGAAGATAAGAATGCCAAGTTTGCTTAGAAGCTTAACATTGATATGAGTAAATTTATCTTTTTCAACCGTAAGCGAGTTTTATGGGATCTTTATATTATACCAAAACAGTTTAGACAAGATACTTTTTTTTAATGAAAATGGACATAATAAACTGAATCTATCAAGATTTTGTCAAGAATGGGCCCGATGCAAGGCAATGGCACAACATGTTGACGTGCCAAGCAGCAATCAGACCACCATCTATCGACCGGACATGATTGTGTAGGCGTCCTATAGTCTGACTTCCACGGCACATCAAGGCTGGACTTTCTCCATATCGTTAATCGTAAAAGTTCTAGAATATGGGGTGATATATTCTTTTTTACATGTGGGTGGCTCAACATGCCATTATTTCTAGAACAATCCTGAATGGTATGTATCTGGTGAAACTATCGGCAGGTCAGACAGAGGCATGCCCGATGCATCCGGACCCACCAGGCCCATATACCATCTCCCAGCTGGGGTGCCATGGGGGCCCGCAACTGTTCCAAAGAAGATCACGCCACTTTTGGTTAGGCGCTGGGCGTGCATGTGCCAGTGAGCATAGAGTATTGCACATGCATACATGCCACTAGCGGATGAGAAGGGGTGGGAAATTTGGAATCCCCCCCTGTTTGGCCTTCTCAGAAAGTATAATTAAAACCCGAAGGTACGGGTAGAACTTCCTGAATTCTGTCAATTCCTACCTTTTTGCGGATATTCCCCTCCCTTTGGAGGATTTGCTCGTCCGCCAGTGCACATGCACATATGCATACCACCGAGTGGCGGACCGATAACTGAACTTTGTACTTACGGAAACTCCTCACATCAATGACGGTGTTTTATCCGAGGTTTTCGTGGCTTTTTCGAAGTATGTGTTTCGAAATATCTGGTGTTTCCTAGATGGAAAGTGAATAAGTAGTACGTGTTGATAAACCGCAGCATACACACACACACACACACTTACACACACACAGAGCAGTAGTGCGCGCATGCGTGTCTGCGTCAGGCTGTTGTATGCCCCAACACACGGACGGACACTAAACCGGCTGCGGGGCTTAATCAAGCGCTCAGCACCCAATCAAACCTGGGTATTCAAGTGGAATCATACGAGCATTTCATAAATGGAAGGTTTACGGGATCAAGGTGGCACCTTGTGATTACAGCAATGAAGAGGCAACTTTATGCAACATTGAATAATGCCATGACACCGCGATCTACACCATTGCATGTGCCATGGCCCCTGCATTATTTATCACGGGCATCGGGCACTCGGTGACGTCCGATGCTCTATGCTCAATCCCTAGTCAACTTAAAGTTAGGAGGGGATTCATATTTCCCCCTTTTCGGTGTTTTCATGGAATTTTTTTTTCTCAAAAAACCTTAAGTTAAATGATCTAAATTTTGCTGTGGAACATTGGCATCAGCAACCAAGTACCAGGAATACAGTGCGTAGGTAAACCCAATGGAGTGATCGTGGTCTCAGATTAGAACTGTGGCAACATTTGCATATGACAGTTGTTTATTCGAAAATGGTGTGTTCGCCGATGTGTGATTTATTTATAGTATGTAATTGCAGTGGCGACCGACAGCTGGGATGGTTGGAAAACAGAATCAATGTAAGAAATTTTCAATGAAATTAATACAGCGGGAACATTTTATAACTTGTGAAAAAATATGTCCACGTACCTGAAAACATATGAGAACCGTATGGATGAACAGTTAATTGGCCCTGATCCGATAAAGCAGATGTCTGTAGAGTAGTATTTGGACATTTTTAGAAAAGGGCATGACGGCCGGGGCCGGTGGTCTATCTATTGTAGTATATACAGTACATACATACATAATAAATATACATACATAGTATTTATGTTATATACAGTACATACAGTACATACATATATGTATTTACTATGTACCATATGTATTGCATCATGCGACGACAGATGAGTAGAACCGATGAGTGTCCTCATGGGACTTACGAATAACCCTTTCAGTCAGGAGGATGACAAACGAGAAAAGACCAACCAATTTTCAAAAAAGATAAAGCTGGGTTAAAAAAGCAGTACAATAACAAAAGAGAATTGAAATTGGTAATGTAGTCATTTTTGAGCTGTAGGTGGATATCGGAAATAGTGGGTGAATACGGGAGTGGGAGGATAAGTATGGGCAGCTGTTCTATGCTAAGGTGATTATGCTTTGCGTCATTTACATTCGTATTTACGGCCCACAGCTTGTACATACTGGAAGCTGAAAAGCTGTATTATTTATTTTAAAATAAAAACATATTTATTAATATACATTAGTATTCCTTAAGCCTATACATTTGAGATACATTATACATGATTGAATAATAAACTTTTATTCCTCTCTTACAGTAATCGCGAGTTGACAAAAAGTTCATGAGGCAATATTATCATCTCATTCAATACGATACCGTAATCGTGGTTGGGATAAATTTTTTGAGTAAGCGAGGTTGGATAAACAAGTTTCATATCAGGTTCTAATAATGGATCAACGCTGGAACTAATGAGACAAATGTCGTCTGTTTGATATGTTTACTTGAAAGTGAGAAGCATCATTAAAATGAGCAAAATATAATTCATGAAATGTGGGGTTGTGCATGCGAAGTTATGACTGAAACAAGTAGAATCAGCCTTGGACGCACAAACAAAAAATAATCCGACTGACCGTTGTTTTATCCAATGGATAAAAATGGAGATAACATTTATTGAGGCTAATTCAAGAAAATCAATATTAACAAACATTCCAGTGAAATTCCAGAAAAAGCTCATGAGACCACAAAGCCGCATGCGAGACACGACTGAAAGTGAAGAGCCGTAGACTATGTGTTTATATCAGTGACCATCTGCTCATTGAAATTGGGTTGTCAGATTAACTCAGTGTCCGATTGGAGGATTAGTGAAGGATGATGTTCCAGTGAAGCTAAGTTTCTGATCTCTTTCGGGAAATGCAACACTTTATGGATTTTTTGCATCACAGTGAATATCAAAACAGACTCTGTGGATTTTAATTTTCAAGGATTTTTTTCCTCTTTAGCCAGTTGTTTCCAAACTGTTCCACCAGTCAAATGGAGCATCTTTGGATGAGCTAATAATCGTCTACCTACTTTCTGTTCTCTCACAATTTTAAAAGTTTAAATTTTATATCAATTGTTTTATGCTATTTTATTCAACCTACACAGAGATAAATCATGTTAAATGAAGTTTCAAATCATTTTAAATTATGTTGGTCATCCGCCAATGGCTTGTAGATGGTAGTGTTGCCGTGTCTGGGTTCAAAGGATACAACAATGGTATATGTATAATCGGGGGTACTCAATTGTTCGGATCCAGTTGGGGGGGGGGGGGGGGGGACAGGTTCGAGTGAAAGGCGCACATCTTCACATTACAATGCATTGCTCTTTTATTGAGCACACTGGAGGACGACTCAAAACTCCAGAGGTAAGGAAATCTTTCTGAAGACGGGGGAATTGGCATAAATCCGGCCATTTTATATACGACTCAATGAACAAACTAAATTGTTTTGAAACGGCCAGAGAGAGAAGAATTATACTTTTTTCTTCTCTTCTCGTCCGCTAGTAATTGGGCACATCATGTAAAGTGTACAAATTGCTAGAAACCTCAATCTATTGGAATTGATTGCATAATGTAACACCGATTGTTTTGGTCTGTTTCCCTTATAGAGCTGAATTTTGTGTGTTTTACAATGAATTGAGTGAGAGTGAGTCCAAGTAATGAATCGGTGAGTCAAGTCATCAATGTATCGGTGAGTCAAGTCATTAATGTATCGGTGAGTGAAGTCATCAATGTATCGGTGAGTCAAGTCATCAATGTATCGGTGAGTCAAGTCATCAATGTATCGGTTAGTCAAGTCATCAGTGTATCGGTGAGTCAAGTCATCAATGTATCGGTGAGTCAAGTCATCAATGTATCGGTGAGTCAAGTCATCAATGTATCGGTGAGTCAAGTCATCAATGTATCGTTGAGTCAACTCATTAATGTATCGGTGAGTCAATGACACAATAATAACAAAGTTTAGTAACACAAAGAAAATCGAAAACTAATGACTGATTCACTAACTGACCACCCAACAAAACAAAACTGCTGAATGCAGAAAACAGCAATGATTGACAACAAAAGAACATGACAGACTGACCGACAGACTGATAAGCCGACATTGAGTGGAACAATTACTTTTGTCTGACGAATGAAAAAGACAGTAAGTCAGTCAGTCAGTCAGTTAGTCAGTCAATCAGAAATTCAATACTGACCGACAGGAAAACGGCAATGAAATCCGAGAAGAAACCGACGACAAAAAAGTTTTCAACTTCCAAACTTTCATTTTCCTCTTTTTAGATCAAAGCCCTTCAGTTTATACGGGTCATCCGTTCAGGACCCGATCAACAAATAGGGGTCAAAGGCTGTACATTTTGTCTTTAGGCACTCGAATAGACAAGTCAATGAACCAATGAATAGGGGACATATTTCTCTGTAGAATGGGAAATGATAGTGTTGTGAGATATTTTCATACCTGCATACAGTATTGTAAATCCCTGATCACAATTTTATTTCACATCAAAATGGGGAAAATCCCCTTTGCGTCTATTCCTGGCCCTGTAATACAGAACTAGTGACCGCAATGGCAACGAATCGCGTAAATTGCACGCCCGTTGTGACCGATTTGGGGGCGCGACATCATGATCAGTGCGACACAGTGGCTGATTCAGTTACTCATTCAGTCACTCATTCCGTTACTGATTTTGTTACTTCACTGCTGATGCTGTGCTGGAACAGTAAAAGTTGAGTGAATTTGTTGTCAAGTGTGTACGTGGTTGTTGTTCGGTCGAGGAAGTTTTATGACGTCGGTGATCATGGCAGACTGAGACCAGTTTGGGAGAGATTCGTTGTGGTCATCAAGCTAACGACATTCGTTGCAAATTTTCTCTCTTTGTTTCTGACTTGTCTGGAAAAATGAAAGTTGAATATACACAACTCGTCGATAGAAGGTACATATGTAAAGTGTGGTTGTTGACCTTTTGATTCATGTTCTCCATTCCATAAGTACTTTCTATGTTATGTTTATCTACATTGTTACTATTGTACATTACTAAATACATACATACATACCAATGGTACATGGGTATCTTTTGCTAATGTACCTACCATGTTTCTAGCTCTGTATCTGCAATTGTATCTGTATTTGTAATGGCTGAAACCCGAATCGCCCCGGCATGGTATGGCCTCATCAGAAGTCATGTGTCATTTGCCGGTGCCATCCGTGTTTGCCGGTATATCTGGTCTAATGTACTAGGTAGGTAGTAAGCCACCATCGGATGAGCAGGCAGGCAAACTATGGAAATCACCCTCTTTAATGGTACGAAATTCAAGGTATAATCGTATCTTGTAGGTATGTAAACAGCCTCAATCTGTGGATTATGGCATTTTTGGATAAATTCCTTTCCGTTCAGACGATTTGTTGGTCCGCCAGTGAAGTAACCCGATATACCTGCAATTGTACGTATGTACTGGCATGGCACCCAAACAATGTATCCACACCCTGAACCCAAATTGAAGCCTTATTCTGCCAGGGTTCCCTTTGGTTGCATCCTCTATGTGACTGACAGCTTTTGCTGTTCCGACAGACATCGATAAACAAAGTAATACGCCTTCATTAAACTGTTTATTCATTAATTGGTCTGTTGGGTATCAATTTGATCAAGTTGATCACAATTCGTAAATTTTATCGTAAAACTTTACTTGAATTAATTTAAATGTACATACTCAACAGGTTAGAAAAAATGTAAGTATCGGATCTCATTTCAAGTAATACAAATTCAAGAAGTTAAATCATGTTTTGTGCATTAGCTGTTTATCACGAGAATCTGTTTTGGATTAAATTTCATGTGCTCATTCTTTTTCTAGGTGTGGTTCGCTAAACAACCAACAACAACAACAACAACAACAACAACAACAACAACAACAACAACAACAACAACAACAACAACAACAACAACAACAACAACAACAACAACAACAACAACAACAACAACAACAACAACAACAACAACAACAACAACAACAACAACAACAACAATAATAATAATAATAACAACAGCGACGTAACCCAAGTCAAGTGTATCGAGCATGTCGGCGTTTGGAGCTGCGCATCTTCGGGATATCATATCCATTGTCGGTTGGTGGCGGAATAATAAGAGAAAAGCGTAACTTTCTTATATCATATAAGATATATGCATTGGTTAAAGTTATATTAAAACACGAATTTTTTTATACTATTATATTTTTATTTCTATCTTGTTTGGAATATCACAGTTCTTTGCGAAAGCACTCATGATCACATGAATTAAGAGCTAATGGCGTTATACTGAGATGGCATGGATCCGACCACGTTATAAAGTGGTCAAACCAAATCACCATATTCTCCAACATTACTTTTGGTACAGCTCTTTAAATCGACTATAATTGTGACAGTATTTTTCGTCAAACTTTGGATTTGCCTTTATCGTTTCAATTAAATTTGGTCCAGATTAAATAAAACTACCAAATTATGACCTGAACTATTTTAGTCGTATTTTCGAACGAGTTTTTTGCACGAAGGCCCGCCCGCCTGACAGTTCGTTACCGGTATGTCGAATATGTACTGTATATTTTGGCGGGTGTAATTGAGCGGTAATAATTCACAGATCCCAGCATTCACATGCTGTTGGAAACTTTTTACATTCACGTACAATAGAATTGCTTCTGAATTCAACGGTTTGTCGGTATGCCAAACCGTTAGCGGACAAAAAGCGGTGGGAAAAATGGAATTCCTCTCTGTTTGGCGTTTTCGAGAAGTATAATTTGTTCCCCAAGATGTAGGTAAAATGGCCTGAAAACTGCCGATTCCCCCGCTTTGACGAAATTCTGCTCTCCTTGGAGAATCAGGTCGTCCGCCCCTGTGCCGAACAATGAACTCGTTCTGGACTTTCCGGATTCGTCGGAACCAGTATTTTAGCTTGAACGAACCCAATGAATGGACTTTTTGATTGCTGGAATAGATTTTTTGTCATGCTTTTCACTGAAGTACAGTGATTTTTCCTACTCTCCTGGTAACGAGCTTTCCAACTCTCAGTGAAAATGAGAGAAATCGGTTTTGTGGATAAAACTACATTTTAATTGAAAATCAAACTTATTTGATTTATGCGTATGTAAAAATATGTAGAGTTTGTACACACATATATTATGAGTGTTTCATGTTTCATAGCCATCTACTGTACCGGACGAGCTCCAAATGGATTTCTTCAAAAAGGGGGAATTACCAGTTTTGAGACCTTCAAAACAGGGGGATTTCCAGTTTTCCGTTTTCCCCTCGTTCGCTGGTGACCTACGGTACATGCCAGAATGTACATAAGTAGGTACCATCGGTCAAGTTAACATTAATAGCGGGTTTTGCGTCACATGGTCAGTATGCCTTCAGGTGGCATATCAATCAAAGACAGGTGAACTTGGCCAAAACATTAGTACCTTATGGTACTTTAGGTTCGGCATTCACTACGAATCATTTGGATTTTTGTTAGTATATTTTATTCTGAACAGAAAATATGGCAAATCCGGTTAGGCTCAAATTAGTACGCATACGATTTGGAGATACTTTATTTTATGCGACATTTTTGGTTTGGTTCCTTGATTTTGGATCTGGTACTGAATCGTGTCCAAAACGTATGCGATGTACTTTTACAGATTGCGTTATTTGCGATATTACATACGTATGTATCCACATACTCGACTCGAGTTCGTTTCGTATGTATTGTACTACTGTTTTGTTGTGGTCATTGGCTCCCAACCATTCATAATCTGGTTGTCTGTCTCACTACATATATGTTTGGGATGCCACGATAACAGACTTACCAGATGGCTCATCTAGAATACACTTTGTCCGAATCAAAGGCTCACCGATTCAGGTTGTTTGGTAGCCAAATTGTGTGTCAATTGGCATCTCTGGGAAAATATGTTTGCGTTATGCTGGATGGTCTTACTTATCAATATGGGATTTTGTGGCAGGTCAAACTGGTAATTTCTCAGTACGCTGGAACCAACAGTACATCTCTACAAACATTGCCAGCTTTACAGTACTCTAAAAGTTATGGTACTGATCTGTTATATTCTTCCCTTGATGAATTTCGCAGAGCTCGAAATCTTCAACCCTCACCTATACCAAAACGATGCATGTTTATTAACTCACACCATTGACTACAATCAGTTACCACCATAATGATTTGACCTACTTAACTATAAGATAGTATTTTTAAGGCCAACCCGAAGGTTTTTTATCCGAACAGACGACAACATGTTTGTTCGTTTTTGAATATTGTTACTTGTACTCTGCAATTAGTATGCATATGCACTTGAAGCCTGCTGACCAACTAATGTACGGTCAACTGTGGTACATATGGTACATACATGTGGTACATACATATGGTAAAGATACATTTGTTGACGAGTGTGTTTCATGGCACCCTTGACGATTGGGTCAGAGTTTGCACCCACTTAACGAAATGAATCACAAGGTGTTGGTAGAGTACAACGATAATGGGCACTACTGCGCTCAACGGTTGGCCTGTGGTTAGTCCGATTTATTGTACATGCTGGTAGATACTTTGCTGTTTGCCCCTGACCTATGTACTTGAAGAAGTTAGCCACTGGTTGCAAGTTTATTATAAGAAGGATACCATCAGGGTCGTTAGACAATTTTTTTCCTACTGGCCAGGAACATGTTACTCACCAAAATATTCGTTAGAAAGTGGAGATGGTAAAGTTAAAATGGCCTTATTTCTCACGATACCGGTCTAAGAATTCACTTGTTTTCCCGCCATAAAGACACAAATGGTTCGAACTCGGATGTTTGAAGTTATTCACCATTACCCAAGTATGTACAAAGTACAGAAATATTAAAAGTAGAATCATTGGGCGATGATCTTCAGTAGATGATTGGTTTGCTTGAAAACATGTCTGACTTGAAAACTGTATTTACATGTTGGCAGATACTTTTCTACTTGCCATTGACTTACCTGAAGAATTTAGCCAATTGTTTCAAGTTAGTCATAATATAAGAAGATTAACATCAGATGTCAATTATTTCATATATGTAGGCCAGGTTTGGTATCACATTCACTACCACCGAAATATGTATAAACTATGAAGCATATGGTGCAGTTATGTAGAAGTGCATTATTTATCGCATTCACTTGGTTATTATACCAGTCTAATCGACTTGTTCTCACCCCATAAAAAGCGAACACACATGTTTCTGTTTTATGATGTTCGGATTTAACTTCCACGTTTCAAGTACCACGTAAAGACATATATGTATGTACATTGTGTTTTGTGAGTAAATGTTTATACAATTCGGAAACAGAAATAAAATGCCACCAAAAAAGTCTACCCGATCCAAGAAGGATGAGGAGGAGATTTGGGCCGAACTGATTCAGATCATGAACGATTTTGATACAAGTTGGTTGGATAAGTTTTGGGAGCCGATATACTGTATGTATGTAATGAACTTCTTGGGATTCTAGTGAATATTTTGCACGTTAACTTTTCCAACATGAGTAACACCAACTGAACATGATGATTGCAAATAATCGGTAGTCAAACGTAGGCATTCTTATGTATTTGATGCAGTTGATGTTTCAAAGTTGAAATCATTAGCATCCAACTTTTTTACTGGAACCCCAGGATGTTCATGATGTGTGGATTCAACATCTTTTGTGACTTTAATGTACAGTACAAGACATAATGATGCGGCCGGCTACGCAGAATTACGGCTAGCGCGCCGAAATTACGGCTACTCAGTTACTCGGCTACTATGCAATTTCTTGAGATTCGCGCTGAATCACTCAATCTGTCAGTCAATAAATGTATCAGTCGGTAAGACAGTCAATCGTGGCAGGCAGTCGTCTCTCAGGCAGTCAGTCAGAACACGTTGAAATTCTATACCATGCAACTTATTTTTATCAGTCAGTCCGTCAGTCAGTCAATCTTTCACGCAGTTATAGTGAATCTGTGAATCGGTCAGTCAGTCAGTTAAATCAGCAGGCAATTTATATAATTTTTTTCGGAAAAGTGCATATAAACAAGTTTGCATTAGCTAGAAACATTAATATATTTGTTTTCAGACAAGGCCCGTGCGGAAGAGCTCGCGTTGAGTGGTGAAGAGGACAAGGACGATGATGGTGAACCAAAGACCTTGAAGCAGAGAGCGTTCAGTGTTGGTTAATTACGAAATATTTGTAGTCTTTATGGTTAACTCTTACGTTCACGAAATCAGGCCGGCTGTTATGAAACGGATTACCGTACCCCATAATCAATGAATTCATGACGAGTAATAGTCTTATTATGAAGTCATAAATCCGTGGTCGTGGCTCGTGGTCATTGTTGTGCCACGTATTTTAGCCGTCTTTTAATGGCCGGCCGTTCTGGAACATTATGCGTAGTGTGGGTTAAATAAAGGCAGACAATGCATTATGGCCGTACACACAAATGTTTCAGGAGCGACACCTTTCTGTTGACTTTAACTTGATTCAATTATGTATTGTAATTACAAGAGCTGGATGTATAGTCAGTTATAGTATCTTCAATATTGGTATTCCGTTCTATGCCGAAAAGTTTGCATGCTAATTCCTTTGCTCGAATGTACATACCATACCATGTGGCATGGCTCACATGTTCTGTTGCCGGCTCGACCCGTTCACAAGCGGATGAGTAAAACCTAGAAAGGGTGGGATTTTTTCGGGATCGTTTTATTGTCACACCCTCTCTCTCACTGTCGCCTTTTACCGGAACAAACACCAGTTTTTTATTGAAAGAATGAGGTTTTTATGTTCCCTCACCTCCGCGTTGGCTACTATTTAACCATCCATGACCGTTTCCGTCAGCCATCAAGTTATGACCTCATACTTGGTCGACGAATGGCATCTCATTTGTTCGTCCGGTTTTATGGACTGTTTTTATATGAGAAAACGGCGCACAATGGAGTTGAGTGAGTGACACCATCAATGCACATTTATCATACCTTTACCATCCTGGCAAAACTATGTATCTTAGGTAAATAAGCCATTTAAGTTGCATAAGTTTGAACGGAGCAAATACCAAATCTTCTGAGTCGACAACCTGTTCTTTGGAGTTAAATACATGTCTAATTTCGACCCGGACACTACCCAAATTTTAACATAATTTTATCTTCCGAGAGTTATTTTATATTTTTTTATAAATTATTCCACATATAGAGA
>OZ038447.1:10243104-10248104 GCA_964036265.1 Daptonema setosum
ACAATGAACCAACCTGTTTTATGTTGTTTCACGCTCATGGCACTCAATCGAGTACTCTGGGTATGTGTCGATGTTTGCATGTCGGTCTGAGCACGAGTCTGTGGTCCAGCGCCCTCACGATCACCGCTGATCTGTTGTTCCCGCTGTGCACAGAGGAACTCTCCTTGGCCTTCGTTACAATGACCCGCTGAAGTGAACTAACGGATAGACTGACTCACTGACTCACGGACTCACGACTGAATGACTGACTGACTGACTGACTGACTGACTGACTGACTGACTGACTGACTGACTGACTGACTGACTGACTGACTGACTGACTGACTGACTGACTGACTGACTGACTGACTGACTGACTGACTGACTGACTGACTGACTGACTCACTGACTGACTGACTGACTGACTGACTGACTGACTGACTGACTGACTGACTGACTGACTGACTCACCATGTCTACTTAGACTTTGTGAACTCGGCAATCGTCGGAACTGCATAGAAAGACGTCGTTTAGCATGGGTGTAGAGACATGCGATACTGAGAGGTGATACGACGCAGCAGATGAGTACCAGAGCTGCAGTGAGTGAGTGAGTGAGTGAGTGAGTGAGTGAGTGAGTGAATGAGTGAGTGAGTGAGTGAGTGAGTGAGTGAGTGAGTGAGTGAGTGAGTGAGTGAGTGAGTGAGTGAGAGAGTGAGTGAGTGAGTGAGTGAGTGAGTGAGTGAGTGAGTGAGTGAGTGAGTGAGTGAGTGAGTGAGTGAGTGAGTGAGTGAGTGAGTGAGTGAGTGAGTGAGTGAGTGAGTGAGTGAGTGAGTGAGTGAGTGAGTGAGTGAGTGAGTGAGTGAGTGAGTGAGTGAGTGAGTGAGTGAGTGAGTGAGTGAGTGAGTGAGTGAGTGAGTGAGTGAGTGAGTGAGTGAGTGAGTGAGTGAGTGAGTGAGTGAGTGAGTGAGTGAGTGAGTGAGTGAGTGAGTGAGTGAGCATATTACGATTGGAAGGAGAGCTATGTATATTCAACCAACAAACCTGCAACAATGGCTGCTGACAACCAAACCAGAATCCGATCTTGTCTTTCTGTACCTCCGTTCCACCAAACCGATTCATCGGTTATGTATACACGAGGTGATGGTTGTTGCACTAAAAGTCAGTATGTCAATCAATCCGTAATTCAGTCCACTCACTTACTCACGTAGTCAACCGAGCTTTAAGTCAAATATTCAGTCTGTCAGTCACCCAGTCAATCAGACATTTAATGGATGGAAAACTATTAATTGAATAAATAATCCGAAGGAACCCACCGCTAGCAGTGACATGCACGAGCACTGTATGCTTTTCTTCAGTGTCATTACCCCACACCCTGTACTCAATACTGGCACTTCTCGATCTCGTCAGTATCGATGTATCCACCCACGAATCGGATGACATCAATGACGAATCGAATAGTAACGATGATGTGGCCGTGGGACCATCCCGTATGCGAATCTGTCAGTGAGTGAGTGAGTGAGTGAGTGAGTGAGTGAGTGAGTGAGTGAGTGAGTGAGTGAGTGAGTGACTGTCATCATAGTAACCCCAAACCAACCGTGTATCCCGCTTCCTCCAAGCTCTCCATTATGCGTACCCGTATCTCGTATTCTTTATCAGTTGTATCTTCCACTCCCTCCGTGGCAACAAACGGGTTTTGCAGTATCTGATCTCGATTGAGTGAGGTGAGTTTTGCAATGTGATCATCAGATGGTAGGTACAGCATCCACGTGGCATCTGTGGCACACTTTCCCAGTAGTAACAGGGTGTCCATTGTCGTCATGTTGCAGCCACATTCACATGTCCAGTTCGCTGATGTCGTTAATGTTTCTGCAAGGAAATTCGTTTTCTTACTTATGTTTTTAACGAAAAAAATTGGCTTAGCAGATATGGACCGAACTCACATTTTCCACTGAGTTACTAAATTTAGAGTAAATGTAAACTTATGTTAGTTACTTCCTCTGAAGTCGTCTAAATTTTTGATTATAACGGAAAGCTTTCAGCCTTGTCGTGAATCGCAGTTGATTAGTAAACAACAATATTATAACTGCTGACTGTAAAATGTAAAAATTTGCGCACCATTTTTCGTTTCGCACCCAGTGTGCACCAGGCATTGTTCACTCTCCACTGCCGCACCGGGACAGTCCGCACCCCGTTGATTCGGTTTCGGGTTGTTGCACGTCCGAGTGCGGTACCTGCAACAAACCTTATATTTATATAAAGCAATTGAAATTTGCTCGCAACAAATATTCAGAGAAAGGCGAATCGAAATTTTCACGCAAATTACAAACTTCATCAATCTCTCTAATTTATTGATAACTTACTAAATACATGTTCACAAAATATTGCATCATGGAATTCATAATTTTTTACTCAGAATTAGCCCGCATGAAAAGCCGATTGCAAAAATTTAAAATAATCTTTCATAAATTTTTTTTATTTTGCACAAGTCTCCTGCTTCGGTCAACTAAACCTGCTGCATGTTTTCAGTCTGAATAAAACATTAGAAGCTTCATGGTTGTACGAACGAATAAATAAACAAACAATTAAATAAGATTTAACCTGAGTCCCTGACCGCATTTGTTGGAGCAGGTTCCCCAGCTCTGCCACTCCGACCAGCCACCGTTCACGATAACAGCTGCAAAAAGGCAATTTATTTTAACAGTTCAATCTTACTTACGTATTTATATTTTTTGTTGGTAGCTTATTTACAACACATGTAAATAATACAAGTTGTGCTGGATCATACATTTCAATTTTGTTAAACAATGGTTTACTCAATTTTCAATCTGTACTATAATGGAAACAAAGTTCATGATAAATGCTGATCTAACTCACCAACATCCCTACTTTTGTGGTTACACAAAAATGCATTTTCACTCAGTCTCCCTTTTTATCCCATCCCATAATCAGCTGCATATTTTCCATGACTTTATTCTTATTTCCAGCTGCCCGTCTAATCCAATAAATCCAGTAAATACTATCAGTACGCACGCCTGTATATCGCGCATCCTTTCACTGATTGATTGATTGATTGATTGATTGATTGATTGATTGATTGATTAGGGCGGGGAAAATTATATGGTACCCGGCAGGTGGGTGTGTTTTGTGTTTATTTCATGTTTCAGGGTAATTGTATTGTATTATCATCGGTTTTGGTTGGCCATGATTTGTTGGTGCTGACATGCTTCCTGTAAAAACCACACCGCATGCAAACAATGAGCATGGCTGTAAAACAATCAGATCAGTCATTCACCAGGCACGGTCAGTCGTTCCGGTAGAAACATATTTTACAAACAGCTGACTTAGGTTCATCTGTAAGGAACAGTTTTTCCAGCATCTTATAATTGTCTAAACAATATACACATTAATCGTGTACATGAATGTATAAAGCCCCCGAAAATCGGCTATTACTCAACGGCTCATTATAATTTGTGTCACGGCATTCGGGCGTCTTGCCACTCATGAAACCCTGGCGCATGAGAAAGGGAGAAAATAGTGAAGTTCATCCGTTCTGGCGGTTTTTTATGGAATAAATTAAGTAACAGTTACAGCTTTATAAAAACATAAATTGTTGACTCCTACGTCATCAAGAAATGTCCGTTTACCGATGTGCCCGTCCGCCAGTATTCACCCAAACACCATCTAACATCTCCAAATGGCGGCACTCGATAATTTGACACCAGAAATTCAAGACGTCATTCGATGAGGAGGTTATGGCAGCTTCGATGGAACAAAAGACACCGTGATCGGACACCTTTAATTGGAGCCATAATAGCCGTTATGTATGCAACGACGGCGGGGTCATTCAGGGTTGAAGAAGGCTTTACCATCGGACCACGTTTTGTTCTTTTCAAGGTGCATGACATCTGGGATCATGGAAAATAGTGAGCAGTGAGGAATCCAATGAGCATGATACAGGTGTTTAATACATTCTTGAGGGTATCTGGGTTATTAATTCAAGTCATGTCCCATGCACACCTGTTGTACCCATGGCCAATGATAAGTACTTGAGTGAAATCTGAAAGGACCTGCAACGCTTGCATATTAACTTGATGCACTATCATCCAATCCAAAGCTTTGCATTATCCAAAAGAAGATAAATTGTATTTTCAAGAAAGAAGAATATGCCATCGTACGAACTCCTAAGTCTTAGCAAAGCCCCTCAAGAAGGTAAAATCAACAATCTTTCTCAAATATCGTCCGTCACATCAGTGAAATCACCCCATTTCTGACTGTAACACCCTAACCTGGAACTGACAACCTTCAACACGTGCCCTGCCCTCTCATTGACACCAATTTGTGCCCCAACGCGTTCCGCATTCAGTCTGCCAAAACAACCGGAAAATTAACGGATGCACCTTGGCGAGTGTCGTGTATTGAATCTGGATGCGAGGGGTGTCTGGGAATAAATGATTATCTGTGCCACATAATGCTGCTATGCGATGCGAAGCCAATTTCAGATGGTTGCAATGTTCACGTGTTTCAGGTGCAGCTCAGCTGTTAATGGTATGGATAAGCTCCATAGCGACCTAGTCACTAGTGATAAATTGAAATTCCCAATTCTTTGTCAGTTTCAAAGAGTGTCACTTGTTCCTTAACGTGTAGGTAAATGGTATCTAAACTGTGAGTTCCCCCTTAATTAAAATGTTCCCATGCCTTTGGAAGATAAGCTCGTTCGCCAGTGATTAAGCTTAACTTATTGACAGTCAGACGATGTCTTGTGGAAGTTTAGTATCTGGGCTGATCATACTACCTACGTATTGGGATTCATATCTAACTTCAACTTCATTTTTTTGTGTTAGCCTCAGATTGTATGTATCTTGAAAACATGCAGGCATGTTTGTGCCAGCTGACAATTAAAACCAGCAGTGCTCAGTCAATCTGCAATCTGACCCCATCTTTACACAAATACACATCTGTTTTCTCACCCACAAATGTGCTGGTATGCTAAGCAATTATGCCATGGAACAATGCCACTGGAAT
>OZ038447.1:10253104-10268104 GCA_964036265.1 Daptonema setosum
CCAAAAACTTTTTGACAGCTTGCAAAATTCAAATTGCGCGCCTTTTTGATTAGGAAAAATTCTACTGTAGAGCAAAACTGCGGGTTACGGTATTTCGCAATATAAACTGAAGTCAGTTATTATACTACCGACCAGTGAGGAACTGTTCTGATTGATACTCGACCAGGCTGATTTGGGTCGACGTTTTGATGACAGGTTTCAGGCAGATTGTGATATGAGCACACCGATAAGTTCATATATAGCATGAGTTGCAGAAGTTGCAGACGAAAAAATGGTGAATATTATAGCTATTGGTTTCATCAAGTTTGTGTACTAAACAAACTGAGTTTGGATTCATTGAGCTTCGTATAACTTTACCGATAGGATTTTATTTGTTACGGAATTACGTAGAGCTCGACGACCTGTAGCACGGATAAAATTAGTGTTCAAAACGTAAAAGACTGGCACTGTAATCAGTGCGGTATGAAACTTTGAAGTCCCACTGGGATATGTTATTTTAACACTTTAGTATGTAACTCAACGTTATTTTCATTAGAACGTCGGACTCAGGTAAGCCATCCGTACATACCAGATATTTCCATGTCCATGGAACGTATCATGGAACATAAGACTCGTGGTCGCAGAGAACCCGGTGGTCTTCACGATAGTAGTAATTCGAGTGTATGTACGTTGGAGTACGGCACATATTACTATGGTGTGTGATGCGAGTAATAATAATTGTATAATAAAGCAGCTCTAACATGTCGCACGCTCTCTTGGCTTGTGTACCCGTTGCATGCACAGTGTTCGCGCAATTCGATCATGAACGATGTTCTTAAAAGTCTCGGTAGGTTGAAATTTTTTTTGGGTATGGCATAAAAATCAAGAATAAATAACTTTGTTATTGGTTCTTAGTATTTTATTTTATCAAACGGGAAGTACTTTCTACAATTAGACCACTGTTGTAGATCAGTATTGATTAATAGTGGTGCAGTCAAAGATACATAATGGGTGTAGAAAAAAAGTTAAGCTAGCCAGATTTTTTGGTGATTAGACTCGGGAATGAGACAATGACACAGGAGTGTCGCATGTCAGTTTACGTACAGTATCTGGGTGATTAAAGCTGATGGCCCAAAATACATACTGTAGTAGTAGTAGGATGATGTCAAAAATATTAAAAGGTATCCTTAGTTTTGAGATGAACTACAAAATTACTTCTTTTAACCAATTTTTGTTTGTTGATTCGTTGGAAACTTATAATACTCATGATAAAATTTCCGGTGAATTACCTGGTGAACACGCGTTACTGATTCCAGGGTTCACTATGCCCGTCAGCATACGGTGTCATAACGCATGTCCAACAGGACACCATCACACGGGTACATAAGATGGGGCACATGGAACCCTGAGAGATGCCACAAGCTCCCTCACAGACTCAGAGACGCACTCAACGTCTGGTATACTCGCAGCTGATAAACATTACACAAACCCTAAAAGCCCTGACATCCGGCGTTTGGGCGTGAGATCGGGCGGTTTAATGCAAGTATTGTTATCGTGCTGAAACTGGTGGTACATAACAAAGCACTAAAGTATATAGAAATACAGATGAAATCAATTGAGATAAAGACGAGGGAATCTTACTCTGCCAACAAAAGGGGTCGGGTAAACTGGCCAAAAGGTAATCTGGCCAAATAAATTTTACCAAAGGGTAAACTGGCCAAAAGGTAAACTGGCCAAAAGGTAAACTGGCCAAATGGTAATTTGGCCAAAGGGTAATTTGGCCAAATAAAGGTAAATTGGCCAAATGGTAAACTGGCCAAAAGGTAAACTGGCCAAAAGTAAAACTTTACACCTAACAACATAAAATCAACCCGTTTATCAAAGGTTACCTTAAAATTATGAGCTCATCTCATCTTATCAATTCCTTAAAATCCTCTGGTTTTTAAACCAAACACTAGGGTAAACCCGTTGCTACGCAACTATCTGTTAAGTTTACAAAGATTATTATTCAAACAAACCCGCCGATATAAACCGTTGTTTAAATACTTAAACTTACCCGATCCATTAAAATCTGACTTAATTGTTTACGTTTTCGTTTTGATATTGGTTCAAATTAAATAATTACTGTAAGAAAACCCGTGGAATATTTTAAAGCCACCTGTAGTTTCAAACATGCCACCACTTGTTCTTCATTCATGGAATACCGTTTTAACAGTCTCGTTGGTAACGCCTAACATATTTTTGATTCATGACCTGACATGATAATCTGAAATGAATATAAGCTTGAATAATTTGAAAACCATAGCCTATTTTTATCTCATTACCCGACCTCTAATCAGTAGTGAAGAGTAGTAGTAGCTTGAATAACATGACCCGACTCATTAAAAATGGAATTAAGAATTTTTTTCATTACGTAGTATAAAAAACGCAGTGAAGATAAGCTTGTTTAATCTGACTTGTCGTAAGATAAGTTCAAATTCAAAAATACAGTAATAAAAACCCGTGGAAAAAAGTCAGAGCCACCCATAATCGTTTTTAACAACTTTTTAGCCCCTACTTTTCATCAATAAACTATAATCTTTTCACCCGCTCGTTGAAAACCATAGCTAATTTTTATCTCATTACCCCACCTCTAATCAGTAGTGAAGAGTAGTAGTAGTTTGAATAACTTGACCCGACCCGTTATTAATGAATTGATTTGAACACAGATTTCCAGTTGAAAAAAATGATCCCGTTCAGCAGTTCAGCATATTTTTTCCATGGTGGTTAATGATTCCCGATGTAGATAAGAGAATGAGTAAGTGAATGAATGATATGTCTTATTATCAACATTTAGAGCTGGACTCCAAACTATTGTCTTCCTATGTACATATGTACGTACAATTCGAAAACTTTAGGAACCATTTTGTGATGCAATATGTATGTACGTAGAATACATATTCATTGTTGGTTATAATAGTCTAATCCGACAAGATGAATTATTTAGGTTTAGAATAATGTAAACATTTGACATGTCTAATTAATAAAGCAATTTAATTTGGCTGAAGGAAAAGCTGATAGGCGGTTATAAACATCAATCAGTAAACTAATTAGAAATACTTAATAATTAACATAATTTTTTACTATTATAACAAGGTAAATTGGCCAAAAGGTAAATTGGCCAAAATAAGGTAAACTGGCCAAACGGTAAACTGACCAAAAGGTAAATTGGCCAAAAGGTAATCTGGCCAAAAGGGTAAATTGGCCAAAAGGTAAACTGGCCAAATTTTTGGCCAATTTACCTTTTGGCCAGTTTACCTTTTGGCCAGTTTACCTCGACCCCAACAAAATATGCAGTGATAATGACTGACCCATTTTGAAATTTGTAATTGCACTATCAAATAGATTAGGACTGAACTTCATTACTGATTTGAGCCAACTTAGAAAAGCGCACTAATTCGTCTATTCTCTACTCAATAATAAGCACATCCATTGTGGTACCGGCGGGGTGTCGAACCCTCGACGTAATCCACCAGTGAGCGTGCAAGTCGACCCTCTATACCGCTAAGCCACTGTCACCACAAAGCGGATACACTGCGCGCATAAACAACAAATACATCACCACATGTATGTACGTGCCTAAATATGCCCAATCTGTCAGTAAGTGCCATCCGAGGCATGTGAATCAGTGCCTCAATGCCAGTAGACCCTGAGGCGGATCACCCAATCAACTGACGGAAATGTGAGTTTTCCTTCAAAAGTTGGAAACCTTTGATCTATAGTTCATTTTAAACCAATGGACAGAAACTTTTATGTGAGAATTTCCGCAAAATATGGGAATTACCCCCACTAATAAACCGCAGAATTATGCATTCAACCATAATGACCCCCCTGCAGAAACAGACCCCTGAAACCCGGGTCTTCATCGTGAGCACCCAGTTCACCCAAGTCCCGCCCTCCAATTAAAGCCTTCCCGTTCCCCGTGACAATGCCAAGGTGACAACTCCTGTCATAACCCGAGAAAATGTGTATTCTTCGTTGGGTCAAATTTTGGTGGAAAGTGCCAATTTTCTTCCTTCTTTTCATTACTTCAGTAATTTTGTGGGTTTTCATTTATACCTTCAAGAAAGATGAAAAGAAGAAATATTTATTTTACATGTGAGGTTTGCTTGTGATTGAAACCATCTATTATTATAGGTGGAATAAAAAACTCAACTTGTTTTATGGAAAATCTCAGATATTTCAAGCTTATACATTCCATTCGGATCATAGTAAACAGAACACTGGTAGAATGGTAAAACACTGGCTGAATGGAAGGTGTTACAAAGTTATGGTCTCTAAGAAACAATACACTAATGAATACACCATAAAATTACCTTTCTAATTAGTTAAGGTAAGACTAAAAACAGTTCTACAACCAACTGAGACAATCAATAGGAAAGTAGAATTGTAATGGAGTCGGTCTGCCCGTAACCATCAATTAAAGCCAGCCAGTCAGTCAGTCATACGGGCTGGATATGGCTTCTTATTCAATTAGACAGATAAGGAATTGATTGCGGGCCACCCTAACTGACCGGGGTGTCACTGGCACATGATACAGCGCGAGTCATCTTAACTGAAATAGAATCATGACTGAAACCAAGCTAAGCAACCAAATATGGACTCGGTCAATTATATACAAGATTGAGTTGAAGATTAATAGATGAAAGCATACAGTTTATGCTTTATCTGTATCATGGCGTTATTGAAAATTAAATGATTATCCGGGCATGGTGAGAAGAAATAACGATTTTACAGACCGTGGAACATTACCTCATAATGATAGAAAGTAAGGACTGTCCAACCAGCTAAACATTGGCCTCAACTTCTTAATTATTCAGGATAAACTGATGTTTCACGATCTAGACAAGCTGTAATGTAGGTACGATGCTCAAAAAATCGTGAATAGTTTTTACATACTATCGTCTCATAGTGACCTAACTCAGCTGTTTTATGCAAATCACCGAGTCAAAAGTGGCACAAATCTCGGCCCGCGGCACATGATGGCATGTTTGTGCCATGGGGAATTGGGTAGATGGTTACCAACGTGCCGTGACAAAGTGACAACACACAAAAAATGGCTGACTCTGTAATTTTTCTTGTGGTAATTCTAGGAGACAGTAAAATGTTCCATATTGAATGAGTTACACCGATTATCCGAATCCGTCATTTTCGCCGAAATCAATTATTTTATTCGACAGTTTGAGCTGGCTTGACGCAACAATCACGACTATACAAAAAGATAAGAAGATATAAAATGACGACGATGTGTATATGTAAGATAGAATAGGTTGTGGATGCGCGTAATGCATGTGAAACATGAGACAACCACTGATTCTGATTCCGAGTGCACTGTCTCATGGCACGGCACATAGAAAAAAGGACACACTGGCACAGTCCCATGATCTTGATTGTAACCATGAATACCTGCAATCAGTCACCACAGTACCAGTCGTTAAGATCGTAATAAATACTGTAGGTTACTGTAGTCGAGGACATGGAGACATGGGCCGAAACCACGTTCAGTTTTTCTATCTTATAAAGTTAACTTTTATAAAAATCCCGATAAAAATCTTCGTTTCATTATTTAATCACTAAGTGTGATACTGCATTATGGTAGTACCATTCTTCGAATTTTCCACCAAGGTTTTTCCATCCTCGGATTACATGGTTCAGCGACCCATACCATCCGTTTTTATGCGTTCCGTCTCTCATCGGTGTCAAATCAAACACACCAATCGAATGCACAAAAAGGCAGACAAGACAACGCCATGTGCAAACACAAGTTAACGGTGGCAGTGACCGAACGTTTATGGTTGCCGGCCGATAATGTGATAATAAGTATCATACAACAGAAAGGTCATTTCATACAAGAAAAACTTTCTAATCATTTCAGAGTAATGGAGAAGCCAGTAATTTATCAACACAAACACCAAACATTCCCCAAATAAATTCACTTTTCCCACTTTTCTCCCTCGCCAAAAGAACCGTTAAGGTCGAGTCACAGACCGTAAAGACCGATTGAAAAAAAACATGGTACGATAGCGCAAAAAGATTAAATGGGATGAGGTGGTGGTACGGCGGGTGTCCGGGGGTCAGGGTGTTAGGGTCGTCAGGGTAAGGTACCCGTGGTATAAGGGTGGGAGAGCCGTAGGTGATCGATTAAGGTGATCAGTGAAAGGAAGTCATTTCTCCTACAACTTGAATTGAATCTCTTTCAAAACCTTGGATATTGAAGAAAAGTTAAATATTTTTAAATTTCAGAATATTGTCAATATAGAATGACTATTCGCCACTGCCACGCAGTACATCAGGAGGACAACAGACCCCTGGAGAAATCTTGGGAGCGATTGGAGGGCGTCGGAGTCGACCAACCGAAGCTGGTAGGGTGATGGCACAAAGCGTTCATTGCCAAACTCATTTGGTGACCGGAGGCTTTATGGACTGATCGACCTGGTTTTACATATACAGATACAGACAGACAGCCGGTTTTTTCTTGTTTCGAACATCAAAAAGTCATGTAAAATTGGAACAAGCATCGGCAGAAGTATACATATAGTAGTAAATATACATGTAGTTTTAGGAGTTTCTTTTTGTGTTAAGTGACAGGAAAGCTGGCAATCATTCAGCGAAGTATCACAGTGATGTGAATTTTGGAAAGGAACAGCAAACAGAAATTGAAGGAAATGCAGTATATATGAAGTCGATGTATTCTATGCCAAAAATGAAGGATAGACTTGACGGTACACTTGAGTTCCGAGCTTCAGAAATATATACAGCAGTACATTAACAGTGTTATTCACAAGTTAGGTATATACATATGTATCATTAGATGTTGCAACATGACAAGTTACAAAATACGACTGAAAAACGCGTAAACGCGAACAATGTTCGATTCACGTATGTAGCGTATGATTACCCATGCATGGACGCAGTCGGACGTGCCGTGCCGTATGAATCAATCAAAAACATGAGTGCACATGAAACTGTCATGGCACGACGAGTCAGATGGAACGGAAAAGCCAATGTGCCCGCGAACGTATGAGAATGTGTCTAATGAAGGCATGAGTTATGAATGTATGATACGGCAATGGTACAGAATGCCACAAGGCATCATCACCTTAGATACCCCAGGTCCGGGCGGCACCGCACCCGCAACTAAACTCAACACCGCACGCTGACCTAAACTTGATGCTCCGTGTTTTGAGTATGTACAAAATGAGTAGAGAAATGGCGGGTACGATTGAAGTCACACAAAATGATCTTACAAAAAAATATATTATAAAAATATACAGAGTTATACCGATGGCACATGGGTACAGGATACCTTAAACATGTGCATCATTACTCTGTACTAAAGAAATTGTTGTAATGATAAGAATATGGAACAATAAAATACCGGAGCAAAAGGAATGGCATGAAAATAAAGAGTTAGACGGTTCAAAGTTTCATGCCACAAAATCCCCTTTGTTTTTAGATATAGAGCAAGAGGAATTTCATGACACGAAACTTTGAACTAGTAAATATACAGAGTTATACCGATGGCACATGGGTACAGGATACCTTAAACATGTGCATCATTACTCTGTACTAATGAAATTGTTTTTGATAAGAATATGGAAGGGAATGGCATGAAAATAAAGAGTTAGACCGTTCAATGTTTCATGCCAAAAAATTCCTTTTATTTTGAGATATAGAGCAAGAGGAATTTCATGACACGAAACTTTGAACTAGTAAATATACAGAGTTATACCGATGGCACATGGGTACAGGATACCTTAAACATGTGCATCATTACTCTGTACTAAAGAAATTGTTTTAATGATAAGAATATGGAAGAATAATATACCGGAGCAAAAGGAATGGCATGAAAATAAAGAGTTAGACTGTTCAAAGTTTTATGCCACAAAATCCCTTTTGTTTTTAGATATAGAGCAAGAGGAATTTCATGACACGAAACTTTGAACTAGTAAATATACAGAGTTATGCCGATGGCACATGGGTACAGGATACCTTAAACATGTGCATCAATACTCTGTACTAAGAAATTGTTTTAATGATAAGAATATGGAAAAATAAAATACCGGAGCAAAAGGAATGTCATGAAAATAAAGAGTTAGACCGTTCAATGTTTCATGCCAAAAAATTCCTTTTATTTTGAGATATAGAGCAAGAAGAATTTCATGACACGAAACTTTGAACTAGTAAATATACAGAGTTATACAAATGACACATGGGTACAGGATACCTTAAAACATGCGCATCATTACTCTGTACTAATGAAATTGTTTTTGATAAAAATATGGAAGGGAATGGCATGAAAATAAAGAGTTAAACCGTTCAATGTTTCATGCCAAAAAATTCCTTTTTATTTTGAGATATAGAGCAAGAGGAATTTCATGACACGAAACTTTGAACTAGTAAATATACAGAGTTATACCGATGGCACATAGGTACATACAGGATACCTTAAGAGTCGATGCCAGAGAAAAGCACCCGTCCGGGCAGTTTTCCTCATATTTTTCGAAATCGTTAATTTCGCTGTTATTAACGCTATATATGCAGAAAAATGTGGCGATTCTGAAAATATTCTTTGTTTTCAAATTTGATCGACAGAATTCATAGGAAACTCCTTTTTCTGACCACAGGTCAAATGATTTTTAAAAAATTCGACTTTTTCATGAATTTATCAATTTTTCCATATGTGAGCTTCAGAGGCTCATAATATTTCAGATATATATTTTCCAGGTCATTATCGATATGTGTTTACAATTTCAGTTTGAAAAACAAATTTTTCGTTTGTCAATTTCTTCTCTAAACATGGGACCTTTTACAAGGCGACGAGATTCTCAATCGTTTCTAAGCGCCTAGAAAGTTGTGCGCGTAAATCTAAAAGCTCCTATCGGCATAAATTAGTAGTCTTTTATATGGAGAATCTTTTGAAATTAACCATTTCATAGCAATTTCCTATATCTTTCATAATACCTCGAAGAAGATTCAAATATGCGTGCCAAGCTTACGCTGGAACACGCGCTTTCTACGTGATTTTCAGCCGACGGTGTTTTGAACATCGTTATGTCATATAACGTTGCAGTTTTTGGTAAAAAATATGGCAAGACTTCGTGCTACGCATCAGGATTATAATTTTCCCCATATACTAACGATTCAGCAAAAAAAATAGTCCGAAACCGTCGTATGGGTATCGAACCCGAAACCTGGCGCGTGCAAAACTAAAGTGCTAACCACTATGTCAAACACGCGATGAGTAGACATGCGCCTTACACGATTATTACGCATTTGGCTGCTTGTTGACGTTCCATGTGTGTTAGTCTTGGAACTCCCATGAAGGTGCTAAACCATAAGTTTCTTCAACTTCTTTGACGAACTGTGAGAGATAGAGGAAATTGCTATAAAATGGTTAATTTCAAAAGATTCTCCATATAAAAGACTACTAATTTATGCCGATAGGAGCTTTTAGATTTACGCGCACAAATTTCTAGGCGCTTGGAAACGATTGAGAATCTCGTCGCCTTGTAAAAGGTCCCATGTTTAGAGAAGAAATTGACAAACGAAAAATTTGTTTTTCAAACTGAAATTATAAACACAAATCGATAATGACCTGGAAAATATATTTCTGAAATATTATGAGCCTCTGAAGCTCACATATAGAGAAATTGATAAATTCATGAAAAAGTCGATTTTTTCCAAAACCATTTGACCTGTGGTCAGAAAAAAGAGTTTCATATGAATTCTGTCGATCAAATTTGAAAACAAAGAATATTTTCAGAATCGCCACATTTTTCTGCATATATAGCGTTAATAACAGCGAAATTAATGATTTCGAAAAATCTGAGGAAAACGGCCCGGACGGGTGCTTTTCTCTGGCATCGACTCTTAAACATGTGCATCATTACTCTGTACTAATGAAATTGTTTTTGATAAGAATATGGAAGAATAAAATACCGGAGCAAACGGAATGGCATGAAAATAAAGAGTTAGACCGTTCAATGTTTCATGCCAAAAAATTCCTTTTATTTTGAGATATAGAGCAAGAGGAATTTCATGACACGAAACTTTGAACTAGTAAATATACAGAGTTATACCGATGGCACATGGGTACAGGATACCTTAAACATGTGCATCAATACTCTGTACTAAGAAATTGTTTTAATGATAAGAATATGGAAAAATAAAATACCGGAGCAAAAGGAATGTCATGAAAATAAAGAGTTAGACCGTTCAATGTTTCATGCCGAAAAATTCCTTTTATTTTGAGATATAGAGCAAGAGGAATTTCATGACACGAAACTTTGAACTAGTAAATATACAGAGTTATACCGATGGCACATGGGTACAGGATACCTTAAACATGTGCATCAATACTCTGTACTAAGAAATTGTTTTAATGATAAGAATATGGAAAAATGAAACACCGGAGCAAAAGGAATGTCATGAAAATAAAGAGTTAGACCGTTCAATGTGTCATGCCAAAAAATTCCTGTTATTTTGAGATATAGAGCAAGAGGAATTTCATGACACGAAACTTTGAACTAGTAAATATACAGAGTTATACCGATGGCACATGGGTACAGGATACCTTAAACATGTGCATCAATACTCTGTACTAAGAAATTGTTTTAATGATAAGAATATGGAAAAATAAAATACCGGAGCAAAAGGAATGTCATGAAAATAAAGAGTTAGACCGTTCAATGTTTCATGCCGAAAAATTCCTTTTATTTTGAGATATAGAGCAAGAGGAATTTCATGACACGAAACTTTGAACTAGTAAATATACAGAGTTATACAAATGACACATGGGTACAGGATACCTTAAACATGCGCATCATTACTCTGTACTAATGAAATTGTTTTTGATAAGAATATGGAAGGGAATGGCATGAAAATAAAGAGTTATGTAGACCGTTCAATGTTTCATGCCAAAAAATTCCTTTTTATTTTGAGATATAGAGCAAGAGGAATTTCATGACACGAAACTTTGAACTAGTAAATATACAGAGTTATACCGATGGCACATGGGTACAGGATACCTTAAACATGTGCATCAATACTCTGTACTAAGAAATTGTTTTAATGATAAGAATATGAAAAAATGAAACACCGGAGCAAAAGGAATGTCATGAAAATAAAGAGTTAGACCGTTCAATGTTTCATGCCGAAAAATTCCTTTTATTTTGAGATATAGAGCAAGAGGAATTTCATGACACGAAACTTTGAACTAGTAAATATACAGAGTTATACCGATGGCACATGGGTACAGGATACCTTAAACATGTGCATCATTACTCTGTACTAATGAAATTGTTTTTGATAAGAATACGGAAGAATAATATATTGGAGCAAAAGGAATGTCATGAAAATAAAGAGTTAGACCGTTCAATGTTTCATGCCAAAAAATTCCTTTTTATTTTGAGATATAGAGCAAGAGGAATTTCATGACACGAAACTTTGAACTAGTAAATATACAGAGTTATACCGATGGCACATGGGTACAGGATACCTTAAACATGTGAATCAATACTCTGTACTAAGAAATTGTTTTAATGATAAGAATATGGAAAAATAAAATACCGGAGCAAAAGGAATGGCATGAAAATAAAGAGTTAGACCGTTCAATGTTTCATGCCAAAAAATTCCTTTTATTTTGAGATTTAGAGCAAGAGGAATTTCATGACTCGAAACTTTGAACTAGTAAAAGTACAGAGTTAGACCGATGGCACATGGGTACAGGATACCTTAAACATGTGCATCAATACTCTGTAGTGAATGAAATGATAACAAAGACCAAAAAGGTAAACAAAAAAGCAATAACCTGATTATTAGGTAGACTCTTTATCCTCTTTTTGTTCTGGATCCGACCTTGGTTGTTTGGAACTGGAATCGGTGAACGCCCTTACCAGGTTTCCCTTTTGCTTTGAGATACAGAGCAAGAGGAATTTTCTGCCATGAAATTTTGAACTACAAAAAAGACCGATTTCGAAGAGTTAGACCGATTTCGAACAAACGGAATGATTTTTGAATACTTTTTAAATAAGAAATGAGCTTCAAATCTCTCAGCAAAAATAAACTAACTATGTAGATTGAGTGAGTTGAGTTTGGGTAACGAGAGTAAAGTTTTTGCGTGCGATGTGGCATGATGGGTGATGATGATTATAACACGGTTCAGTTGGGTAACAAGGTCGGCAAATGAGTTTGAAATATGAGTAGTTAATATGAATTTAGTAAAGAGTGGGCGGTGGGAAGGCAGTTGACATTTCATTTCTTACGGTACTTTTAAAATTTCTAGTTCCATAGGTCGTATACGAAACCGAAAATTATCCCAATGGCACATGAGTACAGGATATTTACCTTAAACATGTAAATCAGTACTCTGTACGGGGTTTCTTTTATTCATAAGAAAATAGTAGAAGAATATCACAAAGCAAGAAGATTTTGTGGCATGAAACTCTGAACAGACAGAGTAAGACGGATGTCACATGGGTCCTTAGAAACATCAATATTATGTGCATCAATATTCTTGATTTTTCAATGGAGACTAGCTTCATACATATCTCTCAGCAGAAAAGGAACTGAGTTTGACATTAAGAGAGTAAGATTAGGGTAGTTCCGATACGGCACAGAAGGCATCATGACTTTACTTTAGGTGCGGGCAGCGCCGCACCTGTGGCGTGGTGAGTCCACCTATGTAGGGTGCGTTCATAGTCGTACCTGGCATTTTCCTGAAACAAGTTTTTATAAGCAGCAACCAATGTTAATGCTATATAATAGCATGGCGTGTAAAATTGTGAGTCATCACCTTCCCCGGGAACGTCCAGAGTGTTTCCAGGGACTTTCCAGGGATGACTATTATTGCAGCCCAAAACGTGATGCTTCATACGCCAAGGTGCACAAAGCGCCAGCTGATAGCTGCAATGTACCATACAAACTAGTACGAATTTTATTGTAATTTGTGTTTGTTCAATATCACACATCAATGGTAAAGCCCATATGGTGTTTATGCTAACACAATTTTTTTCTAAAATGACAGATAGTAAAACATGATTAAACTAAACTTAATTCAGTTGAAACTGTGAAGCAAGGGGTGTTTATGATTAACGTGTTTGTTGAAACCGACTGTCTGTTTAATTGTTAGGAACGATGAGTTCAGTTGTAGTTGGTAATAAAAAATATTGTTTATTCTCGGATCTCAACGTAAAAGCAAAAAAGCAGTTCCTTTATGTTTACGCCGTACTCATAAAAACTGAATGAATGTAGTTTTTTTGGCACGCAGTCATTCTTTGGTGTGAAAGGAGGTGGTAATAAATTAGATAACAGAATCACATTGGAATTGTAAAGGATTGTGACGGCATGTCAATGGGGTGTGATGATTCCATTGAATGACATGCTTTTGAATGCAGTACCTGACACATTGGGTACCGGTCAGTACCATGGACAGAAAAGGTTTACAAAAGACTTAGTGATTACGGTATGTATTCAAAGCCCCACTCTTAGTGGCTGCGACAACTCGACAAACATCTTCAAAACAATCCATAAACAGTTAGAGTAATTGGACTGGGAACAATGACTTATGATCCAATTACGTACAATTGTCAACATTTAGAATACTCTTGCAGCTTGAAAAACATCTTGTATGGATCACTGAACCAATGACAGATTTATGTCCAGATTGTTTGGCACCACAATGTCGGTATGCCAATCGATAATATACGCCCCATTATAATGAATTTGACCGGATTTCGGTTGAGATAAGATGAGTAATAATAATGAATGGGGAAATATAATAATTCCTATTTTCAATAACAATCAGATTACGTACCTCATAAATGAATTAACTTTGATAATTATGAATGAAGGAGAATAATTGGTGTCGAATAAAATACAGTGATGTCTGCCGTCTTGATATTATACATACAGTATGTATATTATTCCATTTGGTAACCAAACCACCACATGAATGAATGATGGTCCAAAAAATTAAAACAAATTACTAAACAATGATGTATGGGACAATTTATTGATAAAACATTTCCACAGTTTGGTGGTTGAGATGACCGATTGTCATGTCACAATAGACTGATTGTGACACGTCGATTTGTATTATCGATGAATTACACACTCATCATCGTTATTCAGGCTGTATCAATGGTGAAAAACTTTGTGGTCACACCAAAAACACTAAAACACACCGAAAACTGTACCGAAACACTAAACCAACCGAAAACATCACATTCTTCGATTGCTTGATAAACAATATAAGTAAGGGAAAGTGAACGCTTGTATTTGATACTTAGGTAATAACGTCAAGAAACCACAAAAAACGGATTCCATGGGTACATGTTCACCACATTTGTTTGTATCTAGAACACAAATTCTGCACATATGTGATCCAACATAGAATAGATAAATATGTATGTACAGTGTATGTACGTATGTATGTAAGATGTATGTATCTGGAACACCGAATACATAGTTTCACCACCGAGTACATAAATATGTACGTGTATGTATGTACGGTGTATGTACATATGTAATACATGATGAATGCCCGGCGTCGCAGAGTCGGTGGCACGCACTCATCAATCGTGCAACCTTATTTATTGACATGTGGGACAGCAATCACGTTGACTACAAGACATGTGCCTTATGGAAATATTCCTCAAAACGACACAACAACCTTATGTACCTACCTTGAAACAGTATTCCTCATGTAATACATACATTCTTACTGGGACTTCTTCATTACAGAACATTCAACATGACACACCAATACCAATTCAGAATGGTGTTTTCGTAATTGACAGAGAGATTGAATAAACTGATTGAACAATGGCGGAAACTCCAGAGCAATACGTCACGTTCTGTGTCTCAAGTCAGGTTTTGAACCAGGACCACCAGTTTTCGAGGCGCACTAGACTAGAAAGGCGAGGTTCTCAGAATTCATGTTATGAACAAATATGAATGCTAACTATCTAATTTAGTTTT
>OZ038447.1:10270604-10281327 GCA_964036265.1 Daptonema setosum
GCAAGGTGATACGTAGTAGTTTCTCCAGAAAGTATACAGTCACGGAAGATTTGATGGTTAATTCATGAAGTAGATGATATGGTACGGTATGGTATGGTGGTACTGATACAACGGTAGTGAGATAACGTGAGCTAATGCACTCTCGTTGAAGACGACTAATTGACTCGTGCGGAGTCAACCAAATAAAATAAAGGCATGACTTAAGAGAGTGGGATATAAAAAGCATTTGCGATCAAGGGCTTGGATGGCATTAACTTGTGCTGCTTCTATTATAAATTCCGTGGTTTTGGTGCAGTCAGTAAAAAGTGCGCTGGGTAGGAGAAAAAGTAATCGGTAAAAAGGGACCTGAAACAAGCTTGAGTTGGTAGAAATTTAGAATAATAAAAAATAAAAATACATAACTGGAAAAATACCATAATTTTAGTTGCTTGACCCGCCTTAAAGTTCTTTCACATTATATTCTATCATAATGATATGTTTCAAAGAATATTTGACTTATTAAATAAAATATATCTTATCAGTCATATTATTTATCAAGATTGAATGATTCCAGATTGTGTGATTGTGTCCAGTTGTGGGTCAGGGTCCAGGTACCATGGTGGTAATGAGCGCGATTCGTGTCTCCTAATTTACGACGCCGAATAAACTCGTCAACCGTGCCGTGGCACATGCGACCATGGAATGAACTAACGTTCCATTTAATTGGGGCGTGCATAAATACACGCTTTTTACATGCATTCACTAGCGGACGAGGGTGGGGAAATTCCCCTTCTTTGGTGGTTTCAAAGGGAGAATTTGTTACGTAAGTTGTAGATAAAATGACCTAGTTTCTGCTGATTACCACCCCTTTGACGAATATCCCCTCCCTAGGATTGGGCATGTTTCCGGTTTATGATAAAAATTTCTTGAATCCTAACTGAGAAGGATAATATGTTTAGTTTTTAGGCATGTTTTTCGTGTAGAAAACTTATTTTTAATATGCAAAACACGGGCTTAGCCCATTTCAGAACAATAAATATGTGGCTTAGTATGTATGTACAAAGGATACATGCAGTAACGACAAATTTACGAGCTTTTTATGTGGCGAACCATGGCTGAGTTGAAGTGAACCGAGTTACGAGTAATCAGATATCATAAATATAGACATACATACTAGATGGAATCATTTCATTGCAACGCTGGTATACGCATAATCAGCTTATGCAGAACTTATTGCACTGTAAGATTTAATTTCAGGCGGATTTTTCATTGTATAACACATAAGTTTAGAGCACTGACAGATAAACGACTCTAATGATTAAGAAAAACTCTTATTTTTTGTTCTTTATGTTGATAAGTACATACATCTTTGTATGTACATTGTAGTGTGTGTATCTTTTTATTGTTTATGTATATTTTATTACATGTATCTTATTTTTATTTCTGTTGTTTATGTATATTGTAGTGTATGTTTATTTTTATTGTTTATCTATGTTTTAGTGTGTGTATGTATGTATCTTCAATAAAAATCAATTAAGGTCTCATGGTCTCAAAGGTCTACCAACAGATCGAGATCACTTTGTGGTTTGATGATCATCATCCTTTGTACTTGTAGAATGTGGCAGTCATCATACCGTAATACGAAGGATGCGAATTGGCGTACAGACTAGACGACCAATGGCGCAGGCCTGGAAAGGAAAAAAAATGGAATAACATTAACACAAAATAGATAAGATAATAAAGACAAATGATAAATATATTCAATGTTTCAAACAATTCCAGAAGATATCGAATCTGCGGTGTAGTCATACTGCCGATACGTCCGCATACAGACCCGATGGTGGTGGCTATGTACATAAGTAGTGATACGATCTGTACCAACCGGTTCATACCCATTTGGGCGAATCCCACTTGGGCGACAACCACTTGGGCGATTCCACTTGGGCGAATCCCATTTGGGCGAATACCCACTTGGGCGAACGTCTACTTGGGCGAATCCCATTTGGGCGAATCCCGACTGGGCGAATGTATATGAAACACGTTAAAAGTCTTAAAAGACTCTAACTCGGAACATTCCAATTGACCCCTGACGCTGGAGCGTACATTTGACGCTGATTGGTTTCAATCAATTGTCTCTTGTAAACCGAAGGAGTTGTAAACAATAAATTACACAGTCGCACACCGATGATAGAATGGACACTAATATGAGTAAGTGAGTAAAGAGTAAGTAGTTACACAATATGCACCCACTTACAAAACTTAGTTTGCAGTATTTCATACAGATTCGGTGGTTTGAAGTTTTAATTAAAATTGGTTTTTTCTCGAGTTACGGTAGTCCGGGCCACTTCATGTTGACATCGATGATAGAATGAACACTCAGCTACAATATGCACCCACTTACAAAACTTAGTTTGCCGTACTTCATACAGTTTTGGTGGTTTGAAGTTTTTAAATAAAATTGGCTTTTTCTCGAGTTACGGTAGTCCGAGCCACTTCATGTTCACACCGATGATAGAATGGACACTCGGCTACAATATGCGCCCTCTTTGAAAACTTAGTTTGCAGTATTTCATACCGTTTTGGTGGTTTGACGTTTTTAAATAAAGTTTGCTTTTTCTCGAGTTACGGTAGTCCGAGCCACTTCATGTTCACACCGATGATAGAATGGACACTCGGCTACATCAAACATCAACATCAAACTACCAAAACTGTATGAAATACTGCAAACTAAGTTTTGTAAGTGGGTGGATGTTGTAGCTGAGTGTTCATTCTATCATCGGTGTGAACATGAAGTGGCCCGGACTACCGTAACTCGAGAAAAAGCCAACCTTATTTAAAAACTTCAATCCACCAGATCTGTATGAAGTACTGCAAACTAAGTTTTCAAAGTAATTGCATATTGTAGGCGAATGTCCATTCTATCATCGGTGTGCAATTGTGACATTTATGGTTTGCAATTGTGACATAACTACTTCGGTTGACAAAAGACAATTGATAGAAACTAATCAGCGTCAAATGTAAACTCCAACGTCAGGTATCAATTAGAATGTTCCGAGTTGGGGTCTGTTTCTTCTTGGGACCTTTTGGAATGTTTCATTGGGGGTCTTTTGATATGTTTCTGACGTCTCAAAACGCCCGCAAAACTTAGCCCAAAAGTGGGGTCTTTTGGAATAAAAAATCGGGGGGCTTTTGGAATGTGGGACCTTTCGTCCGTTGCTCGTTACGTACCTGGGACCACAAGTTTCTTGGCGCCATACGCGCTAGACTAGACAGGCGTATCTGTTGTGATTCAGGTAGAATCAACTTTTTTGAAAATTATTCTTTCTCAATTGGAAGCATTTGAAACATGTAAATCGTTAGTCGAATCAAATTTCACTTGTGTACAACATGAGTGAAACACATCGAGATAATCTTTGCGCTTGTGAAATGTTTCAAGACCAGTTTCATATACATTCGCCCAAATGGGATTCGCCCAAGTGGGTATTCGCCCAAGTGGGTATTCGCCCAAATGGGATTCGCCCAAGTGGAATCGCCCAAGTGGTTTTCGCCCAAATGGAATTCGCCCAAATGGGTATACACCGTACCAACCGCCTTTTTCCATGACACCATGCAGTATTACGAATCCAGGAAAGCCACAACTCATGGCACCATCGGTCAGATCAGCAGCTCGGGTCAGTAGTGAAGACGGGTGCAGGGTACGAGCCCAAGCACCTACTGCCTGCATTTCATGAAAGTTCATGAATGTAGTTGATGGGTTAATACAGACAATAAACTGGTCATTCAGTTAAGACGGGATGGGGTCACATCAGTTTGAACTAAAACAAAAAGAACTGGCATAGTTTGACCAGTTCAACCATGCTCACCAATATGGTGGTATAATACTAAATTGCGTAACTTTTTTAACTGTCTCACTGACTCTATCGATCCTTCGCACTCACTCACTCACTCACTCACTCACTCACTCACTCACTCACTCACTCACTCACTCACTCACTCACTCACTCACTCACTCACTCACTCACTCACTCACTCACTCACTCACGCAGATTTACAAAAGCGACCCCATTTTCAACCAAAACATGTACCATGCACCATTTTTTCCCGTTCGACGAAATGACCACATTTACATGGAAATTCAAAGGAATCGCTTCGGTTGTCAATAAACGTGTTAAAATATGACACCGTCATAGTGTTCACAATAGTCAAAAACTATTAATAGGTAAATGGACTCAACTGACATAATAACGAATATAGAATTAGCCCCAAAAACGAATCTAGAATTAGCCCCAAAACTCAAACTAAGCGGGGAATCCCAATATATCAACCTTTTAAGTTCAAGCACACACATTTATAATGGCTTTCGAGCCTTATCTTTTCTCTAAATTCCTGTATCGGGTAATTTGAGACTTTCTGACGTCTGAAAAAATCAGAAATCTTCTCACCTCTGTTGGAAACCCACTATTAAGCCCCGTTCGTAATCACACCGAAACAACAACCGAAACAGAGACTGCAATCTAACCGAAAAACCGTTGAATTCATTTTTTTTCTGGGCCCACTCGGCTCGTCCCACTACTGTTGATTGTTTTGAATACTAGCGCGTGTTATAATGCATGCGCGTGTATATAAGCCCCCGTGTTATAGTGCACGCAGTCCACTCGAGCTATTGACGTCGGTGGCTGACTATGCGATAACTTTAACTTTATGAAAACTTTTCAGAGGGTTTATTGACTTCCTGAAAACATCAGATTTTTTTAATTTTGAGAAACGGTTTATTTTGGGTCGAATTCAGCTCGACGGCCGGGCGGCGTAATGCTTGTTTCTTCATTTGCTTTCTTCAGATTTTTGCACGGTGGAGGGTGTACCCATATCTACGGAGCTGTATAATAGGGATCGTTCGTTTGCGGAAGTTTATTAGCGGAAGTCTTTTCTCCGGAACTGTTACGTGCGGATTGTTTTTTAGCGGAACTGTATGGATCGGATTTTTTTTCATCGGAACTGTTAAAAACGGAATTATTAAAAGCGGAAGTCTTGCCAGCGGAAGTTTATTTGCGGATATTTTGTTTCCGGAAGCGTTCTTTGCGGATGTGTTTTTAGCGGAACTTACGACAGCGGAACCTTAAGTTCCGGAATTTAGTTTTGCGGAAATCGGTGAAGTAATTTTTTTTAGCTATTAACAATTGGATGGCCTATTTCATTGTTTAAAAGGCTTCGGCTTAGTCATTAGCACAGACTGTTCGTTCTAAGCGAGATCGCCGAGCATGAGGCTAAGAGTTAGTTTTCAGTTTAGGCTTAGGATTAGGCTTAGGGTTTGGGAAGCCCTTCTCCAAAGGCTAAGCCTAAGCCTAAGCCTACACTGAAACCTAAGTTTTATGCCCCCGCCTTGGACCGTTAGCACCGCGAAGCGGAGGTGTCCAGCGTGGTTTTCAACTCATGAAGGGTGCTTTTAGAACAGTTCCGCTTTTGACGGTTACGCTTTTTAAAGTTCCGCTTTTGACGTTTCCGATTTTAACACTTCCGGTTTTTATACTTCCGATTTTATACTTTGAAATATCCGGAAATGAAAAAATCCGCTGGGTACAGTTCCGCTAAAAAACGATCCGGTTTATAAAATTCCGATTTTTACGGATCCGCTTATAAAAATTCCGCTGGGCATTGATCCCCACTTAACGGTTCCGATGCGAACAGTTCCGCTTATATAGTTCCGCGAATGAACGTTGCGCTTTTAAGAGTTCCGCTCCGTAGGCGCGATCCGGTGGAGGGACCGAAATTATTCAATTTCTGGAGTAGAAAAAATCACAGACGATTTCAGGGGACCAATGAACCTCTAACGACTAGTTTTTCGTCAATTAGGGTTTTTGTGTGGTCTGCCCCCGACGTGATTGACCCAAAAAACCCGAGCTCGCACGAAAATGAAAAAATCAGCAGACACGCATTATAACACGGGCTAGATCGTAATATCACATGGAGACAAACAAGATAAAATTATTATATAGTTCCAACATTGCTGAAACTTTCATTTATTTCCCTTCAATCAGTTTCCCCCAAATTTTTTATTTAATTTATTTCTTCAAGTTGTTTTTGAAGTGGCTCACATTCTCAAACCAAATTCAAACTGGCGCCCAAAATAAAAATCGGTGGTCATTTTGTCGAAAAGAACAATGGTGCATGGTACGCGTTTTGGTTGAAAATGGGGTCGCTTTTGTAAATCTGCCTCACGCACTCACTCACTCACTCACTCACTCACTCACTCACTCACTCACTCACTCACTCACTCACTCACTCACTCACTCACTCACTCACTCACTCACTCACTCACTCACTCACTCACTCACTCACTCACTCAGTTCCTCACTCACTGACATGATCAAATGGCTCATCCGGATCATCCGGATCATCCGAGTACCCATATGGTCCATCAGCCATATGTGTGTGGGCCAGATCTCCACTGGCCACGATGATCACAGACTCTGGTAAGGATTCGAGGTAGTCGTGAAGATGGTGGCCTGCAACGTCAACAATCTACAATGTAAAATACCGATATCTCTTATACACATAAATATGTATTTCTAATTTAGGAGAAAATAACAAAATGGAAACAAACAATTTCTTTTTTTTTCAATTTAGGAGAAACTAACAACTGTGAACAAATGATTTATTTCTTCCAATTTAGGAGAAACTAACAACTGGGAACAAACGATTTCTTTTCTAGTCGTTAACTGAAATGACAGATTGGTGCCTTGTCACATGGCCGTCCCAAGTATTTTTATGGTTTTCTTTAAATTTTTCCAAGTGCAATTACTCAGACATGTAATTCACACGGGCCTGTAGCTCAAATGGTAGAGCGCGCGCTTAGCATGCGCGAGGTACGGGGATCGATACCCCGCAGGTCCAATTGGTTTTGCGGATAAGAAATAACCTGATTTGAAGAGTCTTCACTTCTGTCTCCCTCTACCACTATATTAGGTTTAGTTCGATAAACATTTTTCGGAAAAACTAACCCCGTAAACCAACCTAGATTCAGTAATTCTTCAACCATAGTGGCTACCCTGTTGTATCGTCTGGACGGTTCAGAGAGTATCAGTAGTTTTGTACGACTTTCCGGTTGGATGAACAGAAGTGGTATTACTTCGCCCCATCTGCAAAAAATACTGTCTTTAATTTCACTATTTTCTGATTGCCAGAAGTCTTAGCGGCTGAAGAGAAAAAACCAATTGTGATTTTATTTCAGTAATTTTTTTACAAGAAACACCAAAGAATGTTGCGATATGTGATTTCCCCAATATGTGATTGGTTAAATGCTTGTTGATTAACCTGACACCTACCTTCACTTTTAAAGGCTACTAACCTCAAAGGCGATGGCTCCGAGTTATCCGTAGACGGTGGACCCCAGAAGGTTAAGGCCGAGACATTGAGACCGAGTTGGGAGAGATGAGTGGATAAGTTTAGTGACGTTGCTGTGTCTACATTCACCTAAAAAATGTACTTGATCAAGATTTATTGTCTCACATATTGATTGGACTGATGACTGATTGACTGACTGACTGACAAACTGACTCGAGGACTCTCTGGCTAACTGAATGACTGACTAAGTAACAGACTGACTGACTGACTGACTGCCTGACTGTCTGACTGACTGACTGACTGATTGACTGTCTGACTGACTGACTGTCTTAATACCTGACCTTAATTCCATGACAACAACTGGGACATGCACAATTATCCGTATCAGCACTTCCGTTTGCCGTAGGATTGGTATAAAACACAAAGTTTTTCTGATCCATGATGCCATGTGGAGTTATGAGCAGTATAAGGTCCGGGTGCTGTTTGCTGAGTGAGTGAGTGATTGAGTGAGTGAGTGAGTTAGTGAGTGAGTGAGTGAGTGAATGAGTGAGTGAGTGAGTGAATGAGTGAGTGAGTGAGTGAGTGAGTGAGTGAGTGAGTGAGTGAGTGAGTGAGTGAGTGAGTGAGTGAGTGAGTGAGTGAGTGAGTGAGTGAGTGAGTGAGTGAGTGAGTGAGTGAGTGAGTGAGTGAGTGAGTGAGTGAGTGAGGCAGATTTCCATAGGCTACCCTTTTTCCAAACTTAAGTTTTTATAATTGGTCATATGCCTAAGCCTAAGCCTAATACCAAAGCTAAATCCTAAGCCTAAGCCTAAGTTCCAAACTCGGAACTAAGCCGAAGCCGGAGCCTTAATCGAATGAATTAAAGTTGAACACCAAAATAGGAAAAAGGGTATGGTTTGCCGATTCTGCTAGGTAATTTCCCAACCCTACCCTTTTTCCATCAAGATTTAAGAATATTTCGACCCGTATTTTTGGCCAAAAACAAATACATCGCAAAAAGGTATTTCTAAGCCTAAGCCTGATACATAGGCATGTAAAAAAGCTAATGCCTAAGTCTGATTTGACTTAGACAGGGAGAAAATATACAAAATAGAAAAAGGGTAGCTTATGTAATTCTGCGTGAGTGAGTGCGAGACAGGTGAACAACCGAATTTGTCTGCCCACAAGTCTGGAAGTCTCCTGTAATCTCAATGCTGCCTCCTTCGAATCAGGTATGGATGGTTCAAAAGGGGCAATCGGATTTAGGGCTATGCCACCATGGGGGAGAATATGGGCAGATAGAATGCGTGCATTTGATTCATTAATCAACACACTTGTCAAATACAAGCAAACATGCCAAAGATTAGTCATTTTAGTTACTTGAAATCCTGTTATGTTCACAATAAATGTGATACTGCCACTGGCGGACGAGCCAAATTCCCAAAGGGAGGGGAATTTAGTCAAAGAGGGTGGAATCGGCAGTCTTTAGTCCATTTTACCTACACCTTAGGGAACAAATTATACTGTTTGAAGACGCCAAAGAGGGGGGAATTCCACTTTTCCCACCCCTTCTCGTCCGCTAGTGGATACTGCTGGTGTGTTATGAAGAACCGAAACAATTATTTCTACCTTGGGGGATGTAACATTAACTCTGGTCCGGATTGTTCAAAACGGAAGAAATTGCTTATCAGTAGTGATGGTGAGCAAACCTACATAGTGCATCACTACATTCTTAGTAGCTAGAAGCCTAAGTGCACGTTGTGTATTCGCCATGTTTCCATGGCCTCAAAAATTGCCGATGCGCGACCATATTTCAGGTGCACATGGCGGGTAAATTGGGAAAAGTTTTCAACCAGCAATAAACCCCACTCGGCTACGCCTCATTGTGTGGGTTATCGCCTCTGCGCAAAGTTAACGATCATTGCGTTCAAATAATAGACATAGCACGCGTGAAACGTGAAGTGGGAACGGTATGCGCGCGCGTCGATGATTTTCGAAAGCGTGAACGACAGCCATCTTGTTGTTGTTGGTTGTGTGCTTGGATGACTCAATAAATAGTCAATACACGAGCCAGAAACACAGGCTTTAAAACTGATTTTTTCTTTATGGCGGATTAGAAATTCTTTTGCTCATGGAGAAATAACAATGGCTTCTCAAGTAGTTTTCCATTACCTTTTGTAGGGTTCCTGGCTCTTCCGTCAGTGTTTTAAAATGAAAGGGTCGCATGCAATGAAAATATTGTAAGACGCTCGCTTACATATGAAAACAGTTTTATTCCCATGTTTTATATGTTTGTTTTGCAGTGACTCGAACTTCTGTAGAACTATAATAAGTTAACTTCATTTGGCTATGGATTAACTATTATACCGAAACACCAATTACTTCCGTGGCTTCTAAAAATTTCATTCCACAAATAGCAGTATTGAAATGATGGTAATCTCGGAGTACTCAAAAGAACGCACACACTGTATAACGAGCAATTATGGCACAGGGAAAACAAAGACTAAATTATCATATGGTACAAATAGACTAACTGAGTCAAATATTCAAACAAAAATGAATATACAAATAAAAAAAATATCTCGCTAAACAATCCGATAACAGCGCCAAGTTCAAACAAATCAAAGTTATAAAAAATAGTAGAACTACAATAATTGAGCTGTCATAAAAACAGAAGAAAGTTGCACACACACGGTTTCAGAAACCGTCTATTCGATTTCAATTATAAAATTTAGTCATGATTTATGAGTATTTTCATTAATTCAACACTATATGAACACAAGACAAAATTATAACCAGCAACATGGAATTCAGTGTGCAAACACGTTATTTTCTTTATCCAATTCATTGTTTACAAACGCAAACAATCACGGCACAATTCCGGACAGTCTTCAATTTAGTAACTCTCTCCAAAACCGTCCATATTCATTTTCTGCCTAATCATTCAAATAGGATGGGTCAATCAATCTATAATCAACAGTCATAAACCCCATGTAATCTGGCATTCATTGTAGGTGCTCAAAGAGAACTGAGTCTGAGTAGGTGATCAAAGACAGCTGAGTCGACGTCGTTGACCGTATGGTGGTACGTGGTTGATGGTGTGTATCTCGATGCCATCCGGGTATATAAGCCGACTGTCATGTTTGGACGGCCAGTCGCCCATCGAGAACGTCTTCCTCAGCACCCGGGTGAACATCTGATCCGATGACTTGACGATAACGTGCTGGAGGCATCGATCAGCGATGATGTCGTTGCGGTGGTGGTCGTCCTCACAGTAGGTGGTGGTCAGTGAGCTGCAGAGTGAGTGCGTTGAGAGAGAGCGAGTGAGTGAGCGAGTGAGTGAGTGAGTGAGTGAGTGAGTGAGTGAGTGAGTGAGCGAGTGAGTGAGCGAGTGAGTGAGTGAGTGAGTGAGTGAGTGAGTGAG
>OZ038447.1:10281527-10316527 GCA_964036265.1 Daptonema setosum
AGCATAAAAACATCAACACATGCTAAATTATTATGTATTTTTTATGGTGTTCAAATCTCTCACATGGATTGTGTATAAAATAGTAAGACGGCGTAAACAATGCGCATGTGAAACATTATTTGCAGAACATAACATCAATGAGGCAAGGCAACACGCAGTAAGAAGCCTAAAAATCACATGATTAATTAAAGCGTGATTACGAAAGTGAAGTTTAAAAGTTTCTTGAGTATTTAGTAACAATGAATGCAATGCAACATGAATGTAATCATTCATTTCCACGGCCACCATTGGAATGATTCACTGCTACCCAATCGGACCATAGATTCTGAATATCACAAAGTAAAGGCAGCGGTGGAACGATAAAAAAACCTACATGTTTCTACATGTGTTCATGAATTCACCAAAACTTCAATTTCAAACAGTTTCGTCTAAACAAGAAGTCATCAGAGCGCCACCAGATAAAATAAATAATAATTCTTCGGTGCTCTTGAGATGGAGCTCGCAAATTACAGATCAAACATCAAAGTTTGCGGGTATTGTACAGTGGGGGTATAAATCACTGGCGGACAAGCCAAACATTCAAAGGAAGGGGATATTTGTCAAAGAGGGGAAATTCGCATTTTTTGGACCTTTTTAATTACACTTTAGGGAACAAACCGATTTTTTTTCAATTGCCAAAGAAGGGGAATTACAGTTTTCCTTCTCTTCCTCATCCGCTAGTGGTATAACTGCAGACGAAATGCACTTGTGAAGGCTCATCACAGTACACAACACTTTTATATTGTATACTGCCACTGCTATAGTGAATCAACCGTAGGGAAAAGTTCAAAACAAATAGCTCTCGGCCGTTATACAGGCCTACAAGAACGTCTTCTAACGAAACACTCGAAACATTTTTATTGACAACTTGAAAAGTTTTGATCGACCTCCGACCGGTGTGTTGAAGTAGTTGTAAAAGTCTGTGAAGTAGGCCGGGACCGGATTCAAGTGTTCGGAGAAATGAACTCAAGACATTTGCGTAATGGTTCAATACTAAAGACCATCTGATCAGCTGTATGCTATAACATAAGCTGGCATCAACTATGTACTTACTCGTTAATGAGAAGGTCTGAACAGGCTGCAACGTATCTTAACTAAAGAATCTCAAAATGGGCTTTACTCATATTACCTTTTATAGATTTGCACATGTTCAAACCAACATACTTGGATCGTTTGTTATATGAGTTAAGAACCATTTTAACCTTTAAGTCGTAGCTATAACGTTATTCGCAACGACAGTCATAGCTCGAAGAACGATCTAGTGTATTCGATCGAACTATATGTTTTGTTAAGTAATGAAACTTTGTGAACCACCAAAGAATATTGGTTGGTATTGGATGGCTTCCAAATGGTGTATCACATGGGTCAGGGCACTGAACCACTGGCGGACGAACCAAACCTCCAAAGGCAGGGGAATTTTGTCAAAGAGGGGGAAATTGGCAGCTTTGGGAGCATTTAACCTACACCATAGGGAACAAACTGTACTTTTTAAAATCGCCAAAGAAGGGGGCATTTCTCATTTCCCTCCCCTTCCCGTCCGCCAGTCCACTGAACCACAGTGTCATGGCAACTCACTCATGGATGTAATATATATACCACGTGATCGCACGTGCTTTTATATATTAAAGTATTTTTTCTGGCATCTTGTCAGTCTCGATTATTCATCGAATGTAAGGTAGGCATGTAAATATTTATACATATTTATGAATCAGCTGATGCCAAACAACATGATTGAATCCACATGTTACACACTACCAATCTGGTTTACCAATCTCAGTCCAGAAATGAAGTTTGTTTTTGCTTTTTAAATTTTACATCCATTAGATAAGAAATAAAAATAGACAAACTAACAGAATAGTTAAAACTCTTAACATATTTTACTCAACTATATTTTACTAAGGAATCGGTTAGAATTGAAGACGAGTAGAATCTACAAAAATAGTAATCCGTTTTCCATTAGAAAGAAACCGGCCGCAACTTGAAATCAGCGGTATCGTTTTCCAGTCATCATGAAAGAATAATGATTGTGTTCACAACTGTGCAAACATCGAAAATCTTGATAATTGGGTTTTCGCTGTTGTTGGGGCGCAAATACGTAAATGTGCCCACCAAATAAAGTTTTTTAATGAAAAGCATACAACAATAAAATAGCGCTGATAAATCATAGCAAGGTGTGATGGAATACATGAACATGTACATTTGCAGCCCAATCTATGGCTAATTATTTACCATGGGTGAATTATTAGCCGTCAATTCATGTACATACAAGGTTGGAACGGATAGCAGCAGCCGAGCTGTGTTGTAGTGTCTAATTCCGATGTGAATCAAGCATGCATTGCTCCATATAGTGGCGGCACAATACTCTATATTGGCACAATATCCTAATCATTGAAGATTATAAAACGGAATCATCAAATTCTATATGATAGAAATATTTTAGATAATGGTATGAGGCTGAAATAAAATAAAATAAAATAAATTGGAATAGGATCTCAAATATTTATAATCCGCTGTCCAATCGTTATCTCGTTCTATCATCTCAATTGGGTGCTAGCCAGCTGGCCGATGGCTTACGGGCTAAATAACACATATTAATAACTGCACGGGGTTTTTAATTTTTAATTTTTTTAAATAACACATATTAATAACGGGACGGGTGGGAATGAAACTTAATAATAATATACTTTGCTGTTTGACAAGCTGAGGGATCTTGTATGTTTAGTTTGAACTACCTTCAAAACCACATATCTACACAACCAACACGATGAAAGTGAATCGAAAGCGGAACTTGCATGAGTAATAAAACCAGTTTATAGTAGGCTTGTGGTCATTTAATACTACCGTCGGCGGCCCTCGTCGTTATGCAATGCCGCATAGAATAACTTGCTTTAATTGTGCCGCTGCCGCTCCACAAGCGGACGAGAAGGTTTGGGAAAAGTGGAATTCCCCCTCTTTGGCGTTTTCAAAAAGAAGAATTTTTCACGAAGGTTTTGAATAAAATGGCCTGAAAACTCCAAATTCCTCCCTCTGTGACGAAATTCATCTCCCTTTGGAGGTTTAGCTCGTCCGCCGCTCCTTTGTAGAACAGCTGGGTGCGGTTTACAGAATTATCCAACGAGTAGTGAGAGCACTGGCGGACAAGCCAAACCTCTAAAAGGTGAGAGGCGACTTTCGCAGAAGAGGGAGGAATCCCCATCGTTTAGGTAGTTTTACCTACACCTCAGAGCGCTGGCGCACGAGCCTAACCTCCAAAGAGAGGGGACTTTCGTAAAAGAGGAAGAACTGACAGAAATTATGCCGATTTAAATACACCTTCAGGAATGAACTCATCTTTTTGAAACCGTTAAAAGGGGAGGGTTCCATTTCCACTAGTGGTGGTACATGTAACGCAAGCAATGGTTCAACTACAAAGAGTAGAAAAGCGTGAGTTGCAGTTTTGGCCAAAGCCACCCTCTCAAAACAATGGTATTGAGCAATAATAGGTTAGAGCACAAAGACTCGCTGGACAAAAGCAATGACCAGAGATTACCAGAACGCCGTCTGTAAGACAATGAACCTTGCCTTTATGCTTGTGATAGAAACAAAAAAGAGGATAGTATGTGAAATTTGAGCAATATTGCCGTGGGAAATTGCGCTAAGATTTAGTATTAGTTAAGATTATATAATTCAACAGTTTATGGTATTGTTATTTTTTATATTTATCTTAGAAGGCAATATAAATGATGTTTTATGAAACGCAAACTCACGAGATAAATGTTATTTTCTGGCAAGTTTGAATCTGCACCCAAAAAGGCATATTCTTCGCAATGTACCGCGCAAGTTTCCGGTCAATAAACCCTGAATTTTTTATGGTCTGGTGTGCCTAAAACTTTTACTACATTTTTAAAGCAGTTTGCTAAACACATTACTAATCAAAACCATCTGCTTCAAACTAACCCTGTTTGCAGTTGGGCAACCCAAAATAGTTTATTTGGTTTACATAACTTTGCTTAATGCAGATTAAATTAGACTCGCCGAAAAGCAGGCGCCAGTTAAAAAGCATCCAATAACCTCGTTATTGAGTAAAAAGATTACTGTACCCTCAAGATAGTCCAGTCTAACATTAGTAGTAAACTTAAGATTGGAGTTTGCGTGAAGATGATCAAGTCTAACTAATTTTATAAGGTATTGACCAAGTAAAATATTCTTTCTCTCATCTCCTTTTGTAAGTTATGTGGTTTATAATAATGCATTATTTATTGAAAAAGACTATAATGTTTGTTCAAATTAACATCCATTCAACTTATTTTGATTGGGAACATCTGTTCTGCATTACGAAGCATCTGGGTCGGTTGTACATTAAAGTTTACAATAACCCGGTGCAGTTGTCTGGCCGGTAATGATATAATAAATCGCATAACAACCTTCAGGTTTCCAGTATCTCATTATAACAGTCATTTTCTTTGAATCTGACCGACAGTTTGGGACATCAGCTTTTGTTAGCTAAAACCAAACGATATTGTATGGATACTTGTTAGTCAATAACGGACTCTTCAATTAACTGTTTCAACAGTTCACTTAAAAAAGAAGCCGTTATCTGATAATCTCGGTTGACTGAATACAGACATACTTCAAAGATTTACTCTACTCGTCCATTATGAAGAAGATGGCGTACATACTTGTAGCATAAATGTAAGTATGAATAGATGTATGTATTACATAGAAGATAAGCGAGTGCATAATGGGCTATTCTCGGACAACTTGGCTCAATAATGAGTAAGTGCCCAAATATAGGCACTAGTAAATGTGGAGTCACTTAGAGCATCTGTTTCGCGGAATTAGGCAGTACCGGATGATATGGTTTATGCTTAACTTATGCTTAATCTTAGCTGAAAATAATCTTATTCCTGAAATTTGTTAAGAGAATAACGATTAAAGACGTCAGAGTTACAGTACATTTACGTGTTGGTTTATACAAAAGTGGTTGCTTGAGTCTAATCCGCCACTCGTGGTACACATCCACTGACATTGGGGCACAAACAGGGCTCATATGCCAATCACGTCAGTGGCGGATCGAAAATAGTAGCTATGGTTAAATCGCCTTAGAAACAGGAGTCTCCATATTTATATAAGCTATTTCTCCATAAACTGAAAACGATACTGAGTTGGTTGATTGCACTATGAAATGCTGGCTATCGGTTGACTGGCTTGAGCCATTCGGTCATATAGAGGTCTCAATATAACACAACCTGTGGGCCATACCCTGGTCTACTCTGGGGCACTACATTGCACATCAACCAATAATAGATATGATGGCAAATAGCCACTGGCCAGATATAACAAAATGCAACATTCACAATGCGATATTAATTAGTTTTGTTACGGCATGAGTCCGTGACGGATGAGTAAATGTCCCAATTAAATTGTTACAAACAGGGCAGGGCATTCACCATTATGTACCTTTCTAGCATTACTGTAAAGCGTAAACACAGTTTTTGCTCGTAGTGAAGGCAACGTTTTACCTTTACGCGGCCTTCTTAGAATGCTGATGCCGACTTTTTATTTCATAAATTGATTGCCGTGAATTCTAAGATATATTTTATAATTATAATGTATAGTTTTTGCATATCTAAAGATCTCATAAGTTTGGAATATAACACGACGAACTGGCAACTTGAACTTGTTGATATGGCAGAGCTGTCTGATGAGGATGGTGGGAGTGACCAACAAAAAAACAACAACGAAATCATAGATATTCTACATACATACATAGGTTCAGTCAGTTTTTATTACTATTCTATATATATATATATATATATCGTAGTAATAAATATAATAACATAAGCCGTGACTGGTTCGTAGTCCTACTTATGAAAACATCTGGTCATTTATCAAGCAAGTGGATTAATCACTTTTGAGGGCTAAATGTGCATTCAAGTGAATTCAGCTGTTCTAGAATACATACTTGTGTAACAAATGTAACAATCAAGTTAGTGATTGAAAGCTTCTTGTACAGAGTCCATACAAATTATATGAAGGCAACTTTACCGTGGTAAGTATTAGTGAATGATACTTTAAATGCATTGACGTTCCTATGTGAGGAGTTATTTCTAAGAAACGTCCTACATGGTTGATTGAATCAGTCAGATGGGTGCAGGATTGCCTGCATATTTACAAGCCAACGTAAATGGAGAGGGAAAACTGGAATTCCCCGCTCTCTGGCTCTTTCAAATAGTAAAATTTCTTCCTTGCTGTGTTGGTTGAATGGGCTCAAAATGGGCAATCCCCCTCTTTGACGAAATCCCCCCCTTTTTGGAGGGCTAACTCGTCCGTCAGTGTGTCCTACATCTGTATGCAATGCCGTGAAGTGTGTCACAACCAGCTGTAACCATGTAAAAGGGCTTGCTTATGGATTACTTAGAAAGAAAGTATATTGCTTACGTACATACTATGTAAAAGTTGCAGTACATATGCCACTTGCACATTGAAATGTGTACGTAACTGAATTCAACTCAAATAGCCAATCCAACCACATCATGTACTGTGAGTCTTTGACTCAAGATGTAGATTGAAACATGCATGTCTGATATGGAAGTGTGTAACAGAATAACAGATATTTAAAAACAGAAATTCAATTTTTGAAAGATGCATGTAAAATATGTAGCTCACTGAAACCGTTTGTTTACAACAGGTGGTGTGTCTAATTGCATATTGTATGTACAGTACATAAGCTGTATTACAATTGATAAACTGAATTCTGCCACACCTGTGTGGGTAATAAATTTTGGAGCGGGGGCGTTCAATCAGAATAATTTTATCTAGTCAGCTCTGATGGATATGTATTTATGTACGTACATATGGATATAGTAAAACTTCTTAAATACAGGAGTACAATTTATCTAATAACGAAATACTGATCGATCATCAACAAGAAGCATCGTAAAATAACGAAGCAAGTGTTGTCCAGCAGATAGTAGTAATGCTGCCTGGCTTGGGTCAATCACCCGTCCAATCGAATCTGCCATCTCAGATCACTGTTTTCGTACTGCATGTAGTCGATGCATGACCATCCGAAGAAAGTGAAAACGCATGGTAAAATAGTACATCATTAAAATAAGAAGTGAAATCCCCAAAGAAAGAAGGGAAAATTATCCGAGGAAAAGGGAATTGGCAATGTGTTACATTCTGGAAGAAAGAAACCTACTTTTTATAGTGTTTAAGGGAAGGAATTAGAGGTTTATCTCCTCTTCTCGTCCGCTGTTGACGCGTGCAACGGTGCGATCCACGCTCGCTATCCGTTTTTAGCTGTTTGCATCGCTGGGCAAACAAAACTGACAAAGATGGACAGCATTTCTTGATTTTCATGACGTGAAAAAGACGAGAAGATAAATTGATCACTTGATCGAGTTGATAAATTAAATAACGGTATGTTTTTATTGATTATTTCATAAATGTACTTTGAGTATACTGTGAGTTTTATGATTTGCTTAGTTTTCAATAACTTTACTATTCAGACTGTTGTTGAGAAATACAAATTCAACCTGGAAATAGTGTTAATGGTTAAGTTAAATTACGAGTAATTACATACAACAGTAGTTATCTTGCAGATAATAAATCTGATTTATAATTTATGTAATCCGTTCATTTTGCAGGTCAACTTAATTTATCTCGATTAAAGTTCACATCATCTGATCATGTTAAACCCAGTCTCGCGCGTTTGGTGTTTTTTTTCTTGTGCAACGAGATAAATCATTATCTATCTAATTATGCACAGTTAGCAAGCAGTAAAGTATTTGTGTATGTGCGAAAGCAAACACTGAACGGGTGGTCGGTTACGTTGTAAACTGAGCTGAGCAACTTTATTATCATAAGGAGTACAACCAAAAAAAACTCAAATTATGTGGTTTTAGTGAAATACAAGAACATCATACATGACTTACATAGTCGATGTCTCGAAGATTTTCATGCACCCTTTGTTTTGTTTTTTTTGTTCCTAAAAAATGTTCAGACCCAGAGTTTTTTGCCGTTTATAAATTATGGGGATACTACATAATTATAGTGAGCCAGAATTTCATTCCTAGGAATCTGGTGTAAAAAATAACAGGGTGCACAGTTTAACTGTTCAAAGAAGTTCCACACGTTAAGTCCGTCGAATGTAAGTTTATTAATTTAAGTTATTATGAGTTTTAATACGAAAAACTTTTTTATGTATTATAGCAAATAGAAAGAGTTCAGTAAGTGAAAAATCAGATTGTAGTAGATATGTACAGCACCACATTGAAACACCGTGATGTGATATCGATGAAACGAAATATGTTACACATATAGTTTGCTTATTGAAAAACAAGACATAAACCCGAACTTAATTTGAAGTGAAATTCAAAACCAGATAAATATACATGCAGGAATAATAATGCCATACAATATCATTATTGAGATGCATTACAAAAAATTATGCAACGGTTCTTAATGAACAAACTGGTGAAGGCATTTTGAACATTTACAAACAATGATATGACAGTGTACATAAAATTACAAAAAAGCTATATTATGAAGCATCTGTTCAGAAAAATGTAAAATATTCAGGAAGGATCTTATAAACGTTAAGTAATGCTAAGTGAGATTTTAATATTGATTCAGAACAAAAATTAATCATCACATAATGTGGCACGATCTGTCATAATCATCATTATCGACTTTCCACGGTGCGACGATATCAACGGCACGTTCGTGTTTATGGTTTTCCAAGTGCGGATCTGCACGGTACTTGACCAGTAAACGACACATCTTCGTGTTACCGGCATGTGCAGCAAAGTGCAGTGCTGTGTTGCCTGAATCAGTGATTCAGTCACACAGTCAGTCAGTCAGTCAGTCAGTCAGTCAGTCAGTCAGTCAGTCAGTCAGTCAGTCAGTCAGTCAGTCAGTCAGTCAGTCAGTCAGTCAGTCAGTCAGTCAGTCAGTCAGTCAGTCAGTCAGTCAGTCAGTCAGTCAGTCAGTCAGTCAGTCAGTCAGTCAGTCAGTCAGTCAGTCAGTCAGTCAGTCAGTCAGTCAGTCAGTCAGTCAGTCAGTCAGTCAGTCACTGACCATGTTTATCAGTCTGGTTTACATCCACGCCAGCCTCCAGCAGCAGTTTGGTACAGTCCAGGTCCATATTGTTGATGGCATGTTGAAAGGCTTTGTTTAGTTGATAAGGAGGCAGGATTCCTGAAAGATTTTTTTTGCTTACCAGTCGGTTGTTTTGCCAGATTTTATTGATCACTCATTCACTCAAGTCGTCGGACATTCAGCCGTCCGTTAGAAAAAATAGCCAATCCGTGTATTCAGAAGTCTATCATTTACTGTACCAACCATTCTTTTTTGCCGCATGCAGCAACACTCCCAGAACTTCGTCATTCTTCTGTTCAACGGACATCAAAATCGGGAAACTACCGCTGGAGTCGACCAGGCTCACATCGGCATGACATTCGATCAGTCGATTGATTAGCTCTGAAATTGATCATTAGTCACACTCTCACTCACTCACTCACTCACTCACTCACTCACCCACTCACTCACCCACTCACTCACTCACTCACTCACTCACTCACTCACTCACTCACTCACTCACTCACTCACTCCCTCACTCACTCACTCACTCACTCACTCACTCACTCACTCACTCACTCACTCACTCACTCACTCACCCACTCACTCACTCACTCACTCACTCACTCACTCACTCACTCACTCACTCACTCACTCACTCACTCACTCACTCACTCACTCACTCACTCACTCACTCACTCACTCACTCACTCACTCACTCACTCACTCACTCACTCACTCACTCACTCACTCACTCACTCACTCACTCACTCACTCACTCACTCACTCACTCACTCACCCATTCGACCGTATCTCACGGCCAAATGTATCGGTTGCCGGCCGGCGGCAACGCCGTTGACGTCGATGTCACCTTTGAGAATCAGATGATTGAAACAGGAAATGTGATTGTGACGACAGGCCATGTGAAGTGTGCTGCAGGGTAGTGGGCATGGCTGAAGTGAATGAGTGAGTGAGTGAGTGAGTGAGTGAGTGAGTGAGTGAGTGAGTGAGTGAGTGAGTGAGTGAGTGAGTGAGTGAGTGAGTGAGTGAGTGAGTGAGTGAGTGGGTGAGTGAGTGAGTGAGTGAGTGAGAGAGTGAGTGAGTGAGTGAGTGAGTGAGTGAGTGAGTGAGTGAGTGAGTGAGTGAGTTAGTGAGTGAGTGAGTGAATGAAAGAGTGAGTGATTCAGTGAGTCAGTGAAGAAGTGAGTAAGGGATATCGTGTGCTCAGTAACCTCAGCATCGCGCAGCTGGCGTAACTCGTTCTCCTTTTCCTCCTGATGCACGAAGTTGGCAGAGAAGTCGACAATTTGACTGACTGATTGACGACACACGGGACATGTGGTCAAGGAGGTGGCACATTCGGAACAGAACGAACTGTGGGCACATGGTATTAGGCACACTGATGACTGAAATACAGGCCAGTTAAACAAGGCTGTAAAATCTGGTTCCACATTCCGACAAATTTTTCGAAAACCGCAATGAAAACTAGCTATTTCTACGTGGTTTCCCTGGATTTACCAGAAATCATTTTGTTTACCGTTTCTCTATGAAATGGCACTTGACTTTCCACTGCAGCCAACGAAGTTTGAGTAACGAGAATGCTTAAATACATAATAAAAAATAATTATCAACAAACTCACCAACCAGATTATTCATACAAACGCAGCATTCTCTATCACCTCTGGCTGGCACTACCTGAGTTGGACTTCCCTCCGATTGCCAGGTCGGTGGGGCTGACGGTTCAGCAGACTGCATTTCGTAAATTTCAATTAACAGTGGATTTTTTTAAATTAACAAACCACATGCGTTTTGAAAAATAATAATACGGAAATATTGGTGAGCGCGCACTCGATAAATGTGAAAAGTGGAATAAATAATGTGTGACGCAAAAACGCACAGCGGGCAATCAACGGTTGAATTGGCGATGACTCACCTGATGTGACGGAAGCGTTGATTTCGTGCTGATTTTGTCACCGTGCTGCGCTCATACGAAAACAGGTTGTGCACTAGTGATGTTGTTGTTGTTGTTGTTACTGTTGTTGTTGTTGTTGTTGTTGTTACTACTGATGTTGTGGTTTTTGATGGTTAATGATGTTGTTGGTGTTTTTGTTGTAGACTATTGTGGTTTCTTTATTGGTGATGGTGTTGTCGCTATAATTGTTGCCGAAGTTCTTCATGATGCTGATACAGCTATAGGAAACCATGCATTACTGTTACAGCTAGCGTTTTTTAGATTTATCTGTAGTACATCGTTAGCTTTGTTTTATTCTGCCTACATAAGACAGTTTATTGCCGAATAAAACTCTTCGATATTTTCGTGTGATTATGAAGTAAACCATTGCCAGATTCGGTGGCAACGCGAACGTATAATAACCCAACAAACATCAATATTGCACAGATGTTTATTATACACCATATTTAGGTAAACATGTGTTCAATAATGACAAAACGTGAAAGTACAGTATGCATGTATGTACAAAGTCCATATAGAGGCAACCATGCAAATCTATATTCGTCCTTTCCAGGTTGCATATATCAACCGTAAATCACAAAAACGATAGCGAATCATCACATAGTAGAACAGAAAGACCAGAAAATCATTTGAGCTCTTCAGCAATGCTGACGAGTTTATTGGCGAGTGCGTGCAGAGGCAGACCCATCACGTTGTAGTAGTCACCGACGATGCCTTGCACCAGGACACCACCGTAACCCTGGATACCGTAAGCACCTGCTTTGTCCCTATAAAAAACAATTATCACACGCTGCAATAATGTTTCAGTTTCTGCATCGAATATTACACAATCAGAGTATTGCGATTCAATTTTTGAAGAATAACAAAACCTTCAAATAATCTACACAACGCAGGATGTTCTGAGCGATTACGCTTGTCTTTTGATGAAAGTAATTGGTTTATGAGGTTTCAGGTTGCATGTACACATCACGATTTATAATCGTTCACAATCGCTCTCAGGTATTCAGTCCGTTATTGGCTTAATAAAGCGATGATGATGAGGTAATGAAGTACGTACACACTTGAGTGACAGTAATTGAGTCAGTCAGTTCGATTCAACCAACATGGGTTCCCCGGTATCCACGTACGCCTGTATCAACGCATCGCTCACGTCACCGAACGTGACTTCGGTTACTTCGTGGAATTTAGCACAGGCTGAAGCTGATTTAATTATGAAAATAAACCAAAATTACTCACCCTTTTTTCATTTAGATTTAATAAAAAATTACAATGACTTGGTTAAGTTAAAATTCCGTTAATAATTGAACCAACAATTTTTACTATCGCCCCATACCAGCGCCACACCGCTGACTACCCGATGTGACCGACCCGATAGACTGCAACAAATACTTTGTTTTCATAATTCATATCAATTCCCAAGTTTGTCTAAAAATAACGAAAGTTGCTTTTAAGATACTCATTATCAGTCAGTATACATAAATCTGGAATAAGAATGCTAAGCACAAGAACACATCGTGCAAAAAATTGTATACCAAAAACTACATTCCAGTCCAGAATGAACCAACTCTCGAAGAATCTGTACTGCGTTCAGTCGATCACTGGGTTTCTCGATGATTCGCAAAGGTTGACCGCCAATGACAACCGTGTCACAACCGATAATCAGATCAACTGGCTGCAAATCAACGGTTAATCGAACGACAACCAATGAAGAAAAAATGTTGAGGTGAATGTACAAATGATTAGAACAGAAGGAAATTCCTCACTTAAGGTTTCATTATCATTTTCAGAAAACATTTTGTCCTCTCTTATAATTTTTTTAATCAGAAACAAGTTCGATGACTAAAAATTTGGACGTACTTTATTGGCGGCAATTTGTTTCCTGAAAACATCGAGCGCCTTCTCATAGGCATTCACCACCGGATACTCGTCCAGGCGACCAATAAAGTCCTCCTTGTTCAGGTTCTCTTCGAAGTCAGAAACCACTACTTCAAATGGTAGGCCCTGAAATCAGGAAAAGGTTAGATTTTTTACATTTCAGTAAAATCATTCACTTACGAAGCAATTATTTTCTCAACTGGTTATTAGTGATAAACTTTCTATCTCACATCAAAGTATTCTATAGGAACATGAAAAATTATATAATTACTAGGGACTGCAGCCCGGTATTGGGCCCGGGGATTCTGCTCGAGTTGTGCTTCTGTGCGCGCTGCGCGCGCTTTACCGGGTATTCTGCCGAGTATTCTGCCGAGAATTAGGGCCGAGTTTTGTAACTCAGGTTGCGGTGTTCAGGGTTATCATGTCATTGATTGAGATGTGTCTGAATGAAATTGAGGGCTCAATAGTCACTAACTATTAACTGACTCGTTATACATTGAGCCCATGTCCCGTTATACATTGAGGATGATTGTGCTTTGTTGTTTACTTTGTAAATGAAACAATTTTTTCTTTGATGACTTGCCTCGGTATTAATTTTAACATTGTTTGCGGATTCACAATCCCGTTGCAATGAATATCCCGTGGAAATAATCTATTGAGCCATTTTGAAGCTTCCCGTGGAAAGTAATCTATTACCGTTGCGTTGATCATTGCATGTAAAAATATTATTTAAAAAAATATTACTTTCAGTATTGGATATATCCCGTGGACACTAAAATCAGATTAATTTAGCATATGAATAATCTATTGAGACATTAGGAACTTCCCGTGGAAAGTAATCGATTGCCGTTGCAATGAATATCCCGTGGAAATAATCTATTGAGCCATTTTGAAGCTTCCCGTGGAAAGTAATCTATTACCGTTGCGTTGATCATTGCATGTAAAAATACTATTTAAAAAAGTACTACTTTCAGTATTGGATATATCCCGTGGACACTAAAATCAGATTAATTTAGCATATGAATAATCTATTCAGCCATTAGGAACTTCCCGTGGAAAGTAATCGATTGCCGTTGCAATGAATATCCCGTGGAAATAATATATTGAGCCATTAGGAACCTTCCGTGGAAAGTAATCTATTGCCGTTGCAATGAATATCCCGTGGAAATAATCTATTGAGCCATTTTGAAGCTTCCCGTGGAAAGTAATCTATTACCGTTGCGTTGATCATTGCATGTAAAAATATTATTTAAAAAAATATTACTTTCAGTATTGGATATATCCCGTGGACACTAAAATCAGATCAATTTAGCATATGAATAATCTATTGAGCCATTAGGAACTTCGCGTGGAAAGTAATCGATTGCCGTTGCAATGAATATCCCGTGGAAATAATATATTGAGCCATTTTGAAGCTTCCCGTGGAAAGTAATCTATTACCGTTGCGTTGATCATTGCATGTAAAAATATTATTTAAAAAAAGTATTACTTTCAGTATTGGATATATCCCGTGGACACTAAAATCAGATTAATTTAGCATATGAATAATCTATTCAGCCATTAGGAACTTCCACTCAGATTAATTTAGCATATGAATAATCTATTCAGCCATTAGGAACTTCCCGTGGAAAGTAATCGATTGCCGTTGCAATGAATATCCCGTGGAAATAATATATTGAGCCATTAGGAACCTTCCGTGGAAAGTAATCTATTGCCGTTGCAATGAATATCCCGTGGAAATAATCTATTGAGCCATTTTGAAGCTTCCCGTAGAAAGTAATCTATTACCGTTGCGTTGATCATTGCATGTAAAAATATTATTTAAAAAAATATTACTTTCAGTATTGGATATATCCCGTGGACACTAAAATCAGATTAATTTAGCATATGAATAATCTATTGAGCCATTAGGAACTTCCCGTGGAAAGTAATCGATTGCCGTTGCAATGAATATCCCGTGGAAATAATCTATTGAGCCATTTTGAAGCTTCCCGTGGAAAGTAATCTATTACCGTTGCGTTGATCATTGCATGTAAAAATATTATTTAAAAAAAGTATTACTTTCAGTATTGGATATATCCCGTGGACACTAAAATCAGATTAATTTAGCATATGAATAATCTATTCAGCCATTAGGAACTTCCACTCAGATTAATTTAGCATATGAATAATCTATTCAGCCATTAGGAACTTCCCGTGGAAAGTAATCGATTGCCGTTGCAATGAATATCCCGTGGAAATAATATATTGAGCCATTAAGAACCTTCCGTGGAAAGTAATCTATTGCCGTTGCAATGAATATCCCGTGGAAATAATCTATTGAGCCATTTTGAAGCTTCCCGTGGAAAGTAATCTATTACCGTTGCGTTGATCATTGCATGTAAAAATTTATTTAAAAAAATATTACTTTCAGTATTTGATATATCCCGTGGACACTAAAATCAGATTAATTTAGCATATGAATAATCTATTGAGCCATTAGGAACTTCCCGTGGAAAGTAATCGATTGCCGTTGCAATGAATATCCCGTGGAAATAATCTATTGAGCCATTTTGAAGCTTCCCGTGGAAAGTAATCTATTACCGTTGCGTTGATCATTGCATGTAAAAATATTATTTAAAAAAATATTACTTTCAGTATTGGATATATCCCGTGGACACTAAAATCAGATTAATTTAGCATATGAATAATATAATTTAGCATATGAATAATATATTCAGCCATTAGGAACTTCCCGTGGAAAGTAATCGATTGCCGTTGCAATGAATATCCCGTGGAAATAATATATTGAGCCATTAGGAACCTTCCGTGGAAAGTAATCTATTGCCGTTGCAATGAATATCCTGTGGAAATAATCTATTGTGCCATTTTGAAGCTTCCCGTGGAAAGAGGTTTTTGTCCCCATTTATTAAAATGGGGACAGATGTTAAAACAGGCTTTTGTCCCATTTCATAAAATGGGGACATACGTGAAAACAGGCTTTTGTCCCCATTTATTTAAATGGGGACAGTTGTGAAAACAGGCCACTGGTCGCTACTGAAACATTAGCTCGTTTAGGCTCATGAAACATTAACTCATATAACTTTAATGTATGAAACATTAGTTCGTTTTGACGTTAATATAACAAACTGCAATTTGTCCCCATTTCTTAAAATGGGGACAGCTGTTTTCTACTGAAACATTAGCTCGTGAAACATCAACCCACTATCGGACTGAAACATTAGCTCTGCAGCCGGGTATTAGGCCCGGGGATTCTGCTCTCTTTAATAGTATGTGCTCGTCGCTGATTGGCTGTGGTTGCCCGTAGCAACTGTGGTTAACCGGGCTGGCGTTAACTGTGGTAAACCGGGCTAGCGTTACAGACGGACGCACACTGTTTCTTTATAGTATTAGATTCATAAAGACAATAAATAATGAACCATTCTGAAAAAGAACGAGTTCATATTACCAACCAGCTTCTGCAAGATTTCCTTGCGCCGTGGTGACTGGCTCGCAAGGATTATCCTTTTGGAGCACAGACCGGGCAATAAAGTGGAAAACATTGTTATCTAGATAATCTCTAGTTTTCATCTTTGCATATAGGGAAATGAAGAAAAATCATTTAAACATGAGTTAGTTCTCTGGAACTTCATGATTTACATACTAAAAAGTACTTGCAGTTGCATCACATCATATTTGAGATGAGTTTATTTCTTCGTCACTAAATTGTAAGCCACTGAGAGCCTGGCGAACCACCCAATTGGAACCAAACCAACTCCATTACATAATGTAATTTCTCCCTTCATTTCATAGCTAAATACACGAGATCATATACATGATGAGTTACAAAATAGAAAACGGAATATAAGAAGTTTCAAAAGGCATGTCAATAGAGTCAAACAAGGATAATGTGGCATCACAAAAGCTGCTGATTTTGTTGGTTGATGTCATACACGGTCTTGAGCAGATGCAGACTTTTCTCGTAGGGTTGGGTGCGCAGACGAGCATGATCCACATGTCTGAACAAGACAAAAGATTCACATAAATAAAAAATAATATAAATAAATAAAAATTATACTCATAAATAAAAATAATATAATAATAAAATAATACTTAAAAAATGGTACTTTCGTAATGGCCAGAGAAGTTGGCGCCCTACGCACTAGATTAGGCAGACACCACCCTACGAACACCAAGAATCGCCCACTTCAAAACGCATTACTTTCGAAATCGCAAAATTCAGTGGCAAAATAAATCGTAACTTTGATATGTGACATAATCCCCTGTGCAATAAAAATGGATTGCTAACCTGCGTTTAACATGTCTCCAATGTTGTGTGTACTGGGCCAATACCACAGCCGGATCGCTGGCCGCCGATTCACTGTTCTCCGGCTTGTATCTGGGAGCGTCCAGTGGTGGCACCAGCGCCGGGTCCGAGCTTCGGGCCGGCAGTGCGTGGATCTCCTTTGTGGCCAGTAAATCCTAAATATCATTGAATACGGTTGGGAATTTTTCAGTTACTGATATCCAAATCATGCATAACGTACGTATAATTAGGAGCATATAGCATTCAATAAATTTGATGCGCTTCTGAGACATTAGAAAGATGGCGCGCATTCGAATCATTATCTTACTAATTATGATGAAACGTGAAACAGGAAGTTATTGTTTTTTATATCAAATATGAAATAAAATATAAACTCATTTTTAAATCAAGAACCAACAAGTTGTGAGTCATCGGGCGGCGGGTAGATGTGTTTGGGATCGAGCGAGTCGTCGAAGACGTTATCATGACCCTTGACCCACAACCTGAACCAGCAATGAAGTTCATATTGGAAGGATTTGTCGAAGAACACACAAATTTTTCTCGTTGTTAAACTTTTTGTCCTGATGATTTTTAAATAAATTCAACTACTAATATTCTTCCGTAGGCGTAGATATCAGTGAAATACCTTACTTACAAGCAAACAACTTACTATAGTAATTAGTAACTTGATGTATTTCCCCTAGATTTCTAACCTGCATAGTTCATACAAACTCTGCTCTCGTCCTCGATCCTGCAACTCGAACGGTTTGTTGCGTAACTCGAACAGAACTTCTGAAACGCAGAAATCATGATCACTGTAAGATATGTAGAATGCAGATCTATAACTTTCTTTGTTACCCTTTTCCTATCTTCCAGGTCTACGGAAACCATTAAGTTGTGTTTTACTTAACTTGCTATAACGAGATAGCTCTTGCTATCTCGATAGACGACATCGAATAAAAATGATTGTTAAAAAAACTCAACACTAAAAAACCAGTGGTACGCGAAAAGTGATATACTTACTACCAGATCGGTTTGAGAAATGAATGAGCAAACTGTATCAACCACCAACTTTTGGCTCGCACGGTCACAGTTGGTTGATTGTCATCTAATGATGTATTGGAGGGTGCAGAGCTGCTCAAATAGCCACCGGGTTCGTTCAGATTGCGCACGGCTCGACTCTTGATCACGGAGGCAGACGGGTCGGACACATCCGGTAAAAATGGTTTACTCGGGCTTTCCTATATCAATTATAACAATCTTATTTTTATATTAAAAATTCAGCAAACTCTTGTTTTCCTACAATCTTTTTTTCTTCTGTATCTGCATTCTACGTTTCAGCTGAGTTCTTATTTATTTGATGTGCCATATTCATTTCGTCTAATCTACGAAATACCAAACCAACTCTGATTCCACTCAACAGAGAACCGAGACGGTTGCGGGCCGATTTCATCTCGGGCGAAGCAGGCACTCGATTGTTCTCGTACTGCAGCTGCTTGAAGGCTGGTGACTCCATTTTGCACACTAATTTATCTGTTTACAAAAAGTAATCTTAGTAAATATTAGTATGTATATCAGTAAAAATTAAAATAATAGTTATAAATATTAGTAAGTAACATGATTTTGGAAATTTAATAGAAACTGATAGAGATAGTAAGAAGAGCTGTAACCAAGTGAGGTAACAGAGGGAGTGCATTATCGCGCAACCAGTGATTGACGACACAATTAGAACTCAGATAAAACAAAGAAATATGTATTTATTCTCTCACAGACAACTCATAAAAATCTCAGATATTTTATATAGGAATGATAATGAATGAGATACTCGAGCACCAGTAGAAAAAATAATAATTCAAGTTCTCTATAAATTTATCGAAATATATCACAAAATGGCACCAGTTTGTACATAAATGAGATCACATCACAACTACTTTCAATCAGTGATCCCGCGTTGTTTCTTCAAATCAGCCAATTGTGCCGTCAGCTGTTCGTTCCGTTTCATCTCCTAGGAAAATGAATAAAAAAACTTACACTTACACTTTCAAGTTAACGGAAATCTAAACACAAAAAATAACAAATCATCATCGGAGTAAACTATTAATAAAAGACTGATTCTATTTCAGCAGGGTACTGATAAAACAATTTTATATAATCTATAATAATCCACCAACAGCCTGGAAGTCATTGACAGTTTTGTAGTACAGTCGTTGTTTGTCCTGCACCTCTTTCAGGTCATCCCGACACGCATCGCGCTTCATGTTCACCTCGGTCTGCTTCTTCTCCAGCTGCAATCATCAACCAAACTTAATAATGCATAGACATAAAGTGCAGCGGTTATAACGTCTGTGTACTGACCACAAGGTAGTGGGTTCGATTCTAATCCTACCAGGAACTTGAAAACTTTCACTTTCTTGTCGGACTAGAATTCGTCTATAATAAAGATGAACAACGCTAACAAAACAGAATAAGAGATAGAGAAGTATAATGTGAGCTGACAAACAACAAAAGCAGAACAATTTACCTTCAGTTTGTTCTGTCTGACCGAATCATGCACTCGATTTATATTGTCGATGAATGACGCTTTATACGCCGCGTTAGAAGCCCTGTAAAACATACCCTAAAATTAATGACATATTGTTGTTGACACTGATCAACCATAAAAGCACATCATTGCAAAAGATTATCAAACCAGGAATGCTTCACGAGGTTGGTTCTATTCCCGCGTTGAGCTTGAGACACAGCGCAAACAAGAACGTTGTTTGTGATTTGTGATTATCCTCACACGAAAATAGGGTTATTACACTATTATTTAAAACAGTTCTTTCACTATGATTACGATTTGGTATCCAATCCAGCTATTGTGGTATAACAACTTATTGAATTTGAACCAACAGACTATGCACGCCGTATATGCTCTCAAGCAAGTTGATCTCCTGCAGCATGTAGGCCTTGACATCCAGCAGAGTGTTGTGCAGCGCGTAGTACTGCTTTGTCTCGCCGTGCTTGGCAGCCACTTCAATTGCAATAAGCACATAATGAACTAATGAAAAGGTTGATCTATCCGGGTGATTTTACTCGTACCGCGAAGTATATTAACCATTATAATGAAGTCACTAGGATTTAGTCACCACCGCAATCAGTCATGCTCGAAAGTCGTTGCACTTTTTTATTTTCTGAATGACTGTGATTATTCGTGATTTGGAATCATCCTGTTATCATCATGAAAGAACTCGAATCCGATTGAACATTGAAAAGGAGTAAGAAACAGACAATGGAAAAGAGAACCAACTTTGATTATAGAGCTCAATGAATCGTCTCTGGTACTGGTTGAGTTCAATCTGCGATGGTATCTGATCGATATGGCGTTGCAGGGACGCAATCTGTTTGTTGATGGCCGCCAATTCGAGGCGGGCGGCCGCCAATTGCTGCTCGCTGGCTGCGTGCTGATTGGCCAGATCCTGTAATTAAAACAAATATTAAAATATATTCAATCTGTTATGATACAATAGCAAAGTTGGATACCAAACCCAAATATAATGAAATGATGAATCGCTCTAAAAGATTCTTGAAATCGGTCCAATAATGAATCAACTGCTAAGAAATTCAATTATTAAATCAATGATTTCGTTCCCGATCTCTAGAAACAGAAAAAAAAAACAGGGCATAAAATGAGAAACAGTTAAGTCAAGCAATCGAGCAAGTTAAGTCAATCGGACAGTCAATCGATATTTTATTCAAGCAATCCACCACTACACAACCAAAACCAACACTCGAAGCAACATCCACGGTGCCTTCAGCAATTGACCGTAGCTGTGCGATCTCAGTCTCGAGCTTCTCCGATTCAACCTAAATGAATGAGTAATATCAGCGAGAACAAAGACGGAACCGAAGTTGATTACACACCTGACAGTTGTGTTTAAACTCGGCCTCTTTCCGTTTAACGTCATCGTGTATATTCATCAACGACCGAAGTTCCTCTAGCACTCTGAAATGCAAGATGTTTTGATCAAACTAAACCAAAATAACTATTAATTGTCGCAAGTAAAGTGATGTTATTATGAAAGCAGTTCAAGCCGCTAGGTTGCGCCAATAGGTCACAAAAGTTTTTTACACAAGACGGTAACAGCAAAAGCTTGATTACTAAAATATGCAACACAAACAAAATGGTATTTCATTTTTAAAACATACTATTCAAACTCACTTGGGATCGGTGGCTGTCTCCAACTGTTGAAAATGGGCTGCTTCCTCTTTTACCGCATTCAATTGTTCATCAGCCTGAATGTAATCAATTTCGAGTCAACCCCATGAAGTTTATGAGAATCCACATTCACAATAATTTGTAAATACCACCACTGAACTTAAGTTTGAACAAATGTTCACCTGTGCATGAAGTAGTTTTTCTTTGTTAATCGCCTCATTTAGTCGCTCTATCAGTTGCTGGGCAGCCTCGATCTGCTGCTCACATTCCGCCAACTCTGACTGTTTCTCAACGTTCGATGTCAACTCGATGGTCGGTACCGGCTGGAAAAACATCATGTTGCATTCATATCTCTTTTTCACTGTAAGCCACTCACTCACTTGACATCCCACAAACTAGTGTTAAGTGTCACATTTTTGAAGAAACGTGACATAATATCACCACATTATTGTTGCACTGCAATAGCGGCCTGACCCGCAAGAAACGGGCTCCACACATTCACTTCGAGTAAAAAAGGGTATACCTGTTAGATGTATCACACCTTTTCCTCGTATGTGTTTCACCATGGTTGTGATTCGACATTGGTTGTGACCTTACATTACAAACAATGATTTAGTAAACCTGTGCCCTGTTTGGTGTATCGACGTGCACCTGCCTGACATTACCACCACCAGCTGTACTTGACATGTGTGCCAGCAGACTCGGGTTCACTCGACTCGATGGAGCTTGACCCATGGCACCGACCAAATCGGCCTTCGGTTTGGTCGCGATCGCTGGCTTATTGACCACTAACGGCTCTAAAATAAAGAAAATTATGAGAATAGGAATTTAACTAATTGATTTCTACTGAATGGAACGCATTTTTACTAATGAGTCCGAATGTCCGAAAATGAAGTGGTTCTACTTTCTTGAAATGAACGATAAGGCCATAAACTGATGGTTGAAGGATAGAAACTTCGTTTTATTGAAACACTAACTTTTTTTGGCTTCCACTGCCTCACTCTTCGTGGGTTCCGTTGGATCAACCGATTTGGTCTCGGTTGAGCTGAAAAATTGAAACAGTAAGTTACAACACGTATTATTCACTTAATGAAACAGGTTACACAAACTGTCAACCAAACCAACTTTCCATATTCAAGCAGTGTGCACTGAACGCGGTCCACCTGATTATCCAGATGAAAGTCCGGGTTTCGTTTGAACAGACGAGTGGGCACAGCGCGTTCGTGCAACTGCTGCTGAGTCTGCACCGTTTTGCCGATTGCTTTCGATTTGATTGTCTCCAAAGAAAAAGACATTCAAAATAGATTACAACAATATATATATGGTAAAAGTTAACTCAACATGTAACAACCAATTATTCTTATTCAACTCAATCGAATCGATTGATGAAAAGTGATAAATGTACTGAAATTGAAAATATGATAAGCTCAAACAACTAGAGCCAAAGGGCTAACGAATTCGATTGGTTACAAAAAAACTAAAACTTATCACCAACAGTTGGATATTGATTCTGCCGACTGTCAAACTGCCATACTCCCTGAGCCAGATTTTGGTCGACCGTGTCCGCCTGGTGCTCCATTACCGTTTTGACGAGCCACTAAAAATTTAAGATAAACTATGCCTTCATATTGCCGATACTTTAAAATATTAACCTTAAACATGAACATCAACTGCTAACTACCAGTCAAAAGAACGAGCTTGAATAAAACATCGTGTTATGAAATACGGCAATGTAATAAATAGGGTGATGTAAGCTAAAGTGTTTTTGGATGGATGTGCAGTTTATGGATGAGCAGAATCAGATTGCCGTTCTTGTCAACCTGAATAACGGGAAATATGTGGATGAAATCTAGTCCCTGAATTTGATGCGGTTGAATGGGATGGGGGCATTTCAGTTTAGGAAGTGCGCGCACGATCTTTTCCGTGAGCAATCTGAAAAGTTATTAGGTATCAAACTTGTGGGTTTGAACAAAATGATAATTAAAAACTCATGTAAAAAATGAAAAATTGTCTTGCCACGAGTGAAAATGACATACTCATCCACATGTGGACGCAAAAAAAACAAAACCACTCACATTTTCTGACCAATAGTGCTATTTTCATGGTACAACAGATCGACATCAACATCAACACTGCACTGCGTTATGCACCACACCATGCCACCGATTACCTGCATAAAAACAACCGTATATCAATATCAATCAATTCTGTGCAAAAAATAACTAAGGTAAAACTCTGAAATAGTCAGTGAGTGCCATACCTTAAGGATTCAAATTTAAACAATTCTTTACACATAAAAAACCTTATCGAAAGCCGGCAATCCTTTTATTCGAGCACGAAAGTAGCCAGCTGCCACCAGTAGATCCACGATCTCCGCCAACTTGACATACTGCTCTTCATCTTCACGAATGTCATACTGAAAATAGCAATATGAAATGGGAAAAAATAGGTGTTGAGTTTTCGTCACTCCTTCATTCCCTGATCACTCAAGCACAATCATGAATTGAAAAATTGGCTGGATTGCACTTTTGGGATCCGAACCCCTATTTGACCGACCCCTATTTGACCGACCCCTATTTGACCAGACCCCTATTTGACTAGTCAAATAAGGGTCCAAGCGGACAATAGACCCCTATTTGACCATGGTCAAATAAGGGTCCGGACCCCTATTTGACTGGTCAAATAGGGGTCTGGTCAAATAGGGGTCTGGTCAAATAGGGGTTCGGATCCCAAAAGTGCAATCCAGCCGAAAAATTAGATAAAATAAACTAACGGTCACGTCCGAGAATGGATCAGCTCCACCTCCCGCGTCGGCAGGATTTGATGTCATCGTCGTAATTTTCCAGGTTAACTAAACGAACTAATTAGCAATCATTATAATTGCTAGTTTTTTATACTTTATACTTTTTATATAATCTCGCTTCAACCGTTAAAAATATATTCACTATTGTCATATAACATATTTTTTGTCATTATAACATATTTTTTGAGCAGCACAAAATCGTTAAAAATATACTTACTATTGACATATAACATAATTTTGATTTATAACATAATTTTGATTCATAACATTATTTGAAGAGCAGCACAATTTCAATCATAAAACAAACGAACAAGAACAAAAAAGTTGAGACGTGTTAAGAAATGTGATTACATTTACACTTTTAACATTTTACCGTAACTAAAAAATGTTACGGTATTCAAATTAAATTTTATTGTGAATAGGAATAATTTTATTTTATACAAACCTTTTACGCTTTGCAACTCACGCACTCATTCATTCACTCACTTACTCACACACACACTCAGTCACTCGCCTACTCACCCGATCACCCACTCAGTCACTCTGTCACTCAGTCACTCAATAAGTTACTCACTCACTCATTCACTCACTTACTCATTCGGTGACTTCCTCACTCAATCACTAACTCACTCACCCTATAAACAGCTTACTCAGTTATCACTTGATCACTCAGTCTCTCATGTATTCATTCACTTACTCATTTGTTCAATTGATCACTCATTCACGCAGTCACTGTCTCACCACTCACTCACTTGCTCATTCAGTCAGCCAATTGTTAAGTCAGTAATTCAGTCAGTCAGTCAGTCAGTCAGTTGTTCAGTCAGTAATTCGGTCAGTCAGTCCAGTCAGTAAGCCAGTCAGTCAGTGAAACGGTCAATCAGTCAGCCAGTTACTATGTCCCTCAGTAACTCCCTCACTCACTCAGTACTCATGGCATGGTCATACAATATCTTTGTCATATGTACTCATGCTTTTGTATGTCCTGGGCCTAGCCCTAATGAAATGAAATAAAAATGAAAGTGAAGTCAGTCAGTCAGTCAGTCAGTTAGTCAGTCAGTCAGTCAGTCATTCAGTTAGTCATTCAGTTAATCAATCAGTCATTCAGTCAGTCAGAAAGTTAGTCAGTCAGTCTGTTAGTCAGTCAGTCAGTCATTCAGTCAGTCAGAAAGTCAGTCAGTCAGTCTTTTAGTCAGTCAGTCAGTCAGTCAGTCAGTCAGTCAGTCAGTCAGTCAGTCAGTCAGTCAGTCAGTCAGTCAGTCATTCTGTTAGTCAGTCAGTCAGTCAGTCAGTCAGTCAGTCAGTCAGTCAGTCAATCAGTTAGTCAATCAGTCGGTCAGTGAGTCGGTCAATCAGTCAGTCAGTCACTCTGTCCCTCAGCTTTCTGACTCACTTACTTAATGACTTAATCTCTCACTTAATATTTCACTTATTCATTCGAATGATCACTCCCCCACTCAATCACTCTCTCACTCACTGTTTGACCCACTCACTCACTCACTCACTCACTCACTCACTCACTCACTCACTCACTCACTCACTCACTCACTCACTCACTCACTCACTCACTCACTCACTCACTCACTCATTCACTTACACATTCATTCACTCACTCACTCACTCACTCACTCACCTAATTACTCAGTCCCACACTCCTTGTTGACTTGCAACATAATCTTGCTCTTCTAATTGTTCTATCAAACAAACAGTTCGCACAATTTTTTGTTTCTGTAAATCAGTTAATTTTTTTCATGTCACCAGTTTACAATCACGCAAAAGCTGATGTTTCTGTTTTCACACTCTCGTTTTAATTTATACTTCGGAACCGTATACAAACTACCGTACTCTTTATATTGGATTCCGATGGAATAATAATCAAATTTCTGAGAACGGTTTTAAATTACTTAGGCGCTATTCATACTTATTTTGCGATTTTCTGCGATTCACGCGCGAGTCTCGCGCGTGTATCGCAGAAAATCGCAGGAAATCGCAAAAAGTCAAAACTTTATCTTTTTCAAATTCTTTTGATTCTAATCGATAGAGGAAGTTGAACTGAACAATAAAATGGTATTTTTAGCTCAAAGGCGCTATTCATACTTATTTTGCGATTTTCTGCGATTCACGCGCGAGTCTCGCGCGTGAATCGCAGAAAATCGCAGAAAATCGCAAAAAGTCAAAACTTTATCCTTTTCAAATTTTTATCATTCTAATCGATAGAGGGAGTTGAACTGAACAAGAAAATGGTCTTTTTAGCTCAATTCCATTCATTTTCGAGTGAGAAAAATCATTTCCCAATCTGGATTTGCGATTTTGCGATTTTCTGCGATTTTCTGCGATTCACGCGCGAGTCTCGCGCGTGAATCGCAGAAAATCGCAAAATATGTATGAAAAGCGCCTAAACTCGACAAAAACCGTTTTTTTATACTGAGAAAAGGTTTACAGAATTGTGCGGGATAGTCAGTATATATCGAACCGCACAAAATACCAACCCGCACAAATTTTTGAGTGGTATGGTAAATGACTACACGCAGTAAATTATTCAAACTTGCACGTTTTTATTATGGATTCTGAAAAAGTACAACAAATTCAATTTATATATTTTTTTCATAATCCTCATTGACTTCCTCGCTCACTCACTCATCACTCACTAACTCACTTGCTCACTCATTCACTCACACACTCATTCACTCACTATTTCACTCACTCACTCACATACTCATTCACTCCTTCACATACTCACTCACTCACTCACTCACTCACTCACTCACTCACTCACTCACTCACTCACCCACTCACTCACTCATTCACTCACTCACTCACGCACTCAATCAATCAATCAATCAATCAATTAATCAATCAATCAATCAATCAATCAATCAATCAATCACTCTTTCACTTGCTTACTCACTTGTTCACTCACTCACTCACTCACTCACTCACTCACTCACTCACTCACTCACTCACTCACTCACTCTGTCACTAACTATTCACTAGCTAACTCATTTACCCACTTATTCATTCATTCACTCACTCACTCCATCACACCTTCACACCCTCCATCACTCACCCACTAACTAAGTCACTCACTCACTAACTCACTCACTCACTAATTCACTCGCTCAGTCACTTGTTCACTAGCTCACTCACTTACTCACTCACTCATTCACTTGCTCATTCACTTCCTCACTCTTTCGATCACTCACTCACTCACTAACTCACTCGCTGATCCACTCACTAACTCACTCACTCACTTACTCGCTCACTAACTGCCTAGCTCACTCACTCAGTCACTTACTCATGAAGTCACTCATTTACTCATTCACTTACTCACTCACTGGTTCGCTCACTCACTCATGACTCACTCACTCACTAATTCATTCAATCATTCACTCACTCACATACAAACTCACTCACTCATTGATTACCTTACTCATTTACTCATTGATTTGTCCGCTCACTCCCTTCGCCACTCACTCACTCACTCAGTCATTCACTCACTCACTCACTCATACACTCATTCAATCACTCACTCACTAACTAACGAACTCACCGATACATTCACTTACTCACTCTTCCACTCATTTCCTAACTCTCTCTCACAAAAATCTCAATACATTTTATATTTTTGAATCCAAAATACATTTTATTATTTTGTCAATTTTTGTGTAGTGGTTTTCATGTTCACTGTTGAAATAGTCAATATATATCGAACCCGCTTCAACAATTCAAATGCCATAAACAAAAAATAAAAACGTTTGTTCGGCCGGAATATTTTTGTAAACATATTCCGGAGAAGTGTAAAAGTTGTTAGTTTTTATTCATCGTGCACTAAAGTATCCTAAAAAGTTTTATCAACTCCGTATTGACGATTTTTGCCAACTGTAAACAAATAATAGCAAGCCTGGTGCCATCCAACTGCCGGTTTTCCATGATAGCCATCAGGTCTCTCCTCGAAAACCCAGATTGATTTTTTAAGGTATTTATAGACTGGGCTCTCCTCGAGAAACTGATCTCAGCTGCTGAGACAAAAACTAGTCTCTCGAGGAATGCCCTGTCTATACTTCTCGAGCCCAGCAGTTAAGTTGATAGTAGTCTCTCGAGGAGAGCCTCGAAGGCTCAAGCTCAGTTGTAATGGTAAAGAGGAGTCCGGACTCTCCTCGAGGCAATTTTACAGACCCCACAGATTTTTCGGAAGTTTACAGTTTTTATCAAAAATCTGGGAAACGAACCCGGGGTCCTCGCATGCTAGGCAAGCGCTTTTGCACTGTGCTACTGAGCCGATGGAATTAAGCTGCATACACCCGTCTATATGTGGCTCGCTACGCTCGCATGCTTTCTACAGCATAGTGCCTATGCTACAACACGTGCAGGAACAAATATTGAATTCTCCCCTGCGGGGCCTTACGCGGCCCCAGGGCTCTCCTCGAGAGCCGGCAGTTGGACGTGCACGGGGTCAAATTCCGCTTGGTTAACCAAGAGATGACAGAATAAACATTTAGCTTGTTACAAAACGAAATTATCATTAAAAAACTCGGTTCAGGGCCAGTTAGATTAACAAGATTGATTGATCATCACAGTATGTTGAGAAACTTTTACAATAAAATAACACTTACAGTATAGTATTACACAGTCTCAAATTATTGTAAAGTAGAAAAGGTTTACAAAAGGCTTTTTGCTGGGCCACATAAATTGTTTTTAGCCCGGGTAATTTGAAAAAGTTTATTAATTATGGCCGTCCAGAAAACTAAAAATCTAGTTTTCAAACAAAGTATCTCGTTCAGCGAAGCGCAGATTATTTTTCAGATTCACCACTGTATTGTGCACTGCACCACGAACCGTTAAGCGGGAGTTATACTTCGGCGCACGGCGCACGCGCACGCGCTGGGTGCGCTGCGTGCGCCAAAGTGGTTATACTTCCGGCGCACGCGCACCCAGCGCACCAGCCTGCCTGTGCGCCAGCACGCGTGCGCTGCCCCGTTTTGTTCCCGTGCGCTGAAAATCAAAATGATTTGATATTTTCATGCGTGCGCTGTCTCAATAAAATTGAAGAAACTAATTTTTCTACGGAATTTGGGAAAGTATGTTTGAAAGTTTACTAAAACAACTGGGATAACATGTTTTCATAAAGAAAGAGCTCATTTTAGCATGTTTGCACCGGAATTTCAAAGATTGGTGAAATGTCTTTTTGGTCCTCTTTCAACGCTGAAAACAATTTTCCGGGGTAACCAGCAGTTGCCAACAATCTAGTTCGACCCAAATTTCTTATTTCAATGTGTTTCCATGATTTTTTCAGTGCGTGCGCCAGATCACTATTTCAAGAAGTATAACTCTCCGAGCGCACGCGTACCTTCCATTGAAACGGTGCGCTGCGCACGTGCGCCGAAGTCGGTGCAAAGCACGCGTGCTCCGTGCTCCGTGCGCCGTGCGCTGAAGTATAACTCCCGCTTTACACGCCATGAAACGTGCGTCGCAGCCAGTTGACAAGGCTAGAAGAACATGGCAAGTGGTCGACTTTCCTGAAGAAGACGATGATAATTGTTTGTTGGGGCGGAGAGGGTTTATGGGTTAGCACCCCTATCCAGGAAAAAATGCTCATTATTCACTCACTCGTTCACTCACTCCGTCACTCACTCCGTCACTCACTCACTCACTCACTCACTCACTCACTCACTCACTCACTCACTCACTCACTCACTCATACTTGAGTTCCCTGTGTCACTCACAACCCGGGTTCATTAAACTTAACAAGGGAAGCGACATTAAATCGTGTATCTGTTTCTAGCAAAAAAGCAGCCTCCAAAAGTGCCCAAACCACCTCGAATGTTCGATGTCATATTCTCTTCATCATCGTCATCGGATGACGTGACTGCGGTGGCTGATGACGTCGAAGATAATGACTCAGACGAGATCGAGTTGGCCCGAGGCACGTCCGTCAGCGAACCGTTGCGAGAGTGAGTTGAATGAAAACAATTGTTCTAGTATAGCATTAAAGTGAAAACCATATAACGTTGAAATTATTTATGTTTTTATAAATTTTTAGGTTACTGACTTTTAAGCTATCTAAATACTATGAACGATGGTACATGGTAACAAAAAAAATTTTCGCCACCTTACAGGATGAAGTGTTCATTACCATATCATATCATGTGACAGAACGGAAGGTATTTTTAGGTAATTAGGTTCCATATTATTTTAACTCTTTCACATCAGATTTTGAATCAAGTTTTCAGCCGTTCGCCGCGCAGTCCGTACCTGCTTGACCAGATCTCGCCACTCAAGTTGCACCCTCAACACGCCAACGATTTCAAAACACCATTTGGCGGTGCCTGTGGTGGTACAGAATATACCAAGCTGAAACTCAACTCAAAGCTCGAAGATGTCGGCATTGAAGAAGAAGAAGAAGAAGAAGAGGTATTCCTGCCGGCCCGACCGAAGAAAGTACCGCCCAGTCGTGTGTTCGGACGTCGCGGTCATCTCAAACCGACCAATGCTGAGGTGTGTGGAAGTTGAAAATCAAAAATCGAGTTGCTACATTTCTCAGTACTTTCTATAAAAAAATTTAATTATGGATAAGAAAATTTTTTGTACTATATCATTGGATTGGAGTAACATTTCACGAAGGTTTGATTCTATGTTTTACGTTCAAGAGTGATTGAATATACCTAACATAACATTTATTTATTTTCATAACATATATATTTCGTTGATTTTGATCTGTGTTAAACAGGGGTGGGCCGGGTTTTTCGGCACTTTGCAGGGGGTGGGGGGGGTAGAATTTCGAAATCTCAGTTTACCCCCCCCCCCGCCCCGAAAAGTGGGGGGGGGGTAAGGTCGGGTAGGGGGGGGGGGGGGTAGAAAAAAAAATTTTTCGCAAAAAAACCTAGTTTTTTGCTTGTTTTTGCTAAAAAATCTTCTATTATAAGGTATAAACATCACATGTACCGGTTTTTTCAGGTTTTAACCAAGAAAATTGACCCAGAAAACGTGTTTGTTCGAAAAAAAATTCTCACAGCCAAATTTTTTTGAAAAATGAGCCTCAAAATCGAGGTTTTGAGGCCGATTTTCTCAAAAATTTCGAGTAGGGGGGGGAGGGGGTAGGCGACCTAAATTTTTGTCTAGAGGGGGGAGGGTGCTACCCGCCGACCCTGAAAAGTGGGGGGGGGTACCCCCCCCCCCAGCGGCCCGCCTCTGGTGTTAAACAATAGGGCATAGTTAATTATTTTTTATATATTACCTTTCAAAATGAAAATTTTACACTGATTTCAGGTGTTGTTCGAACAGGCGCGAGCCAATCTGAGTGGCAAAGTTGATTTGAGCCGTCCGATCGGTCCCAATCTGATTGTGAGTCCGGCGGCGGGTGATAAAAGCGTACGCAACAACAACAACAACAGCATAATCATTAATAACAACAACAGCGCAATTATTGAACACCAAAACAAAAGTTTCGTAGGCAAAGGAAAGCAGATCGACGGTCAGTCGGCTGTTGTTGTACCTGAATCTGTCGCTGACAAGAACAACGAGAATGTTGAGGCCCATAATGTTCACAACAATATTGAAGATGAAGAAAGTAAAAGTGTTGAAAGTGAAGTAGTAAATACAGTGAAAACCCGAAATGTATCCTCATCCGACGAACACACATCACTCAACTCGACCCAACTGTATGAAACGGCATTGCTCGGTGACTTTGACGATGATGGTGAAGAGGTCGTTGATCATCAACTCGATCGACCAGGTAACGAAATTAATGTGAAAATTTTTTGTTCGTAGGAAGGATGTTGAGCGAAAAAAAACGTAACTCATATCTTCGATAAAATAAATTCAGTTCAACTCTATAAAATAAAAAAATAAATACAGTTCAATTTAGATCATGGAAAACATAATTTATTGTTAGCTTGCGAGATCAAACATTTTCTTGAAAGCGCTTTGTACATAACCGACGCCTTACCAACGGAGCCTCATCAGGTTCGTTCGGGATTGAGCACCGTGCTAGCTAAATTATGGAAATCTATGAAATTTATTTATATCAAAGTAATTTTTTTACGTGAGTGCGTGGCGTGTTACAGCTGGTTCATTTTCTACTGTAGTACTAATGTTGTTAAATTTGTTTTTTTTTGTATTGAAGTAGTTTCAGTTAAATTTATTTTAAATATAGTTTAATTTAGTTAATTGTTACAGCTCGTCCACCAACACGTCGCATGAGTCGTCGATTACTGTCTGACGACCAGCAGCTGGACGATTCAACCGATGCTGATGTTGTCGTTGATGCCAATCATTTGCTACTTGTTAGTTTTTATGTCATTGTCAATAATAATGCTTTGGTTTGCTTTCTGACGTTTTAAAACCACAAATTACTGGGTTTCGTCTTGTTTTCCATGAGGCCTTATTTTCAAGGAATCCCATATCACACACATGATTTTATTGTATAAAAGATAAGAAAATATGACAGATGGAACTATGGTGTATGATCTGATCTGGTATTGTTCCTGAGCCTGCGGATGATGATGATAATTGCATACTTAACCAATTGCAACAATTAACCAGTTGCGCGTATAAATAGGGTAACTGTTTTTTTCCAGCATCTTTGCTTTTGTGGCATAATAACTGAAAAAATTATATTTATTTGCAGCCCACTCCACAACAGTCAAAGAAGCGTAGTCACCGCAAGTCAATCTATACGAGCACGCCGATGAAGACCCAGGAACGAATGAAGCAGCGTGCTGACGGTCACCAGTTCAGTCAACCACATTCTGTCAGACAGGGACTGCGATCACAGACCCACAATGACGAGTCCGAGTCGCCTATTGACAATGATATACCGGTTAGTTCCCAGCCGTATGATTCTCATCTAATCGGGAATTGATGAAAAGTAACTACGGTTTGTTACCAGGCCAAGGTTTCTTCTTACTCAAAATAGGTTTTTCGGTGCACAATTTGAATTCAAAACAGATATCGGCGCGCAGTTCAAACTTCGTGAAAAAAACTCTGCACATGAAACTTGCTTGGACAACTTATGAACTTTGTGCCTATTTATTGTATATGTGCGTAGCGGGTCCATAAAAGTAATTTTTGATAGCAGAGAACCCTGAGCAGGCTATAATTATATGACTTGTGTTATAGCAGAAGCTGGCCTCCCGACCACCGGCACTGCACCTGACCGAGCAATACTCGTCGTCCAGTGGGGCACTTGAAAGCGATGATGCCGATGCCCATCAACATCGTTGTGGCACAGATCCATCCATGATGCTGTCGCCCGATCTTTCGTCCATCAACTTCCCCGAGTCCAACAACACCAGTGAGTTCGGTTGGCTAACGTTTTGGTGGTTTGTAGATGGTTATGCATGCACAGGTTTAGAGCTTGAGGATGCTCATTCATTCAAAATGTATTTCTTTGACCCCGTCACTTCACAAAACATGCATCTAATTGGGCTTATGTTGTTGCATCCAGATTCAAGTTTCACGTGAAACAGTAAATATACTTTCGAATTGAACGCGCGCCAAAAGATTTTCGCACGTAAGAACGAAGTGAGCGTTTTGTTTTTTAAAATGGCTGTTTTTTGTCAGGACTGCGGGCACCGACACGTTTCGTGATCAGTGGTGAAATAGCACCGGACAGTTACTCGGATATTGTGCCCGATGAACCGGATAACTCGGGCGTGTTCTTCGAGGCAAAACGTCACAGCCGCAATCCGTGATCTGATTGATGGCTTTCTGATAGTCCTCTGTTGACGGGTTCCATTTTTATTGAAGAGATTCTAACAAAAATTAAGCAACAATTGTGAGTTACTTTGCGAAATCATTATATTGATTCATATGGTTTTTTCTAGTTGTGATGTGTTTAGTTTTGTTTATTCATATTGTTTACTTCTATACCGGGTAACTGCTGATTACTGATACTGGTCATTCCACAACATTATGTGTTATCGCTTTTTGCATGTGATAAATGCATGCTAAGGATAATTGATGCTTTCATTCGTTCGTACAAATCAGGAAATTTTATATGATTTTTACTTTTTCATATATTTTATGTGTGCTTGTATAAAGAGTTTCGTACTATTTTCATTGTTATTAATGATATTGTTACTTAACCAGCCATGATTTTTTTAGAGTGATTCCCGTTATTCAGTCATGCATTGTCATTGTTACCTACCTATAACTTGCTGTTTTATTATTTTTTGTTCACTGTTGACTCGTTTTTCTCTGATTTCTATTCAAGGTGTCGGTAAAGTAGTGTTCATACTAGTTGCTCTGACGATTTCTATGTAAGCGGATTCGAATTGTACAATATGTCATTCTCGTTCTGTTTTTTTTTCAGATTAACATCTTCAATTAAAATAAAAATTAGATTTTTTTGAAAATGTTGCATTTTTTTATTATTCTGAGCTGAGTTGGTTTTACCAACGGTCTGTGATTGACCGATATTAGAATTCAATATTACACATTTCTTTCTTGTATACAATTCAACCGTATTCTTAATTTTAGCATGCAGATTCCAGTGCATATTAAACGGTGAGTTCAATCAACCTATGGGTCTCTTTATAAAAAATTTATTCGACAATCTTATCAACGCCCGTATTAATGTTGGTTCAAAATTACAGAACGGCGGACGGTTCGGTGAACGAGTGGGTGTTTATCGAGTTGCAGGGCAGTCTGGAATCTAGTGGTTCAATGACCGGGCTGTCGGGCAAGGATATCGGTTCACTCAGCTTCAATAAACAGGTTACCAAAGGTCAAAATAAAATTTATACAGTTATTAGGTAACAATATCAAA
>OZ038447.1:10320817-10323317 GCA_964036265.1 Daptonema setosum
CTCAAACCCTAAGCCTAATCCTAAGCCTAAACTGAAAACTAACTCTTAGCCTCATACTCGGCGATCTCGCTTAGAACGAACAGTCTGTGCTAGAGACTAAGCCGAAGCCTAATAAACAATGAAATAGGCCCTCCAAATGTTAATAGCAAAAAAATTTAACTTCACCGATTTCCGCAAAACCAATTTCCGGAATTTTAGGTTCCGCTGTCGTAAGTTCCGCTGAAAACACATCCGCAAAGAACGGTTCCGGAAACAAAATATCCGCAAATAAACTTCCGCTGACAAGACTTCCGCTTTTAATAAATCCGATTTTAACAGTTCCGATGAAAAAAATCTGATCAATACAGTTCCGCTAACAAACATTCCGCACATAACAGTTCCGGAGAAAAGACTTCCGCTAATAAACTTCCGCAAACGAACGATCCCTACTTTACAGTCCCGTATATATGGGTACACCCCTAAGCCTAATACGGAGCCAAAGTTCATTTCTAAGCCTATGCCTAAGTTCCAAGCTCGGAACTAAGCCTAAGCCGGAGCCTTAATCGAATGGATTGAAGTTGAACAGCAAAATAAGAAAAAGGGTAGGGTATGGAGATTCTGCTAGGTAACTTCCCAACCCTACCCTTTTTTTCATCTAGGTTTAGAAGTATTTCGTCCCGTCTTTTTGGCCAAAAACAAATACATAGCAAAAAGTTATTTCTAAGCCTAAGCCTGATACAAAGGCATTTAAAAAAGCCAATGCCTAAGTCTGAATTCTTTGTTGCAACGTTATATGCGCAATAAGAACAATCAATACACTAAACACAGATAATCCGACGTGTGCTCGATGCACCAGACACGCGCTGAAAACAAATACTGCTCATTTTGTACATATTTGTTTATTTGGGTATTTTTTACATGGATTGTAACCATATTGTATAGCAATTATATTTATTATGATTTTTTATGTTTTTTTAAGCCAAGTAAAAAACTTAACTAATGAGCGCTGTAATCTCCCTGAGGAGGCCCAAGCAGCATTTTATTAGGAACGTTGTCGGAGGCAGGGCCGAAACAACGTTTAGATTTTGTTTTCTCTTTTATAAGTTAGCAAACATAATCATTATATAACACACAAATGTTCGTCGCCGAAATAATTTACAAAATCCAGTTCGTGGCCAAGGTAACTTTATGTGTGTCTATGTGTTTTCTGCGCAAATATATATATTTCAATTTTGTATTTTATACAGTAATTCGATGTCGAAACGACCGCGAAATTGACTCCCTTTCACTGTACGACTTCGCAAACTTCAGCTACAAAAATGTCGGTCCACCAGTTGCACCAGGCGTTGCAATGGGGAAAATACGCACCCAGGCGCTCTGAAAATTGACCCATCACCCCTAGCCCCAGACCCCACCCTACTCAATTTTTAATTCTAAGAACGAAGGTGAAAGAATTTTTCCCCGGCCATCATTAAACTGTTGAAAACTTGCGCCGAGTGACGGCAAAACATACCAACAGTGCAGTGTCTATCAAATACAGAGGACGGGATAATCCAAGTTGGCCGTACGCAGATAGAGGCCAATTAAATGTAGTATATATACATTCACAACAACAACAACAACAACAACAACAACAACAACAACAACAACAACTACAACAACAACAACAACAACAACAACAACAACAACAACAACAACAACAACAACAACAACAACAACAACAACAACAACAACAACAACAACAACGCATCCTAAAATGTAATTTATCTTGAACTGCAGCTAGAGGAATTTAATTTAAATTGGTGACTATATAAATCAGATCATGTGGCTCATCTTCAGTCATTGATTTTTTTTATCTGAACAAAAACAACTCACTCATTCACTCACTCACTCACTCACTCACTCACTCACTCACTCACTGCAGTTGTTCGTGTACAGTGCGCTCAATTGGTTAGGCCCCACAAAGATTCATATCACACGTATCCTAAAAAGTAATTTATCTTGAACTGCAGCTAGAGTATTTTAATTTAAATTGGTGACTATATAAATCAGATCATGTGGCTCATCATCAGTCATTACATTTTTTTATCTGAACTGAAACATTCTATTTAAACAGAAATAGCCATTTGACGACTATATTATGCTGGGTATAATGTGTCAGTTGAGATTTGAGAATGAGCTAGAATGTATGAGAGTGATACTGTGGAGTGGGTGAGTTAGTGAGTGAGTGAGTGAGTGAGTGAGTGAGTGAGTGAGTGAGTGAGTGAGTGAGTGAGTGAGTTAGTGAGTTAGTAAGTGAGTGAGTGAGTGAGTGAGTGAGTGAGTGAGTGAGTGAGTGAGTGAGTGAGTGAGTGAGTGAGTGAGTGAGTGAGTGAGTGAGTGAGTGAGTGAGTGAGTGAGTGCGTGAGTGAGTGATTGAGTGAGTGAGTGAGTGAGTGAGTGAGTGAGAGAGTGAGTGAGTGAGTGAGTGAGTAAGTTAGTGTGTGAGTGAATGAACATCATCAGTCATTAATTTTTTTAT
>OZ038447.1:10325817-10385817 GCA_964036265.1 Daptonema setosum
GAGTGAGTGAGTGAGTGAGTGAGTGAGTGAGTGAGTGAGTGAGTGAGTGAGTGAGTGAGTGAGTGAGTGCGTGAGTGAGTGATTGAGGGAGTGAGTGAGTGAGTGAGTGAGTGAGTGAGTGAGTGAGTGAGTGAGTGAGTGAGTGAGTGAGAGAGTCAGTGAGTGAGTGAGTGAGTAAGTTAGTGTGTGAGTGAATGAACGAGTGGGTAGCTGAGAAAGTGTGTGAGTTAGTGAGTGAGTGAGTGAGTGAGTTAGTGAGTTAGTGAGTGAGTGAGTGAGTCAGTTGGTGAGTGAGTGAGTGAGTGAGTGAGTGAGTAAGTGAGTGATTGAGTGAATGAATGAGTGGGTGAGTGAGTTATGGAGTAAGTGAGTGAGTGAGTGATTGAGTTAGTGAGTGAGTGAGTGAGTGAGTGAGTGAGTGAGTGAGTGAGTGAGTGAGTGAGTGAGTGAGTGAGTGAGTAAGTGAGTGAGTGAGTGAGTGAGTGAGTGAGTGAGTGAGTGAGTGAGTGAGTGAGTGAGTGAGTGAGTGAGTGAGTGAGTGAGTGAGTGAGTGAGTGAGTGAGTGAGTGAGTGAGTGAGTGAGTGAGTGAGTGAGTTAGTGAGTGAGTCAGTGAGTGAGTGAGTGAGTAAGTGAGTGAGTGAGTGAATGAATGAGTGGGTGAGTGAGAAAGTGTGTGAGTGAGTGAGTGAGTGAGTTTGTGAGTTTGTGAGTGAGTGAGTGAGTGAGTGAGTGAGTGAGTGAGTGAGTGAGTTAGTGAGTGAGTGAGTGAGTGCGTGAGTGAGTGAAGAAACATATTCTTTATGTTTGTAGTTGGAGTTTGACCATGAAGGAAATTCCACGCATCATTATAACGCCGACTGAAAGAAATTACCCATTTCATCTTAGAAGACGACAATTTCCCCTGCGTTTGGCGTTCGCCATGACAATTCACAAGTCACAAGGACAAACACTGGATTTCGCCGGTTTGCAATTTGCGCAATTGGACAAAATTAAAAATATATAAATACACATAATATTTTTTATGATTTTTTACATACTTCTTATTTACAGTAATTCTTAACTAAATTTAAGAAGGTCTTGCACTTATGTCGCATCCATTCAGCCACGGGCAGCTGTACGTCGGTCTAAGTAGAGTCGGCTGTGAAGATCGAGTAAAGGTTTACACCTTTCATTGTAAATTTTAAAACATGTGTGTGCATTTTTTTAAATAATTTATAGACATTATTAAAAATATTCAGCTAGACGGAAAATAATTAAATAATGACTAAATACGTACATATATGCAGGTGTATGCTCCGGTGCAAAACTAAAAATTTGCTCTCGGCCATGGCTACGTAAAAAATGTGGTGTACAACGAAGTACTGAAGAACATATAGATAACGGCGTCCCATCATCTGTTGGGATAGATGAGCAAGGGAAATTTATTTTGTCATAATTTTATTTACAGTACAATTTTTACTTTTCATATGTTTCGTGTATTGAAAAAAATACAATCACCGAATAAACGAAATTCGTATGATTAAATAAATAACAACAAGTTCATTTGCAAATAATTAAATAACAGAGTTGCAAAACACATGCTTCAGTAAAAAATTACCAATTCAAAACATAACTAGAGTTACGCTTATCATAAATTACTTCAATTATGTCTGCTACAGTGTACGATCAGGAAAATTTTGGGATGCAGTTTTCATGTGTTGCCTATTCCATAAAAGATGTGCTTACTATAAATATAATTGACAAAACTTTCAAATAAATACCCTCAACACTATCGTTCCGAAGGGACGGGTTGGTGACTAGTTATATAAAACAAACATATAAGGAATAGATCTTGTTTACTTCAATGTACTGATTATGCATTCTATTATAATATTTTTTTTTTATAAGAGCACGTCTTTTTTCATGGAAGCAGCGTGTTCCATTTCTCCTGTATACTATTTGACACATTTATAAGCTAATATTTGCAGTAATAAAAACTTACAAAATTTATGATACCGGCTGCCAGGATCGAACTGGCGACCTTCTGCGTGTAAAGCAGACGTGATAACCACTACACTAAGCCGGCTGTGAACAGCTGATGTTATATTCAGAAAATCAGAAAATACATATCGTATTTCAATCGCACACTCCCTTCAATTGATATGATTATGGTTGGAATTAGGTACATCAGATGGATAAAACTAAGATATCATTTACAATTCATTGTGGATTGGAAAAATAATTGGAAAAACTTTTCTCGTTCCTTGAATGGAAAAACCTAAATTCCGATTTGGGAGGGTTATTAGAATTCAATTCATGAAATCATATCTTCGCCGATCGGTTCGTCAGGGTTTCGTTTTTTTTTAATTTCGTTTGAAAAAATTACTTCAAATAATAAAAACATAAATGATGTTCGTGTAAAACTATAGAATCTGAGTTGAAGAGATGGTCAGAATGTCTAACAGCACGAAGTATGTAGACATGGGCCAGCCAACCAATTTCATAGTTTGCCCTGAAGCTGACCTGAACCGAAAATTGAAGCCGGGAGTGCGGAAGGTTATACATATAGGTCTCATAATGGGAAGTAGATAGAAACTAAAAATGTCAAAAACAATAGTCAGACCAGAACCTCAACTTACTCACATGAAACATTTTTGTGAAAAGTCTGATTCTGCGCGATTCAATAATCGTGCGTGAATCGAATTTGGCATAAGGCTTAATGAAAAAACGTAAAATATATTATCTTTCAGACGTTGGCACATCAGCTGCTTTTATATGAGAGGACACAAACAATTTATGAAATGCCGAATCGTAATGAAAAGAATCGAATTAACAAAATAATAACAATCAATCATTTTTATATCTCTTTAATAACTAGGTTTCTTGTTACTCAGAACAGTTTGGCGCCCAGTTTGAATTCAAAACTAATTTTGGCACGCGTTCAAATTTTCGAAAATAAAGTTCTTTTCCACATGACGTTTTGACAACATACGAACCAAATGCTCAACTAATCGAATACTGTATATGCGATCTATAGAAATAATGATTGATAACAAGATACCTCGACCAAGCTATACGGTGAATTAAAGCCGGATGTGTGGAACGTTAACTATTCCCTTGAATATTTTACAACTCTGTACATATTCAAGATATAAAATGGCGGAATTGTAATATTAAAAAGTTACCAAAACAAACAACGATTAAGTATTTGCACATAATTGAGTCAGTGGTGACGAGCAAAAACCAGCGGATCACAGCGGAAAATGTTGCAGTTGCGTGCAATAATTGTTTGTTGCGGTGGAGCCCGTGTGCGGCACCTGAATAGTGGCACCTCGGGTGTAGTATAATATATATCCATAGTAGTCGAGTGCTCCGTTGTGCAACACACCCGCGGACGACCAATTTCTCCAGAGGGAGGGTAATTTTTTAATGAGAGGGGGGATTGTCAGTTTTAAGAGAAATTTTATTTACACCTGAAGGTACAAAATCCTATCTTTACGACCGCCAAAGAAGGGAGAGTTGCACTTTTGCTCTCGTCCGCTTGTGATGCAACACAACCCGCAATACACCACTCATAATGACCGACGTACATACATACAATATCCAGTCCGTTTCCTTTCACCTTCTTATAATTTTTTATCAAGATTATATAAAAATACTCCAAAACTTTGATATTAATGGTAATCGGAAAAGCCGTTAATCAAGAAATCTCTCTATCCAAATTGTTGGTCAAATGAGTTGGAATTTATGCATTGTATAACTTATCTTTGGTTCCCATTTTTCTAAAATAAAACGATTTATTTAGAATGCCATTGTCGGCTCTTAATTGGTGCGTTGCATCACAGATTTGTAAATGAATGGTGAAGGCAATGTATGACACAATGAATGCAATACCTTTGTATGTGTTGGTCGTTGCACATATGCCAATCGTACGAGCGCCAAATGGTACATCCGACTACCAATCCATATACATTCACACACTTTCACATAATTACAGGTGCAATTTAAATAAGTTACGAGCCAAGTTGATATAGTCTCACCACGTAATACTATCTCGTTATATACAAAATCCCACCATCTCATCTACATACGCAATTCACTCGCTACCGCCACCGCCATTCAAGAAATGGACGTATTTTAACGGCGTTAGACAAAAAAGCGGCTGGGCTGAGTCAGATAGAAACGCTGCCAAATGATGATTTTCATTATTAAACGTAACTAAAGTTGTAAAACTTGTAGTTGTATGACATATTGAGATTTCAGAGTACTCAGATGGAACGAGTCGTAAAGTCAACTCATTTAACTAACCTCCTACATACCTACGCTTCATAACCATTCAACGCGACAGAAATTGTACCACCCGTGGAGAAGAAGTTATGCCAAAATGGACTGTTAACCGTGTTCTGTTGTTAGGCTACTGTATTTTCGGGCTTGTTCAGCAATCATGAGCTCATAATGGAAATCATTTGATTTGTAAGAAGAATTAAAATAAAAAGAAAGTCTGATAAAATACAAAGCAGATTGTCTAGACACAAAGTTATTAAGGGAAGTATACAAAGTGGCCAAACGAAATGGGAGACTGGTCGTCAAGCTAACGATCGTCCGGGTATGTATACTCTTATATACTTTGGCAGGCACTATTATACTTATACGTCGTTGACGAGTGTAGATATGGCAACAAGTGCCGTTACCAACACCTCCCGACAAACCACCATCCATTGTTCACCACTTACTAAGTACAAAATGCGAGTATCACATTCTCAATTGATTACGAGACCAGATTCGAATGCGCGCCATTGCTGCTAAATTTCACATCATATAAGTTTCATAAAAACTATAAATTTCACCGAATTCTCCACAGAAATACGATATGATATCGAAGATCATTCTTAATACAGTTTGAGAAAAAAACCTCTGGTTAAAGTGAATATCTGAATGGTGATCATTTGAATTTAGTTTCACATTCGATTGAGAATGCTATGTATATCTGAGATCGCCGACAGATTTAGTGCAGTACAATTGTATCTCGCGTTTATCAATCCACGAGTAATAAGAGGATATCTCGGTGACAGCACAAAAAAGCCAACTTGGGAGGATATCACAAGAATATCTGTCTGAGCAAACCGTGCAGTTTGTAATTAAATTGTAATAAGCCGTAATTATAATTTTTTGAATTGTGAACAATCTTACCGAATGATAATATTTAAAGGAGGAGCTAATTTCAACTGTGTTTGCTGGAAGTGGTTTCTGGATACAGTAGGGCAAGGATGCTGACCATGATGATTGCAGGAAACCCTGAATCATGAGAACCGTACCAGTTATTTCTAGATAAGAATAACCGGATCCGAATGACTCACAACATTTGATTATAAGAATCATTAGTATCATTGTAAGCTATTATTATAACCAATTATGTTTTTTAAAACGATTCTGATGAAAAATTTATGTTTATCATCAAGTGAGTAATTGAGTTCATTATATGGAATCACATGAAACAAATATTATATAAGCTAGTCCGTCTATTATCATGCATTTTAACATAAAATTATCACAATGTCTATATTGAATATATTTGAGCTTTTTCTAGATTATTTAGGAATAATAATAAGTTAGTGCCATTTCTTAATGTTTGATTGACTCGAAGTGCCAATAGTCTAGATGAATGACTCATTATTTATAGGAAAACATGGCCAGTGGATTGGATGGTGGGACCTGATTATTTCTGGACCGCCTCAGTTGGGTGCAGACGGAAATGAAGAACTGCACGATAGACACCACCAGTCACCGTAAATGTTACACCAAACGAAAAACCAAGTGAATTCATATTTCTACGCGCGAAATTTAGAGATAGCTAATTTTTTTGCGTCAATTCCAATTATGTATGTAGGTTGGCAACGATATACTTGTATGTTTGAGTTGCCGATGGATGTGTGGTTGTGTGTGAGACAATATTTCAATTCGATTATGGGACAGTGGCGGAACAAAAAAGCCCAAGAAATCAAATGTACAGATGTCAAACCACTTTGATGCACACATGCATGAAATGTTCAGATTTTCATTTCATAATTTTTTCGAGAGCATTGAATTAAACACTTTATAGAACAAACCAGCTTTATGACATGGCATAACTAGATTTTAATAGATATATGTACATACAACGTATGTGTTTGAATATGTGTACGTGGATTTCAACAGCTCAGGCAAAAAGAACGTATTTCTAATTGAACTAAACTCCTGCATTTCTGTAGGCAAATTAAAGCCCAAAATGGATGAAAAGTTTGCACGGAGGTCTGCGTGTCTAGACACGAGCACATTGGATTAGTGGACACATGGGTCTAGGACCTTTCATGCGTACAATTCTGGTGATTAACGGCATGTCAACTGTTTAAAAAAAGTCTCAACTTTATTTCGTTATCAGTTTAGTAACAAGGAGTAGAATAATTTAGTGAAAGTAATTGAAACTTAAGTGACTGTAGAACTCACCAGATTACTGGTAGTGCATGTCTTCAAGTCTACATGTAGCTAAGGAATTACCGTCAAGCCCACCATTGCACGCCCAACTAAAGGCAAGTCATACCGTTGTGTGACTCCGCGAACTTACATAATTGGTGCGCTAAAGATATTATTATTCAGATTAGTGAATATTCGAATGATATTCATGTAATTGAATATTTAGATATGTATGTTATTTATTATTCAGATGATATTCATGCAAAATGTATGTAGTGGTGGACGTTCTTTTTGTTTTCTGATTGCGGCTTGGTGAGAACCATAGGTTTTATATATATTCATATGACAGAAGACTTATAGTTACATAGATGTCGTTTTATTGGAGTTCATGATATAACTCAGGCATGAAAATTGGGTGGTGAGAATTGTGTGATGAAATGTATACGGGATGATATTTTAGTAAATGTGATAACAATGAACTAATTAGGATATAAAGACTACCTATAGATGTGAGCGGATTGGGGCAGAACAATTGAAGGACTTGAGTATAATGGATAAGTGAGCAGTTGATTAAAGAAGTAGTTACCGTTACAAAATGGGAAAAGTTATGAATCACCAGTGCAGTTTGGCGTACAGGATTTATGTGAATTACTGGTCCAATAATCATTTTCATACGATGATCGATTGGTTTACTTCTTGGCCCGAGCCGCCAACCATCCACCGAATCCACCGTGGTGTCCGCCGTGGTGGCCGTGATCACCATGGTGACCGTGATCGTGATGTCCGTGATCACCGTGATCGTGATGCCCGTGATGACCGTGTTCACCATCTGGAAATGATATAAATCACCGGTGATCACCGTAAGAATTAATTTTCATTCTGTACCAACGTGAATGATGTCCGCCATGTTCTCCGTGACTGCCGTGGTGTCCGTGATCACCGTGATCACCATGGTGTTGTTCGTGGTGTTTGTGGTGTTCGCCATGGTGACCACCGTGCTCGCCATGTCCGCCGTGGTGACCATCGTGGTGCTCGCGGTGACCGTGCTCTGCAGTAAATGGTTATGGTTAAAGCATGATTATTGTAAAGCATGAAATTGAAATAAACTATTTTGACAAGAAGTTCGAATTTAAATAATACCGATATTTTGCTATGGATAATTAAAGTTATATTGTGAAGAATGAGACTGAATGTCAACTAACCGTGATGTCCATGTCCATGTCCGTGATGACCGTGGGAGGCTAAAACAAGTGAGAAAGTGGAACTATGTAATAATTAAATGTTATTTGAATTGTTATTACGAGTAAATTGAAATGAAAGAATAAATCATTTAGGATCACGTTAGGTTGGTGTCAGTGGTAAAACGTACCATGTCCGCCATGAGTGCCGTGATGTTCCGCATGTCCGCCATGATGATCATTACCGTAGTGCTTGCCGAAGCTCTCATGGAATCCGTAACCGAAATCGTGTCCGTACTTTTTGCCGTATTTCCTGTCAACATAATCAGAATTATATGTGGTTAAGCGAGTATGAAGTTTCATGTTGTGTTAAAGTTAGCAGTTGTTTTTCAAAAAACTAGTTACTAATGGACGTTCACCTGTTGTGATGTTCATCGTGATGACCGTGATTCTCCTTATCGTGATGGCTTTCGTGATGTCCATGTTCGTGATGACCACCGTGGTGTTTGCCGTGCTCTTCGTGTTTCTTGTGATGCTCGCCATGACTGCCATGACCTGCGCGTTGATAAGTAAATAAATCAGTGAGTGAGTGGGTGAGTGAGTGAGTGAGTGAGTGAGTGAGTGAGTTAGTGAGTGAATGAGTGAGTGAATGAATGAGTGAGTGAGTGAGTGAGTGAGTGAGTGAGTGAGTGAGTGAGTGAGTGAGTGAGTGAGTGAGTGAGTGAGTGAGTGAGTGAGTGAGTGAGTGAGTGAGTGAGTGAGTGAGTGAGTGAGTGAGTGAGTGAGTGAGTGAGTGAGTGAGTGAGTGAGTGAGTGAGTGAGTGAGTGAGTGAGTGAGTGAGTGAGTGAGTGAGTGAGTGAGTGAGTGAGTGAGTGAGTGAGTGAGTGAGTGAGTGAGTGAGTGAGTGAGTGAGTGAGTGAGTGAGTGAGTGAGTGAGTGAGTGAGTGAGTGAGTGAGTGAGTGAGTGAGTGAGTGAGTGAGTGAGTGAGTGAGTGAGTGAGTGAGTGAGTGAGTGAGTGAGTGAGTGAGTGAGTGAGTGAGTGAGTGAGTGAGTGAGTGAGTGAGTGAGTGAGTGAGTGAGTGAGTGAGTGAGTGAGTGAGTGAGTGAGTGAGTGAGTGAGTGAGTGAGTGAGTGAGTGAGTGAGTGAGTGAGTGAGTGAGTGAGTGAGTGAGTGAGTGAGTGAGTGAGTGAGTGAGTGAGTGAGTGAGTGAGTGAGTGCGTGAGTGAGTGAGTGAGTGAACTAGTGAGTGACTGAACGAACGAGTGAGTGATTTCTCAAAGGAAGGCGAATCAGTTTGTACGTAAGTGAGTGAGTAAACCTTGATGGTGTTCGGCATGGTGATGATCTCCATGATCACCATGATCATGGTGCTCATGTTCGTGGTGCTTGCCATGATGACCGTGCTCACCGTGTTTGCTGAAATCAATGTGGGTAGTTGGGTAAGTTAGTGAGTGAATGAGTGAGTGAGTGAGTGAGTGGGTGAGTGAGGGAGTGAGTGAGTGAGTGAGTGAGTGATTGAGTAAGTGAGTGAGTGAGTGAGTGAGTGAGTGGGTGAGTGAGTGAGTGAGTGAGTGAGTGAGTGAGTGAGTGAGTGAGTGAGTGAGTGAGTGAGTGAGTGAGTGAGTGAGTGAGTGAGTGAGTGAGTGAGTGAGTGAGTGAGTGAGTGAGTGAGTGAGTGAGTGAGTGAGTGAGTGAGTGAGTGAGTGAGTGAGTGAGTGAGTGAGTGGGTGAGTGAGTGAGTGAGTGAGTGAGATAGTGAGTGAGCGCTCAGTTTAGTGGAAATAATAGTTTGAGAACTGCGCGTTTTTATCGTTGTTTACGCTTTACTGTTCAGTATCAGTATCAGCACTCAATCATGCAGACAGTACCTATGATCATGATGGTGATCCTTATGTTCGTCATGATGTCCATCATGGCCATGTTCGCCATGGTGTTTATGTCCGTGGTGATCATCGTGGTGGCCGTGGTGATGGCCGTGGTGTTCACCGCTGTGACCACCATGGTGACCTTCATGGTGTCCTGAAACAATCACCATGTGACTGCGATACTACACATACATATCTCTATTCTTACGAGCACATTTATAAGCCTGGTACAGAACAGAGAGTATGATGATTTACTTTGATAGGATAATATAAAATATGTACTGTGAATTTATCTCACCAATGAGCTCACATACGTATGCATCCATAGGCTTAGGCTAAGGCATGCATGCTTAGGCTTAGTTTTGCAAGCTTGAGCTGAGGTTTAGATTAGCATGCTCAGGCTGAAGCTCAGGCTTAGGCTAAGAAGTATGCTAAGTTCAACCAACCATGATCATCATGACCATAGGCGTTTATGGCCACCAACGATGCGGCCAGCATCAGACACAACGAGATTAAGTTGGTCATCACTATATAATTAGTTAGATTAATAAGCAAAATGTTTTTGGTTAATCAACATAAATATGACCGGCTTTTCAATGAGAAGACTAGTATGGCTTTGATTGGTTCCAGGATTTTTGGTGGTTAGTGGAGATAAAAGTGAGCCAGTCGCCTGAGATATTTTGAAGCAGTTTTGGTGGTCAAGTACTAGACAAGCCCGTTATACTGGAAGCAGTACTGGATACAAGACTGAGCTGAGACTGAATGTGACTTACTCCGACAGTCAGCCGCGCTTTTATACTCTCGCAAAGCATGTCCAGCAGCCAATGTAGGTCAGTTTTTGTAAGATAAGTCTATATATAATCAATTAGTGTCACATACCTTTCCAATGGCGGATGAAGACAACGGAAGTTTTGAATAATATGAATATCTATAAATAGTAAAAATGAATATTCAAAAAGGTATATAATTTTTGCTGTTGGAGAAAGTTCCTTTAAAAATCGTTTACTAAATTTATTGAGTTGCTCTCGACTCTCATCCGACTCGGTCGCGAACACAATGAACAACGTTAGATATGGATATCGTATGGATATAGAAAGAAGAAAATACAGCTGAATTCGTTTACGTTCCACCGTTCATGCGAGTACTTATAAACCTGTTTTAGCGGAATGGGTTTTACCTCAAATCATGAAGTCATTTTGTCCTAATAAACCAGGAGAATGGTTGCTTTGTCCAAACGGGGAATATGGAGCGGTGTCGGGCATTGCCAAACAGGCAATCATATGTATGTAGAACAAACGTTTATTTTTTCCCCGAATACGTACGTTTAAGAATTTTCCGCGCCCGAAATATTTTGTATATTTCACTTATAACTGAATATAACAATGAAAATTTTTTTTTGTAACTACGTTTTTGTTTAATGGAAAGCTTTATATTTTTTATAAGGTCATAAACGGGTTGGGTTAAACAGTTGTCTCTCCGCAGATTTCATTTTAAAATTTGTCTTTTAAATACGCTTCATCATGGAACAGAGCTCAATGAAATCATTGCATCGCCAATGACCATCAGACCACGTGACCAGGAAGAAACGTCCCGTCCGCGAGTCCAACTTTGCAGTATTCATTGAAGGACCCATCAAAAATTAACCGATGACTGTGAATGAGTTATTCGAAAATAGATAGAGCTCAATCATAAAACATTTCTGATTTGAAAATTTACCCTCTGTTTGACAATCTATTTCAAACGCGGAAAAGTCTCAATCGCACGTATTCTTCGCGTAATCAATTCTGCAGTCTTTCCGTTATGTGGATGGGAGGTGTTAACAAGTACTTATACAAAATACAATATGCTACAGTGGACGGGAGATTTTGGCAAGTTTTTATACAAAATGGGACTGTGGACGGGATGTGTTGGCACGTGTTCATGAGTCATTTATGTATATAGCTATCGATGAGAGGTGTTGGGCCGTTTTTTATGTCAGTGGGATGTGGACGGGAGATGTTGGCAGGTGTTTATATGATATGTGAGTGTGGACGGGAGTGCCTTGGCAATGGCTGACAATGTTACGTGACAACAAAATTTCGTTAAAAGTTACTAAACATAACCTGCAATCATACTGTTCCAACAGGACGGGTTGTCAACTACTGTATGTAGTTCCACAAAACTTGAAATTTTGTCCGGTTTAGTTGTAAATAGAGTTATAAGTGATTTTCGAACTCACCAGATGCAAATTCGGGTGATGCAGCAAATATTCTACATTTAGTTATGGAGTTAGCGTTAAGCTGACCGTTGCAAGCTCAAAAGCTTCATGGCATGTCTTCCCGTTGTGTGACCTTTGCAAATTTAATTTGTGAGTTGAAGTTATTAGCAAAAGTTATCGATTATTCATGTGATATTTATGCATGATGTATGAAGTGGCTGATGTTCTGTTTGTTTTCTCACAGTGGCTCAGTGAGAACCATGTGGTTTTATCTGATTTACATCAATATATTAATATGACAGAAGGCATGTATAGTTCGTTGTTGTTTTATTGGAGTGAGTTCGTATTATAACTCAGGCATGAAAATTGGTGGTGAGAATTGTGTGATGAAATGTATACGGGATGATATAAAAGTAAATGTGATAACAATAAATCAAATATAAATACTACCTATGAATGTGAGCGGATGGGGGGCAGAACAATTGAAGGACTTGAGTATGAGTGAGCAGTTGATGAAATAAATAATTACAGTTACAATATGGGAAAAGTTGTGAATCACCAGTGCAGTTTGGCGTACAGGATTTATGTGAATTACTGGTCCAATAATCATTTTAATACGATGATCGATTGGTTTACTTCTTGGCCCGAGCTGCCAACCATCCACCGAATCCACCGTGATGTCCGCCGTGGTGGCCGTGATCACCATGGTGATCACCGTGATGTCCGTGATCGTGATGTCCGTGATCATGGTGTCCATGATCGTGATGTCCGTGATGACCGTGATGACCGTGATCACCATCTGGAAATGATATGTATAAACCACTTTGATCACGTTTGGGAATGGTGATATTCCTGATGATCACCGATTCTGGTGAAAATTAATTCTCAGACTCGACTAACGTGAATGATGTCCGCCATGATGTCCGTGATCGCCGTGATGGCCGTGATCACCGTGATCACCATGGTGATGTTCGTGGTGTTTGTGGTGTTCGCCATGGTGACCGCCATGCTCGCCATGTCCGCCGTGGTGACCATCGTGGTGCTCGCGGTGACCGTGCTCTGTGGAAAATGGTGATGGTAAAGCACTAGTATTGTACGGTTGGTCAGGTCTTTTGAAGTTGGAAGGAACTCTTCCGACAAGATGTTAGAATTTAAACAGGAATAGGAATATTTTGAATGTCATCTAACCGTGATGTCCATGTCCGTGACCGTGATGACCGTGAGAAGCTGCAACACGTTAGAAAGTGAAGTGATAAGTTTTATGTAGTCGTTTTTTAGTTGTAATCACGATTAAATTGAAAGGAAAGAAGAAAACATGAGCTAGGTTAGATCGATGTCAGTGGTTAAACCTACCGTGTCCGCCGTGAGTGCCGTGATGTTCCGCATGTCCACCATGATGGTCATTACCGTAGTGCTTGCCGAAGCTCTCATGGAATCCGTAGCCGAAATCGTGTCCGTACTTTTTGCCGTATTTCCTGTCAACATTAATGTTTTGAAACGAATACAAAAATGTTTGCTGTGGTCAGTTGAGTGCTTTTCGAAAACTACAAATGGATGTTCACCTGTTGTGATGTTCATCGTGATGACCGTGATTCTCCTTATCGTGATGGCTTTCGTGATGTCCATGTTCGTGATGACCACCGTGATGTTTGCCGTGCTCTTCGTGCTTCTTGTGATGCTCACCATGGCTGCCGTGACCTGCGAGTTGGTAAGTAAATGAATGAGTGAGTGAGTGAGTGAGGTGATTGCAAAAGTCAATGGAAACCGCTGAGTACGTGAGCGAGTGAGTAAACCTTGATGGTGTTCGGCATGGTGATGATCTCCATGATCACCATGTTCATGGTGCTCATTATGGTGGTGCTTGCCATGATGACCGTGTTCACCGTGTTTGCTGAAATCAATGTGAGTAATTGGGTGGGTGAGTGCGTGAGTGAGTGAGTGAGTGAGTGTGTGAGTGATTGTGTGAGTGAGTGAGTGAGTTAATGAGTGTGTGAATGAGTGAGTGAGTTACTGCAATTGCTCAGTTTGGTGAAATAATTCAGTTGGACAGTTTTCTGAGAGTTTGGATTTTTTAAGATAGATAAGAAGTTAATCAGTATCAGTACCAGATACTCAATCATGCATACCTATGATCATGATGGTGATCCTTATGTTCGCCATGATGTCCATGATGGCCATGTTCGCCATGGTGTTTGTGTCCGTGGTGATCACCATGATGACCGTGGTGATGGCCGTGGTGTTCACCGCTGTGACCACCGTGGTGACCTTCATGGTGTCCTGAAAAAATCACCATGTGACTGTGATCTACAAATATCTTTATTCTTACGAGCATATTTATATAAACAAGAAAGTATTGTATGATGATGTACTTTGATAGGATATTATGATATTTGCACTGCACGTTCATTCTGCCCAATATTCTTAGACATGCATGCTTAGGTTCAGACCTATGCTAGGCTCTTAAGCTAAGAAATCTGCTTGGTTTAAAACTTGATTAGGCTAAGAACTGTGCTAGATTTAAAAAATGCTTAGGCTAATACTGTGCTAGATTTAGAACTTGCTTAGTATAAGCATAATGCTGAGTTCAACCAACCATGATCATGATGACCATAGGCGTTTATGGCCACCAACGATGCGGCCAGCATCACGCAAAGCGAGATTAAGTTGGTCATCGCTAGACAATTAGTTAGAAAAGTGAGCGTATTTTTATTCAGTTAAGTAATATTTACAAAGATAACCGATATTTTTATAATAGTACGAGAAAATTTTCCCCAGTGGGTCAATAAACTTAAAGATGACCGATTTCCTGTCATCAGACTAATATGGCTTGGATTTGAGAATATTTTGCAGTTAGTGAAGATAAAAGTGAGCTAAGTAACTCAATGTCAATGATATATTGAGTACTACTAGAACAGCCTGATATACTGCAAGTAGTTTAGAATACAAGACTGAGCTGAGACTGAATGTGACTTTCTCCGTCATCCATCTGCGCTTTTATACTCTCGCAAAGCATGTCCAGCGGCAAATATAGGTCAGTTTTTGTAATATAAGCTTGATCAGGTTTATGGTTAATTAAGTAGGAATTTGTGCTACCAAGCAGTGGAATATGTACTGGCGCAATAGCATTATAATTACATAATTGGTACGGGATTAGCGAGCGAGTGGTCAGCACGCGGATAACCTGTTTGTTGCACATTCCACTCATGTAATGTTGATACAGTGATATTTACATATCTTATGCATGTGAACACCCTGTACTGTAGTCACTACTTCTGCACAATTTTTTCAGTTTCACGGTAATATAGTTGATGGTAACTTGCAATATAGTGATCCTAGGTGAGGGTTGGACGTGCGGTGGTTATTGATAAAAAAGAAACTGTTCTAGAGCATGTTGCAACTACAGTGATAACGTCATGTTTGTTCCAGTTTAGCACAGATGTTCATTCACGAAAAATCTCATCGAATCAAGAATTTTAAAACACCCGTAAAACACTTTTTATGATAACTTTTATTGAACAATCTAGCTTCTTCGATGATTAGTTAATTTACATCATTTAAAGAAATCCCGCTTGACTTCAACATAACCAATAAACAATTGAATTAATCACAACATACTTCATTAACCCGGTGTACTTTTCACAGCGAACACAAAAACGGAAACGAACTGAAAGAATAATGTACAAGTACAGATGAATCAATCTGATTGATCGTTGATAATCAGTAGCTCATTTCAATCTCATTTTGGTTGACTAAATGCAATGCAACGTCACACAAAAACATCTTTTAATTATGTTACTCTTACTCACTTACCTTACTGGTAGTGTTCTTGCGAAATTTATCCCGTTTCTAAAAATACACCAAACAGTAAGGTAACAAGAGAAACCCTTGACCAGTGCCTTGCAGATACTTCAATCAAATGAAGGGGAAAACATAGCAGACACAAATACTGAAGTCGTCAAAGTGAGCACAGAATGAAACCGTAATGCCGAACTTTTGAATAAAACCCGGTTTAAAATTTAATGACCCACATAGAACAGGGGTTCATCAGAATAATTAATAATTTCACAATAGAACATCTTGAATCACAGGAATCATCTGTATGTACACGTGTTTATAATTGGTCATGTGTATTGGGCTGAGCGAGTTGACCATGTTACTGCAGACAAATAAGTCAACCTAAAAGCCACTGATAAGTTGAAGAAAAACCTGCTGAACTAATTGTTATTACGGGAAGAAGATACACAACAATAAATCGTAAGGCTCCTTGAAAATGTGCAAATAAAATGAACAAACAGACGGCAATCAAAATCAAGCCATTACAGGGTTCTAGAAATAACAAACAAACTTGCGCTTGTAAATTGATTGGTGAGCAGGGCATCTTCAAACTGAAACAAAAAAAACCATTCTATAATATTTAGACCAATCAAAGTACATTTACAATTTTTCGTATTACGGTACATGCGCTATGTTCAAATATTCAAAGTCGATTGGATTTTACACCAAACCAGACAATAAGTTGGACCCATTGTTGGAACAATCGACTAAGTGATGATTAAATTTGAATGCGTGCCCGTTCGTTTAAATGTTTACAGAAAAAATCCATTCCAAACTAGAATAATCAACGGTTAATAACGGAACGCACTCAAATTAACATTTTCAACAATCAATTCAGGGTGGCTGTCGCTGTACAACGGTCGATACCGGACATCTAGCATGGTTGGTGGAGCGTTAGACTTGAGAAATCGACAGTCCATTCTCATAACATAAAGGGAATGATGATAGAGGTAGGTGTAATGGTGAAGTGAATGATGCGTGTAATGATGAATGATGCAAGTACTGACTTAAGAGAATATAGCACAGTAATGGGTTAAGTTTAGCACATGATAGGAGTTGACAGCTAGGCTGGGATGACCGTATCAATCGCAGATGCCGACTGTCTGGTTGTATGCCTTGACGACGCTCGTGTTGCAGAGGGGACACAGCGCCTGCTTCGTCGTCACCCATTTCGTGATGCACGCTTGGTGATACCTGAACATATTTTCATTATTGGAGTTGGAGATAATATTCTATTCTTTATAAGTATTTCAGTACAGGATAGCACTGGCGGACGAGCCAATCCTTCAAAATGAGAAGAACTTCTTGAAAATAAGAGAATCTACAGTTTCGAGCCCATTTTACGAACACCTGAAAAACAATGTCTACTTTTAAAAACTGCCAAAAGTTCAACTTTTCTGTTCTCACATCGTCCGCCAGTGCAGAATAGGGTAATAAACTAATCTAAATCTGTATGTTTATTAAATTTGATATCAGCTGTTACACTTGCGTACGAGGGAATATTCCCAAAGAGGGGGAATTGGCAAAAGTTTCGGCATTTTAACTACACAGTAGGGAACAAATTCTACATTTTGAAAACGCCAAAGAGGGGGGAATTCCACTTTTCCCACCCCTTCTGGTCCGCTAGTGAGCCGTTAGGTTCAAGCAAGAACAGTAAAATGTCACGGATGAGCAGTGCATGATCATAGATGAAGTTCGTTTGGTTCGACCAGTGTGTTCCAGTTACCATAACATCAGTATTATCATACCAACTTGTGCCAGCAAGCCAGCGTCATCAACTCATCGCCTTCATCGTAGTCCATCATGCAAATGACGCATCTGAATTAAGTTAGCGTCTAGTGACTGAAGTAAATCACTCAAACAAATTCTTAACAAATAAAACTTAATTCACATCACAGTCAATTATCTGGTTTTTTTGAATTTTCAGTTTGCTTACGCTTGTCAAGAACATGAACACTCAATCAATTGACCCACATAGGCCATGGTCAAACCAACTCGTCATATTCGGAAGTTTGGTTGGAGCAGCCGGCACCTGAATACTTGAAAACGGGCAGATGTTTCATGACGGCCATCAGTTCATCGCGTTGTTGCTGCACCGGATCAACCGAACAGCTGGCCAGAGTAGATTCAGGCGCATCTTGGAATGTTGGTCGTACCACCGTACTGTTGTTGTTGTTGTTGTTGTTGTTGTTGTTGTTGTTGTTGTTGTTGTTGTTGTTGTTGTTGCTGTTGTTGTTGGAGATGCTGTTGTTGTTGCTGCTGCTGTGAGCGGTAATCTGAAAATAAACAAGCCATGGCATTCTTTTTGATACAATATTAGGCCCTTCATTATAAACTCCGAATGATAAACTTCAAAATCGCTCTCTAAACGTGTTTGATTGAGAAAATGGCTGTACCTAACCTGAGGTGCTGGCACGCGGGCAGCCTCTGGCATCTGAAACAATGTGGAACTGAACGAATATATACATAAGAGAGTGGAAGGACAATCTAGCTAGATAGTTATTTTAAGTTTTGAATATTCCAACAGAAGCAGCGACGCCGCACGGAGTTGACATAATTACAATAATACACATTTGATAAAAGACCTCACGCTGGAATTTTTTTTCATCTGAGTTATAAATCAAATATTGTACCGAATTATATATAAGAGTCGATGCCAGAGAAAAGCACCCGTCCGGGCCATTTTCCTCAGATTTTTCGAAATCGTTAATTTCGCTGTTATTAACGCTATATATGCAGAAAAATGTGGCGATTCTGAAAATATTCTTTGTTTTCAAATTTGATCGACAGAATTCATAGGAAACTCCTTTATTCTGACCACAGGTTAAATGGTTTTGGAAAAAATCGACTTTTTCATGAATTTATCAATTTCTCTAAATGTAAGCTTCAGAGGCTCATAATATTTCAGATATATATTTTCCAGGTCATTATCGATTTGTGTTTACAATTTCAGTTTAAAAAACAAATTTTTCGTTTGTCAATTTCTTCTCTAAACATGGGACCTTTTACAAGGCGACGAGATTCTCAATCGTTTCCAAGCGCCTAGAAATTTGTGCGCGTAAATCTAAAAGCTCCTATCGGCATAAATTAGTAGTCTTTTATATGGAGAATCTTTTGAAATTAACCATTTCATAGCAATTTCCTATATCTTTCATAATACCTCGAAGAAGATTCAAATATGCGTGCTAAGCTTACGCTGGAACGCGCGCTTTCTACGTGATTTTCAGCCGACGGTGTTTTGAACATCGTTATGTCATATAACGTTGCAGTTTTTGGTAAAAAATATGGCAAGACTTCGTGCTACGCATCAGGATTATAATTTTCCCCATATACTAACGATTCAACGAAAAAAATAGTCCGAAACCGTCGTATGGGTATCGAACCCGAAACCTGGCGCGTGCAAAACTAAAGTGTTAACCACTATGTTAAACACGCGATGAATAGTCATGCGCCTTACACGATTATAACGCATTTGGCTGCTTGTTGACGTTCCATGTGTGTTAGTCTTAGAACTCCCATGAAGGTGCTAAACCACAAGTTTCTTCAACTTCTTTGACGAACTGTGAGAGATATAGGAAATTGCTATAAAATGGTTAATTTCAAAAGATTCTCCATATAAAAGACTACTAATTTATGCCGATAGGAGCTTTTAGATTTACGCGCACAAATTTCTCGGCGCTTGGAAACGATAGAGAATCTCGTCGCCTTGTAAAAGGTCCCATGTTTAGAGAAGAAATTGACAAACGAAAAATTTGTTTTTCAAACTGAAATTGTAAACACAAATCGATAATGACCTGGAAAATATATATCTAAAATATTATGAGGCTCTGAAGCTCACATATAGAGAAATTGATAAATTCATGAAAAAGTCGATTTTTTCCATAACCATTTGACCTGTGGTCAGAAAAAGGAGTTTCCTATGAATTCTGTCGATCAAATTTGAAAACAAAGAATATTTTCAGAATCGCCACATTTTTCTGCATATATAGCGTTGATAACAGCGAAATTAAGGATTTCGAAAAATCTGAGGAAAACGGCCCGGACGGGTGCTTTTCTCTGGCATCGACTCATAAAACAGAAACTAAAGACCAGTATCTCTAACCATCAGTCCATCACGAAGAGACTCAAGTTCCGCATCGCGAACAAATTCGTCCTCCATGACCTGGAATTGTTCCGCCGACACTTCTCCGCTCATGTCTGCCACATGAGCGACCACATCCATTGGTTCCGGTGGCTCAGCTGCCGCTACAGGCACCTGGAAATTTAAAATCTGTTAATTTTTACGAACTAAAATTAGTCAGTCAAATTACCGACTAGCAAATTTTTTTACCACTTAAAGGGTTCCCTGCAATACAATTTAAAAAGTCAGCTTGTCAACTTTTCTAACTTTGAAACATCAGTTGCATCAAATACATGAGAAAACACACGCTTGAAAACTGGCTGTTCGACTCAACTTGAAATAGCAGAACAGGTGTATGCTAAAGTTATAAAAAGCAATCATCATTTTCAGTTGACGTTGGCTGGGTTGGTTTAGTTAACGCCCCAACTCTTCACTAGAATCTCAGGAACCTCTATCGCACAATTTTTAAGCTCGGAGTGGTTGTCGTTGTTGTGAACCAACATCATTTGGTTCGGCACCACCACGTCTACCCACTTCGTTACGATCGGGTGCAGCGCCGTTGTTGTTGTTCTCTTCCGTGACGATCTCCTCCAGCTGCATACATTATTTGGGATATTTTAATAATGAACAAACGCGATAAATAAGTTAATGCGCGCGTGAGTGTAAAAATTCATTAAAAACTTTGTTAACCTGCTGACTGAGGGAATTTTCAACGAAATTAATCTCAGTTTCAGTGTCAACTAAGGCTCAAGTAAAATGAATATTTATACATTGTTAATGAAGCATTTTTATACAGAAATAAACTGAACAAAATAATCAATAAAGCAAGAATCTAACAAAGCAAAACAGACCGCAATTTTTGACATGCGCTGCAATCGGATGAACACCGAAAGACCCGTTCGATCGTTCAGGTCGCGAGCTGTAAACGTGAATCGTGAACATGGTGAATCGGTAACTTCAGAAATCTTCCCGTTTCTGATGAATTTAAAAATCAAGTGGTGAGATCTAAAAATGGTAGTGACAGTGATCCAACTGAAATGTCTCACGAACTTTTACGGTCAAAACTAGGAATTGAAGTAACCTAATAATGTGTACAGTTTTTTTCCTTCGATGACGGATCCCTGTGAACTCAACAATTTTCGCTTTTCGGCCACAGTCTTTCCTTTCGTTACCAGATGCCAGTTTCGGAGAATCACGGCATTTTCCTCTCTTGAAAACAGACCCGATTTGATTCTGATGCCTGTAATAAAAAATATTTAAAGTCTTGGTCTCGCACTTTGCTTTAATATACTTTCAAGTTTCATTCCTACTGTTAGTGGTGTTAACATAATGATTACACTTTTATAGACCACGAACAAACAAACTCAAATTCACATATTATATAAACAAGCAACAAAAAATGCCCTGAAGGCATGGGGAGTAACGAATATGGTTCGATCCTGGCAAGTCCAATCGTGAAAAAGTATGAGACAAGAAAGTTTTATTCTTATATTTTAGATAGTCTGATCGTGAAAAAGCAGGAAACAAGATTAGCGATGAATCACGAAAAAGCTTGTACTTGATTAAATCAAGAATCAAACCAAATTACACGAAACGTATCTGGGACTTTTCACGAGTGGCGTGGTAATCATTAGAAATAAAAAATTTTATTAATGAAAATGCTGTAATCCAGTAAAAACATATCTTACCAAAAATTCATGTTTTTCTATATAAAAGTTAAATTAAAAAGGTCGTGGCAGACTGGCAACACAAACAAAAGGAAATTTATCTAAGCTCAGAACTAGCTAGACGAAATACAGAAGATTTCGTTTTCACCCAAAAGTCCCAAATATGTTTCGTGTAATTTGGTTTGATTCTTGATTTAATCAAGTACAAGCTTTATCGTGATTCATCGCTAATCTTGTTTCCTGCTTTTTCACGATCAGACTATCTAAAATATAAGAATAAAACTTTCTTGTCTCATACTTTTTCACGATTGGACTTGCCAGGATCGAACCATATTCGTTACTCCCCATGCCTTCAGGGCATTTTTTGTTGCTTGTCTTTTACTTTTTTATGTGTGAACAAATCACATATACATAGATTATGTGAAAATGTCTCAGATCTTCGATAAATGTGGATTTTCAAACATTGAATAACAGAAAAATCGTGAGAACAAGGATCGTTCGCGAGCCCCTTAAATTTTTTCTTATAGAAGAAGTCATTACATAATTGACAGAATGATGTAAAAAAAACCTGAATTAATGATAATGTGATTTAAAAGCTGCCTTACGTTATCTAAAATAGACCGTTGAGGTTCTAGAGCAGTAAATAACATCAAAAATGAAACAATTTAACATTTTCGTTGATATTGATTTTTAGTGGTATTGAACTCAGAACCACCCGTTTAACATGCAGACCAACTATCCACTTGACTACCTTGACCAAAAACAATATTTAGATAGGTTTCCATCATCAAACATAATTTCCAATCATAAATGTATCATTGCATCTAGTGTGAAAGTAACTTCAAAACTTGACTATTATTTGGTTAACACCGAGTTGTACTTACAGCTGACGTTATGTACCAGGTGAACCTTGAAAAAATTTCTTCACTTTAAGACTACTTAAAATACGGTTTTGATGTGTTTTAATGATGTTGGTATATGTATATAAATAAAAAAAATTATCTTCGAAAAAAATTTTGACCCGTTTTTTTATTTTTGCTGTTTTTGACATACTATAAAACGTTATTTGGAGGTCCTGATCAAGTTTTAAAACCATTATTTATCTGAAATTTATTCCTTCTAAACATTCTGTTAAAATCAAGTGTGTCATGTCTCTGTATAAAAAAATAATTTGGAATCCAATGTGGCAGCAACAGCGTGAATGAGTGAACTTAAATTTTTTACCGTTTTTGGCGGCCCGTAACTTTTATTTGAAGATAGCTGATCAAATCGTATTTTCTGTATTGAATAAAGCTTTAGTCTTTCCAAACATCCTATCAATACGACGGACTTCAATATTTTAAACTTGACAATAATCTGAGTTTCAAATGGACAAAAATCGTCAAAAAGGTCGAAATTTTTTATTTTCCGTTTTTCGGGTTTTACAGAAAGTAAACTGAGTTTATCAAAAAATAGGTTGAAATAAGGTGATATTGAAATTAGATTCCGCGTCGAATGAGCATTTTTTGAGGATCATTCGGAGTCTGATCATACTAAAAAAATTGCTTTTCTGAAAAATCTCCTTTTTTTGTCGTTCATTTACCCCGTGGCCGTTTTTTCTGTTTCAACTAATGAACCAGTTGAAAGTCGGAATACACTTCTACATGTGTCTTACCCACACGGACACGGTCAAAAGGATTTCTCAAATGGAACACCCTATCGCTCATACAACGATTCTTTCTTCATTTTGCCTGCGATTTTTGACATTTTTTTCAAAAAAACCCCCCTAAAAATGGTGCAAATATTATTCCGATCTGCGGGACAGTTTAATAATCGTTTTCTACGCTAAAAGTTGACATGTGTACCAATTTTCAGCTCTACAGGTCTTACCCAGTTTCCATACACCAAAATGGGGGAGAAAAAAAACGGAAAATCGCATTTTCATCGTTTTTGGACCTGAAAAATGGAAATTTCTCCCTATCAAGTTAAAAATAGCTAGGGAGATGTAAAATCCCATGAGAAAACCGATGGAGCAGACTAGAAGTTGATACGATGAGGCTAGATCGAGATACCCGCAAAAAAGCTTATCTTAATCGAACCATATTAAGGGAACGGCCTACCGGCCGTCCCTTGATAAATGTGATGCTACGGACCCCGCCTGAGAGATAGCGGTAGAGCAGACTGACAACCTGCATCATCTATCATTTTCTTCCAGTTATTAGCATGATCGGTCAGTTGACCGGGTGTGAATGGCTTCAGGTGATAGAAGGGCACTCCATCCGCATCGAATACGCTCCCATTTGTCGGTACGCCGGCCATTTTCTGTAATATAAAGGCGATCATCATCATTAATTTCTTCATAATAGATACCTAGGGGAATTACCGAACAGGTGGAGTGGATTTCGGCTACGCTACCCCTACCTACATATGCCCAAATTCTTGAAACAAACTTTTCTACAGAAGATAAAAATGATAAAAAGAAAACCGCGGCAAAGGGGTGGGCCCTGGCACACTTATTCCACTTCCCTCCCAAAGATAAAGCCAAGTTGGATTTCAAAAAGACGGCTGTCTGTCTCGATTTTCTTGAGGCTCGTAGCTTAATCTCTAGTCCTGTTTCACACACTTTCAAATTCATAAATGTAAATGCATATCTATACCCATAACATCTATACTGACCACTAGCGGACGAGGGAAGAACGGAAAAGTGGAATTCCCCCCTCTTTGGTAGTTCCAAAAAGTACAGTTTGTTCCCTAAGGTGTAGGTAAAATGGCCTATTTTCTGCCAGCTCCCCCCTCTTTAGAGAAATTCCCCTCCCTTTGGAGGTTTGACTCGTCCGCCAGTGATACTGACCACGAATAAAAAACTAAAACTAACAAAAGGGTAGTAGCCAGTAGGGATCCCCACTCCATGGGAAAAAAACTCTTTTTCCGACGTTCAAATTCACGAATAAAAATTAGCGCAAACTGGTGTACTTAGAAAAATTCAGTCGACTTCATGAACAGTTTATCGATATATAACGGCTGGCTTGAAAACATTTATCTTCGATGACCGCTGGCTCACTCGAATTTTATTCGAATAGGCGCCCCATTTGCGCTCCCACCCCGTCTCGCTCCGCTTCAGCCTTCAAAAAAAGAAGGGCAGCCAAGCTAAAAAAAGGTCCAACTAACCAACCACGTGTTTTCAGGTGTTGAGTGGGTTCAGCGAAGTCAGCCAGCTCGGGACAGGGAATGGCCGCCAGCGGGAGGATGATGAAGGTAGACTAAATACGAGCAAGTCGGCACTCGTAGTGATTCTGAAAGTGAACGTTAGTTATTAGAGCAGGTTCAAGATAAATGATTATCTGCGGCTAGATGATAGATATTGAGATTGAGGACATTTACCGGGGCAATCGGAGGGATCTCCGAGTTGGGTTTACCAATTTTCGAAAACGGCTTCGTATAAACCACCACAAAACACCCGTATAATAACTCTTTCTCTGACCAGTTTTTTATGAAATACTGGTTGCGCGTCACTTATGGCCGGTGAATTGGCCCGTGGATGGGGATTATCGCGCGTCTGTACGATAAGCTGGTTCAGACAACTTTGAATGACGTGTGTGTGGTTTAATTCAATTCAGTTCATTTAATGTAATTTTTTTAATTTAAATACTTCATTACTCGATATAATATATGCAAATGACTTCAGAAAAAAACAATTTGTTTCTCTGTAATTTGAAAGTGCGCCAAAGCATATTTGAATTCAAACTGCGCGCCAAAAACTTTTTGGCTAACTACCCTGGAACGGCTATATCCGTACTTTTTGATAATTTTATAGAAGCTTTATAGATTATCGATTCCAGCTCGAATCGGACGTTGAAGGCTTGAAGCACACTTCCCGCTTTTGAAAGGAGAATGTGAATTTTAGTCCCCTCCCTGGCTCATAAATCTTTCAAACATGCATGGGAGACTTTTCCCTGGGATAAATCAAATTTCGCTTTCTAATTTTGTTCTGGTGTAGTAACGGCATGTGTGTCATGATAATGTATAATGTACAGATTTTATAAGATCCGGTATGTACGAGACGATGTAGGATGACCATAGGACGCCCCCAGATCCAGTATGGGTCAAATTCCATGTTTGAAAGTTAACAATAAAATCGGATACAAAATTGATTAATTGTTTGCATGATGCTTGATGCATGATTCTTTGGTTTTCATGATATCCCACTCATGTTGAACTTTTTAACAAGAGCCAAAAGTTCGTGTTACAATAAAAGTAATATATTAGTTTATTCAGCATGTTTTTTTAGCTGCAGAGCTCGTTCATAGTAAAATGGGGTTTACGCAGAAACCTGATTGAAAGAATGTAGTGTATGGTTGAACTTGATCGATGAATCGAAAGAACAATTATATACTTGAATGTAATGTTATACATAGTTGGAAACACACGGCTGTAAAAATAAAGGCAACCGGCGACAAATCACAATGTAGAATATGATAACCAAAAAGCTAAATAGTTACGTATTGATAACAAATAAGTGTCTGAGCATTGTGGTACCGAGTAAGAGGAAATGTATAATGTTTTGTTTGCTAATCAAATAATTTGCTCCTTTTAATTTCTGATCGTATTGGCAGTACTTGTTGATTGAATCGTCATGCTCGGGCTTACCAGCCACCGCTGTGATCTCCGTGACCATGATCGTGATGACCTACAAACATTTTAGAATGTTCGATCCGTCAATTTATCAATTAATCAACCAACAGTCAATTATCGGGGATTTTTTTCATAGAGTCAATCAAACAATTAGTCAAACGTTTCCTCCAACCATGATGATTATGGGGATGATGATCCCAATGTCCATGGTGTTCTCCATGTTCCCCATGATGACCATCGTGGTGACCGCCATGTTCTTCACCGTGGTGTTTGTGGTAGCCTCAAGTGTTACTCAACATGTTCAATCATTTTCTAACCACAACTTCATAACCGTTTTCACTTCATCTTTCCGACAACCATTCTCTCAGATGCAATGTATTTTAACTACGAGTCAATGTTTGCCTTACCATGTCCATCATGATGTCCATGCTCCTGATGACCACCGTGTCCGTGACCGCCATGACGTTCGTGGCCGTGTTCGGCGTGTTCACCGTGGTGACCTGAGTGAGTGAGTGAGTGAGTGAGTGAGTGAGTGAGTGAGTGAGTGAGTGAGTGAGTGAGTGAGTGAGTGAGTGAGTGAGTGAGTGAGTGAGTGAGTGAGTGAGTGAGTGAGTAAGTGAGTGAGTGAGTGAGTGAGTGAGTGAGTGAGTGAGTGAGTGAGTGAGTGAGTGAGTGAGTGAGTGAGTGAGTGAGTGAGTGAGTGAGTGAGTGAGTGAGTGAGTTCAAGGGAATGTGTTGATGAATCACCACTGACCATGTTGTCCATGTTTCTCGTGATGTCCATGTCCGTGGTGTCCATGCTCCTGACCATGTTCATGATGACCACCATGATGCTGATCTCCGTGGTGATGTCCCTCTTCGTGGTGACCGCCGTGCTCGAAACCGTGGTGTTTGTCGCCGGATTCGTGACCTGTGATGATCATGAAGTATGGTGATATTGGAGTTAGAAACTTGGCAGAACAGTAAAGATTTTCAGACATATTGAAAAGAAAAACTCAGTACGAAAGTTTTTTGGAATCATTATAATTTAACCGTGATGTCCGTGGTGTGATTTGTGCCCGTGTTCACCGTGATGACCACCGTCGGCCTTGTCGTAACCCTCGGCGTACTTGGAACCTGTTCAGATTAGTTGAGGTTATGCGATCAGACAAGTAAAAATAATTGTAAATTAAACAAAAACTGTTTTGCTTAACTCATACTTCAATTCAAATAACAGTAACTACTGAAAACATCCTGACCATGCGAGTATCCGTGAGATTTGTGGTGATGGTCTTTATGATGACCGTGGTGATCATGATGATGACCGCCGTCCTCGTGTCCGTGGTGTTTGTGCTCGTGGTGATCACCGTCGTGGTGTTCATGTTCACCGTGGTGGTGATCGTGGTGATCTAAACAACGTTATGTTGCGTTTTCAAATGTTTATTCAAATAACGAATGAGTGTAACTCTTTACTTTTCCGTGAAACAGTGATCATAAGACTGACAATGACCTTTCTCATGGTGACCGTCTCCATGATGATCGTGGTGATGATGGCCTTCATGCCCACCCTCATGGTGTTTCTCGTCACCATGGTGGCCGTGGTGACCGTGATGACCTGCAACAATTTGAATGCATTAATACTGCATAAATACTTATGTAAGTTTGCTAACGTTCCTTTATAACGATACTAATTGATCATCGTTGAAGCGGGAAGATTGACTGATACGTTGATATGAAGTGAACTTTTGACATGAAATGCCCATTTCCAATTTAAAATAAGCAGGAATAATTCAGTTGACCAGCTGCTGGTAAACACTGCTAAATTATTTGATGTATTTGGCAAAGATACAAAGATAAATCGAACTAAAAGCTGCAGCTGTGTGATTTTTTGTCGCCACTCTTCAAAATCTTTGGCGTAATTTTTTACTAACAAATATTAAAACCTCAAGGCTGGTAATCAAATAACGAGGATAATAATGGCCCAACCTTCATGACTGTGATGTCCGTGATGGTCACCGTGATCTCCATGACCCCATTCGTGACTGTGTGCCTTGACCATCATAAGCACACTGGCACATACCAGCAACAGCAGTGACTGGTTCATCATGGTATCTGATTGTGGGTTGGAGCACGATCCGATGCAATGACTGTTTGATCGGTCAGTCCGCCTTATATACTACCGCCATGCTCAGGTATGCTGTGTTCATGTCTATTTAGGTCAGTTTTTGTTCTGGTTGGCTTATAATTGGATAATTATGCGCACATATATCACTAGCGGAAAAGAAGTGGATAACAAAATGTGGAATTTCCCCGTCTTTGACGTTTTCAAAAAATAGCATTTGCTCCCTAAGGTGTAGGTAAAATGACTTTAAACCTGCTAAATTCCCCCCTCTTTGACGAAATTCCCCTTCCTTTCAAGGTTTTGCTCGTCCGCCAGCGCATTCAGCCCTTTGGTTTCGGAGTAAGGAAACCATCATCATTAGTCCGTAAACTTTTTTACAGCAATCCTAAAGCCAGTATCTAAAATATCTTGCAAAGCTTCATTGTTCGTGACCGCTATTTCGCTACGCCCGATTTTTTTAGCTCGTGACGGCTAGTTCGCTTGAAATTTTATCCGGATACCCTGTCCCCTCACCCTCCCGATATCCCCACCATCCTTGAAGGCGTTCATGCAATAAATATAATTTTTATAGATAAAAAAGAGAATTTTGATTTGATTGGACTATTGATTTTTTGTGTCTTTTCTGTCAGGAATTTCAACTTTCAAATTTACGCCCAATACGCGTAAAACTTTTCTCCTCGTGGTTCTCAAAGAATTTTATGTTTCATTTAAGTTTCAGTATTTTTTGTTAAAAGGTTTGTAAATTCTCAATTTCAGCTTCCCTTGGGTCGAATCGGTCGTTGAAGCGCACCTTTTCACCTATTTAAAAGGAGAGTATGAATTTTAGTATAACATCCCTGTCCTGTCCCTGTCCCTGAATTCTCCAAAAACATTCATGGAAGACTTTTTCTGGAATAAATAATTTCGCTTCTCATTTTAATTCAGCGGGTGTGGTAGCGTCATGTGTGTCATTATTAATGACGAACTCTAGTTCAACCAAGAAAGTGAAAATTTCCGGTTCCTGGTATAGGATTCGAACCCACGACCTTCCGTTCATAATTGTGAGAACCGGTATGTAAAAGAGCCAGATGACACACGACGCCTCAAGGAGGCCCCTCTCTTGACTAGTTCTATTTTGGTTTCTGTTACTTCGTGTCGTGTGAGTGAGTTTGAGGAGAGTTAGTGATAGTGTGAGAAGGGAGTGAGTGACTGAATGGGTAAGTGAGTAAAAAAGTGAGTGAGTGAGTGAGTGAGTGAGTGAGTGAGTGAGTGAGTGAGTGAGTGAGTGAGTGAGTGAGTGAGTGAGTGAGTGAGTGAGCAAGTGAGTGAGTGAGTCAGTGAGTGAGGGAGTGTGTGAGTGAGTGCATGAGTATGTGTGAGTGAGTAGGTGAGTGAGTGAGTGAGTGAGTGAGTGAGTGAGTGAGTGAGTGAGTGAGTGAGTGAGTGAGTGAGTGAGTGAGTGAGTGAGTGAGCGAGCGAGTGAGTGAGTGAGTGAGTGAGTGAGTGAGTGAGTGAGTGAGTGATTGAGTGATTGAGTGAGTGAGTGAGTGAGTGAGTGAGTGAGTGAGTGAGTGAGTGAGTGAGTGAGTTAGTGAGTGAGTGAGTGAGTGAGTGAGTGAGTGAGTGAGTGAGTGAGTGAGTGAGTGAGTGAATTAAGCGTGTGAGTTAGTGAGTGAGTGAGTGAATAGGTGATGAGGGAGTAAGTAAGAAAGTACTCATATTTGGGACATATTTCGCGTTTCCAAATTTGACCAATAAATCTGTTACAATATTGATTGTTTGCATCGTTATTTGGTTTTCGGTGAATCCTACACATATTGAACTTTATAACATGATCCAAAGATCATCATAAATTATGATATGGTTTATTCAGCTAAGTTTTTAGCTGCAGAGCTCGTTCATAGAAAAATATGGTTAAAACGCAGGAGCATGATTGAAAGAAAGTAAAGTATGGTTGATGATTCGAAAAAAAACATTTATATACTTGAATGTAATGTTATACAAAGTTGGAAACACACGGCTGTAAGAATGAAGACAACCGGCGACAAATCACAATGTATGATAATCAAAAAGTTAATTACTTATTGATAACAAATAAGTGTCTGAGCATTTTAGTACCGAGTGGGAGGAAATATATAATGTTTGGTTGGCTAATAGAATAATTATTACCTATTAATTTCTGATCGTATGGGCAGTACTTGTTGATTGAATCGTCATGTTCTGGCTTACCAGCCACCGCTGTGATGTCCGTGACCATGATCGTGATGACCTACAAACATTTTATTCAGTTTGTTAAATTATCAATTGATTAACCCGGCAGTAAATTGTCCGGATTTATTTAATCAACCAAACAGTTAAACAATCAAACAATTAGTCAATCATTTTCTCCAACCATGATGATTATGGGGATGATGATCCCAATGTCCGTGATGTCCTCCATGTTCACCATGATGACCATCGTGGTGACCGCCATGTTCTTCACCGTGGTGTTTGTGGTAACCTCAAGAGTTATTCAACATTAGGTCAAACATTTCATGATCACTTCAAGAACGTTTCAAATCATGTTTTCGACAGAAAAGATATTTAAAAGATGTACAGTAACTACGAATCAAAGTTTAGCTTACCATGTCCATCATGATGTCCATGGGAGTGATGACCACCGTGTCCGTGACCGCCATGACGTTCGTGGCCGTGTTCGGCGTGTCCACCGTGGTGACCTGAGTGAGTGAGTGAGTGAGTGAGTGAGTGAGTGAGTGAGTGAGTGAGTGAGTGAGTGAGTGAGTGAGTGAGTGAGTGATGGGTTGCTGAATCACCACTGACCATGTTGTCCATGTTTCTCGTGATGTCCATGTCCGTGGTGTCCATGCTCCTGTCCATGTTCATGATGACCACCATGATGATGATCACCGTGGTGATGTCCTTCTTCGTGGTGACCGCCGTGCTCGAAACCGTGGTGTTTGTGGCCGGATTCATGACCTGTGGTGATAATGAAGTATGGTGATATTGGAGTGGGAACATTGGCAATACAAACCGGAATTTACAGAAGTTATTGAAAAAGAAAACTCGGTACGAAATGTTAAGGCTCATATTATTAACCGCGATGTCCGTGGTGGGATCTATGTCCGTGTTCTCCGTGATGACCACCGTCGGCCTTATCGTAACCCTCGGCGTACTTGGAACCTGTTCCGATCAGTTGAGATTACGCGATCAGGTAAGTGAAATAGTTGTATTAAGAATTGCATTTTTTTTCGTAATCTATGTTATATTTAGAATATCAGGAACTACTGAAAACATCCTGACCATACGAGTATCCCCTGGACTTGTGGTGATGATTTTTATGGTGACCGTGGTGATCATGATGATGACCGCCGTCCTCGTGTCCGTGGTGTTTGTGCTCGTGGTGATCACCATCATGGTGTTCATGTTCACCGTGGTGGTGATCGTGGTGACCTTAATAACAAATGTTATGTTGTATTTTAAGTGTATTTTTTTATTTTTCCGTACAACGATGATCATAAGACCGATGATACAGTACCTTTCTTGTGGTGATGATCTCCATGATGATCATGGTGATGATGGCCTTCGTGACCACCCTCATGGTGTTTGTGGTGATCACCATGGCCGTGGTGACCGTGATGACCTGAATTCTTAATTGTTGTTACATTGTTTATAAAAATGATGAAATTCGCTCGAAATACAAACTTTCTGCTAACAAATACTAGAACTTGCAGAATTACCGCCTGTTTACAACTCGGTAGAACTACACTCTTTGAAAACATAGAACACAACATCGCCTTTGAATCAAGCCTCGTATTCGAAGATTAATGGTAACGGTGAACTAATCTTTGTCCTTATTAAAGATGGATAGTAATGAAGAGCTAATCTTTATTCTAATCAATTAAGAATGCTAATGATGGACTATTCTTTATCCTAATCAAGTAAGAGTGCTAATAATGAACCAAACCTTCATGACTGTGATGTCCATGATGACCACCGTGATCACCATGACCCCATTCATGGCTGTGTGCCTTGACCATCATTAGCACACTGGCACATACCAGCAACAGCAGTGACTGGTTCATCATGGTTCGTATCTGATTGTGGGTTGGTTGGAACACGATCCAATGCAATGACTGTTCGAGCAGTCGGTCCGCCTTATATACTCACCGCTGCTGTTTTACTTCATCTATTTAGGTCAGTTTTTGTTTTCGGTTGGCTCATAATTGGATAATTATGCTTGGATATGCAAACTATGTCTACAGAGAATGAGGTATGTATCTGATATAGCAGTGGCTAGAGCTTAGCAGCCGTCCAGTTCGGCAAAGTATAGCTCAATTAGTCTCAAGTCGGTGGTCACCTGTCGTGGGAACTGGTTGTCGCCCAACTCAATTATCAACACTATTGCATGCACTTTGAGTGGTCGGTCCGCTGCAGTCTGTGTTGCGATTCAATACACTACAGCATGCTCAGGGTTTCATGTGATCGACAACTATTTTTGTGAACCCGTTACAACATGTACAATGAATTAGTACTTTTTGTCCGAAAATTATCTTGGAAATTTGAACACGCGCCATAAGCAGTTTTCAATCCAAATTTTGCTTGGTCAGGGTTTCTTGTTATCAAAAATTAATTTTGTGTGTCGGTTAAGCAATGTTGGCACGTATGCAATGAACTAAGCTCAGTTTTCGTATGTTGGAATTTGAAGCGCGCCAAAAACAGATTTGAATTCAAACTGCGCGGCAAAAAGTTGTTGGCTAACAAGAAACCCTGGATGGGCGTTTATACTTATAATAGTACTGTAGGTGATTGAACTGTAAACTTTGAAGAGAAGACTATATATTCAACGGAGAATTTTGTTTCAATCTAGTCGAAGATTTCCAACGACCGAAACCAGAGTTATAATCGTTAAACGGCTCGGCACTCACGGGTTCCATGCACAATTTCCATGGGTTATTAGGAAACGTTTCCTGAACATTGACTGCATTTTCGCTTCATTTGATTTTAAGATAGATATGATGCAACCCAGCTTCCATTTCACATGAATTTATTCGAGGTCAAACTGAACAAAGTATGAAATTATTGAACATTTTTATGCGTATAAACGTATTTTTATGAGCCTGATGATAATATGAATATAAGCAAACAAATTTCCATGAAATGAAGTAAGGTAAGAGTGAATATTATGTTTACACCACAACCAAAGAAAATAGCACGTCTACATTTTCTATAAAACTAAAAGCCGAAAACCGAAGGGAATAATCGCAGTGTGTGAGCATCTTAATATTTACTGACCGTTAACAATGGTTAGAACTTAGAAGTGAAATCGTGAACCAGTGAAATGTTCCCAAAAACTCGAGACGATAGGGTCTATCGCGATTCAAGCAACCCGAAACACTGGCAACTCGAAAGCAGAAATCATCTTCTTTCAATCACTAACTTACTCACTCACTCACTCGTTCCCTTCACTCTTTCAGTACTATCTACTATCGAAAACAAACCATTTTAATGAGCGGACTTTAAAAGTGGGCGAGTGTGGAAGGATGGAGGGTCGGCAACTTGGATGATGAACAAAATATGACAGATTTCTTAGAAAAATACACTTTACAAATTATATTAGCAAAACATTCACTATACTCACTCCTCAATACTGCTCGTCACTCATTCACTCCTCAATACTGCTCATCACTCATTCACTCGTCAATACTGCTCATCGCTCATTCACTCCTCAATACTGCTCATCACTCATTCACTCCTCAATACTGCTCATCACGGCCACATGGGGCGAATGCAAAACACTCGGCCAAATGAACGGAAACTCGGGCAGTCGAGTGAGTTCGACTCGATTGAACCCATCGCACGTGAACAGAGTTCGGTAATTGGCCAGTAATCTGGTGATATTTTGAAGATCAGTCGTACTACCGACCATCAGGTAGTCGATATCGGACATGCGCTTGTCGGCCAACGATAGACCTTCCGTTTTGTTGTAGCTAAACATTAATTTTGCTGTAGAAATACAAATAAATATAAACAGCATTGACTAAATAACAAATTAGGAAACAAAAACATCGACCGAAACCATTACACATAAAAACAACCTGATTACAGGATGTCTTTATTTATCTCAAGAATAAGCGAGAAAGAAAACACAATATTTGAATGAGATATTTTAGTTAATTAACAACTTGATTGTGTTTATTTTAGCCTGGTAGGTAATGATAATGAATACGAACAACTTACATCCATTGGTTGTCGTTTTCATGCAGAAATCGACTGACACCAGTTTGAGCACTGAACACATCGATGTGCACGTGACGACGTTGCACCAGTTGAGTGGGATCTAGTCGATGCAGGTAGTACATGCAGTGACCACCTGCAATTATATTAATTGATTAATTAATTAATCTATCTTCTATTTATTTAACTTATTACCTACTTAACAATTTATCTTGCGGTGATTATTACTTTCGAACTTCTCTCTCAGTTACACTTACAGTTAATTATTCCAACCAAAATGCTTAACTCAGCAATTAAAATAATTACTCTGATTCCACCGTTTTGATTGAGTTTGACACAACGAAACTCTAGGAAAAAAACACCACAACCATTATTCAGCAATGGCATGATCTGCTTAAATAGTTCAATGATACTGATTTCACTATTTTAATTGGGTTAGACCAGATTTTTTTTTAAACTTCCATAACAACAACCTGGATAATTATAAGCGGAAGCTGTCAGGAACACAGAAGTTGCGGCCATATTAACAATCAAATGTGCGATCACGCCCAGTGCCAGTACCAGGTGGAATATGCTCTTGGAGCGGTTGTGCCAGCTGAAATCATATTGACATGGATAATCATAAATTAAAACAACTAACAAAGACGACCACAACAACAACAACAACCACAACAATAACAACAACAACAACAACAAAAACTATAAGAACAACCAACAATCGAGAGCACATCTCGGCAGCACACAAGTTGAACAACGGCACCACATAGATGATGAACCGCAGTTCCTTATGAGGCAGAATGGAATACAAAATGACGAATACGGTAGCAACTGTACAAATATGCCTGACTCTTCGATCATACACGGCACCCAGTAGAGCCAGTGGCAGACTACACAGCAGCGATCGTGGAAGTGCCGATGTGAAGTACCAGTGGAACGGTAGAGTCTGCAACATATCCAATTCAATTACGGCACTGGCGGACGAACCGACCTTCCAAAAGCAAGTACATTTTCTTAAAAATTTTCGCAGCTTTGAGGCTATTTTACAAAGGCCTTAAAGAAAAAACCTGACTTTTTCAAACTTAAAAAATTTGAAACTCTACTTTTTCCTTCTTCCCTTGTCCGTTAGTGAATTACGGTAGAATACGGAGTAGTTATCACATTTAATTTTTTTGTCACTGCAATGCATCATACCTCTTAACAGCAGTATATAATTATTTTGATTATGGTAATCAAGAAACGATCTAATTATAACAATATTATAGTTGAGATTTTTTCAACATGCTGAATCTGGTATCAGAAATGAAGCTTATCAGACCAACACCCCACTGATGGCTTTTGTTCTCGAGCACATTGAATAGCCAGACCTGGCCTTCGGGCCACAGCCATTTGCGCCAGAACCACGAGTCGATGGGCACTGATACACCTGAAGTACTGACAAGAAATAAAATATTTTGATGAGAAAAAATCTAATTCTTATCGAATAAATAAACTAACTAAGCCGTTTTTTTAAATATAACCTTAACTTTTGTTTCCACAATTACACATAAAGTGTCCCTTGTGTTCATTACAATCACCATATTATGAGACAAATAATCTGAATAAAATAATGGTGTGAACAAATAACAGATACGAACCCAACACAGCCACGGCGGTAATGATGCCCGTGAGTACTGCGGCATCCAGTGGCAGTCGACGAGAATACAAAAGTGGAATGAACATCGGAGCGTACAGCAGGACCAACTCACATCTGAGATCATCAACAACGTTATCATAATGTTGAGTTGTGAGCAAGTAAAACCAATTAACAAACAAAACAATAAAAAGCATCAACAACAATAACTAACCTGAATAATACAACGGACACGGTCGCAATGATGACCGCAGCAGCCAACTGCGATTGTAGCAAACACGAGTAGACTAGCAGACCTGCAACACAATCAAATCATGATAGCTTATTTTACCACACAGTAGGAGGCGTTCAGTCTTACTGCATGAATACATGATTGCAAGAAAAAGTTGCATATAGTCTGGTCAGAGTTTTGTCGTTAGCACGCAATTCTTACCGTAATCCAATGGGCGCGCTTTCAACACTTTCAGTTATTCACTTCACATGTCATGTGGACAATGTGTCAGTGTAGACAACATACTAATCAACATGCCTACCTGTTTTGTTGTACAGTAAATATGTTCTGCTTTTTTCAGTAGGAAGCTAAAAAAACTAGTGAAACTCACACAAGACGAGAGCGAATACATTGGGCAGTGGTCGGGATGCGTAGAAGCAAAGGTGGAACTGTGAGCACGTGATCAGCAACACGAACAGACTCGTCGTCCGACCGAATTTGTGCCGAACGGCCGCCAGGAACGATGAGAAGGACAAGTGCACGAACAGCGCCACACAGAAACGGGCTGCACAGATAGAAACATGGAAAACTTACTTTTCAGCAAAATTAGTTTGGTTAGGATTTCTTGTAAAAAAAACATCTCTATGGACCCGTACCCCATTTAATATATAATTTGTATGCTGCCAAATGTGAGAAGATTTTTTCTGGAACATTTGAACGCGTGCCGAAATCAGTTTTGAATTCAAACTGCACGCGAAAATCTTTCTGAGTAACAAGGAACGGATAGGCTATAATCAATTGAAAAAATGCAGCGCCTAACCAATGAGCAATACGACAGCTTTGGGTGCCCCAGTGGTGCCAATAACCAATTGTGCTGGCTTACTTAATGCTGCCACGGCCATCGGGCCAACGAAAGTACGCGGCACAACACCCGGAAACTCGAGATGGTCATACTAAACATTCTTGATAAATATTTCTGATTTACGCAAAACCAAATAGAATATGACGGATGTTCTACATGACCACATTTTTTCGCACGCAAATACCATTTTTTTTTACAATTTTGTACAAAAATGTTTGTTGCATCAACATGTTATCTGATAGAAAAGGACGAGCATTTTGGTAAAAAAATACTTTTGATAGTTTTATTATAGTCACATCAACTAACATTGGAAACATTTAATCCGTGGTAGAGCAGATCGTGAATAGCCTGCACATTGAAGCTTTCCTCAACCTTGGTGAAAGGGCAGATTATTATATGGCTGGTAAGCACCAGTAGAAACACCACATCTTCCCAGCATAACATTATTAACTAAAACTAATAATGTTGTTTTTAATTTTTCACAAGTCCGCTTGATTGGACGGATTTCAGGTTGATCCAATCCAGCTATAATAAGTACGTTTACAGTTTTTGCGACAGAACGCCATCTTTCCGACAATGAAATAAATAAAATCGACATCATTTCATATTTGCAATATATTTTATTCATTTCACCGAATTTGAGTACAACTTGAGCAATATATTGAGCAAGAGCAGTTAATATATAAATAGTGGGGTATGGGCCCAAAAAATTGAAGCTGTCGTGTAGAAGAAACACAATTTACATAAGTAAGAAGGATTACCAAAAAATTCTCTGACTACGAATTCATAAACTGTATGCATTTTTTAGGGGGCCCACCTTTTCTGAAAGCCTGGATTACTTGAGCAAATCAGTTTGTCTTGTCAGCGCTTCAATCTGGGTCCTCAACGACTTGGTCTTGCTTTCAATCCTCTGTATCGTACGTTCCGTATGACGTGCCTTCTGCTCATTGTTCGTCGGTTTGTTTCGCAAAACCTCCAAAGTCTTCAACATTTCATCTAATTTCGTCTGGCGAGCTCGAATTTGGCCGTTCACTTTTGTCAGGATTGCATCGCGTTCGGCACGCTGAACAAATGCAACATCGAAATTTCTGTTATGAGATTTTTATTGATTTCAAATTTATTGTTAATCGAATGATTGAATCGATCAAGAAAAAGGGGTCTCTAAAATTCCAACTAATAGAGGTGTGCTGCTTTCCCTCTTTACCTTTTTACTTAACATATTTCTTTGTTCAAACATATTTCTGTCACTGATTTGTTATAATTAGATTAGATGACTTTATTGTTTCGTATGTTACTATTTTTATCTCTGATTATTGCAAGATTCAACCACATTTCGTACAAACCGGTAAATCCAGCCAAACAGTCAGATTGTCCGCAACGTCAACGGGCAGATAACGAGTATCAACGTTGGCATGGGGTTGTACGAAACCGGTGATGTTGATGGCAGCGAGTGAAGTGAGCACATCACGACCCACCTCATCCACCACCGACTGCATCGATTCCGAACAGCTCACTATTGCTGAAATCGGTACTTTGTTTCACAACAGTTAATCAAAATTTCAGAACGTCCGTTATTTCACTCTAGTGACTTGGAATTTCTCGTTGCCATAAGTAGATTAAAATGAATAAAACTTGACATTAGAGTTATGGTTTTGTTTTTGGATTGATTTAATCTATAACACAGTATAATACAAACCAACGTACTATTTAGCTGTAAGCTTCTTTTGACACCCAGTTCAATTCGGATACCACGTACTCTATTAACGATGCTCAACATGGTGGTCATGTTTGAGATAACCGTATCCGAGGCATAGGCCGACTGAAATTCAGATTAGTCAGTCCATTCCGCTTACGATACAGTGAGATACAGCAATTCATTGAGCAATAACAACAACTAACGTTCCATTGTTTTAAAATGACAAACTGAAGCTCGAATGATTAGCTTTGCACAATTACTAGAACCTAAAAATCGAGCTACAAAAAAGTCTGATAAAAAAACGAATTAAAAACAAACACAAACCAAATTGGGCGGTGCTGCCGTGAATAAAGAGTAATTAGCATTATTGGTGATAAATGGCAGTCTCGTATGCAGATACTGGCACAAATACGGCATGAACGGACTCAGGTGCATCACAAAACACTGTGCCACGTGCGCCAAAACTAAAATAATAACTGTACAATCACAATATTATATTAGAAAATTAATTGGTTTTTGACTTTTATGACGATAACAATCTACTAGACAATAACCAAACCACAAAAACAACATTAACGTCAGAATCAGTATCACCGTTGTCACCAACGACAACCAGTCACAAACCTTGGGCAACCACGCCGACCCGTTCACTATTATCAGCCCAAACTGCCGACTTGGTCGTTTCCTAAAAAGATCAAACAGTTTTATGTCTATGAAATCCACAAATTACGGTTTACATTACAGTTGAATGAAAACCGGAGGAACTACTATAGAAGAGTGAAAAAAGTTACAAAAATTCAAATGGATTAAGAAACAACAAGAAAAACAAATACGACAACCACAACAACAACAACAACAACAACAACAACCACAATAACAACAACAACCGCAACAAAAAACTGACCAGATACACGTCGCAGAACGACAACAGCCAGAATTCATGCAGCAGAGTTGTGGCAACGGCAAACTGTCGGTTGATCATGGACTGTTCCATTTGCGACTGCACTTGGGCACATCGGGCCAGAATCCACGTGTCCGTCGGTGTCAGTGGCATACGATCCAGCTCTAGAAACATTTGAACATATTTTGAAGCATTTAGTCCTGGATGGATGGAGTAAGCGTGAATCGTCGAATACAGTAATACCGTTTAGTGTGTGAGTGAGTGTTTGAGGGAGTGAGTGAGTGAGTGAGTGAGTGAGCGAGCGAGCGAGCGAGCGAACGATTGAATGATTGAGTGACTGACTGACTGAGAAATATTGCCATCTGCGGTTCACCAACCAATCAAATGGGTAGTACCGGCTTTACTCCACACGGTTTGGCAGTAGCTGATGGCTTGCCAGATCTTGTTGCAGAACTTGTAGGCCATACGAATCTGGTTGACATCGAAACTGACCAGTGGACTCAATGGGTCGTGGCGCAGCAAACCGAATCTCAACGCATCGGTGCCCATTGAACTGATACCATCCGGGTAGTCATGTGATAGCTGGGCAACACTTTTGGCTGGAAAGGAAAAATATACCATCACCGTTATTTAATTCTTTTTCTGTTAAACATTGACAACAGTAAAAAAATGTCTGAATAATTTGATTATCACCTGTTTAGACTAGTCCGTAGGGGGGCAGCCTAAAAAAGTGGTGGTTTTAAAAGTTCGAAACCCGACTTGCGACACAGATCCTGGGGTTTCTGCCAATCCCCGTCAGTTTATTAACTTCTCTAGACACTACTACGAAAACACTGCTGAATGGTAGAGTGTGCCCTGTTGGCTTCAATAATGAAGAAGTCTCAGTGAAAAATTATGTAAAACTCAAACTTCTAACGAGGATTTTATTTGAACCAACTTTTCTGTTGATCATCGAGTCCACTGGCCGCCTGCACGCGTTTCACCATCCGATCCTGGCTTATGCCATCGATCACATCCAACGGATCGATCACGTTGCCCGTCGATTTGGACATTTTCTTGCCACGACCGTCCACGATCAGACCGTGGAGCAGAACATCATTGAATGGCAGACGGCCGGTCAAACTAACGCACAGAAATCAACCGATTATTATGAATCTAACCAACTTTTGGTTAATTAACTAACTATTGACCTAGCGTGCCTATTCAGGCGACCTGTCAATTCCTATTCATAGCAAAACTCAGGTGTCTAACATGCATCAAAACAAGGTCGTGGGTTCGAGTCCCACCAGGAAGCTGAATTTTTTCAGCTATTCTGGTGACGAACTGTCTATCAACCAACACTAATGACATCATGACCATGCGATTCACCCAAAATCCCAGAATGTCATGGCCCGTTTCCATCACACTTAACGGAAATGTGCCACCATCCAAACGATCCGAATCGGGCCATCCGGCCACGACCAGAGGCACCAGCGAGGACGAAAACCAGGTATCGAGCACATCCGGATCCTGGCACAGATTGCCTTCGGGTAGATCATGTTCCTGACGAACACTGGACTCGCTCAGACCAGACAGCCAACGACCGTCTCTGAAAAGATTATTACAAATTATTTTTATCTTCTGGCATCTAACTGATGCTGATTAGACTCTTTTGAAAAAGGAAGTCTGTTTTACTCATAATGTGACTAAGTAACCAACTACTGCCTGATTCACTGACGGTATGACTGTCTAATTACTCAAATGACTGACTGACTGTCTGACAGTACAGTTTGTCTGTGTGACCACCCGACCCGATCTGATTAACACAATTAATGTGTGCCAGACTAACTTAGTCAACCAGGCCGGCACCCGATGTCCCCAAAGTAATTGTCGACTCAAACACCAGTCACGTCCGCTTTCGATCCAATGCATCCAGTGCTTCTCATAGAATTCAGGTCGCAGCTGCAACTCCTTCTCTTTCACGACCCTCAGCAACTCATCGGCGATGGTCGAAGTCCGCATGAACCATTGATCCTGGTCGGGAAGTTATGTTAGTTTTTATTTATCAAAATTAAAATAGTTCACTGATAATAGCTCATAGTTTTCACCCGGACTTCATCATTACTGAAGCTAACGTTAAACAAACTGACGGTTAATGGCTGATACCCCAGAGCAACGCATCAGGATCTGGGTCTCAAGTCAGGTTCCGAACTTGAAAACACCAGTTTCCGAGGCTGGCCCCCTACGACTAGACTAGACAGGCGACAAAGACTAGACAGTTCATCATTGACGATGAAAACAGTTGTGGAAATTTGAACACAACAAAGAAATTAAATAATTATCTGCAACATTTCCAACCTTTATCATGGGTTCGATGACATCCCCCGATCGACTGCACGTGGGCAGCATCATTTCGTGATCAACGACTGCACGCAGACGACCCGATGACTGCAGATCTGCCACAATTGCTTGACGAGCCTGCAACACCAATATTATTATAACAACAATAACAAAAACTGTAGCCACAACCACAACAATGACAACAACGACAATAAACAACAAAACACAAATAACCTGAAACCGATGCATGCCCGAGTAGCGCCCTTGTGCATTCAGCACCACCCCATCCTCATCCAGACAAGCCCGGTCCAACGGCAGGTCATGTTGTTTGCCGATCTCGTAATCAGTAAAGTCATGTGCGGGTGTGATCTTGAGTACGCCAGTACCCAACTGTCTATCCACCCGATCATCACCAACAACGGGCAATGAAACATCAGGTAGTACAGGGTTGTGCACACGACAACCAATCAGCGACGAGTAACGAGCATCGTCCGGATGTACGGCCAGCGCCACGTCGGCCAGTATGGTTTCCGGTCGGGTCGTGGCCACCGTTACATAACTTAACCAATTAGAATATATTATAAGAAACAATTCTTATTTTTATTAAATTTATTCTAAATTAATGTTCTTCTCCTACCATTCTAAATTCTGTAATTTAATTATTTTCTGCACACTACACTACGGCTAAGTTGATGATCATATGGTACCCCTATTCAATTCGTTTTATTTACGAAATAAACCGTTTTGAAGAAACAATTAGATACCAATTAGCCAACTATTGTCACTAGAGGTCAAAACATGGGGTGAAAACAGAGGAATTGAAAACTTAATCATTGTGTAAATGAACTTTTTTTCGTTGGGTTAATTAGTTACATAACGATTAGTAACTGAAACCCAACCTGTTTTTGTCGACCACAGCGTAATCAACATGGTACATGTGTCCTTTTACCTGAGTACCATTGCCCAGGGTGTACGGTTGTGAACCACTCACCGTTACCATCGTTACTTCCTGAAAATAAACTGACTAGAGGTGAACTAGTGAATAGTGATTGATGACGAACCGAAGTAAACCAATCGAACTTTTTCCGTTTCGTTTTGATCCAATCGAAACAAAGAATTTCCAGGTTAACTTCGATTGTTTCAAAACGAAACTTCTGAGGTTCGATTCGTTCGCTATCGAAACGTAGCTAATATAGACGTTATCAAATAGATGATTGATTTTTTTCATAAACTTTACCCACCACATAAATAATAATATTCCCAATACCTGATCGGATATGGTACTCCTCAGTTGTGGACACCAGTTGACCAGGCGGTTGTCACGGAAAATCAGATTTTGTGAATGCAACGAGTGAAACGCGGTCGAAACCGCCCGTTTAAAGTTCTGCAGATGGATAGAAAAGAATGAGTTCTCAGTCACATAATACATGTGTTTCAATGAAACTAACATCACCGGCAACAACAACGAAAACAACATCTACAATAATGACTACAACAATAACCACAACAACAACATTAACAACAAAATTCCAAAACCTCATCCATTGTGTAATACTGTTTGGACCAGTCTAGTGCCACACCAAGTCGACCCAACTGAGCAGAGATCTCCGTCACTCGACTGCAATAGTGAATAACAACCAATAAAAAATAGCAACAACATTTTAGTGACACCTACAATAATCACAACAACACCAACAATAATCATCAAACCTGTCCTTCCATTTCATGCACTCATCGACAAACTCGTCACGTTTCATATCATGTCTGGTTTGTCGTCTCTCCTTCCACAATTTCTTCTCCACCTGCACCTGTGTGGCGATGCCCGCGTGGTCGAAACCCGGTATCCAACAAACCTGAAACCAAACCACAAATTTTAGCATAGGATTGGGATTAAAAAACGCCTGTCTTCGAAGAATGTACTAGGGAAAGGCTTTAACAATTATGACCACACAGAAGCTCAACAAATTTTTGTAAAAGAATAGTCACGACACGACAAATATCACAGCAAAAACAATAACTTAATTATTATGCATATGTTGAAATATAACTATTAACAGTTGTTAGCGCTGGCTGATGATCATCCAAAGGGGATGAGTTTCGTCAAAGACAGTTTTATACCATTTCACCTTGAAGGAAAAAATCCACTTTTTGAAACCACCAAAAGAGGGTCGGATACCACACGTTCCCCTCCCACTTCTCATCCGTTATAACTATAACAGATGTTAGAATGCGTAACCTTAGCTCCGCGTTGTGCATGCCATCGGCACATGGCATCTTGTATGGTGGCCGTGAGTGCATGGCCCAGATGCAACGATCCCGTCACATTCGGCGGTGGAAACAACATACTGAATGTAGTTGACTGAAAATGATGAATGAAAGATCAAAAGTTCAACTTAGAATTCAATGAATGATCGTAGACATGAAATACGCGACGAGCTATTGGTAACTTTTCTCGCCAAACATTATTTTGAAACATTTCGATCAGTGTATTTCATGGTAACACAACAACTTGGTCGACCTTTTCATATCTCATACCCCCTTGGATCACGATTTTATTCCTCACGGCTCAAGCAAAATTCAAGAGACAAAATTGACTTTTCTCAAGCCACCGGGTGTAATATGCTGTCAATAAAGAAAACATAAGGGTACTCTTATTGCAGTTTTGGCCCATTTAAATGCATTTTATTATAGTTTTTACCGTTTGCGGTTGTTGTTGCAGCCACGAGTTGACATCGGTGGTTTGTTGCACGAGTATGTGATCGTACGACTTGGGCATGTCCTGGACAGTGGTCGATGTGGAACACCATCTTCCGTGACGACACATACCATATCGTCTTATTAACATCTACAAATAATATATAAATACATTATTATCTTCGAAATAGGAGTATTTAAATAAAAAAAAATGGACTGCGGTATTAATCAAAATGGATATATTGATTAAATTGGATATATTAAAATGTTTTTACACACTGCGGTCGGTCTGGACTTGCGAATCACACAGAATTAGGGAATCACACAAACAAAAATAGTGAAGTCAGATAGACGCAGTAAAGTCTCCGAATTGACGGTACGGTAATCAAATAAAAAAAGATAAAACAAACCAAAAATGCAATTGTTTTAAACGAGTTTTATTCTCATCATACAAAAACTGTACAAACGAAACGAGGGTATAACATGACATAAAGATACACGGATGGCAATATAATCTGCTCAAAATAACTTTCAACCAAATTAGGATTGACCAATGAATCGTAGAAGATCAGCATGTCAGGAAATGTGTGTATTTCTGTGATGTGAACATGGGTTAGCGAATGTCTCAAGATGAAATTTGTAAATAAATGCTTCATCAAGCCCGACAGACAAATACGGCGATAAAAGCACGAAGATAAGTAGAATAGGTGCAGTTGCACACAGAATGGGACACATGAAAACGAAAAATTCAGTTTTCCATTCGCACATATTAGGATAAAAGAAGCCGGAGATTAAAATGAAATGAAAAACGTATGCCCTTGAAATAAAAGATAGATCATGTAATCATGATGATAGCAGCAGATACACAAAAATGGGACGATAGCGACTAGACAACATATAATAACTTGTTCACTCAATCAATTGACACCATGGGGATTAACTGGGAACGGGGAAAGACAAACTATATGGTATGCAGACATCGCATTTCAAATTCCGTTACAATTATGATACTGAGGAACAGTAACACAATAAAATTTCATCAATTTTATTTTTTGAACAAAAAATATTATATTCAGTCAAATAAAGTCGATTACAAATGTAACGGATGATGATGCTCAGTGTTGATTGGCACTGCTCACTCGACTAGTAGTACCCAAACTATATATAACTAATAATATAATTATTGTGATGTGAATGCTGGAAGAACGAGAGGGTAGAATACATGTGTGTGTGACTACAAGCAAGGCAATAACAAATAGAAAATTTACGAATTATACAGACATGTTGCATCCTATTTACATTTTACTACTATATAAACACGATTTCGACTAAATAATATCAACAAAGATTTTAACATTGAAAATAAAAGTAGGACACTGTTGTAGCTTAGTTTTAACCATGTGATATAATAAACGAAAACACATCGTTGGAAACATGAAATATTATTGGAATCATGTGAATTTTGTGAATGAATTAACGTATTGGGATATTATACAAGGTATATATTTTGTTATTTTAGACACATATTTATTGATCATTTGCATATAAAAATGATCAACATAAATGCAGTACGCCGGTCAAAGAGAGCATTTCGTATACTTGTTATTTTCTTTCAGTATAAACAACTGGGTTATTATCTGAATTTATATCAGCTGATTCAAACCAAAAGGTTATCTGTTTTCATTCATGTAATCACGAAAAAATTCATTGAACCAAAATGGGGAAACGTTACCAGTTTTCCTTTTCTTCAACAACGAAGCATTAGCATAACACGCAAAATCTTTCAAAAGATCAGAGTTGAAGTAATAAACATATCAGCAGGCAAAAAATATTGCCTGATATCTTCTTACTCAATACTGAGTACTTGGTTAGCCACTTGATCCGTACTTATTTAATCCTGAAAGAAATCGTTTAAAAGTAGGAAGCATAATAAGCTCAAAATTTTATTCGTCCAACTCTGCTGAAGACCATAACCATTTTCGACTATATACAAATATGAAAGTCAACAGAGGATGAGCTCAAACACTATCGCATGAGCTCAATAAACAGTGGATGAGCTCAAACAACATGAGAAAGAGCTCAAACAACATAGGATGAGCAAAGCTCAAACAACGAAGGATGAGCTCAAATAACAGTAGATGAGCTCAAACAGGTGAACGAGTTCAAATTGATAGAATGTCGACCTGCATGCCATCAGGCCAGGCACCGGTTGGATCGGTCCAGACAATGTCGATTGTATAATCGACGAGTTCGGGCGCGGGCGTGTACGACGTTGAAGCATCCGACAACTGGATGGACAACGGCAAACTGGTGCACGCGTGCTGCGCCATCGACTGCGACACGCGACCAATGAACTCGCGACGTTGCTCGTCCTATAATAACAATAACAATTCGACGTAATCTATACCAGAGCAATCGTTGCAATATTTGTACATGTTTCGCACTGTGTAACGACACTGAAATGTTTCGTATATTATTTTGCCCCTTCCCTAGTCCAGCCTCGAAACTGGTGGTCTGGTTGGAAAACTTACTTGAGTCACAGATTCTGCTATTCCCCATCAGCAGTTTATTGCACATGAGAATCACAACTTAAAAAATGACAATGATGTAACCTGTACGTCATACGAAGCCAACAGATTGACCCCATCCACGTTGATGCCATTGTGCCAGTCAAGGGAGCACTCGTTGGGCACACTGAATCTGAGCTTGCGGATTTTATGCTGGCCGTGCTTGCTGAGCAGCTGCGTCGACAACTCGTTGTACATGTGGTCACAGCTAAACCAAATCGATGTAACATTACATAGTGCTCACTTGTGAGAGATAAGTTAACAGTCAACTACCCGTTTACTCGTGAGTCAGATTTATTTCACAAATAAATCAAGAATCTTATAATTTGATGCCAACCTGAACCAGTCATTGTCGGCCAGCGACAGATGCTGCAGCTGATTCATGAGTCGGGCATTGACGAGTATGCGCTGCAGATGGGCGTCCACGAATCTGCACTTGTCCATGAGTAGCACCTGCAGTGCCGGACGACATGCACGCATCATCGAGCACACTTCGGCCACACACGCACCCAAATCGTTCGAACTACAATACATGTCTTTTTTTATCGGAACGTAATTGACAAAATAAAACATGATGCTGAAATTTTTTTGTAATAACGAATAAAAACACGGGCACCAACCAAATCCCCCATTCTGGTAGTATAAACATACAATATCTTATTATCTTTACTCATGAACCGTTTCCGCATGGTCAATCAAAATCTGTGAGCCGCTTTTTCAGGTGAGATGAGATAGTTTTCAGTGAGTAAAAAAACTACAGTTAGTCAAAATTACGCTTTATACAACTAAAGAACTGTACTTCAACGAAAAACCAGTTTTCACAAGAAGAACAACTCAAATACGTGAAACTAACTACCAGGAGTATATCATTTTTTTTATTGAAATGAGTAGTGAACCAATAAAATCTGATAAACGCACCTAATATCAATGAACGTGAGCGTATTTACGTGTCGGCTGCTGGACAGATGGAGCAGGTCGAGTGCCCGCAATGAGCAACGAGGCAGCTCCAGTGATCGGAGTGACTGCTGGCACGCGTCAAGAATCACCTTCAGTCGATTGCACAGTCGGTTGCCAGATAACCCTTAAAATCGACCAAAAATTAAAAATCCAATTATGACAAGAATTACGCGAAGTAAAACTGTAGATTTTATCATTCATTACGTTTCAAATTTCAAGAATCGAACACTGAAACAAAATCTGGTGGCTGTTGAAGAATTGTGACTTATTGGTTGATGGGCTTTTAAAAGGACACGCCTTGACAATTAAATGGTATTCCCCGGGCTCACCTAAATGCAGCAGCGACAGTAGTTTAGCTATTGTATCGGCCATGGATGGTATGAGCAGCTGGTCCATGGGTCGGGTGTCGTGCAGGTCGAGTGTGACGAGGGCGTGCAGCTTGGCTATGTTGGGCATTGACTCGAACTGGGTGGCCACAATTGATAGACCCGTCAAGTGCTAGAAAGGCTATCAGGTTATCTTCAATCAAATTCAAATGATGTGGCTTTCACTATTGAACTAGGTTACACACAAATTCATACTTTTTTACCTAATGCAACTAAACTGATAATATTGAACCTGATTCGGTTCAACATGTATAGTCGGTTATGATGCTACTTGTCTCTTAGTTTGTCATGGAATAACCTACCAGGCGCACAATAAACCTCTACTTGTCCCTTTCTTCGTGTTTGAACAATGCATAATGAAGGTTCACAATAAGGATTTTCAGGAGCAGAAAACCCACAACCTGGGCATCAATAGCCTCGATCATATCGTTGATCTGTTCCTCGCTGAACAAAGTCATGGTGATCTGATTGAGCTGAAGTCGTAGTCGGGGCGATCCGGCATCGGCCATCTGCGATACGAGCAGGGCGTCTCGAAGTCGGGGCGAATACTCCGTTTGACGGATATCGATCATTACCGTGCCTGAATACACAATTAAATTGAGATTTAACCACTAAAACTTGATTTACAGAAATGTCATGTTATATTATAGGCTGGACAATTGATTATTAGAAAATCGGTAACTGTTAAGAAAGTACCTAAGCACGTTTTTATTTATTTCAGATTCACATTTTGTCTTATTTTGGATTCAGACCGCGAACTTAAATTTGAATTTCCCAGCGAAAAAAATATATATTTTTTGCAGGAAATAATTTTTATTTATCTATTTTAAATTTAATATGAACTTTAAATTATAATAAAATCTAATTCAGATCAAAAATTCAAATCACGTTCAAATGCTGTATAATTTGTTACCAAACCCCTTTTATTCCTTACAATTCCTTGCAGTTGGGTTTCATGGCCTAAATCCAAAATAAGACAAAATGTGAATCTGAAATTAAAAACGTGCTTAGGTACTTTCTTAACAGTTACAGATTTTCTAATAACCAATTGTCCAGCCTATATCAGGAACTCAGAGAATATTGACTTGAACTGAGGTTCAGAATAGCACAAAAAAGCTTAATGTCTTGAATTGCAGTTACAGTTCGCCTGTTATGACGCGACATATGCGCAACTCGTCAAACCAAAACCACATTCCTCAACCAATCCAAGTTTTTGACAATAAATTATAGGTTTTTGACGTTTTCCAGTATAGTATGCAGAGTATGTTAAATAAAACAATTGGCCCAATTGTTTTTTTTCCTTGTTTTTTTTGTTTTATTTTTTTTCGAACAAACTTGAAAAACATCCAAAACTTCAAAATTTCAACGAAAAAATAATGCCGAAATTTATTGTTTTTCGGCATTGGCAAAAATTCAACATTGAAAGGGTAAGAGATAATCGCTATGATCCACCAATCCGCCGGGTTCGGGTACTAAAATTTTTTCGGCTTTGTATTTTGGGATGGAAATAAAAGCAAACTGTTATTGTGGTGATTCGATTTGTCATCAACTCATCATTAAACACTTTCGGCCCATTTTTTACTGCAAATCAAATTTGAAATGACGTTTAGACTCTCATCCATGCTCGGGTACTCTTCTAATCGAGAGTTTTGAAATGTATCTTTCGAACTGAAAGATACATCTGGCAAACGCACAAAATTTGAAATGTATCTTTCAGTTCGAAAGGTACATTTCAAATTTAGTGCGTAGGTACATTTCAAATTTAGTGCGTTTGCCAGATGTATCTTTCAGTTCGAAAGATACATTTCAAATTTTGTGCGTTTGGTGGACGGAAATGTTGAAAATCGGCCTGCAAAAAATTTACCATGTAAAACTTTTGCCTTTTTCGCACAAACAACACACACACAAACAACCGTAGGCGCTTTTAAAGAAACCATCCTGAATTAAAGAGAAAAAACAAATAAAAAAACAAAACGGTCTATTTGTTTTTTTTCCTTGTTTTTTTTTTATTTAACATACTCTGATAGTATGTCAAATTGTTGTGTCACATTTTTCAAAAAAAAAGATTTTATGTGAAAAAAACATACTTTATGACATATGAGACCCCTGTATGTTGGTGATTTGACTTTATATATTTATATACCAATAAGTCAAAAAGTTACATATTGATAAACGAACAATCGGTTTCAGCGGGGAGCGTGGTATCGGCCTCAGCCATGAGATCATGCACCCGCTGTCTGTTGCTGGCTTGATGACCGAGCGGGTTGGCGTTGTCGTGCTCAAACTGTCTGACCGCCTGAATAACTTGCAGTCGCTTGGATTCGTTGTGGGCCAGCATTACGTGGGTCGAGAGATAGGAGAGAACGGGTTCAACTGAAACGATTAATGAAATGAATCAACACAAGTATATAACAAAACAATCCAAAAGGTTGGAAGACAGGTACAGCAACAGAACAGGAAAAAATGGTTCCATGATACAGACGTGGTGGTGAGTGATTATTTTAGTGTTTAACTAAAATATGTAAGATAAGGGTAGATGAGCAAAATAGAAAACTTTGAGGATTGAGAGTAAAATATGACCAACCAACTATCACGCCTCGCAAGTCAAACAGAGTCAAGTGACCGACGTGGCCCGATTCGAGTGCCCGCAAAAACGCATGCACCAGAGCCGCCGCTGTCCTGAACAAATTACCTTACGGGTCATTTTTTCGTCAATACTTGTGTTATAACCGACAAAAATCATACTTGAATTATAAATCTTTAAACCTTCAAACCGAAAAAAAAACTTTTTCCTTCTTACAAGTTCAAAAAACAGCTTCAGGCAGATTCGCTTAAAAATCTTTCTCAGTCACCAATCAGTCAATCACTTCCAATGTTACTCACTTTCTGCTTTTGGTGTACTCCTGTATGTTGCGTGCTTTTCTATGCAGGTCACACAAATCAGCCAGACAAAGCGTTTGACTGGGCCACTTTCGAAGCAGTAATTGCAGACACTGGTATGATTCCTGAAAACAAAATGCCGTCCTGATGTTAGAAGTGGAAATTCCTGTAGCAGACATTGTCAGGTAAGTCAGTCGATTCTGTAAATTTAGATTTATTACACATTGATATTGTTTTACCATGCCGAATTCTTGGTCGCGAAACTTTTTATTTTAATCCTGCATGAGATGAGCACGCACAGAAAATTTTTCCTGCCCTCAGATTTGCTCATTATTCATATAATGTATCCGTATCCAAAAAAAATGTATCCAAAAACCAGCCAGAATTAATATAATGTATCGGTATCCGTATCCAAAAACTTTAAAACTTGTATCCAAAACGGTGTATCCAGAAAGTGTTATTGTGTTATTAGATACATATAGCTATATAAAGTATCCATAAATAATTGGATACAGTTTTTTCTATATAAGGTATACAAAAATTTTTGATTACATTATTGAGTCACGTGACTGACTGAAGAGAGGTGTACCCATATCTACGGGACTGTATAATAGGGATCGTTCGTTTGCGGAAGTTTATTAGCGGAAGTCTTTTCTCCGGAACTGTTATGTGCGGATTGTTTGTTAGCGGAACTGTATGGATCGGATTTTTTTTCATCGGAACTATTAAAATCGGATTTATTAAAAGCGGAAGTCTTGCCAGCGGAAGTTTATTTGCGGATATTTTGTTTCCGGAACCGTTCTTTGCGGATGTGTTTTCAGCGGAACTTACGACAGCGGAACCTTAAATTCCGGAAATTGGTTTTGCGGAACTCGGTGAAGTTAATATTTTTTGCTATTAACATTTGGAGGGCCTATTTCCTTGTTTATTCGGCTTCGGCTTAGTCATTAGCACAGACTGTTCGTTCTAAGCGAGATCGCCGAGTATGAGGCTAAGAGTTAGTTTTAAGTTTAGGCTTAGGATTAGGCTTAGAGTTTGGGAAGGGCTTGGGCGCGTAGCGCCCGAGCCCTTCTCCAAAGGCTAAGCCTAAGCCTAAGCCTACACTGAAACCTAAGTTTTATGCCCCCGCCTTGGACCGTTAGCACCGCGAAGCGGAGGTGTCCAGCGTGGTTTTCCACTCATGAAGGGTACTTTTATAACAGTTCCGCTTTTGACGGTTCCGCTTTTTGAAGTTCCGCTTTTGACGTTTCCGATTTTAACACTTCCGATTTTTATACTTCCGATTATATACTTTGAAATATCCGGAAATGAAAAAATCCGCTGGGTACAGTTCCGCTAAAAAACGATCCGGTCTATAAAAATCCGATTTTTACGGTTCCGCTCATAACAATTCCGCTGGGTATGGATCCCCACTTAACGGTTCCGATGCGAACAGTTCCGCTAATATAGTTCCGCAAATGAACGATGCGCTTTTAACAGTTCCGCTCCGCTGGTACGAAATTAACCAACAATTAAATCAATAATCATTCCTACATTATTTTTGACATTCCGGAACATAGATTTACCGACGTAATTTTCCGTAATTTACCGTAACGTTTTTCAAATTAAAATCCCTTACCGTAATTGTCGTAACACCTGCACATCATTTAAACTATGTTTAGATACAGATACATTTTATTAATTCCCCCATACAAATTAATTTTTTGGATACTTCGACAAAATTGAAACATTTTGTTTAATTAATATAAAGTATCTGAAAATATGCTAAAATTTCAGATACAGATACTTTTTATTAATTCGTTCACCGAAAAAAATGACTATCCTATACACGTTACCGATTTTCGGCGAACCTTTTTTGGATACTTTTTATTAAACAGATACAATTTTTTGGATACCAAAATATATTTTTGGATACAAAAAAATGGTATCTAAAAATTTTTTAGATACAGATACAGATACTTTATATTAATATTGGATTTGCTGGCTTCACATCATAATCTCATCACTAACCCGTTCGAGCGCACATTTGAGCAACATATAAAAGGAAGGCTGAGCTGGTACCCGATGAATGGCGTATTCCAGAATCGACACTTCACTGCTCAGCACTCGACAACAGATCAACGCCAATCGATCCACTTGGTAATCAATCTCGCCCTGTAAATAGTTTAGTGCTTTGAAGTTTTTCACTGGTCACCTTGTTTTGTGTAACTTAACTTCTATATGAAAATTTTCTCCCGATATGTTGTTAGCGTCGCGGTTGAAAGTTGCCAACAAACTATACTGTTATGTCGTGATTTTAACGGAAGATGGCGCTACCACCGCTATGAGATTTCAAGTTCTATAATTGAATCGACTTGCACTGTGCAGGCTGCACAACAACAACAAATGGAAAGGAACGGGATTATCAGGAACTGCTTCTTCTTGTGCCCACCCAATTGACATTTTACCGTTCCGTTCTCACTTTCTTTGGCTACCACCGTACACGAGAAAAACAAAAAAATATATAGTAAATAGTAACTAACCGACGGATCCATGACTCCGCTGCGATCATTTGCCTTCAAAGCCATCATCTTTGGTTTTAGAAACGCATAGCCGGTATTTTGCACCTGCAATTCAATAAAGACATTTCGCACGCATGAAACTCTTACAATAATCATTAGTCATACCTGACTGAATAAATAAACCTTCAAATTTTAACGCGCGTGCATGTGATCAGTGATCGCTATCGAAACGAAGTATTCCGGAATCTTCGGAACGAATCTTCCTTTCGAAATTCCGGATTTCGTTCCGAATATTTCGGAACGGAATTCGGAATTCCGAAATCATTTCGGAATGATTTCGGAATATTCCGAAATCGATTCCGATTCGAAATCTCTAATCGGAATTCCGAAATCGTTTCGAAACCAACGACAGCCACCCCCGCCCACAGAAAGGGGAATCTTTCCAAAGAGAGGGGAAATGACGAAAATTAGGCCATTTAGGATACTGAAACTGTTTGAAGACACAAATTTCACTTTTGGAAACAATCAATGAGGGACAATCCCACTTTTTCCTTTCTTTATCTTCTGATAGTGACCCCGCCGATAGGATTAGACGCTAAGAAATAGTTCACGTTTCATGAACTTATCACAACATTTATATACAGTTTTACACTTGTGATGCGTGTGCTAAGCGCACACCACGCGGTGAATTGGGCCTAACGACTTCGGAATAATTTCGGAATGATTTCGGAATTATTCCGAAATGGTCCGAATCGGAATGGAGAAATTTCGTTCCGAAATCATTCGGAACGGAATGAAGAAATTTCGTTCCGAAACCATTCCGGAATGAATTTGAAAATTTCGTTTCGTTCCGTTTCGTCCGATAGCGATCACATGATGTGATGCGCTTTGGGTGCGGGGACAGAATCGTAATATAGGATTTTGAAAGATCTAAAAAAATATTTTTGAAGTTGTCAGATTCAGAAAAAATATAGCTAATATGTGACAGGCAAACAGAAAACAGACAGAAGATAGAAAGAAAAACTGCCAACAATACGGACAATCAGACAGATGCACATTCAAAGTGGCAAACAGACACAGTGACAGTAATATAATGGGCAAATAGGTAGATGCACGGACAGAGAGTTAGTCATAGGAAATCTTAAAGACAGGAAGTTAAACAGATAGACAAGCAGACAGGCAGACAGTCATACTGGCAAACTAACAGACTGACAGTTTGATGAAGAGACAGATCAACTGTCAGACAGACACGCAGACTGACTGATAACCGACAAACAGATTGACAGGCTGACAAATGGTTAAACAATCGAACAGAAACGACATATTACTGTAATAAATAGCCAGAGAGGCAGGCATACAGAAATACATACATTAGGATAAACATACATTAGACAGACGGACATACAGACCGACAGGCAGAGAGACAAACAGACAGACAGGCAGACAGACAAACATACAAACAGGCATAAACCCAGCAAATTTCAAGATTTACAAGTATTCAGAAAACCCATTAAATGATTATTCGAATTTTAATTCGGGTATAAAAATTTCATAAAAAAATTAAGCGAATATTGCGAAATATTTTATCATTGCAACGGGTGAGTGTAAAAGTTCCCAATAAAAGCTGCCAATTAGAGGTTTTACACTCTCAAAGGGAGATTTTCCTAAAAAAAGTAAAAGCTAAGGAAAATTTACGTATGGAAACGAGTAAACGTCCACTATTTTTTCAAATCGAGTGAAAGCTCGAGAAAAGCTTCAAGAAAAGCTTTCACTGAGAACTTTTGTTCTGTTTTCAAAAAAAATCTCGATGGGAGTGTAAAAGCTCTCACTGAGAGCTTTTCTTAGGAGCTTTTACACTCTTCTATTGAATTGAAACATCATGTAATGCATCGTAAAAAAATCGGACATTTGAAAGAAATCTTTCTGTCCGATGTTAGAAAGTAACATAAAATAGACGACCAAAAAAACTTTCTAATGTACGATCTGCTCGAATTATAATTACGATTCTGTCCTCCCGTCTGCGCTTTGTGATGTGCTTTGTGATAGGCCTTCAATTTGTGATACACCATCGCAACGCAACTGCATGTTTCAAGTAAAACTTACTCGGTGATCCACCGTTCCCAACTAGGTCAAGTTAGTCCTTGAGTGATCTAAAATAAAATCTTCGTGTTCTATATGATAGTCAGTTAGTCACTTAGTCAGTCACTTTGTCACTCCGTTATTCAATCGGTCACTCTGTCAGTCACTCCGTCAGTCACTCCGTTAGTCACTACATTAGTCACTCCGTCAGTCACTCCGTCAGTCACTCCATTAGTCACTCCATTAGTCACTCTGTTAGTCACTCTGTTAGTCAGTCACTCAGTGCGTCACTCCATCAGTCAATTAGTCAGTCAGCCTGTCACTCCGTAAGTCCCTCCATCAGTCACTCCGTCAGTCAGTCTGTCATCCCGTCCCGTCAGCCACTCCATCAGTCACTCCGTCAGTAAGTCTGTCATCCCGTCAAACACTCCATCAGTCACTCAGTCAGTAAGACTGTCACCAACCAGTAAAATGAGAGATGTTGAATTGAAATGTCGAATGAGACAACATAACAATAAAAAAATTCTGTTGCATGAACGCATTAGCGATAATGTCTTGCAGTTTAACTGGATAAACCCCGTTTCGTAAGGGGAGTGATCGGAGTGATGACTGAACGAGCATGATGCCGGTGTCTGACGTCGGGTCCCAGAAAATGAGTAAGTGAGTAAGTGATTCAGTCAGTCAGTCTGCCCTTAATGTTGTACATATAGGTTGCCCTTATATACTGCTCATGATTGATTATGCAAAAAATTAAAATCGGGTTTGCGTAGGATCCGTAAGATTTTTCCTTCAGTGTCAGTTGCATACGAGATTTTAAAATCTGAAAATGGCTCAAAATGATGCAAATATTTTAATTTTTGAAGTGCTTCAATCTTCAGTGAAATAACTCGTAATTCTTATATTTTTATGCATGTTTTTTTATTAATTACATTGCCTATTACCTCGAAGAAATGAGCGTAGCCAATTTCCCCAGTAAGACTTTTCTCCTTTAACAAAGTTCAAAAGTCTTACAACGTATTGCATAATGAAACACGATCAGTATATGTTGTCCTACAGTAGTATATCCTATATGTAGTTTACAGAGGGAGAATTTAGTGATTCAAAAAAAGAAATGCACTGGGGTTTTATTATCATTTCTTTACATCTCCCTTGCGTGCTGAATTATTTATGCATTTGCTTATCCAAAAATCATGAATCAATCAATCAATCATTTATTCGAGATCGGCCAAGACATCCACATAGATTGTGAAATTACGAACATCATGTAAAGCTGATCTCGGAATTCATCTAGATAAACCTGAGATAATTTCATGTGAGCCTGGAAAAATGTTAAAAATAGACATGATATTCGGGCAAAAAATATTGAGTCAGATAAAAACATATTTGCTGCTTTTCAAACAAAATTTTTTTTTCATGCATAAAATCAAAATCGCTAACGAATTGAATGGCAAGAACCAAAAGCAGAACATACCAGTCAGGTCGACAACCCACCAATTGTCACGAAGGCTTAACACGGTTAAAAACCAATTTAGCAGGAATAATTGTTGTGGGTGAAATCACTCACTCACTCACTCACTCCCTCACTCACTCACTCACTCACTCACTCACTCATTCACTCACTCACTCACTCACTCACTCACTCATTCACTCACTCGCTCACTCACTCACTCACTCACTCACTCACCCACTCACTCACTCACTCACTCACTCACTCACTCACTCACTCACTCATTCACTCACTCACTCACTCACTCACTCACTCACTCACTCACTCACTCACTCACTCACTAACTCACTAACTCACTCACTCACTCACTCACTCACTCACTCACTCACTCACTCACTCACTCACTCACTCACTCACTCACTCACTCACTCACTCACTCACTCACTCCTTCTGTCTCTCTCAATCATTTAATTACTCACTCATTTCTAAAAAAAACAATCTTTGTAGATCTCACGGACTATCACTGAACTATTTTACATGGCACAAACAAGCGGGCTATCGCAAATGAACTAATCTATAATTTTGTGATAGACCGCAAAATAACCAATTCATTATTTTTAGAAAACAATAATAATAAAATTTCAATATAAAATGTTAAATGTATATAATTATGTATTGCAGATAATCCTCCAAGATGGCGATGGCCGGCAACAGACGCAGCGCCAACGTCCGGCTGCCGCCCGAAGTCAATCGGATTTTGTTCGTCAAGAACTTGCCGTATAAAATCACCGGCGAAGAAATGTATGACATTTTCGGCAAATACGGTGCTATCCGACAAATCAGAGTGTTGGTTTTGTTGCTTATATACTTTTATCATATTATGATTTGTATATTTCGCTCGAATTTCGTAGGTTGCAAACGTAGGATAATATATTATACAATACCCTTTGTTTATCACTAATCACTTGTTGATCTATTATTGTTTTGGAACTGCCATTGTGTGATAATGTTTGAGGTTGACGTTAAGTTTTCTTTTCAGTGGCAACACGCCGGAAACTCGAGGTACCGCCTTCGTTGTCTACGAGGATATCTTCGATGCCAAAAATGCCTGTGATCACTTGTCTGGCTTCAACGTGTGCAATCGTTATCTGGTCGTCCTGTACTATCAGGCCACTAAGGTAAGCAAATCGAAACAGCAATGTGTTTTCTGTATCTTTCAACATTCATGAATTATGTTATATTTGATCTTTGTAATTTTCTATATTTCTTTTTTGCTAAGGCAAAAATATTCATCACAGGTAATTGTTCAATTTCGTGGTACAAACAATCATCAAACAAAAAAATTCAATTAAAACAAGCCATGTTTAGTCAAGTTTGTTCATTGTATCACACTCAAACCTCATGTCAGGCCTACAAACGCATGGATACGGAAAAGGAGCGCGAAAAGTTAGAGCAAGTGAAAGAGAAATACGGTCTGGGCGGTGACATCCGAACGGACGATCGAACACCTTCGCGGACACCAATGCGAACACCCAGAAAGTGATTATAATCTTCATGTAAAAGATCTCGTTTTAAATATCAGAAATGCAGGGCATAACATAACTTTTTGTCATCTGAGTAATGGAGCTTGGCGTAGACCATCCATCATCCATGGAAAATTTGGTAACTGAATTATTCTTCAAAATGGAGATATGTTTTTTTTGCATTTCGACATGACATGTAGGGTAGGTTATTATTTACCAGTTGATTATTGCATTAAAATAACGGCTGGCTCGCCGCAGTTTCATGAGAAAAGATTTGCTTTCTCGACTCAATTGACGGCTGAAAATAGGAAGCTAACCATTGAATCGCAATATGATTACTGTGCCAATAATCACCTAACCGCCAATAAACCTTCAAATTGTATCGTAATCATGACGCATAACCGCTTCAAAAAGAAAACTAAGGGTCCGCACCAAAACAGAGAGACTGCTTCGTGATTCTTTGTACAGTGAATTATTGTTATCTGTTGTGTTTTCATTACTATTGCTTCGCGTTCATTACTGTTTCATTTTGATTATTGGATTAAAAATAAAACGAATACTGTAGTTGCTGCAAGTGGCCAATTTTTCTTGTTGGTTGGCTTTGAAAACTGGCTGAATGTCAGGCTGGGGTTTCGTTTCCGTGACGCCCCGACTAAACAAACTGAAATGCACACCGTACGACAGTCAAGCTTTGACATACGGGTAAAATTGTTCATGGTTACACATTTTTTTTGTAAACGTAGCAAACTAATGAGTATGGAAACCATGCTGTTACCTCTAACTATTCGATCTGGCAAAATAACGGTGAGAAATTGAATTTTCAACAATCAGCAACCATCAAAATATCGATATTCATTAGGTGCACGCCGAGGTGTACATTCTGATAAGACAATGTTATGAATAAATGAAGAAATTTAAAAATATGTGCAACAACGGACAGTACGGTATCAAATTACACGGCAAACAGGCTCAACCACGCATTCGATTGATTTAAGACTGAACCGAACACGAGCACTTAATGGAGAACATGTGATTTCAAGTGCCTTGATAACAAAATATATAATGAATGTGGATGTTTGATTTTTTATTTAAAAAAAATCAGCGGTTTAGACTATACTCTCAAGAGTC
>OZ038447.1:10393317-10397666 GCA_964036265.1 Daptonema setosum
GGCGAAACGACCTACCTCAATTTGACGCTGACGGGGCAAAAGCGCACGTGTCATTTCGCCCCGCGTGATATTTGGCGGATTAAAGTGTTAACGACGCTGGTGAGTTAAAATCTTACCTCTTAGGTGTTTTAACTCTTAGGTTATGGCTAACGGTTCGGCTTGTGGTGACACGAAAAACCACGCTGGACACCTCCGCTTCGCGGTGCTAACGGTCCAAGGCGGGGGCATAAAACTTAGGTTTCAGTGTAGGCTTAGGCTTAGGCTTAGCCTTTGAAGAAAGGGCTCGGGCGCTACGCGCCCAAGCCCTTCTCAAACCCTAAGCCTAATCCTACGCCTAAACTGAAAACTAACTCTTAGCCTCATACTCGGCGATCTCGCTTAGAATGAACGATCTGTGATAATTACTAAGCCGAAGCCATACAAACAAAGGGAACTTCTTAATGCAAATAAGAGCGCTAAAATAAATAGTTTCTTCATAACAGGCAATCCTATTTTTTCTCTAATTTAAACCATAGTTTTGAGAAAAGTTTTACTGGTGACAATTTTTTTTGTAGTTTCTGTAAATATGCCCCCCGGCGTCAAGAACCCCTTAATCCGCCAACCATCACGCGGGGCGAAATGACACGTGCGCTTTAGCCCCGGCAGCGTCAAAATTCAGGTAGGCTCTTTTGTCCCGCGAAATTTCTATTTTTCGCGGGGCGAAACGACCTGTCTTTGGCGGGGCTAAACAGCCGCGGGGCAAAAGCGCCAAATACCCATATGTAGTGCATGTAACGGGCGCGGACCACTATTTTACCCTACCACTATTTTACCCCAATTTTACTATACCACTATTTTACCGTACCACTATTTTACCACCTTGAATTTTACTATACCACTATTTTACTACATCGAATTTTACTATACCACTATTTTACTACATCGAATTTTACTATACCACTATTTTACCCCACCGAATTTTACTATACCACTATTTTACCTCATTCAACAGCCCCCCCCCCCTTGTAACGTTCATCCGCTATAATACCAATGTAATGTATGCACATTACTTGCACCCTACTTGTTATGTCGACCATGTTCTTAATATCTGAACACGGTTTTGCTCACAAGTATTCTATGAACGAACGTTATATCAGAGAAACAAATTATCCACAACCACAAACACAGCTATATTACCAAAGAATAGAGAACGCAACATACTGGTGAACCACTGCACATACTGCATCTTTTTCACGCATATTTACTAATCTTGTCTGTTTTCTCAATAACTCATTAATAGCATCTTTGATTCATTAAGCTATTCGCAGTCTGTATTGTAATTATATCACCATTGTGTGGGCCAGACTCAAGCACTCACTCACTCACTCACTCACTCACTCACTCACTCACTCACTCACTCACTCACTCACTCACTCACTCACTCACTCACTCACTCACTAACTTTAGCGCAGACTGTTTGTGTATGTGAGGCGTAAGTTAAATTTGAATCGAGAGTTACTCCTAAGTATTTAAGGAGTGTCACACGTGGAATGGGAATATTGTGAATACGTGGTTGGTAAGAAGAATCAGCTACGACCGTGCGATTGTTGTGAAAATGTATAAAATGAGATTTGGTTGGGTTTATTGTGAGAAGTTTAATATTTTGAATATGATTTACAATCAGGTCAAGGTCATGCTGGAAATCATTAAAGCATGTGATTGATTTAATTGGACGCAATAGACACAGATCATCGGCAAACAATATTATTCTACTGGACTTGGAAATCAGTAGTTTTTGCAACAGAGTTGAAAATATGCAATAAATAACCACGGTCCGATACAAGAACCTTGTGGTACTCCACTCAAAAACGGGTACAGATTCTGAGAGGCTGGAGCCAACGCGAACTCTTTGCATCCGCTCTTGTAAATATGAAATGAGTAAATTGATAATATGAGCAGGCAAAGAGTACTCGGTTTCCAGACATGAAATCAGTGAATTGAACGGAACGAAATCGAAGGCCTTGGAAATATCCAAGAATACTCCGGCAACAAATCGTGAGTTGTCAAGTGATTTGCTCACATACGAATCGAGATAAAACAATGCATCGTTTAGTAGATGAACTTGGTCTAAACCCGAACTGGGTATCAGCAAGTTGAGCAAGTATATAGGGTTTAATAATAGAAATAATATGTTTTTCAAAAATTTTGGAGATAACTGGTAATATAGAGATTGGTCTGAGTTGACTGGCAAACGTGGGATTTATGACTTTTGGTATGGCCGAAACAATAGCAAGTTTAAATTGAGTGGGTACTTTACCCAAAGTAATACACTTATTGAATAGAATACAGATTGGCAGAGATAGTGAAGGTGACCCAAACTTGAGAAACGCTGGCGGAATGAGATCAGAGCCAGTGGATTTAGATAATGCATATGTTGTTAAGTAGTGACTGTATAATGAGTATGATGTACGGCAGACCGGCGAGGCGTCTTTCGGGTTGGTTGCGGCAGCGTAGTACTCCGAGAGGTGAGTGGCCTTGGCATCATCTGTCTCGTAGTGCTCACTGCCATCGACCAGGGGACCGAGTACGCTCGTCGGTTTGCCGCAGTAATAGTTTGAACACCTGCCATAAATTACGAGAATTAGAATGGACATCAATGTTTTCCGTAAAGTAGTTTCTTTCGGTCAATGATACCTTGTTTTTTTAATAGAGGATTTGAGCTTTTTGAGGAGACAATGAACAGATATAGATTTACTTTTCAGATATAGATTCACTCACTCACTCACTCACTCACTCACTGTCTCATTCAAGTCATCAGGTCGCAAGCGAATGATGCCACTTTCAGCAAAAGAAATGCAGTTGGAAAATTGCAAAAAAAATTGCCGCAATTGAGTTTTTTTGCCAGTGGTGGCAGTTGACCGATTCCTTACTCACCCACTGACTCATTTACACAGGTTAAAAGTCAAGGGTGATGTTGGGATTAACCTTCGAGTCGGTTACTGTTAGCCAATCACCACCGTTCCAATTTGTAGCGAAAGATTTGTTATCAACTATGTGTATTTTCCATCCAGTAAGGAAAATTGATGAAAATAATGCAGTATGTGCAGTGGTTTACGGATAGCTGTGTTTGTGGATAATATGTCTTTCTGACTGCTGCGTAGAACGTTTGCTAATACTTGCTTGCTAAACCGTGTTCATGAGATTGACGATCAATTACGACCATGGTACGTGACAAAAGGGTGCACGCAGGTATCGTAGCGGATGAACGTTACAAGGGGGGGGGGGGGGCTGTTGAATAAGGTAAAATAGTGGTATAGTAAAATTCGACGGGGTAAAATAGTGGTATAGTAAAATTCGATGTAGTAAAATAGTGGTATAGTAAAATTCTATGTAGTAAAATAGTGGTATAGTAAAATTCGAGGTGGTAAAATAGTGGTACGGTAAAATAGTGGTATGGTAAAATTGGGGTAAAATAGTGGTATGGTAAAATAGTGGTATACCATCCATGTAACGGTTTCGACTTTTTCTGGGTCATTTCATGTAAAAACCTTTCCCTCACGCCAAAATAACATGCACGTCTGCCCGTTTGATGGGGTGAATTAGTTTACCTTATTGTAACCATATCACCCGGCATGATTGAACTGGCTCAATCCGTCATTGTAGTGTATCCTTATTGTATTCAATCATACAATTATTAAAGGCATAGATTTTTTGGGGTTGATGGAAATAATGGAGTTTACAAGAATTATGCTTTGTTATGACTTGAATTTTCTTCTGTTGGGTTTCTACCTTAGTTGTTACAGTAAACAATATTTCACCATATTTCACTGCGAATACGAAAGTTCCTGGCATGTTTGTGTATTTATCACTGGCGGAAAAACCAATTCTCCAAAAGGAGGGGAATTTGGTCGAAGAGGGGCATCTGCAGTTATGCCATTATACAAACACCTTAAAAGGAACAAAATAGACTTTTGAAACCGCTGAAGAAAAACTCCAATTTTCCCTCCCCTTCTCGACAGCCAGTGGTATCTACCGACAGTAACCGATAAGTACCGTAAGAAAATAATGAGTGGTGATATGGGAGTCTGCTAACACATGCACCTACTGTATGTACATACATAGCAAACATCGGGTAATGGGAAAAATCATCAATCTTGATGAGAAACAAACAATCCAACGCACTCACCAAACTGTAGTTCACATGACGTATTACATTATAATAACCAGATACATTCGGACATGTATGAACACATAAGGAACCCTACATATTTGGCAGAGCTACGATAGAATAACATGAACAATAATGTCTCATCTCACCTTTACCTAAATACATTATGTATTGTTCATTGGTCCGCCGTGTTACACTTAAG
>OZ038447.1:10397866-10445366 GCA_964036265.1 Daptonema setosum
TTTTTTCTATATATGATACTCAATATGAGCTAGAAAAGTGAATTGACCATGTCCAATGTCGTCCTAACTATAAGTAGTGAAGTAGAAAGTCAGTAAACAACAAACAATCTAAAAACACTTGAATTTTGTGCTTAGCTGTGCGAAAAGGCTCAATTAACCTTCACGAACGTGCTAAATATGGGTCCAATCGTTACATAAAATTTTGGGTCCGATCGAACATGGGTGCAAACGAACCAGACCCTACATCAATATGTAACATAATGTCTGTTTTCTGTTTCCGTGACATAGCTAATGTTGCTTCCAAACACAAAATCGTATGGGATTATGTAGTTGTAAAGCATTCTCAATACAGTTATGTGAACGGCGAGTATTATAATGTATTTCTCGGAGAGTCCGTTATCTGAATTTGTGAATTGAAGGTTATCGTTGCTATTATGGCGATGAACCGAAGTAGAACCTGAGGTTGGGTATCGAAGTACGATGAATATGCAATAACTTACAAACCGATTCTTCGCGCAATCGCATTAGCGGACAGAGCTGCGATCATCATTCCAATATAAATACCCGCTATTATGATGACGAATAGAAGGTGCTCGTTGTTTGCCCATCGATGGTTCTCTTTGACGAGTTCGTGGATATGCGGTTGTAGCGGATTGAAACAGCTGAAATCCAATAATTAGAATTTTTTTATAATATAAGATATAGTTAGAGACATGAACTACCAAGATATCAATGAAAAGGTAAGGCAAAACTCGTTGAAATGGCCTGAATTACGTGTTCTTCATGATCAAACGTGCGTACTTTATGATCTTCTTACATATTTCAGACATCCGGTAACTGTCAAATAAAATTAGTGAATACATAAATCAAATTAAACTTTTCGCGTATAACACAATTCAGTATGTTAATCATTATTTATAAAAATATTTGTATAGATATGTAGATAAACATAAATTTATGAAAGTTTATATAAATGTAAATAATAATTTTTTACTACACAACCTGTAGAGCACGATGGGTGTGTAGCCGAGTAGGGCATGGAACCAGGCGATCACGTGCACACGATTCATCGTTAACCAGGGTTATCTGATATTATTCCTGTAATTATGCGTCTAGTCAAGCTCAGGTTCTTTTCCCAAACCATTCCAAAATTAGAAAAAGTATTGTCCGTGATTCTACGCATCTCACGACCCAAAAACTTTATATTTCAAAACCAAATGCACGATGTTTGAAAAGGTATGTGTATGTACCTCTCAACTTGTTGCTCACTGATTCTAACTAAAACATTCCTCCGATTTCCATTCCAACTTCTTTTCATAGGTATTCACAGGACCAATGACATACATAAAAAGAGCGGCAGAATAGTATATAGGGTCGGCGTGGCACGCGCCGACTAACTGGATGCAAAACTAGTTCTTTGCCAACCAAAACCGTGCTTAGTGGTACATAAAATCTGTGGTATACATTTAATAATGTTGGGCCTATAATTGGGGTCCGCCCCTATATGGTTGGAGTACAACTATACCGAACCTCCATACACATGCTTGATTACATTTTCACGTTCGTGTCATTTGATTATTATCAAGTGCCTAAACGTACATACATTTGTATGTGTACATACTGTAGTCTGTATACGGTAACGTGGTGTTTGCTTTCACCAGTAATAAAAATAAAATGGGGATGAAAAAACAAACCAACTTGACTTACATTTATCATAATGATTTAAGAACTATTATTATTAATTATTATTTGATTGGACTGGTCCGTTCTGTGCGAGTGTAACAGCCGAGTCTAAAACAACAAGACAACAATAAAATAATTTTTTAGATCAGCTTAACTTTTAACCAAATGAAATGTAAAATGCAATGAAAAATTGCAAGAGATTAATTCCATACAATGAAACGTTTGTTTATGAAGACTTTCTTAAAGAATATGCTGCGATAAACTTGGGTTGTTGATTATACACGAAGGTGGTTCCAAAAAGCTATAATTTTTTTGTAGTTTCTATTCTATTATATAAAAGTTGTGAACCACATGTGCGACTGTAGTATGTATATCCCATTTGAGCAGGCATAAAAAATATTATGTGACTAAAGTTTCCCTTCTTGGTTCTTTGCGGGAACAACCGAAGAGAAAATTCCAGTGTTTTGAATTTTTTTTGTAAGCCTTATCAGTTGTAGTTAAGATTGAGAAAACAAACCTGGGCATTTGGTACTTGATTGGGCACACTGGTTATTAGTTTACTCGTTGTGTTACACTGGTTAATAGTTTACTCATTGTGTTACACTGGTTAATAGTTTGTTCGATGTGTTACACTGGTTAATAGTTTACTCATTGTGTTACACTGGTTAATAGTTTGTTCGATGTGTTACACTGGTTAATAGTTTACTCATTGTGTTACACTGGTTAATAGTTTGTTCGATGTGTTACACTGGTTAATAGTTTACTCGTTGTGTTAAAATGCTGGTTTGCAACTTATAGCTTATACCATATTGATAATGTTTCAGCATATTTATTGCTTCAAAACATTGTTGCTGGTATTATTTATTCACGGGAACGAACCCAACGTTGTTGCATTTCCTGCGGGGACGGACCGAACGGGACATAATGAACGGGCGCAGAACAAACGCAACAAACGCAACAGTTCAGCAACAGTACAGAATTATGAAAATCATGTTTGAAGATGAAAAAATGAGACTTCAATTTTTGCGCGCCACAGCTCTGGAAGTATGGTAGGGTCAGCGCAACAAAAGTGCAACAACTGTTGCGCGCAACAAGTGCAACGAAGTCTGGTTGGACTCTTATTTCATGATGTTAAAGTAACAGTGTAACAAGTTTTGCAAATTGCAGACTATAACTGATTACAAATTCATTTACCGATAAGTAATAATAATTCGATATATACAAAACACAACATGGATCACATTGAGTTGACACATACATAGTATCATAGCATAATAGCTCATCAATTTGTTGTACATATTGTAATTAAAATATAACAGTTAACTTCTTAATGTACTGTTAAACAGAAAAGTTAAAGGAGTTTCAAGTCGCGATTTTGTGAATTGAAATTTGGTTTTTGCATTGGATCAAGCACCAATGCATCGGTCTCTTCAATATTGGACTCTTCAGCACCCAGAAGTGTAGCTTTGGTGGAGATCAAGTTCAAATTGATATCCATTTTATCTGTGCATTGGACTTCTGCCATTCTCGGTGGGTCACTCCTATTGCAAATGAGGGAGTGAGTGAGTGAGTGAGTGAGTGAGTGAGTGAGTGAGTGAGTGAGTGAGTGAGTGAGCGAGTGAGTGAGTGAGTGAGTGAGTGAGTGAGTGAGTGAGTGAGTGAGTGAGTGAGTGAGTGAGTGAGTGAGTGAGTGAGTGAGTGAGTGAGTGAGTGAGTGAGTGAGTGAGTGAGTGAGTGAGTGAGTGAGTGAGTGAGTGAGTGAGTGAGTGAGTGAGTGAGTGAGTGAGTGAGTGAGTGAGTGAGTGAGTGAGTGAGTGAGTGAGTGAGTGAGTGAGTGAGTGAGTGAGTGAGTGAGTGAGTGAGTGAGTGAGTGAGTGAGTGAGTGAGTGAGTGAGTGAGTGAGTGAGTGAGTGAGTGAGTGAGTGAGTGAGTGAGTGAGTGAGTGAGTGAGTGAGTGAGTGAGTGAGTGAGTGAGTGAGTGAGTGAGTGAGTGAGTGAGTGAATGAGTACGTGAATTGTATCAGCATCAAACTTTTCCACGTGATTGGTTTATCCTTGATGAGATGCGGTGGCATAATTGATATTTTTCTGTCCACAGTATCCGCATAAACAGGTTGGTCGTCGTCTTCAATTAAACAATCTGCGAGTTCTCCATTTCGTTCTGTAGTAAAATTCATCCATCACTCATTGACTGATTGTTGCTAACTAACTAACTCACTCACTCACTCACTCACTAACTTACGCACTCACTTGTCTTCATCAGGTCCGTACTTGAGTGACTATTTACCGATGTCTGCTGAACAGCCTCATCTTCATACTCCTTCAGAACGGTAGCAACATGTACCTGAATGCCGTGGTATTGACCAGTGAGAGAGTTAGTGAGTGAGTAAGTAAGTGAGTGAGTGAGTGTGTGAGTGAGTGACTGAAGGAGTGAGTAAGTTCGTGAGTGAGTGTATGAGTGAACGAATGACTGAGCTTGTGAGTGACATTGAAAGTTTCAAGCCCAACGTTTTTGCCATGATAGAAACGAATCGCATCATGAGCAGCTTTGTCCTGTTGTCTCGTGATGTACAGAAACTTTGGTGAGCGTGGAATCACGAGCACACCTAACATGTTGATGATGCACGGTACAACGGGAATCAGGAAACGGTAATGGAAATTATCGAACGTTACACCAAGTTGAGGCGTACATACTGAATAGTAAAAAAATGATAAAGGTCATTTGACGGAGATGGCCGCCGGGAATGATTTTCAGCATCTACGTTGAGTTGATAACGAGGAGGTCATTCCATACAAGTCTGTGCGGAGCGACTAACCCTCACAGACAGAGTGCGATGTCTTTAACGGGGCCAGGTAAATTGTTCAAAAGGTAAATTGTTCAAAAGGTAAATTATTCAAAGGGTAAATTGTTCAAAAGGTAAATTGTTCAAATATCTGAACAGTTTACCCTTTGAACAATTTACCTTTTGAACAATTTACCTTTTGAACAATTTACCTTTTGAACAATTTACCTTTTGAACAATTTACCTTTTGAACCATTTACCTTTTGAACAATTTACCTTTTGAACAATTTACCTCTTGAACAATTAACCTTTTGAACAATTTACCTTTTGAACAATTTACCAGTTTTTGAACAATTTACCTTTTGAACAATTTACCTTTTGAACAATTTACCTTTTGAACAATTTACCTCTTGAACAATTTACCTTTTGAACAATTTACCTTTTGAACAATTTACCTCTTGAACAATTTACCTTTTGAACAATTTACCTTTGAACAATTTACCTTTGAAGAATTAGTTGTTTGAACAGTTTACCTTTGAAAAATTTATTTTTTTAAAATTTTTCCCTGATGAGAAACCAACCAAACTTGCATGAAGTTAGTTATTGTGGTCAGTAGTCAGTCAGTCAGTCAGTCAGTCAGTCAGTCAGTCAGTTAGTCAGTCAGTAAATCAGTTTGTCAGTCTGTAAATCAGTTAATCAGTCGAACTATCAGTTAGTGAATCAGTCAGTCAGTCAGTCAGTATGTCAGTCAGTCAGTCAGTCAGTCAGTCAATAAGTCAGTCGGTCAGTCAGTCAGTCAGCCAGCAGGTCAGACAGTCCAGTCGATCAGTCTGTCATTCAGTCAGTCAGTCAGTCATTCAGTCAGTCAGTCAGTCAGTCAGTCAGTAAGTCAGTCAGTCAGTCAGTCAGTCAGTCAGTCAGTCAGTCAGTCTGTCATTCAGTCAGTCAGTCAGTCAGTCAGTCAGCCAGTCAGACAGTCCAGTCAGTCAGTCAGTCAGTCAGTCAGTTAGTCAGTCAGTCAGTCTTTAATAAGTTGTATTTTTTAGTATTTTGTTGTATGGTTGTTTGTTTATAAAAACTGGGCTAATTACATAAACAAACGAGCATACTACAAACTACTATATACTTACTATTAACTGACTGACTGATTTCAGACAGTCAGACAAACTGACAAACTGATTTACAGACTGACTGACTGACTGATTGTTTGTTCAATTTATCTTTTGAACAATTTAACTTTTGAACAATTTACCCTTTGAACAATTTACCTTCTGAACAATTTACCTTTTGAACAATTTACCTTTTGAACAATTTACCCTTTGAACAATTTACCTTTTGAACAATTTACCTTTTGAACAATTTACCTTTTGAACAATTTACCTTTTGAACAATTTACCTTTTGAACAATTTACCTTTTGAACAATTTACCCTTTGAACAATTTACCAGAAATTGAACAATTTACCTTTTGAATAATTTACCTTTTGAACAAAATACCCTTTGAACAATTTACCTTTTGAACAATTTACCCTTTGAACAATTTACCTTTTGAACAATTTACCTTTTGAACAATTTACCCTTTGAACAATTTACCTTTTGAACAATTTACCTTTTGAACAATTTACCTTTGAACAATTTACCTTTGAACAATTTACCTTTGAACAATTTACCTTTTGAACAATTTACCTTTTGAACAATTTACCTTTTGAACAATTTACCCTAACCCGTCTTTAACGCCCCTCACCAACAGGGCAGCTTTTGTAGTCACAGCTAGCGGTGTGAGCTTCGAACCTAAGACCCCACGCTACTTTACGAAGCGGTTTAACCAACTGAGCCACGTGGCCGACAAGTTAAATATTGCTGTGGAAACTTTGCAGAAAAACTAAGAAACTATTAAGTAAATTTTTTATAATGTTAATCAATGATAACAAAAAAAATCGGCTAACACAAAATTCCTAATAGCAGCCATACACGTTCGCCTATTTGCGGTATGGCTGAGGCTGTGCCACGACACCAAGTGGGTGCACATTCCGTCATGAATACGCCTTGCATGTAACACTGCAAAATGTTCTGTCAGTCACTATCTCACTCACTCACTCACTCACTCACTCACTCACTCACTCACTCACTCACCAATATGGCAGCTATGCCAGCCAGTATCCTGGATAATACCAGCAGTTCTGGTATGTCACCAGCCACGGCTGTATAGGCGCAAATGCACCCTGATATACAGGCAATGTTCTTGACAATCATTACCAAGTCACGCCGACCTGAATTCAGGTTTTTGGCAACGTTGATTGTTAAACAGAGATGAATTTTTTGATAATTTAATACACTGAAAGTTATTGCTATATTTTTTTTCTCTCAATAGGAAAGCTGCATACATACCAGCAAGAGCATTACAATCGTGTGAAAATTATTGAGAGCACGATGTGTACCTATTCTATATGTAATATAATGACTGTAATATAATGCATTTTGTTTAACTATACCATGTTGCTTGAAACTACGTACATCTAAACACAAAATCGTGTCTAATTACGTGTGGAAAAGTCTTACAAATTGCCGAAATCAGCTCGTTTTCCTCACTCATCGAATGAATTACGAACATGCAATACCTCACGAACCGATTCTTCGCGCAATCGCATCAGCGGACAGGGCTGCGATAATCATTCCAATATAAATACCCGCTATTATGATGACGAATAGAAGATGCTCGTTGTTTGCCCATCGATGGTTCTCTTTGACGAGCTCGTGGATATGCGGTTGTAGCGGATTGAAACAGCTGAAATCCAATAATTAGAGAAAGTGATATACAGAAGATACAATTAGAGACATTAACTACATATGTATGTACATATCTAGATATTAGTAAACAGATATGGCAGAAAACGTTGAAATTTCCGGAATTACTTCTTTTCTATGCTATCAGCAAGTCGAAAGTAAGATTCCGATTGGATGTTTGTTTGCCGTATTTATGCCATAGAAACAAATGCAACTTTTTTTCATCTTCATCTTTTTTGAAAAAAACGCGTACAGGTTTTTGGGTTTTCGGGTTTTTCATTTATGGGGTTTTCATCTTTGGATATTTCATTTCTCGGTTTTTCATCTTTGGGAATATACAATCATTCGAATTCACTAACGTGGTTAGTGAAAAGTATAGCTAACTAGTTCAAGAATGAAATGAAAACAGAAATTGTACTCGCGGTTCCCGATGATAAAAACCCCGACTATCGAAAATCCGGATATGAAAAAAAACAGAAATGAAAAACCCGATTATAAAAAACTGTATATACCATCGCTTCCGAAGAGGAAAAGACGGAGATGAAAAACCCAGATATGAAAAACCCAGAAATGAAAAAAAACCCGATGATGAAAGAACCTGTACCATCGTTTTCAAAAGATGATAAACCCAGATGTGAAAAGACGGATATGAAATATCCGAAGATGAAAAACCCGAAGATGAAAAAATTCTCTTGCCGTTTTTTCATGTTAATCATTATTGAATTACTATATAAATATATGAAACTATAAATTTATATGAATATAAAGAAAATTTTTACTATTCAACCTGTAAAGCACGATGGGTGTGTAGCCGAGTAGGGCATGGAACCAGGCGACCATGTGCACACGATTCATCGTTAACCAGGGTTTTCTGATATTATTCCTGTAATTATCCTGTATTATCTAGTCAAGCTCAGGTTGTTTTCACAAACCATTTGGAACAAAAAAAATAAGTATTATATTGTCCGTAATTCTTCGCGTCTAACGACCCAAAACTTAATAAATGTTTCAAAACCGAATGCATGTTTTTGTTATCTAAGTCTTAGCTATAACAGGTTATTCAAGTGGTTCCAATTTGGTGTTTCGAAGTTGATCAGAACCTAGAAAAATGCGTGACCCAGCTGCAATTGCGATTCTGTCATGACGAAGAAGCATGGTTGCATTTTGATCACGATTGCATCTGGTTGCACGACATAAATACATATCTGAATGTGGCTTATATGACACATTTAACGTGCACCTGGATACGTTGGTTGGGACAATAAGCGTAATATGGCTTAGTAAAGTATGCGTCATGCACGACTGTGCACCAGCGGACAACAAGGGGAGGGAGAAGTGGAATTTCCTCTTCTTTGGTGAGTTGAGTAAGTGCAGTTCGTACTCTAAAATGTAGGTAAAATGGCCTCAAAACTGCTAAAACATTCCTCTTTGACGAAGTTCCCCTCCCTTTGGAGGTTTGGCTTGTCTGCCAGCGCAACTGTGTGTATCCAGGACTTGAGCTTACGTGAAATAGGCATGTGCTCACCTGACGATCAATACACAGGCACGTACATAGTCAGACGTTATTCTACTATTGGCTATTGAAAATATTTGTTGTGAGTTTTAATAACTGAATGATTAATGAACTTAAGTTAATGTGAAGAACAAACATATATTATTTTTATGTACATAATTGGTGTTGGTGTATTGCATAGAAAATGGCCCATAAGTTGCGAAAGGCGAGGCTGTTCATCCATCTAAGTTTTTGCATATGGCTCCAAAAGTTTCAAAGAATTGAAATTAGCCGAAAATCTGTATTTTGAGTAATTAGTTGCTGCGAAAAAGAGGTAAAAAAGCAAAATCTGATAAAACTGTGTTTGACGTTGCTGGTTGTTAAGAATAGTTGATTTGTATCGCAATGATTTATGATCACAATGATGATTTACGGTATTTTTTATAATACAAATCTCACGTTGGTTATTGCTTGGCTGTTGTTTTCTATATTGACATTATAGTCGGATATACAGAAGTATGTATGTAGGAAGTAGGATAACTGCTAAACCGAGAACATATATAGAACAAAAGTTTAAAACAGAAGTTGAAATGTATAGAGTATTTTTGCGCCAATGTTGCAACTGAACGTCAACTCTGGTTAATTGCAGTGGCTTACCCAATGAATGCTTTATGAACTCCTCGAACAATCCGAACCAAATATTAGATGTACCCGTTTCAACTGGATTTGCAGTGGCTTATTTACGTAGACGTTTACTTTTGCACTGGTTGGTTCGCACGAATGTCCACAACTCAATGGGAATGACCGCTGCGCACGACTTGAATCACAAAACGTATAGTCCATTATTTTATCCTTGGCTCATTTTGTGAGAGGTTAGGCAATTTGCTTGTACCAGTTGTTTTCTGCTTTTAAAATATCGTCATGTTTAGTGTTAAATGGCAGAATTTGCTACACGCGATTCAAAATATATAATCGCTGTTTACTTATTTTGACCCAGGTATGATGAAGTGTACAGAATTCTCGTTTTCTCTTCACACTAGCAAGTTTTGGACTCAGCAATTTCATGGTCTGTTGACTATTTATTGCACAAGCATTATTTTACTGTGTGGTATTTTGTCACAGTCCGAATACATAGTTGTATTTTATTTTCTGTTAAGAAACTTATTTGTTACTAACTACATATATTTTTGTATGTTCGCGTTTTATTAATGGTTTATATAAGCTCAGAAAGCTCTTATGCGTTTAGCTCATAAAAGAACTTGATGTCGCTGATTGGCTGCGATAAGACACCGGTTGAATGCTACGATTATGCCAATTTCATACATACACTAGTCAGACAACCTTTTTATGCTTCTTATTGCCAGTATTTTATAATGTTGTCGCCGTTAGTCTGATAAATTATTTTCGACACGGATTCTAAAATCCAACTTGGCCTACTTCATGATTTACCTAATTCCAAGTCACCAAATCCAACTTGCACTCCATCACAATGCGGGATCACAATTCATTGCGGGACGGAGCGAATCATTAGTATTTATACCCTCGACTGATTCGGTACACCAAACACACACAGATTTTCGAACAATAATGCTGTTATGCTCAAAAGTTGTGTTAGAAAAACACGGGTGGTCTGTGTGCATTGTGCAGCCGTGCTCTAACAAATCATAATAAATAACATCTGAATAACCATATATGAAATAAATAACTTTTTTGCAAAAACATAACAGTTCAATAAAGATGTACAAAATAGTCCATATATAATGGCGAACAATGAACGGTTGATTCGTAGCTGCAGAAAGAGAAATCCGGTGGATGCATGGAAGGGAAGTATGGATTCACAAATGTAGATCGATTCAATGTACCTTGGTGTTTTCAATGTTGCAGCACTCGTTCAGTTCGTGCTAGGTAGAAGAGATTTTACATAATGGAGTATAAGACTTTGGTATTTAGCAATATTCTAAATGTCAACCATGATACGCAAACACCAAGACAAATGAATCACATTGCTCCGTAATCGGTTCTTGTTATTCCGAATTTACCGTGTGAATCACTCGATAGCTCGGTGAACGATTCTTGTTTTTTTTCAAATGTATCGTGTGAACCAGTCGACACGTTTTTATGCCACGTTCAATCTCTAGTATTTCGTGTGTAAACAAGCCCGAGCTTATAAATGGGATGGGGTGATGTCATATTGAACAGAATCTGTGGCACAACCCGTGACGATGCTTACAGACACCCATTCCATAACAAAACACCAGGATTACAGTAAACCGAAGGAAAAACTGACTTTTCTAGGTAGAAAAGAAAAAATGTCAATTTTTCTGGACATGCAAAAACGGCTCAGGGTCAGGGTTGTATTTTCTTACTCGAGCATTACTTAGTTTTTTTGAGATGGGCAAGTCGGCAACCAATTAGAATACTGGTGTTGGCCATGGAGAATTGGTAAAAATTGTCTGAAAACATTTTGTCAAAGTATAGTCTTATGTATTCAGCTCATTCAATTTGTTAGAGTTAAAAAAGGATAACCCTTCTCTTTGTATGGTTTCAACGGTGTCAATCAGATACAGAGTTCTACTCACCAAATGTGAAAAGTTTTCACAACACGAAAAATTGATTACTGGAAAAATCGAATTCAAAAGACATTTTTAATATTGAATCAATCAAAAATTCAGTTAACCGTTTACACAATCCCCACCTCACATTAGTGGTACGACTGTCAATTCCCCATGACCAGCACTAAAAAGTTGTACAAAATCACAGTTAGCATGTCAGTAAACAAACGTTTGCTGCAGATTATTATCTTAATATTTCCAGTATTTAGGCGAACAAATGTAAATAATCAAGTTATCGTTTGAACATATGAAAAGGCGCATTATCACAAGTACAGTACGCCACAGTAATATGTGTCAAACCATAAGTATTTTTTGAAACGGATAAATAAATATAAGATAATTTGATGCGAGATTTGAGTGGCGGCGGGAGGGAAGAGAAGTGCAAAGTGAGTGGGCGTGTCAAGTTACGTACATAAAGTAACTTTGCCTGTTGTAACATTTTTTCCGAAAACAAAAACGAAATGGCTGTTTTTATTTTATCTGTCCAGGTGTTCTGTTCATCATATCCATCCAACTCATCCAAGATTTCATGGGGAAAAATCTATCGGATTACATATGAAAGATTACAACAAGCGAATCACTAGAATACAAAGATGGATACAGGGGCCGAAATTCATAAATAAAATTGTAACAATAACATAAATATATATGATAAATGTTCAAAACCGGAGTACATATTTCACATCCATGTATGTAATCATTGATTTGGTGTATATCACAGTGCGATTGCAAAACACAGCAAACAGATGATGAACGATAACCAGACAGTGAGCGGAAAAATGTGAACGATTGGTTGATTAACGGTGCCTTCGAGTCAACGGCAACAAATTTTAAACTTTTTAGCAACACTTTGTGACGTTCCCAAATGTTGAGTTTAGAATTTTTTCTTCTGTTTCTGCAGTTCCATCACATATCGGAACGTCAATAAGGGTAAGAAAAAAGTTGGTGCATTGTTGCAACACGACTATGAAGGTACACTGACACACGCAATGCACCTGCTAACTAAAACCAAACATCGCACAATTAATACTATACAAAACATAAATAATTGAATCAGGCCAGCATATTTTGAAGTATTCTAAACTGAAAGCTAAAGCAGTGGGCATCGACTACAGTACACAATCTCTATACCAGAAAAATAATTTACTATAACTTATACAACTTGAACTTTTCGAACAAAATTGTTAATATACAAGTATATAGATATACCCGAATTCCATTACACTTTGCGAAGGGCATGCATCTAATAAAATTTTCTACTTTACCCATCTTTCATGATATGATTACGTGATGTATATGACTGCGATATGTCTGTAACAATGAGAAAGCTGAGTTTTCGAGTTTGAAAACAGCTATAATACTATTTGACACAGTTGACTGAAAATAAACATTTTCAGATCACCATCGACCATCGTCATTTTCAAACAAAAAAGTCCCCTATTTCCTTCCTTGTCATTCAACATCCGGCTCTCAGAGCTCCCAATTCTCTCTGCTCAGCATTTCTCCTTATTACAAGACAGATCACCAGTCCCTGACACAAACACTAATCTATAGAATGCCATTAGTGAAATACTGGAAGTTGTCGTATAAACGTGTGGTGAGACTGTCCCTGGACTGTTCCACCATCGAGTCGATCATTTGATGCAGTGCCTCGTCCGTCTGTCCGTTGTGCATCCGATCCCGCAGTGCCCGAATCACCGATGCACCGCCACGGAAACACGGCAGCTGGCAACCTAAACATCCGTTTAAATAAAAGTAAATGGGTGAAAAGATTAAGTAACGCGTAATAAAAATATCAACCCGAATACCAGACAGCTGCATCTATTTTTTTCAAAATTCAAGTAATTTCGGTCAAGTAATGACAAACAACTAAGCCGTAATGTAGTATGCAGAAGAAAATAGTGTAAAATGATAGAAGAATTTGATAGGATAATAAAATCTTAAATCGTCTACCAACCAGACATCATCATCTCGACGACGTTGCAGATACGATCCTGGTGTTTGCGTGCAGCGATCAGGCCTTGTAGCATTAACATCTTGAAGTACTCAAACATGTCACTGCCGACACCACCCATTACCTGCAAAAGTCAAATGTTACTCACTCAACAATAAAACCCTCTCAAAACAACAACAACAGGAACAGTAACAACAACGAAAACAACAACAACAACCACAGTAAAAACACCAACATCAATGAGCTCCTGGGTCAGCTTGAAAGGCGACGTTTCAAAGCCGAGATTCTTTGGCGACAACGAGAGAATATAGCCAAAGTCAATGTGGATGAGATGACCCTCCGAATCAAGCAGAATGTTTCCGTTGTGTCTGCAAGGCGGAGAATTGCGCATAGAATTACTATGTGACAGTGAAATGAATTTCAAGCTAAGAGTGAACATCTGACCTCAAAAAGTTATCCACCAGCATATAAACCAAGTTCACGTTAAAAGATGACGAACCGATCAAAACAAAAATAAATAGACATATTTCTGCGATTCCTGGCTATACATATAGTATTATCACGATAAAGATTACAGAGTGGAAATATTCCTACATGTTTCCAAAATAAAACTACGTTAATAGGAGTACCATTATTATAACGAACCGATCTTTGACTTGCAGAAAATAGCAGGCCAAACTATAAGCGGCACAACTCTGCACAAAGTTCTTCTGTGCACTGAGAAACTGTTCACTGGTAACGGGTCCGAACGTATTGAGGAAGTACTGCAGCAGGCTAACGGGGGCAGCCGTTAGATCACCGCCGCCGTGCTTTTTGATCTGAAACCCAATAGAAACGTGAATCCCCTTATTTCCTAACCTTCATCATTCAATTTTATACTGAAAAACAACTCCAAATTTCATTTTTTCCTATTATAGTGATGATTATGTGTACTAAGGTAGGAATGAAATAAGATACGATACAACGCGTTAATATAAATAGTCTTGCCAATATCGAGCCTTTGTTTTCTACGTTAATTCGGATTCGTAAACTAATAAGGTGAACAATAAACACATTAAATAAGTCAACATACCTGATGTAAGGATACGGTATTGAGCACAGGTTCGATCATGCCCGATGTCCGTGACACGACCAGAATCCGATAAGGTTTGAGCCATAACGGTACATGTTCTTCTTTCCACACAACCTAAAATAAAAAGCTTATAGTAGAACTAGGTTATGTAAACCTTTCATCATACTAAGATACTACATCCTAATGACTAGAAGTAACCTGTAATAAGGTGAGTAGCTGATATGCCAGCAGCTCCTGTCTGAGGTCATCACCAGTTTTAACAATGACGGGCAGCAACGCCCAGCTGTCCATCTGACCGTACGGTGATGTATCGCGGATTCGTTTGATCTTCTCGGGCCACGGCTCTGACAACGCCGACGCCGATGGATCATCGGGCGTGTGCTGAAATGGAACATACTTGCATCTCTTATAATACTGATTAATCTCATCTCATGATACGCTAAATCGAAACATTGCACACAGAGAATTTCAAAACTCCTATTCTGTGTATTATTGCATAGCCTGCTATACTAACCAAAAACAAATATAATATTCAACATATTTTTAAAGATAAGATACCTTAAACTGTTTCTTTGGCGCCGATACCCAATTGGACAGACGTCTTCGAATGTCGGAGGCGGCGATGGTGACCGGCTCTTTGGAATCGGTGCTCGTTTCCGACTCGATCGACATCTGCGATATCGTGTCTGGCAGCGGGCCCAGTCGACTTTTTTGCTATAAAAACACGTTTATTAGTTAATTTTTCTGCTAAACAACACATTAATGAATCGACTTTAGATTAGCCTATAGGTTTAGATCAGCCTACATACCTGTCTTTTTACGACCTCTTCATCCCCATAAGACCAAACATCATCTTCGCTGTTCGGGCCCGAGCCAGTCGAATTTCCCGTTGTTGGCCACTGGTAGTTTGCAAGACTAAAATACAAAAACACATGTATGGAAGATCGGTCACGATTACGTACGCACTTCAAATTATAACATGATGAAACTCATTACGCCTGTCACTCACAAATTTACGACAAATTTTTACCTGAAAGAAAGGAATAGTAAGATTAACGTGTTAATCAAACGAACGCAAAAACAGATATAACAAAAGACACAGCAATTGCAAACTAAATCAAGACAATCCTCCTTCACACACAAAGTAAAAAAATGGACGTCAGATAAACCCACCTGAAATGTACACTGGGCAGCGATGTTTCGACGATTCCGTTGGCATGATGATGACTGGGCGACGACGGGTCGACGGTGAGATTGTCGTGCGATCGACTCAGTTTTGCCAGATTGGCACAGGACTGCGTCTCGAGCAGTTTGGGTGGGACGGCCATGTGCGTCACGTCGTCTACTTTCAGCACTTCAACGAACATACAGTACGGTGCCTAAATACAATGTCATGATCATCTATAAACACCTCTCCTCTAATTATAATTCAAACGTCTTCCAAGATGTCATTTCTAGGTAAGTAAGCCAAGCAGGGGTGGGCCGCTGGGGGGGGGGGGTAGGGGGTTACCCCCCCCCCCCCCCACTTTTCAGGGTCGGCGGGTAGCACCCCCCCCTAGACAAAAATTTAGGTCGCCTACCCCCTCCCCCCCTACTCGAAATTTTTGAGAAAATCGGCCTCAAAACCTCGATTTTGAGGCTCATTTTTCAAAAAAATTTGGCTGTGAGAATTTATTTTCGAACAAACACGTTTTCTGGGTCAATTTTCTTGGTTAAAACCTGAAAAAACCGGTACATGTGATGTTTATACCTTATAATAGAAGATTTTTTAGCAAGAAAAATTTTTTTTCTACCCCCCCCCTACCCGACCTTACCCCCCCACTTTTCGGGGTGGGGGGTAAACTGAGATTTCGAAATTCTACCCCCCACCCCCTGCAAAGTGCCGAAAAACCCGGCCCACCCCTGAAGCCAAGTGACAGTTTATTGGCGTTTAACTTTAGTATATTGGCCGTGTGGCCCTGATCTTTGACCATTCAATTTCAAACTTCTTTTCAACCAGACTAGCCAGCCACCAAAAAGGACTAAACTCTATCGAACCGTGATGCAGACCAACCAAGTTTGTCAATTATCTATTCATTAGAACCAGTAAACTTATCTTTCCAGTCCACTACCAAACGTGAGGAGCCAACTATCAAATCAATGATAATGAGAATAATGTTTGTATGACCGACCTTATCCTTGCTGTTGAGCACACATCCGGCCGTATGTGGTATCCTGACCACCACGTGTTTCGGATGTGAATACAGCGGCAGCCAAACCCGGGCCGGCAGATTCAAATTCAACATGGCCAGTTCGGCCATTAACCGCTGAGTTTTGGCCTCGCGAGTGTTCATTAATACCAGACGATTACCGATGCTCATTAACGCTTTGACAAACTCTCGTTGGCCCTGCAGACGTGGCGCCTGAAATTAATTATAATTACACGCATATATTATATTTATCACTTATTGCATGCTTATTGTCTGTATTTCTTTTCCTTCAGTTTATTGGCAATTAGTGAAGACCGATTACATACGAGATCAGATCAGACAACCCAATAACTTGGATCAACAAAACGCTACACAATACTTGTCGAAAAGTCGAACGTTCCAATCAAATGTTTTATTCCAGGGTTCTGGGAAACCGTAATCCCTTTAAGTTCATTTGATCTACCCGTGCCTAATGAAAAACTTCCGTGTAATATTCCTCCGCTAACGACTCCCATTAAGCTTGTTCCCTGCTCCCCTTGAGTTTTCGGCAATCATACATACCATATTATTATTCATGGCCAACATGCCAAGTCTCTGCCATGGCGCTAAATGAGTAGCCGACGGCCATTCACAGTCGCCGACATTGAAACGATGAATGAGAAATGAGACGATACACAGTTATTTGTGATTGTGACTTAATTAAAATTAGAAATACAATTGCAATCTGATTTTTCGATGAGGCGAGAACAAAGAATGTGAAAAAAACAAATGTTTGGCTTAAAAACTAGTCAACACCAAAATCTAACTAACACCACATTGGCACAATGCGGGTTTGCCCGTCAGTTTCTTTCTGGTGATTATTTCATTAGTGAAGCAATGACATCCGTTATCGAAGGCTTTGCCGGTGGACAGATCACCGGGTCTGTGGCCGAGGGAATGTTGGTGGTACATAACATCGCTGGTACATGCTGTTGATGTGGAACGTTTCATTTCATGATTATTGGTAATGTCATTGTTGTTGTTGTTTATATTATGTTGTGACAATGTGGTCGTGCTGTCATTACGTGGAATCTCCGCTGTTGTGGCGAGGTTGTCTAGTGAGCAGCTGTGCGGACTCGTGTATAAGGCTGAAATAAAACACAATTTTAGGGATACTTGAAATAAATTTACAATAAGCACGCATTTACTTGAACTGATTACATATACTACTTCATTCTGAGTTGATCTAAGTAGGCTTCTAGCTCTACAATACCAATAAAACTTTGATAATTTTTCGATATACATTATCGACATTAGGAATTTGAATAAAGTGAAAACATACTTTGATCCGACCGCGTCTTACGATGACCGATCGCCTTGCGCTCTTCGGTCGGCGAGATTTGCTGTGCCGTTTTGTCCGGTGCCGAGACACCCTCGTCGCGGGGTCTGAAAACTTACATACAAGTTATTTAAACTATGAAAAAAAAGAAAATATAAAAAGTTTTTTCTCGTTCGGTAGATCTGCTGTGAACTGGAAACCATATAAAAAACGGCAAAAGCTCCAGAACTATAAGCAATTAAATTGGAATCATGAATACCTGAGTTCCTCGGACATGATCAAAGCGCTGAGCTTGGGGCCCTGTGTGCGTTTCTTGGTGCCCCGCTGATTCTCTACACTGAATGCGTCCAGCAACCAGGCGGCCTCGAGTGAAAACGATACACTTTGACGACATCTAAAAATGATGATGCAAGTTTCGTATGTTTTTATGCAAGATATACAATAGATGTAATGTAACATAAATGAAGTACCGTCCAGTGGTACGTATAGACCTGACTGAATGAGTCTGTTGATTGGGTAAAACTGATTCCTAATAGTTAACTTAATATCAAGCAACAGTAAGTAGTGAGAGCGTGTTTCAGCAAAACTGTTTATTCACTACCTTTCGACTAAATACGGATGTAATACTTCAGCCACTTCGCGCATATTCACGTACATGCACACGAGTTGGGGCAGGTAGAACTCGACTTCGTGGTTGGGGAAGCTGAACAATCGATTGCCTGAAATATTGACAAATTCTTGATTTATATCACAGTAAGTCAAAGCACCTTCATAGTAGAGTTGCCACTTTTTCAACACTTTTTGTGTTGTGTCATTCTAAAATATTGCTAAACTGAAACCGAAAACTTAACGTTTTGGAATATCATGAAAAAACAGTTGCAACTGGTCTATGAAAGCACCTTAACTTAAGTAATATTGTCACAAGTCAAGTCAAGTTTACCATAGCGTCAGTGAAAGCTGTCAAAAACCTTATAAACTCAAATCAATAAGCAACTAGCCGTCATTCATTACTGACCTGACACAAAACTAAAAACAAAAACCTAATATTAAAAATAATAAACTAAGTAACCTAAATACTCGAGCACGCCGGGTTCCTTCGACTTGAATAAGTACTGCATGGCAATAGCCAAAGTGAACACCTTTGACTGGAACAAACGCAACAGCCACGACTGACTCTTTATGGTACTTGTTTGCATGCTGATCACTTCATGTTCGTTTATGGTAGTGTGATCCGTTGATATCGGACTTTGACGGTCCATCTTGAACAGCTGTTTGAACTCGCGCTCATCACTTTCCTGATCAAGGGTGTTTGTATCAGCAACAGCGGCAGCCATATTGGACACGGTTGACGTGGCTGACATGGTCAGTTCGACTTCACTACCCGATGGTGCGCAACTGGTGCTCGCGTCGGATTCTAGTTTGACAGATGATGTTGTTGTTGATGTTGTTGTCTTTGCTGTTGTTGTATCTGTTTTTGTTGTTGTTGAGGCAGCGGGTGACGGCGCTTTCAGACGCAGCTTTTTGGGTTGCGCATTGCTGACGGCCGATTGAGCTGATGACCCATGTTGTTTCTGCAAAACATTATCTCTTAATATACTGATTATTAATGAACTTTTATTAGAAAAATACCATCGAATCAGTGGTGGGCAGCATGGGGGACGGCGGGGGGCCCCCCCAAAAAAAACAGGGCGGGAGGGTGCCCTTGATCGATCGACCGTAAGAGAGATTTTCAGAATTGACCCATTGACCGTAACGGTCAAAACTTGAGAGAATTTACTGTCAAAATGACCTAAAATTACACGAAATCGCCTAAAAACGACCAAAAATTGGTCGAAAACGTTTTGGTTTTAAATTTTTTTTCAAAAATTGGTTGAAAACGTTTCAAATTTAAAAAAATCGATCAAAAATTGGTCGAAAACGTTTCAAGTTTTAAAATCAGTGTTCGTTGGATCGATTCGATGCACGATACGATGATTGATGTATGGTGCTGGATGATATACTCAGTACTGTATTATCAACCAACACTGCGCGCCACTAGATACGTTTCTAATACAAATCAGTGGGATAAATGCAGAAGTTTCGACGCTGTGCACTCAACTTGTCAGTTTTCAGATCTTTCTGATACAAATCTGCGGGCTTCAAAATGCAAAAATTTCGGCGCTGGGCGCCACTCAGCCTGTCAATTTTCAGCTATGTTTCCAATACTAATCAACGGGCTTCAGATGCTAAGATTTCGGAGCTGTGCACCACTCAGCCTGCCAGTTTTCAGATATGTTTCTAATACAAATCAGCGCACTTCAAATGTTAAAATTCCGGCGCTGCGCGCCAGTCAGCCTGGCAGTTTTCAGATATGTTTCCTATACGAATCAGCGGGTTTCAAAATGCTTGAGTTTCGACGCTGTGCGCCACTCAGCCTGTCAGTTTTTAGATACGTTTCTAATACTAATCAACGGGCTTCAAAATGCAAAAAAATTCAGCGCTACGCGCCAATCAGCCTGTCAGGTTTCAGATATGTTTCTAATACAAATCAGCGGGCTTCAAAATGCCAAAATTTCGGCGCCGCGCGCTTTCAGTCTGTCAATTTTCTGTTATGTTTCTTATACAAATCAGCGGCTTTTAAAATGCCGAAATTTCGGTCATTATTTCAAGCCATTACTGATGTTTTTGAGTAAAAAATTCGATTTCATTTAATGTTGACCGTCATGCCCCCCCCAAAATCGAAACCCGGGAGGGTGCCTGACCGTAAGACCGATTTTTGAAAAAGTGTATGACCGTAACGCCATTTTGGCCAAATTCGCTGCCCACCACTGCATCGAATTATATATATCAACAACAACAACGATTAACAATGTATAAAAACAATAAATATGAAAGCAATGAGCTTTGCTTTTAGATACGAATGAAAAAAATAATGAAGTGCGAATGAAAAAGAACCTGAGAGCGCGTAGGCTGCACGGATATCTCACTCGAGTCAAAGTCGTCGAGCGCAAACGCTTCACTCAGCATACAGCGCGGACATGATCCTGAAATACATACAGATAATATTAATAATAGTTTTGAAGGTTCGACCAGGCCAGGAATGATAAGCCAATCTGGGGTTTCAAAATGACAGCGGGCGGAGCCTGAGTTATACAGGTAGAGGTAGGGCGCAGGTGCTACGAGATTTATGGCAACAGAAATTTTGTCAGTAGACTGAAAATTGTATAAACCCGGGCCGGCGATGTCAAAGCGTGGTACATACGGACAGTTAAAATAACATGACGAACTAGGCTAACAAGTAACAACATGCTTATATAATCCACTATAATAGACTCTGGGCAGCATGCCTCTTTCTTGGGAACGGCGTCGTCAGGCACTGGGCAGGAATGATCCATTTCTGACTATTTTAACTAAAAACACTAACCAGAACAGTTGTGTGCACAATTCGAGGCTTCATTACGTGACATAGTAGGACTGAGTCGAGTTTCGCTGTATCGCTGAATCCTTTCTTCGAGCTCGTGAAGTGGACGCTGCGTTCTTGTGCTCTCGGTTCCGATGGTCCAAATAAAATGTGTTGATGAATTTCTTAGCTTGGCAACGTATGGGGAACAAACACGTATACGTTTTGGAACGGCTGATACAATCGATTAAAGTTATTTTTGTTCCGATCGAGTTTTTATGTTCATTTTGTGTTGTGTGTGTGCACTGCAACTGCAAAGTGCAACTTGCAAAACAGCCGAAATCCAAAATTCAAAAATATTTGGTGCGCTGCAAAACCTCTACGGTGGTGAGGGAGTGAGGGTACGTTTATAGTCTTCCCTGGACTTTCCCTGGACTTTCCCTGGACTTTCCCTAGACTTTCCCTGGAAATTCCCTGGACTTTCCCTGGAAAATTTTTCTATACAAAATTTTCCCTGGAAAGTCCAGGGAAAGTCCAGGGAATTTCCAGGGAAAGTCCAGGGAATGTCTAGGCAAAGTCCAGGGAAAACTATAAACGTACCCTGAGTGAGTGAGTGAGTGAGTGAGTGAGTGAGTGAGTGAGTGAGTGAGTGAGTGAGTGATGAGTGAGTGAGTGAGTGAGTGAGTGAGTGAGTGAGTGAGTGAGTGAGTGAGTGAGTGAGTGAGTGAGTGAGTGAGTGAGTGAGTGAGTGAGTGAGTGAGTAAGTGAGTGAGTGAGTGAGTGAGTGAGTGAGTGAGTGAGTGAGTGAGTGAGTGAGTGAGTGAGTGAGTGAGTGAGTGAGTGAGTGAGTGAGTGAGTGAGTGAGTGAGTGAGTGAGTGAGTGAGTGAGTGAGTGAGTGAGTGAGTGAGTGAGTGAGTGAGTGAGTGAGTGAGTGAGTGAGTGAGTGAGTGAGTGAGTGAGTGAGTGAGTGAGTGAGTGAGTGAGTGAGTGAGTGAATGAGTGAGTGAGTGAGTGAGTGAGTGCGTGAGTTAGTGAGTGACTGATTGAAAATAGTACATATTATAGTTTGAATTCAAATTTATTTTTGACGCGCTTTCAAAAGTTCGAGAACTAAAAATATTTTGCACACAGTGTTTGCAAAACAAACAAAAATTGCTATTAACTCATTGCATACATGCGTAATCGACCTGCAAAATAAACGTTTGACAAGAAACCAAGATCGATCAAGCTATAAAGTAGTGAGTTTGTCAGTTGAGTTAGTGAGTAAGTGAAATCGGGAATGAAAGGTTAGGAAAATGTTTCGAATGAAGAGGCCATTGCGAATAGTAGAGGGTCAACCTTTACCGATGACTAGTAAATTTAATTTAGCCCCCCACACCTAATTCGTTTTGTCCGTTTGAAGAGCTCTTCATATAATCATCACCTTCACCCAAAACACCAGATCATCATCATGTTGCTCCTCCAATTTATATGGTCGTCTAATAATGATGGCACCCTGCAACTGGTTCAGTTGATCTTGTCGGAAGCCAGAAGACTGATGATTACAACCATACTTACAATTTTCATCCTGTGGCAACTATATACTAACAAATCGTTTCGTCACGTCTTACAACAACTGCAATGACAAAATAGAACAAATCGTAGAGCGGTGAGTTGGGAGCGAGTTAATGAGTTAATGAATGACACGTTCAATGAGTGAGATACAGCAATTAGTTACGGTGAGTCGGCAAGTTTTTCAATGTTTAATTGACTTTATTTAAAAAAAAACGTACAATAAAAGTTACAGATGCCTATAGATCAACAATCTTGAATTGGCTAATAATTTGTGTTATTGCTTTGAGCTTTTTGGCCTTATTGTGTGTACTCGGCGATCAACTCCAGTACAGTACTCCGCAGCAAAAACGATATGAGGATTTCTCTGTAATCAAAACTAAATACTAAAATAGTATTTTAGAAATAAACTTTGTACGTTTACTGCCAAGTACATCTAGCTGCTTAGAACAAAGGCTCTATTTTAACTACCCTTCAAAACCTAAATAAAAAAACTTAATTTGTTCCAGGCAGGGGAAAACTCCATTCCGCTTTCGAAGGTGCATTGGATAACTTTGTATACTCCAGACTACAATCTTGAATATCGTTGAATTTATGTAATGATTTGCAAAACTGACTTCTTATAAGGTATAATATGTGCAGTGATATTTTATATCAAACCAATGTGCGTGAAGATATTTGCTTACAAATCAGATAAAAAAATAAATTATGCGTAATCGGGCTCATCCTATAAGAACTAAAAATAACCACACATTCGGTATTATTATATAATATGAGTGCAGTCGATATTTAATTCTTATAAAATTCCAAGAGATGAGATCTATGACTCTCGATGTATTTATATCTCAAGATGCTTACACTAACTCACTCACTCACTCAGTCACTCACTCACTCACTCACTCACTCACTCACTCACTCACTCACTCACTCACTCACTCACTCACTCACTCACTCACTCACTCACTCACTCACTCACTCACTCACTCACTCACTCACTCACTCACTCACTCACTCACTCACTCACTCACTCCTTCACTCATTTACTCACTACTCACTCACTCACTCACTCACTCATTCACTCGCTCACTCAATCCTCATTTCACCATATAACAGGAAAGAACACTCTTCCACTATTATGCGTTGATACAATTTTGTTTTGGTACTTTCAGTGGTGGCAGAAAATGCAGCTCTCGCCTCTCTGAAATGTCTTTGTGAAGACTTTTTGGTGAGCTTCAAAAATGTGGCTCGTTCTCATGTGAATAAAAAATCTGGTTCTTCTTTGATGAAGTCCGATCCGAACTGCAACTTGCTGACCGACCGATATATGTACGTTACTATAGCTTGTTTTGAGTTACCCTGTGAGAACTCTGCATATCGGGGTGCGCACGTGAAACATTATAAACGAGCAAAAGTTTTACAGATTCGGAGCGTTATTTCATGTGCATTCATCACGACCTTATTGGAGTTAAATGATAAGGAAATTGCTCCATCGGTAGCTCTAAGTTGAGGAAAAGATGCATCATCCATTTACGAAAACTTTTTAACAAACGAAACAGAAATTATAGAGATTTGAGTCTGTTTTAGTATGTGTCTCACTTAGTCGGCTTGATAGTAAAATAATCTTCCGATTTAACAGTTGTCGATCGCATGAAAAAAATTCGTCTGTTTTTCATCTACCGTTTGGTATATCATTCACAAAAAAAACTTTCCATAGGGCCTTTAACTTTCAGAAGTCTTGATGGAGGTGCTATAAAAATAGCCATTTCCGGGTCAGTTCAGCAACACGTCACGCATTTTTTTGTTCATAATCACCCTGCGCTTGAAACATTAGCTTGGGTGTGCACGTATCCATACAGCAGCACTGCATTTGACATATGCAACCATCTGTGTATGAAACTCACGCTTTACATGAGCACTCCTTTGTAAACTTTTTTGAAAATAATAATTAAATATAATGTTTCACGTGCGCACCCCGATATGCAGAGTTCTCACAGGGTAACTCAAAACAAGCTATAGGTATGATTTTACACTAAGTCCGTTTGACCATTCTAAAATCTTTTTTCTAAAACCAATCATTGTGTCCACAGCTAAAAGAAATTTGTCTTTGGGCAACGAAATGTTTTCCCTGTTCGAGCTATACACTCAAATTGGATCGACCAATCAGCATTAAGGGCGGAGCTTCCACGGTACAAAATGTCAAAATAAAAAAATTCAAATACCATAATTTGAAATGGCCAATCAGGGTCAAGGTGATGTGAAGTTTATGGTAGCTATCGAAAATAACAACGCTATTTTATTGGCCAGTCGAAGTTTAAAATTTTTGAATTATTTGAGGAGGGTCTCCATATTTTGTACGTGGGGTTTTTTGTCGAATTTTAGGTTTAAGAGTAACTTTTTCCGTTTTAACTTTTCTTTTTCTGAATCTGAATGCTCTTTTAACATGCCAGTTTCATTTTTGAAGAAGCATATCTCTATTCTCGTGCTGTTTGGTTCACAGATTTACTTTTAACCTTTACTCTTTCGGTTCTTAAAGCACTTGCAGGGTGCGAAAGCCATTTTTCGTTTAATACTTTTAACGTCAAAATGCTCCAATGGCATTCAAAATTATGCTTGTGTACGACTGCCAGTGTACGCATTTGGTGCAGTTCAACTTCATGTGGTGCTAGGGTTATACGCTGATCCACTTGCCGACTCAGTGCTTTTCACTTACTGTTTTTAAGAGTGTTTTGGTATAAGAATCAACCAAAATGTAGGTCAGTCAAAAAAAATAAAAAACGCCCGTTTGTGCATAAAACTGAAGATTAGGGTCTACAAAAAACCCCTAGGAACGGATTTGATTGAATTCCGCACATACAGGAAAATATGAGCAAAACCATTTTTTTTGCGCCAAAATTTTGTAAATGGAATAAAAATTTGGTGCACGCGAGTTGAGAGCTGAAATTACGATCAATCGATAGCTCTCAGTCTCTTCTTTCGATTGATATGCGACAGAAAGCAAACTTTCCACTTTTGCGTTTTTTATTCGATAAAAACCGATTTTCTTCCTAATTTTTGTAAACCTTTTCCTATGCACCGATAGTGAAAATACCCATCACCTTTTTAATGCAAAAACAACGAATGTCGCATCGACAAAATGAGGAGTTTAGAAGATAGAGAGAGCTAGTAAATGAGTTAGTGAGTTAGTGAGTGAGTTAGTGAGTGAGTAAGTGAGTGAGTGAGTGCGTGCGTGAGTGAGTTAGTGAATGAGCGAGTGAGTGAGTGAGTGAGTTTGTGCGTGAATGAGTGAGTGAGTGATAGAGTAAGTTTGTGAGTGTGTGAGTGAGTGAGTGAGTGAGTGAGTGATTGAGTGTGTTTGTGAGTGTGTAAGTGAGTGAGTGAGTGAGTGAGTGAGTGAGTGAGTGAGTGAGTGAGTGAGTGAGTGAGTGAGTGAGTGAGTGAGTGAGTAAGTGAGTGAGTTTGTGAGTGAGTGAGTGAGTGAGTGAGTGAGCAGACAAGTGAGTGAGTGAGTTTGTGAGTGAGCTCGCTGTCATTCATTCACTCACTCACTCACTCACTCACTCACTCACTCACTCACTCACAAACTCACTCACTCACTTACTCACTCACTCACTCACTCACTCACTCACTCACTCACTCACTCACTCACTCACGCTTTCACTCACTCACTCACTCACTCACTCACTCACTCACTCACTCACTCACTCACTCACTTACACACTCACAAACTCACTCAATCACTCACTCACTCACTCACTCACTCACAAACTCACGCACAAACTCACTCACTCACTCACTCGCTCATTCACCAACTCACTCACTCACGCACTCACTCACTCACTTACTCACTCACTAACTCACTCACTAACTCACTAACTCATTTACTAGCTCTCTGTATCTTCTAAACTCCTCATTTTGTCGATGCGACATTCGTTGTTTTTGCATCAAAAAGGTGATGGGTATTTTCACTATCGGTGCATAGGAAAAGGTTTACAAAAATTAGGAAGAAAATCAGTTTTTATCGAATAAAAACCGTAAAATTGGAAAGTTTGCCTTCTGTCGCATATCAATCGAAAGAGGAGACTGAGAGCTATCGATTGATTGTAATTTCAGCCCTCAACTCGCGTGCACCAAAGTTTTATTCCAGTTACAAAATTTTGGTGCGAAAAAAATGGTTTTGCTCATATTTTCCTGTATGTGCGGAATTCAATCAAATCCGTTCCTAGGGGGTTTTTATAGACTCTAATCTTCAGTTTTATGCACAAACGGGCGATTTTTATTTTTTTTGACTGACCTACTTTTCAAACGGTTTTGGTCGATTCTTATACCAAACCACTCACCAAATGTTGAAATGACCAAATGTTGTGACTCACTGACTGACTGACAGGTTGACAGACTGTACGATATATGCGCATCACACTAACTTTCATTTTTAAAAAGATGATGGTAAAGTGTTCAAAATTCAATTTTCTGTATTCTAGTATATAGGGGTTTTCGCAAACACGAATTGAATTTTGAATTTTGGATTCAAATGTTTTTTTCGCGATCTCACTCGCTTGAAATTTCTAATCGGTATTTTTCCTCAGGAAGTCATTACCACACATGGTAATCAGTATTAACCATTATTTACAGACAAAACCGCAGTTGCGTTGCATTAGTTCCCGACTTGGAATGACGTCTTTGGGTTATCAGGTGGTCGTGCCACCGACTCCACCGAGCGGTTAGACTTTTTATTTTATTGTCGTCATAACAATCTGTCGTACTTCGTGTAATCATAGTTCAGTTTAACCACTATTTGTCTCGTTCGTTGCATATACAAATAGTCAATCAATCAATCAATCAGGTTCAATGGCGAATTTATATGTCAAGACGTGTGCGGTGTGTAGAGTGTATAACAGATTTTTGGGGTCAGGTGTCGAATCGGGGGTCAAATAGGCAAACACGTATATGCCGTTCCATATATGCCGTCTGGCATATACGTATATGCCGATCCATATGGACACCTCCGCTTATACCGGCCGCCAAGCTTAGTTGGTTGAGTGTTAGACTTTGGATCGCCAGGTCCCGGGTTCGACTCTTGGCTGCTGGGTTAGGTGGTGGCGGTCAGCGTACGGGTGAAGACACACTCTATATAGCCCGGTACGCACACATACGATTACCACTGATAATCGTGAACACCGTTTGGGTAGCCAACTCTGAGGCTGGAGTGGCGTTCCGTCTCCTGGTGTGAGCAGGACAAAATGCCAAACACCATTATCCCTCATCGTATGTGGTTCACCATTGTTGTGAATTGAGGGCCTACCCAACCAACCAACACCTCCGCTTCGTGGTGCTCGGAAATTCGGCCTGCGGCCGCCGGCATATACGGATACGCTGGCATATATGGATCGGCATATACGTATATGCCAGACGACGTTTTGGGATATACGTATATGCCGATCCGTATATGCCAGCTGGCATACACGTATATGCCGATCCATATATGCCAAAACGGCATATACGTGTTTGCCTATTCGGCCCCCGATTTTTTTTGTTTGTTTGGCCCTCAATTCACAACATCGGTGAACCACATACGGTGAGGGAGAGGTTGTTTGGGATTTGTCCTGCTCTCACCAGGATACGTCTCGCCATTCGATTCGATACGGCCCCCGATTCGACACCTGACCCGAATTTTGATCGTTTGTTTAAGTTGGAACATACCAAATAAACATTTAATTGTTTTTAGGCTGGGGAGTTAGAGAATCAAAGAAGCACAAGGACCGTTTCTTCTTCTATAACCTCGCCAATCCGAACGTTGTGCGGTGGTCTACGGATTCACTCTTTGCGGAGGACGGCACAAAGAAAAATCAATCAAAAAAGTCGAGCGGCAGTTCCAAAGAAGACATCAAACAGCTTCAACCTATCGCCATCAAAGGTGTATAGTCAGTTTTTCGTTATTGTTCATAAGTCATTCACTGAAGTAAAGTTTCCCATTCATTTATACTTACTTACCGACTACCGTACTCGGCGTATAATTATAGTCGTGCCTTTGTGTATGACCGATATCAAAGTTCAAACATCAATTAATGAATACTTATTTCATTGGTCATTGCAGGCACCGGTTCATCAGCTGCTCCAGCACACGCATCCATCATCCCTTCAACAAGCAAACTTACCACTCCGGTTGCTTCTCAAACCAAACCAGGTATGAACAAAAACTAACGTATGAGTACATTTTATAACCTATTCTTCTCTTGTATCAAACGCATAACTTTTTTATGAATTGGAATATTCATTCAAACTAACTACCATCGGTCATTTACAGCCATGGTCACCTCGAATACACCTGGTCGTCGTCAGGGCAAGCGCAAGGTGATCGATGTACTGGATCTGTTGGATGATGACGACGACATGAAACCAACTACAAGCAAGGTCCAACCCGTCATCAAACACATGAAACAAGAAGTAGAAAAGAAACTGTCAAACTCTCAGATACCGTCCGTTACATCAAAATTTCCTCTCGGCCAGCAATGCAAAATGAAAGACGGCAGAATTCTGCCCAAACCGCAAGTGCCTGCAAAGTCTAAGCCGGAGCTCATAACAGCTAGGGGGACTGGGTCTAATTCCAAGTCAAAACTAGCTAAATCTGGCACATCTATTGCTCCGGCCAACCCAGTAGTAGACAAGGTACAGTCGAAGAAAACAGTTAACCTTGAAGAACAGTCGAAAAAGTCGACGGGCTCGAATGGGTGTACTAAACAAGTTATTGGAAACGCCTCGAGTTCTTCAATGGCAAAGATGGAAGCACTCAACATACCAAAATCAGCTCGTATAAAGCCACCACCAGTTGTCACCAAGGCACGAGAACCACCACAGTTAATCAGCATCGATCAACTGCCAAAAATTCCGAAGAAAACGAAAGCGAAAGCTGAAACTGTTGACCTGACTGTAGAAGAAAAGGAGGACAAGACATCGATTCTACAAAAGGTGGGTAAAACTAAAGTAATTTCGCGTTGCGTAGAGCTGGAGAAATGCGGCAAAATGTATTGTAACTGTGAAAAAATTATGAATGTAAATTTTCCTAGCGTAAAAGTTCCGACCGCTTTTGTTGGCCCTCGCAGCGCAGGTGATTGTTTTCTGCCACGTCCCCACATGGGTATTGTATCTTGAGATTCTTTTAAGTCAGCTTTTTTTAATCTACTCCAAACTCCAATGTCTTCTGGATGCATGGTATCTCAACACCATGTCCACTTTTCCATTCTTTGTTTGTATTACACACGGATTTCAGGCACACAATTCAAGAGTGAAAGCGGATGATTCAACAATTGTTGTTGCTGATGATGCTGAATGGAAACAGGATCATGAGGTCAATGGAGCGAAACCAACTGTAAATGACCAACTGGTACTGAAACGAACGTACGGCGATATGATGATCGGTGGCAGTCGGTTCGGTACTTTTGGGAGTGCCGCTGATACGAAAACGCAACAGGTCAGTCAGAAAAGTATTTATTGTTACGTTATAATTATGTCAATGTCATTAGAAATTGATCTCTCAACGAGCTCGACTAATGAAGTAGCATGTCTGGTCTCAACTTAATACGTGATAAACTTTTTTATGCACACCGATATGGTAACTTGAATATGTAGACCCAACAAGTGAAAAAATATAAGATTGGTGTTTCGATTTTTGCTCATGTTGATGTTGATGTTAATTTTGCTCTTTTTAACTCGAGATAATTTTTTGTTTCAGTGGATCGAACCAGAAGACATGGACTGCTCCGATTCGCCGTCACCCGCTAAACGAGCCCATCTGTCAGCTGGCGAACCAACGCTTGGTATTGAGCCTATGGAAGTGGGTTAGTGTGACACTGGTGGTGTTGTGCGTGGGATGTCATGTATTTTGTCAAATGAGTGTAAACCCTCAGGATCAGGATAATGTATCAATTTTCATCCACAACTTCGACCTTTCAATGCAATTTAACCAGCCATTCTGTTATCTTAAGTTTTTCCGCCCATAACTTCAAAATAAATAACCAATTGTAAAGTTTCGGTGGTAAGTCTAATTAACCGGCACCATAAATCTTGCCATCAGCGGGCAACCAGGAGAAAAAAATATGTCACAATTCCTTAATTACCAAGTCAAGGTCTATTTTATATTTCTACAGACAACTTCCAAGAGATTGTGTTCGAGTTTCGTGCTGATGAAGACGAACAGCAGATGCTCATTGACAGCATAAAGAAGCGCAAGAAGAAGAAGGCCAAACGATCTGGCAACCGAATTCCGACGCCGGATACCAGTACCAATTACTATGAGGAAAAGGTCTGACATAGAAAACCTTTTTTATTTCCTACCTTTATTTCCTTTAATTTTCGAATTCGTAAGTTTGTTAGTGCTTTATATATTAATATGTTATATTATACTGCAATGCAAACTTTATGAAATTCGTTCACGGTTCATCGTTATTCTTGATTTGAATGTGACTTTCTGACTGGAAATTATTCAGTGGGTTTCGTAGTTTTAGGTGGAAAGTAGATATGTTCGATTTTCATTTTTGTTTGTGGTAAGTAATGTGTAACTTACCTTTAACTTTGGGAATTTCACGTTCGAGTTCTCGTCGAATCGGCCAGTTAAAAATTAGCATTCCTTGATGCAATTTCTTGACAAATGCAATTTGAAAATTTCCTAAAATTTTCTATTGAAAACCACCAATCTTTTAGATGGCTAGTGAGTCAGATGATATTCCTTCAATGGTATTCGACGGAGGGCAGCCCCCTTCAACTTCGAATGGCATTTTCGCCCGTGCACAGACGATTCGAAAAGAGGGCATTTCGTATCCCAACGCGCCTCCGCCGCCAAAAACCAATTTCGCTGAAGTACACGATCAAAACAGACTATATGTTGGTGATTATCAGGATGATTATCAGAAAGTTGAAGAGTAGTTCAAAAGAAGCATATAATCAAAAGTAAGTTAATAAAAGTAACTCTAAAGTTTTTTTTGAATACGTTAAAAAACATTTATAGAAAGTTAAACGGTCATCAAATGTTTTCTGTTCAGGACGACGAGTTCGCTCGACGCGCCGACGAATTCTACCGTAATCAGAAACCGGATCGATCACGACGACTGGACACGAGCCAACGCGTGCTCTATTTGGTGTTCGATACCAACGTGTTTCTGGGCGAATTAAACGCATTTAATCACGTCATGGAAGCGAAACGTATGCCCAATTGTTGGTTATCAATTGACAAACGCTAGTCCGTTACCTTAATATGGTTCAATTTCGATAGAGAAAGGCTTTTTGCGGGTGTCTCTATTTTGTTCTTCTTTGAGCTTTACAGTAACAATCACCATTGTGTTTGCAGCGTTCGATCAAGTGAAGGTGGTCGTGCCTTACATGGTGTGTTGTGAGCTTGATAGATTCAAATTGTACATTCCAAGGATCAGGAACAACAACAAATGCAATCCGGAGCGTTTGACGGTACGTTTAAGCTTTTGCTTACTTAAAAAATTTTGTCGGTAAATCAATAAAATGTACCATTTTGGTTCATTGGTGACCTGTTCAATCACATATCAAAATTTGATATCACAAGTTGATCATTTTATTCCTGATTCATCAGGTTTGGTATCTGATTCGTCAGGCTCAGTAATAAACGAAAAAAATTTGTAACACGGAACTTACTAAACGGTGAAACATAAGGTATAATGGGCCTGTCAAAGTTGTTAGTCATTTGGTGTGCCCTATTCATTTCGTTTGATCTACGAAATAAATGACTTTGATCTTGACTTTGACTTCAGCTCAACAAACGAGCTCGTAATGCCGAAATGCGTCTGCTCAAATATAAGGACGACGACCGGGTGCTGCTGCAGACCAGTGCCGAAAACGAGGCCATATTTCCGGGGTTTGAGGGCACAAGTCTATCACCTGATGACATGATCCTCAAGTGCGCCTTGCAGTGGCAGGCCAACGGTTGATTCAGATCTCAACGTTTATTTTTACGTTCAGATCAGTTCTTAAAAATTTCAAAACTATGCAGTTCAGAGCTCAATGTTTTGTGGTGTGTTAGATTTCAAACGATTCATGGCATGGCATGGCATTCTGTACCATTCATGTTCTTATAGTTCAAACTTCGAATGTTAGTTTGTTAATTTTTTTCGGTCATTCCAAAACACGAATGCAAAACTCTCAAAAAATGACGAAAGCAGAAAACCGTTTGGAAATGGATACCGTACACCACTGACTCATGCCAGTATGCGAAAATAGCTTGAGTTTTTCATTGGTTGGTATGGTAGTATCTATCCACGATCAGGGAATATTTGTATTGATTTCAGTGGAGCTGAATAATGCGGCGGTATGTCAAGAGGGTAGTGGCGTGCTGCTGGTCACCAACGACAACAATCTCAGGCTCAAAGCCGCTGGCAATCACATGGAAGCAATCAGAGATCAGGTTGATTCTGCAGTAAAACCATGACCGTTAAATATTGTTTTTTTAGGTTTGTTCAGAACAATAAATTGGTTGATTCTGCGATTGTTTGCCTATTCAGATCGTTCTTTCAGTGAAATTTCTTTTTCTTTTTTTGGTTTGTAAAAAAGGTTCAAAAGTGTTATTCATGAATGAATAAAAATCTGTTTCAACATGGGAGCTTACGATACGGTATGACTATGATTAAAACTGTTCTGGAAAACTTGTGGCTCAGAATTGTTTTCATGAAGCCGTTTCATAAATCTATTAATCAAATCTCTTTTTTTATATTCTATTGTTTCAGGAACTTATTCTCGGAGTCATACCAAAAAAGTAACATCGTAGCAGCGGCATTAAAAAAGTAACATCGTAGCAGCGGCATTAACATCATTTCGTTTATACGGAATCAAAACGGTATTGTGATTTCCCTGAAAGAGTACATAGTTAAATTTGATGTAACTGTAAACTATTACACTTGAAAGTTATTTTGTGCGTTTGTTTCAATCAACCCCTTTTCTTGCAAACATATGAAAACATACATTTTCTGTTTTACTGGATTGTTCATCGTTATGTTTTTTTGTGCCGTGCCTTCATTCGTTGAATTGCTTACAAGTTGTTATCGCTTACGGGTATTTCTTCCGCCTCATTGATGTTACAGTTTCTTTCTGACAGAGTTATATAATATATATTTTTTAATTTTGTACCGTTCTCTTTTATGTACATACTTATGATATCATATAATCGTTTAATAAACACGGTACCTAAACTTCTAATAAAAAGTATCTTGAACATTGGAATGGTGGATTGCCATCAGTTGTTCGATGTCTTCGACAGTGGAGATTCACTCGCCACTGTTTTGCAACGGAACTTTATTGTTTATGCTACTTACACGTTAATCGAAAAATGTAGATTTTGGTGTATCATTAAACTGTTTTCTTGTTGTAAACGCAGCATAAAAACATTTAGATGACGGATCCGATGATAAAGTTTGAGGAGTCAGTGGCGTTGCAGCTGCTGCATAACCGGGTCGAGTCCTGTATAAGGTTGACCTGACTTCATGTGTTAACTTCAATTTGGTATTTTCAATTAAGATGGGCAAAATAGTTCTAGACAATTTCAACTCACTTTCTGGTATTGTGTTAACTTTGGCTCTTGTTTTTTTTTAATTTAAGATTTGAAACTAACTTTCTATACAATACCTACTTCAGCGTGCCCCCACCACCTGATCCGGACCTCCGTGAACTGCTACCCGTCAGAGCTGGTGATCTGAGCACCGAACTACTCTACGAAAGGGATGCTAACACTGGAGAGGTTTGATTATTTATGTGATCCTAATGCCACGATAGCTAAGTTGAATAAGAAATCACAAATATAGTGAAATAACGGTCATCAACTGACTTTTTCTAGGTGACTGGCTATGTTGAGCAATGTATTAGTAGTGATGCATCGGGCACTCCTCTACTGGCCGCCCACCATTCAACCACTCATCACCATCTGTACGGTCAGATTTCGTCCGTGCCATTTATGCCAGGTCAGTATATACAGTCAATAAATATGATTTGGTTTCATTACTTGCCACGGGTTGCTATGAAAGCCATGTTCGGAATTTTGGTTGACTATTCTCTTGGGTGGGGATATTACTCCTAATAACCAAGCTGCTTATTTCACACAATCACCATTAGCATGTACTTTCAAACGAAAAGTATTAACAGCTAAAAACTAAGTATTATAATGCCTAAGCTTCATTCAATGCTATTTGACTCTTCGATTATTTCAGGTGGTATGGAAACCGATGTGAGGCAGTTATTGAGTGAGCAGTTGGACAATGATGAGCGCGTGGACGTACATCTGGAGGCACTCGATACAAGTTACCATTAATTAATCACTTTCTTATTTGAATTGAATTTTCAATTGGTGTTTTCGTTTTTCACTAGTCGACGCTTTGGATTGTTCGTTTTGAACATTCCGTTGCTAGATGAATTATAGTTTGATTGGTATTCATTGGTACTGATTTTTCTTCGGGCAAACTTTTACACCAGATCACCAACTTTGGTGCCGTAAATTTTTTCCCGTGTCTCATTGGCGGTGGTTCGCACGGCGTGCAAATATAGCCGTACGTTTAGGTGTAGCAGAATTTTATTTAATATTATTTGACTTACAATGGCCAAACAATCACTTGAGTGAATGAGTGAGTGACTGACGGACTGACTGAATGAATCAGTGAATGAATGAGTGAGTGAGTCAGTAAAGAAGTGAGGGAACTAACCTATCGCGATTCCAGTGTCTGACCTGCTTGATGTACCACCGGGATGGTCGGGATCGGTGACATTCGATGAAACGATGCCATCCAACACCAGCCAAGTTGTGCCAGATAATGCCAAGTCCACGGAATCTCCATCAGAAATGTCTGCAACACCGGCCGATGACTTCATGTCGCTGATGGACCTGGTCTATGGAGACGATCTGACCGATATTGCTGTGGATGTGAATGACAAGTTGAATATTGTTGAGCTGGTTGGTATAGTTTCAAGTTATTGACTGGCGTTAACTGTTATGTGCTAAGCTAAAGATGTCGTCTCTGAGTGGTTTTATCATTGTTGGTAAGTCCATTGTGGGGATGAGAAAATTTATAGCTATTGTGACCCAATTTCGTTTGGTTGAGCACATTTTGTGATTTGTGTAGACTGTAGGGTAACGCTTTAAATAATAATCTAATGGAGATTGTCAGAGCCGTTTCATATATGTACATATGTTATGAGTTTATTTTGAATTGAAACATTAGTTTGGATTTATTTTCAGTGTATGTTGGTTGTTGTTGTTTCAGCCAAGTATACCGATCAACGACGCCACTACCGACAACGCAGATACCAGCAGAATGGAACAGGTTTATCTAAAAAATGTTTCAATTGTCATCTATAAAATGAACCGAACTTCAGCCAACCTGCAACACTTGACTTAACAGCTAAGCTATGGTAGGATAGGAAGAATATGATATCTAAGCAAGCTCTTGTAATTCTCAATCATTCGCTACATAAAGTTGACCGATTCTGACTGTTACACATAACCAGGAGCTGCTAACATCGATGTCCGCCCAGCCACTGGTGATGAACGTAGACTCGAGCACGGTGGCCACCCTGCCAACAACGAGCAGAGTTATTAGTCAGCCAACACATTCACATGCCACCATCGTGGACGTGAGTCGAGTACCTGATGGCTACGAGGCACTAAAACCCAGGATGGTCAAGAAGGTACGCTTTCAAACTTTTTTACTGTGATCTCTTCATTACTGAAGCCATCGATGCACACTGATACCAAATCAGAATGGTGTTCTCAAGTCAGGTTTCAAACCATAACTTTTTCGTAGTTGTCTGATCTCTTTTTGGTCTGTTGTTTATGGTGTGATATCAATAAGCGTAACCTTTCAGTACCCGTTTGAACTGGATCCTTGGCAGCAGCATGCCGTCATGTGCTTGGAGAACGGGGACAGTGTGTTCGTGGCTGCTCATACCAGTGCAGGTTACTGTACTCTACTTACTGTATATTATTTGTGTGGTCCTTCCCCACTAAGCTAATCTGACGTTTAGGTTGACAGGTCGTTAAATGTGAATAAAGTAAAACTACTCAAGGTACATTTTTTTATTCAATTTAGGATGTACCTTTTTGTTTTTCAGAATTTTGAGCCTGCGCCAAAAAATTGGCTGTAATTTTTTTCCACAAAATTTTTTTGTTTATGTTGCAATATGAAATTTTATAATATATATAATATAACAATATAATAAAAAATAATAAACACTTTTTAGGTAAGACGGTAGTGGCCGAGTACGCGATCGCCATGTCCCAGAAGCACCACACTCGTGCCGTCTACACGTCGCCCATCAAGGCGCTGTCCAACCAGAAATTCCACGATTTTCGTCAGATGTTCGGGGAAGTCGGCCTCATTACCGGCGACATCCAGCTGCACTCGGATGCGTTCTGTCTGGTGATGACCACTGAGATCCTCAGGTTGATTTTCAGTTGTTGTTGTTGTTGTAATAGTTATTGTTGTTGTAGTTTTTGTGGTTGTTGTTGTTGTTGATTATGATGTTGTTGTTGTTGATGATGATGTTGTTGTTGCTGTTGTTACTGACGTTATTGTTGCTGTTCCTTTTAGGTCGATGTTGTACAATGGTTCGGAGCTGATTCGCGAGCTGGAGTGGGTGGTGTTTGACGAAGTTCACTATATCAACGATGCCGAGGTCTGTTCAAGCATTCAGTAGTAAAAAAACAGTTTTAGCCAAATAAATAAAACAAATCTAATCGTCTGAAAAAGTTCATGTTTAACCTTAATAATTTATTGTTTGTGGCTAAATCCAAATGTGTTTTCAGCGCGGCGTTGTGTGGGAGGAGGTATTGATTATGCTGCCGGCACATGTCAAGATCATCATGCTTAGTGCAACGGCACCCAACTCGAGGGAGTTTGCCGATTGGGTCGGGTTGGTGGCATAATTAGTTCATGTCATCCAAACTCTTCAATCATTCAATGCGTTTTATTATTCACTTCTGACTCTCAGCTTCACTTCACTGCTTTGGTATGCGTTTTATGCCGAATTTCCATAAACTTTGTTTCAGACGAATCAAGAAACGGCAGATCTACGTGATGACGACGTCCAAACGTCCAGTACCACTCGAGCACTACATCTATACCGGTCAGGACGGAAAAACCAAGAATGAACGATTTCTGGTGGTGGATCGATTTGGAAAATACGCCATGCAAGGGTTGGATGTTCTTGGGTTTTTCACTCTATGGTCTTTTTCTATTCACTTGAGATTTTCATGTTGGTATTTACTATTTGCCATCTTTGAAAATGCGAAATTTTTTGCAGATACAAGCAGGCGATGGAAGCGCTGTCGAATCGCAAAAAGTCTAGTCCAGCAGGTGGCGGTCGTGGACGAGGTGGTGGTATGGGCAGAGGTCGAGGCGGTGGAGGTGGTGGTGGTGGACAGTTCCAAGGCGGGGGCGGATCGGTTAGCGCTTTGGTATTGGTTCACAACATTATGCCTTTTTTTCAAAAACGTGGGTTCAACTTTTAGTGGCTGAATTATAATAACTCATTGAATGGTTGAAACTTTTCAATTCACTTATTTTTCCATGTGTGTGTTTGCAGGAAAAGGGTCTGTTCATCACTCTTTTCGATCACCTCAAGACCAGCGATCAGCTGCCGGTTGTCATCTTCACGTTCTCCAGGAAACGATGCGATGAAAATGCGGCCATGCTAACCTCGGTTGGTGATTGGGAATTTATTAGACGTATCATAAAATACAGGCTCTATTTCAGCGAACATGTTTTGAGACTATTCATTAAAAAAACAAGAACGATAATTATGTAAACGCAGTGTGATAAACTTGAACGAATGTTTAACCGAAATTGATACTATAGGGATGATACTGAGATGACCAGATTTTTGTATTCGTGTTATTTTTAGGTGGATTTGACGACAGCGATGGAGAAACGAAGCATTCACAACTTCTTCACAAAGTGCATAAATCGACTGAAGGGCAGCGATAAGAAATTGCCACAGGTGACTTTTTAATGATGTTATTGTTGTTATCACTTTAGTTATATATAATTGGTTTTTGTGGGTATTATCTTGTTTTCATGTTACTATTTGCAGGTGTTGCAAATGCAAGATCTCTGCAAGCGTGGTCTGGCCGTTCATCACAGCGGTATACTGCCCATTCTCAAGGAAGTGGTCGAGATGTTGTTCCAGCAGGGATTTGTTAAGGTAACACACTTTGAGCTATTATGAATGGAAACATTTCTGCCAACTAGTTACTAATAGAAAGTTTTATTGATTGCAGTGATATTTGTTACGATTTTTTTATATGAGACGCATCGTGGCTAGTTAACAAAGATTGCAAATGGGCTAAAAAGTAAGTAAACTCATAAAAATATTTTATCAGATTCTGTTCGCCACTGAAACGTTTGCGATGGGTGTGAATATGCCGGCTCGAACCGTGGTGTTCGATTCGATGAGGAAGCACGACGGCATTGAACTCAGGGATCTTACACCTGGCGAGTACACTCAAATGGCTGGACGGTTGGCTGTCGTTGTTGTTATGGCTGTTGTTGTTGTTGTTGTTGTTGTTGATGTTGTTGTTGTTGTGGCTGTTGTGGCTGTTGTTGTTGTTGTTGTTGTTGTTGTTGTTGTTGGTTTCGGTTGTTGTGGTGCGGTGGTTGTTTCTTCGTAGTTGTTGTGGTTGTTTTGTTGTTTCTACTGTTGTTTGTTGGTATCGTTTTTGTTGATGTTGCTATTATTGGTGTCTCTGTTAGTATCGTTTCTATAGCGATAGTGTTTCAGCGCTGGTCGTCGTGGTCTCGACTCAACAGGTACCGTAATCGTGCTCTGCAAGCACGGACGACTGCCGGATTCCAGTGATATGGTCAAAATGATGCTTGTTAGTATCATTAGTTCTATCATGTTGTCAAAATTGGTAGGATTCTATAATATTGTTAATATTATCAATCGTTGCTTATTGAACAGGGTACACCAACCCCACTGGCCTCCCACTTTCGTGTCACGTACGGTCTGCTCCTGAACGTGCTCCGAGTGGAGCAGCTGCGTGTGGAGGACGTGCTCAGACGCAGTTATGCCGAGTCAAAGACATTGAGAAGCACAAGTAACAGGTTCACATACATATAATACGTACTTACTTCAATATGTACTCATGCTATTTAAATTGGAAGCATGCTAGATCAATCCGACTAAGCGTCATCATCAAGCTATGCAGGTGAAATACATAAAGAGCGCCGAGAAAAATAATCGTTTATCTGTATTCAGATTCATTGAGTGGGTATTGGTTGTGTTAACAGTCAACGGCCATAATAGTTTGTATTTCTTTCATATTTTATTTCGGCCTTTGTTTCAGGAAGCAACGACTGGCCGAACTGAACGATTCTCATAGCGAGTCATCGATGGTCTGGCCGGACTGTAGCACCTGCACCAGGGAGGCTATTGATCAGTACGATCAAGTCACTAAAACGTTGGTGTTTTACGTTAGTCAGGCAGAAACTTATAGTTGTTACCATGTCAAGCCAAACATGCCAATTTATTTTACTGATCTTTCATCGGAGACCTAAATCAGAAACAAAAATAATAACATACAAATCATGAGTTAAAAAAAATGGCGTGATGTTTCAGTCTACTGCGCACCGAGATGTCAGTGTGGATGGCGTCTCTGCCGAGTCAGGCGATGCACAAGGCACTCGGCCCAGGTCGAGTCATCATACTCAACATTGGCACGCTGGCACGCAGGATACCTGCGCTACTCATTAAGGTAGGCATTGAGTCATAAACACAGCCATTTAGTATATAGTACTCATTTACTATGGGACATGACAAAGTTCACAAAAGAGTTCAGGCCTCAGCGAGGTTTGAACTCGCGACCTTCTGTTTACGAGACAGACGCTCTGCCACTGAGCTATAAGGCCAACGCTCGCTGCATACCGCTGACTCAGTATGAGTCCGACTGGCACTGGCACATGCATATTATGGTACATGTATATGTATGTGCCATGCCAGCTATGTTTTGCGCGCTGCTTTTGTGTGCACTCTGGGGTTTGCACTGCACTGTAGCTCAGTGCAATACGAACCGGTTCAACATATAAAGTTCTTAGCGGTCAATACAAACTCAAATCTGTTTTTGGCGCGTGTTCAAAATTTTTGGAAAAGTTCAGATAATTCACCCTACACGCTGAACATTCTAACGCCGCACACAACTCATTGTGAGAGGAAAGCGCTACAAAAAAATTAGTGTAACAAAAAACTCTGAACCAGCTATACACCAAGCAACAGTTATACTTTTTCAGTTAAACACGGACGAATCGGGTGTACGGCGATGTGATGTGTTCGTGGCGGTTGATGATGAACTGGCTGTACAGCTGGACAATGCAGATGCCTGGCCGTGGCGACGACGGGCAGTACAGGATGAAAGTGGCGTGAACATGGATGATTATGACAAGGTTATTGTTGTTGATCTTATGATATGGTTGTTGTTGTTGTGAGTTTGTAGTTGTCATTATGGGTGTCGTTCATGTTGTTGTTGTTGTGATGGTACGTGTTATTGTTGTTGTTGTTTTACTCGCGGCTGCTGCTGCTATATTTCTCTTTCGTTAGGTTTGCCCAAAAACGCTTACTTTGATGATTGTGTCTGTTTTGTTGCAGGTACAACAGTTGCAATTGGACGCCATAGTTTTCGGGGACGGTTGTGCGCCGTTGGGTCCAGGTCGTTTGTGCGAAAGACTTTTGTGCGATGTGCCAGTGGAGTACGTGTTTGCGGTGACACAAACAACCATAAAGGTGAACACCCTGCAGGTCAAGCAGGACATGATGCTCAGGATCATGCCCAGATTCAGGTTGGTTTTGTGATTATGGTCACATGTTATTACATCAGACGAAGTACAATAGGGACACGATGAACGTCGGCAATGTTGACTTCGTTTTCTTTTTTTTGAAATGCAATGAACATTTGGAAGGATGAGCTATATTTGTTTACCTCATGCCTGTTAAGAAAGGAGTTTTTATAAATTGACTAGCGTACATAATAAACTAAAAAGTGTGATTGGTGTTTTCAATGAATATCTAAGACAACAATACCATTACAGGAACCAGTCACCAGATGGATGTATACGGCAACTCATCAACGATCTTCAGCGATTGTCGTCCGAATGGGGTGTCAGTGTGCCTTTGCTCAGGTTGCTTACTAGTCTCTGAATATAGAAGAGTTTTAGGAGTAAGCGACAGTGAAAAAATTATGCTTGAGTGCGCGAGTGAGTGAGTGAGTGAGTAAATATGTGAGTGAGTGAGTGAGAAGTGGATGAGCGGATAAGTGATATTTTATTCTCTAGGTGTACGGATTTGGCTAGCAACGATCTGCAGATGGTTGAGCTTAAGGCCACATTACGTGATCTGCAGCAACAGTACGATCAATTGCAGTGCAGACATTGTCCACAGTTCAAGCATCATGTTTGTTGTTGTTGTTTTGTTGTTGCTGGTTGTTGTTGTTGTTGTTGCTGGTTGCTGTTGTTGTTGTTGTTGTTGATTATTGTTGTTGGCAATTGTTTTTGTTGGTAGCTGTTGGTTTTTGGTGATGTTGTTGTTGTTGTTGTCAATGATATTGTTGTTGCAGTTTACGACGGCTGCTGCCAACCTGCGCCTGATCGAAGAGCGCGATCGTCTGCTGCACTCGCTGTCCACGGCCAGTCTGCTGCTCAAACCAGAGTTCGATTCCAAGATTCGATGTCTGCAGCAGATGGGATTCATTGATCGCGAACACATGGTACAGCTCAAGGCCAAGGTAAGTGATTTGGATTATGCTACCATAAGAGTGGGAGACCAAATAATGTTTTCTGGCTGCATGCTCTAGATTTTATACATACTATACTAAAACATAGTTCACAACAACATCATCATACAAAATCATACAGAAGTATTTGATAATAAAAAAATTATTGAGCATTGAATACAGGTGGCCTGCGAGCTGCACAACCAGGAGGTGCTGATCACTGAACTGATGCTGGAAAACGCGCTGCAGGGTCTCACCAATGCGGAGATTGCGGCCATGCTGTCCTGCATCACGTGCCAGCACAAGTCTGAGGCAAAGATGGATGAACGCATGAAGAAGGTCAGTCAGTGTATAGCTGACTGAGTGAGTAATTGAGTGGGTGAGGGAGGGATTTATTGAGTGAGTGAGTTGGTTGGGGAGTGAGTGATTGAACAGCTAAAAAAGAATACATGAGTGAAGTGAAATAAAACTGAATGTAACTATGTTCAGCTATACGAGCGCATCACGGGGGTGGCCGAACGCATCCAGACCATACAGAAGAACAATCAAGTTACGGACAGGGAAGACGATATCACGTTGTCGTTGAGAAACGGACTGATGCGTGTCGTGTACGAATGGGCCAGTGGCATGGTTGGTATGATGATGTTGATGTTGGTAATGATGATGATGATGATGATGATGATGATGATGATGATGATGATGATGATGATGATGATGGGGTGGTGTTGATGATGATGATGATGATTTGTTGTTGCTGTTGTTGTTGACGATGAAGATGTTGATTTGATGATGATTTTACTCTTGACAGCCATTTGCCGACATCATGCAGCTGACGGATGCGCAGGAGGGCAACATCGTTCGATGTATCCAACGTCTGGACGAGACTCTGCGTGACGTGCGGAATGCGGCTCGAATGGTGGGTGACACGGCGTTGGTGCAGTCGATGATGGACACGAGTACGGCGATTAAGAGGGACATAGTTTTCGCCGCCAGTCTGTGGACGCAGGATTGATATCTTACACATTGATTAAGACTGATATAGCAACGAAACAAATTGTGTCGCAACTAATTTTTAAAAGCTTTGAAGAACACGAAAATTCCATCGTCAGCTATGTTTTGCCCTGTGTAACGACAGCCACCAACAGTTGTCGTGTAGTTCAGGTCGGCAAATCATTTTCCACGCGACACGATTTATTTTATCCACTGAGTTGTCTAATCGGCTACAACCCCACATCATTATATTCTATGTCATGTGGGTTTGGTTTTTTTGTTGTTGGATACTTTTTGATTGTACAATCAATGAAATACGATTTTGTTGTTTTCGATTGCCGTACATTACACATTTGCTGTTATGGTGATTTGTACTGTGATCCCCACTTACTGAATGTCATGTCAGACAGTTTATATTATGTATCTTTAATATTTCGTTTATTATGTGTAATTTTCCGTCGCAATGTGCTCAATCAGTTGATGTAATTCTCTGTTTTGTTATTCCGTCGGTATGTTCCTTGTTTTGTTCGCCTTGCGATAATATATGGATAGATCCTTTAGTAAGTTGATAATCTCATTGCTGGGATCAAATCAAGAAGTATATTGATTTCGATTACGCATTTCATTATTGTCCACAACAATTGTGATACGCATTCATAATATGCATTCATTGCAAGGAAAAAACAATGTATTTTCATCTGTTGACATGGTTATGGAAATAGTTGAAGTATGGCGCAAGTCTTGTTTGGCTTGGATGTGAGTTGTACTGATGATTCATTGACGGTCACAACCAGGTGATAACAAGTAACGGGTAATACTGTTGATGCGTTGTTCATTACAGAAATAAACAGTTGATAGGAATGAAATTTAACTCATTTCTTTTTCTAATTCATAGAAAGTAATTGAAGAATATTAAATGTTCTGTTTATGATCTGAAAATTAGTGTTTAATTTCCGTAATCATACCAAGCTGGCTGGCTGTCAACTCATCAATCATAAATGTGGAAAGAAATCATTAATCAATTTATTATTAAATCAAACCCAGATTATAAAATCTTGATTGGTTTAGCCAGAAAATTGTGAACAGATGTATTTATATGTGGACATGAACAAACAAGCGTCAACACCGCCCTTGTACATAACTATCACCTTTGCCAACTTATACGGCCATACAATGGCTGATAAGCAAAGATGATTGAAGGCTCGCTTTTGAATAAACAGTGCCGTCATAACTAAATATTGAAAAACAAAATGTAAAGAAATTAATAATAAAAATATAAATTTTTAAATTGTAATTAAAAACGTAACATGACATTGTTACTGGTTGTAATGTTGGTGATTTGCGGCAGTGCGGCGCATCGGCTCAGGTTAGGGTGTTTTGATTGTTAAAAGCTCTCCAATATCTAGAAAAAAACTGTATATCCTATAAATAAGGCAACGCAACGTAAGAGAAATGGTGAGATTTCTCCCAAAAACTTACGCGCAACCTGTCACCTGCTATCATAATTTCAAAGATAAAGCGGAGACGTGTGATTCGGTCGTTTCAAAAAAAATTTTTGTTTCTAAAAGAAATAACTTAAAATTATTGAGTTATCCATCCAGAGACCAACCTTCCCTACCTCAATCAGCCCTGAAGTCGATAATCAAACAACATTTCGATTTACTAGAATTGAATACGGTATGGTTGACACCAGGTATATATTTCAGATCGGACATGCAAGGGATAAGTCCCGATTCGTACCGTCGTCTAGGTCCATTGCGATCGGCGGTACAGTACCTGCAGACTGGCAGAGTCCTGCCCACCAGACCGAGTGCAGAATCTGATGAACATCGCAATGACATCGATTCATTCACATCCGATTCACCTAATGATCACACTTCACATGAAATCTTATCTGAGGAATCTGACTTAGAAAGTAATGTGACCTCTATTGAGGAAGCAACGTCTGATTATGATGATGGGAGGAATGTGAAACCATTAAGACGACTGTACCTCACACCGTTGGGTATCAAGAATCGAATAAAACTGACTCAATTACATACCTGAGATGATGCAACTGGCAGCACAGAGGTGAGCATCGCTTGTAAAATATAAAGATTATAAATATTAACTTGGCTAAATCTGGCGTGTCAGCAGCCCTGTTGCTATAACTTAGCCTACATTGTAATCTTAGTGTATTTATTGTATTTCCACTTAACCTACTGGCCAGTTTATTCTCAATAAAATCGATGTCTAGGCATAAAGAAACTTGTCAATCAGCGCAGACCCAGAATACTTTCATTTTTTCATAAGTAAAAAAACGAATTGTCAGTGGTACCATTCAATAATTAGTGAGTTATTACATGTAGCAATTATGAAATATGAACAATTATGAGTTATTAGCAATTACTAATTATTTGAATTAAAATTATTAACAATTTTGACTGGTACATACCATTTGATAATTGAGTGAGTTCACGATGCGTCTGACATCGGCCGACGCCAGTGACTACATCGTCATGTACATAGCCAACTACTGGAATACATTCAACCATTCCATCGAGATCATTGACGAGAACACGGGTATGCTTCTCACATCCGATCGATTGATTGCGTCCGCACTCAGGTATTGCATATCAACGTATCAAACTTGTTTCAAACATTTGGACCAACTTGTATATCAACATGTCAAACTTTATAATACATCAAAGTTGGAGAATTTATCCCAAAAAATCTGACAGAAATTTACTTCCATTAATTTGTTCTCGGTTCTGGTTTCATAGTGTTTGATGACTGACATTGGTCGCCCCCAACTGAATTATGTATTTTATTTCTGCCCGTTTTTGTAGGCCTTTCACCACGTCGACAAAAAATCAGATGAAACATGTTCTTCTTGTAAAACAGTGGTCTTACGTGCTCATAAATGCGCTGATTCAGGCCGTCCAACTACAGCCATCATACGAATCAAACGATGAATCGTCTTCACTACTCAACGACACCATCTGCCCTGACCGTACTGCATCTGCGCAGACACATCAGGGTACGGTGGTCTACCACTGATCCCATTCTCATCGACCAGACACGCATCGTCTTTGTCGCTGATTCTGGTATGTTGAAAGACGATTCTTGTTATGAAGGTACATTGGATGAGGGAACATTTGATTACGCGTATGAAAATTTTCAAGAAGGATATTCGGTATATATAAATACCAAACATACATTTTGCAATTCTATTTTTTGTATCCAAACTGGATATTGGTTGATTATTTTAGTTCGAAGAAGCTGCGGTGAAACGGTAGTGGCCACGACTGAGCTTCATTTTCGTACCAACTCGCATGCATTCCCATCGTACAATAGCCATTGCCGATACTGGTGAGTGAGTGGGTGAGTGAGTGAGTGAGTGAGTGAGTGAGTGAGTGAGTGAGTGAGTGAGTGAGTGAGTGAGTGAGTCATTGAGTGAGTGAGTTGGTGAGTGAGTGAGTGAGTGAGTGAGTGAGTGAGTGAGTGAGTGAGTGAGTGAGTGAGTGAGTGAGTGAGTGAGTGAGTGAGTGAGTGAGTGAGTGAGTGAGTGAGTGAGTGAGTGAGTGAGTGAGTGAGTGAGTGAGTGAGTGAGTGAGTGAGTGAGTGAGTGAGTGAGTGAGTGAGTGAGTGAGTGAGTGAGTGAGTGAGTGAGTGAGTGAGTGAGTGAGTGAGTGCGTGAGTGAGTGAGTGAATGAGTGAGTGAGTGAGTGAGTGAGTGAGTGAGTGAGTGAGTGAGTGAGTGAGTGAGTCATTGAGTGAGTGAGTTAGTGAGTGAGTGAATGAGTGAGTGAGTGAGTGAGTGAGTGAGTGAGTGAGTGAGTGAGTGAGTGAGTGAGTGAGTGAGTGAGTGAGTGAGTGAGTGAGTGAGTGAGTGAGTGAGTGAGTGAGTGAGTGAGTAAGTGAGTGGATGAGTGAGTGAGTGAGTGAGTGAGTTAGTG
>OZ038447.1:10447866-10460366 GCA_964036265.1 Daptonema setosum
AATTTATGTCCGACGTCCTTTATAAGCCAACTTCCGTAACTCGTTGGCTTAGACGGTCACCAACGTCAAGTAAACCAGATTTTATTCTGGCTTTTTGGTAAGAATCCTTGTTCCCTAGTTAAGCTTTCTGTTGTGTTTACAATTACACTCGGTCACTTGTGGTGCCGTGCCAGTGAGCGCGCCGGAATGTGATCAGATAATGTAAATGTCGTCACCAAGGCGTATAAGAGATGTTTTTGATGCGGTCGGCTGTGAATGCAAGACTGTGCCTGTGCCAGTGTGAGAATCAGTGTGAGTTGGCCCTCAGTTGTCTAATTTCAGTGTAAGTTACTCTTTGACTTTTGTATTAATTGAACAAACTATGAAAAGTTTTATGAAAAGTCCGTTTTACATGTAAAAAATAAATGAACAGAAATCGAAACATGGCATCCGCTGTGGCAAATTGTTAATAGCACATTCGCAGAAATTATTATATTTGTTTCCACCAGTCCCGCACATCAATATAAAAAACACTTGTTTCCCCCGATTTATTGCTACCCAAAAAACAACATCAGCGACATAATTATCGTCCCACCCATAATTTCCATTTTGCGACCATTATTGCGCTACATCCCGGTGACGAAATCAATCAACTAATAGTAGTGGGGGGCCTTGGAACCAGGTAACTCGCGCAAACCAACGATGCGCAATCGATGACCTCGCCCGTCAGTTCGGCGTAATCACGCGGGTTTCGCGCAAGCTAGCGTACCTCTATCCAAGCACTAGCGGACGAGAGGGGGAGGGGAAAGTGGAATTCCCCCCTCTTTGGCAGTTTCAAAAAGTATAATTTGTTCCTTTAAAAGGTTTATGTAAAATAGCCTTCTTTCTGCCAATCCCCCCTCTTTGGAAAGATTCCCCTCCCTTTGGAGGTTTGACTCGTCCGCCTTAGTGTATCCAAGGTTATTACCCATTGAAACTTGAGGTTAACCTACTGTATATATCTTCGATCATCACTTCTACATTATCGTCATTCGATCATCACTGCATCGAACTGGGGTTTCACCCGTTGAAACTTTTTAAAGGCATTCGTCACCTTACTACAATAAAACCTCTCGATCACCCAAATATCGAACATTCGGACTTATATCAAATACTCAATAAACTTTGATCATAATTCTCGACATCCGCTCCGTAACTGATCTTTGCGAAGATTCCTTTTATTATAAAACTTGTTCTTTACACGGTCGTGCAAAAAAACTGTACTTTGAAGAATCATGAGTAATTCACGTTGACGCAAAGTATGTATAGTGCCGATCGCCCACGCTAACCCAAAATTGATTTGAATTGAAAAATAGAGAAAGTTATCACAATTCACCAAACTGACTGACTGATGGACTGACTGACTGACTGACTGACTGACTGACTGACTGACTGACTGACTGACTGACTGACTGACTGCATAACTGACTGACGGACGGACTGACTGAAGGACTGACTTCAGTCGCCGGTGTGCCACTCAACTGTATGGCGCCGCCACCCAAGTACGAAGACGTCATGTCCACGGCACCCCCGGATAATCCGCCTCCCTACCACCAGGAAATGAACACTTTTGTGGACACTTCCACGGATCTGCCAGTGGCGGATGATGATCAACGATCTGTGAATTCATCCACATGTGAACTTCAGACTTCCGATCGGAACAAAGACCGTAAAGAGGAACGGTCAGTGGTATCTGACACGTCAGATGGTACTGACAGCGACCATACATCGATGCCCGACTTGGTGTCGGTGAATAGTGAAATGGAATCGGTGACATGATTTGTTGTGGAATTAGTGGAATCAATGACATAATTGCTTGTACCGTTAACTATTTTGTCTCTAATTAATGTGCTGTTTCATTCGTTTTTTGTACAATGAACTGTGATACAAGTCATATACATTTCGAATGGATTGGGTTTATAATCTGTAGGCAAGAACAAACACACGGACTGCCTGACTGACTGATTGGATGACTGAATCATTCGATGATGCAGAGGAAATGTTGTGTCTACCAAATGGTACCGTCAAAACTGACTGGCTGGTTATCTGACTGACTGGCATTTCCTTTAATAAATAAAATGCAAATCAAACGCGAAGGCATCATTCAAGCATCCATTCGAGAATAATAAGAATAGATCATTATATGCTAGCAAATGTGGGTTTACTTCAATTGTATTATATTTTTTACAGCAAATAAAAGAGTGGAATCGAAATTGTATGACTTTGGCGTAACATTTACACATCCGCCATTGGCTTACACTTAGAATTTATGTTAAACAGATAAACGATGCTGTTTTGTATGCGAATGGTAGCGTTGCATTCTTGTATCAGCCTACCATATTCAAATCGAGAATTACTGTATCAGTTTTCCATTTATCGAATTTTAAATTTCGCCCGGAATTGTATTTCATTTCATTCGTTTTTCTTTTTATACTTTTCATCGACTGTAGCCGTCGATCGGCGGTCAATCAGTTGAATCTGGTATTTAGTACTGTCTCATAACTGAGGTCAGTCAAAACTATGGTCAGTTAGTCAGTCAGTCAGTCAGTCAGTCAGTCAGTCAGTCAGTCAGTCAGTCAGTCAGTCAGTCAGGCAATCTATTAGTCAGTCAGTCAGATAATCAGTCAATCAGTCAGTCAGTCAGTCAATCAGTCAGTTATTCAGTCAGTCAGTCCGTCAGTCATTCATCAAGTCAGTCAGTCAGTCGGTCAGCATGTCAGTCAGTCGATTAGTCCGTCAGTCAGTCAGTCAGTTAGTAAGTCAGTCAATCAGTCAGTCGGCCCACCCAAATTGTTCCAACCAATTATATGTGATATCTTCCTAATCTGCCAATCAAAAAAATTTTCTACTGTCCTTCGAATAAAACTTGCGCTGTAACACCTGTAACGCTTTGTTACAGCCGTTTGTTGCCGCTGCACAGTTATTTATGGAAACCTGCCGCTAGTGAACGTTGTTGTGAACGTTGTTTTGAGCTGAACACAACACAACCATCCGTCTCTCCCACAGCTTGGTTGCAACAGATTCGCGCAAAAACAACGTAAAGGCAAATCACATTTTAATGTTAAATCGCATTGATTTTTTTAAACTAAATCCCTAAATTCAAACTTGATTTTAATCAAAGGTAAACTAAAGTAAGTCAACTACAAGATTCAATGGCGTATTTCTCCTATAAATCCGCCATAAAGTCGTTACATCAACCGATCAGTGTTGCGCTGCGTTTTATGGTTTGTCGTTCGCTTTAAATTTGTTACCTTGCAACACGTTTTTATGAATTCGCGTGCAATGGAGCTGTCGCTCACTGCTGCGCTGGTTTTTATGTGGACGCTATGCGGGTAAAAACCCAATGGGTTCTGGTATGGGAAAACTAAATAACTGCCTTTTAGTAGCAACTTACACCATTTTACAGCCCTGTTGCAGTTGTTGAAGCGTTCTTTGTACGGGCAAATATGTACTATGCGTTCTTGGTGTCGCATTCCTAAAATAACCCCGTTCTAGTGGTACACATAACTTGCAACAATTGAAATTTACACACGTATGTGAAAACACTTTTAGTTTTTCTTTCCAGGGAAAACTTAAATCTTTTTAGCGGTTTTGTTTTTCAGAAAAGTCAAAAAAACACTGACCATATAAATCTCGTTTGTCCATCCAAGGATCAATTTCTACCTTCAATCCTCACTAGAAAAAGACACTCGTAATCAGTCGGGTGATAAGCCAAATTTAGAGCCGTCGTCCAGCTTAATTAGGCGTATCTGTTTAGGCGCCACTTCTACATCAAAAAGACCGCGGCAGCAGCCCGAAAGCAGGTGCCCTTAAAAATGGCGACTGGTCCACATGCGTGTTAACCTTTACATAATGTTTGTTTACTTCGTTGTGATTATAAACCGATCATTTCAAGCGGGCACTTGATTTGAGGACCGCGATTTGATACAATCGGAAGTCAAACCTTTGGGCCTGCCGTGTTAGTTTTTCAAAAAACACCGGATCTTGCAATCAGACTCGCAGTGAGTCAGTGAGCGAGTGTGTGAGTTAGCTAGTCAGTCAGTCAGACAGTCAATCAGACAGTATAATCAGTCAGTCAGACAGTCAATCATACAGTATAATCAGTCAGTCAGCCAGTCAATCAGTGTTATGTTCAAATGGATGCGGCTGTCGGGTACATGAAAACCGTCTGCCGGTTGTATTGCCGGTTGTATTGTCGTCTGTCTGTCACTCTGTCAAACAGACACTCCATAAATAATGTTATAATTCACTCGCTTAAACTATTTTATCGCTGCAATCACTGTTTTCTCGTCTTGTGAATTATTCACGTCTAGTTAATGGCAATTATCATGTAATAATTCCGAATGTCAATACAGAAGTGCATCTTGTTGTAATTATAATAACGCGTTTCGTGAATAATTTTCGGGTTACATCAAGCACTTTTTTAAACGGCAACAGGGCGTTGAAACCAGTCAGTCGAGTCGAAAACGAGTGTTTTGCTAAAATAAAATAAAACGTTATATTGTAGTTTATCGGTCGCAACGATGTAACTATCACTGCTCGCAAACAAATAGGTTGTCCCCACTTTTTATTGAAAAGTTTGATCTTGTGTGGTTGTAAATAAAATTACAGTATTGTGTTCTGCCAATACGTACGTGGTTTGTGTTGAACGTACAAGTGATCTGTGCATTTATCTAAAGTGTTCCGTTTCGCAACAATTACATGCAGTTTATGTATTATATGTGCACGCTATACATCGCTAACGATGACTGTTATACACGATACATTACAACAACATTTCCTAGTTAATTTTGAAAATAACGATTCGGTTAGAAATTCCACTGTGTAATTTTACTATAGCGATCATCGTTTAATTTATTGTTTCATTCAAGTCGTATGTATCCGTTTACACGAGTCAGTCTACATCGATTGCTCCTCACATAAACATTGATTGGTTTTAGTGGTGTAACGTTTATGTTAAGCTTGTCACCTAGCGAACAGAAATGAGCTGTTGTCTTAAGTGGATTGTGATGTGATTTTTGAGGTTTTTATTGTACAAAGCTGCAGTAATCCGAGTATGCATACTCGGTAAAGTGAGATGCATTTATATTATGGTAATAGTGTACAATATTACTTTTTCTCATTGTGTAAGTCAGTCAGTCAGTCAGTCAGTCAGTCAGTCAGTCAGTGAGTCAGTGAGTCAGTGAGTCAAAGATTCAATGAGTGGGTGAGTCAGTGAGTGATTCAGTCAGTCAGTCAGCCAGTCAGTCATTCAGTTCTCCAGTCAGTCAGACAGTATAGTCAGTCAGTCAGTCAGTCAGGCAGTCAGTCAGTCAGTCAGTCAGTCAGTCAGTCAGTCAGTCAGTCAGTCAGTCAGTCAGTCAGTCAGTCAGTCAGTCAGTCAGTCAGCCAGTCAGTCAGTTAGTCATTGTATACCTTAATCTCAACAGATGTTTATGATCATCAGCATATGTATGTAGATGTCACCGATGCCCATCCAGAATGTCGGTTTGCTTCACAGCGATGACCATGATTTTTCAATTGTGTAAGTCAGTCAGTCAGCCAGTACAGTCATTGTATACCATAATCTCAACAGATGTTTATGATCAACAACATATGTAGATCTCACCGATGCCAATCCAGAATGTCGGTTCTGTTCACAGCGATGGCGATGAATTTTCCATTGCGTAAGTGAATCAGTCAGTCAATCAGTCAGTCAGTCAGTCAGTCAGTTAGCCAGTCAGTCGATCAGTCAGTCAGTCAGTCAGTCGATCAGTCAATCATTCTTTAATCAGTCAGTCATTCAGTCATCGAGTCAGTCAAACAGTATAGTCAGTCAATCAGTCAGACAGTATAGTCAGTCAGTCAGTCATTGTATACCATAATCTCAACATATGTTTATGATCAACAGCATAGATCTCACCGATGCCCATCCAGAATGTCGGTTCGCTTCACAGCGATGGTGCCATGTAATCTGATCAACAGTCATTCGCATCCACACATGTTTTGCGCGGTATTAATTCACAAACACAAAAGTTTATAAGAATGAAACGAAGGGATGTCTCGAATATATTTACGACAAAAGTAATATATTATTTCCTAAATTTGGGAGTGTAACGTTTGATCAGTCCGTTCACGAAAATGATTTTAGCATTTTTTTTAATTGAGCGTTCTTATTAATTGTGAATGCGACCTTGAAAAGCATGAATATACAATAATGTATAATCTAACAATCGGTCGGATGTTTTTGTGTTTCCCATCCACGATGAGACTATCAAACACAACATGAATGTAAAAATAAAAAAACGTCAAAAAACGTGAAAATGTTTAGTAATGTCTCTTTTCAGTTAAAAGTCGTTGGTTTAGGCACACAATTTTCATAGTAAAATAAATGGTAAGGCGGGGAGTGGGGATTTACTAAAATAACCGTGTTAATTATTAAATAATTGATAAATAATTTTGTAATTAGTGCTTAGTTGGGTCACAATATAAACCCCCAACCATTTTTGAAATCTGTATTCAATAACTGAAACACTGTTCGATTGCCTGAGTCACAGAACTGACTATTGCATGTTTGTCCAGCAATGGAAAAAAAACATCCTGAAACAAGCTTTGCAATAGCAAGTTCGTAAAAAATTAAAGCGTTTTAAGTGCATGTAAGATTAAAGTGTTTTCATACTACATTGTATTGTGTTGTAATGTGTCTGCTTTACTGCTTTTCCACTTATGTTCAAGTTTGTTTGGTTAGTCAATAACTCGATCAGTCATGAGACCACAGCTTGTCTGTCATAACCCATCACCTCATCCCATTCTCTCAACTAAACAGTCAATCAATCAGCAGGCTATTACACTGTCCTGTAAATAGTTAGTTAACATTAAAACAGTAGATTTATTCACTCAATCGATCATTATTTCGCAATACCTCGTCAGACCAATAGGAGTCGAGCTGCCGGGGGCGGAGTCAATCGGTTGCTCGTTTCGGTCTGCGATTCCAGTGCTTAGTTCATGAATCATGATGTACATTGTACACATGTTCATTGTTATTGTTCATTACTTCACAAAAGTTGCGTATTAATACCCTTAATTTAATTCTCAAACTTTATTTACGGAAACTTTTTTTCTACGTGAAACAAATTCAATCTTTCAATTTATTTTTTTATGTTGACAATGAATATGCTTTGCAGTCTGCACCTCCTTTCTCAATGGAGAATCTTAGTCAAAAAATCATCATTAGAATCTCAGAATTCCCTTGTGAACTTTTCACAGCTAGTATTTCACCTAATAAACTCAGTGACTTTAATTTGGAATGTCAGTTTCTCACGATTTCATTTGACAACCCTCGAAACTGGTGACTGGTAGCGATTACGCTAGAAGAATATCAAAGTGTTGTATTCCGTATCGAGCTTTGATCTTTATCATTCAAATCTACGAGTTTCTCTTCTTGTCTTTTCTCCCTGAAGTCTGTATCTACCGAGTCAACCTGTTTTTTCTCTCGCGAAACCCGTGAACCAAAAAAGTGTCCCGCATGCGCACATGTACATACAAGATACAAAGCAACTGATTCGACACAACATTCGCATCGCACTTCGTTAGTTATCTGGTGGTGTTAGTATTTATCTGTCTTACGAATCAGACATTTATAAAGGCAGTGTGGCTAGTGGGTGCACTGGCGGACGAACCAAACCTTGAAAGGGAAGGGGAATTTTCCTGAAGAGAGAGGGAATTGGCAGTTTTGAGGCCATATCACCTACATACACCTTAGGAAAAAAACTGTATTCTTCAAACTCGCCAAAGAGGGGGTGGACTTCCACTTTACCCACCCCTTGTCATCCGCTAGTGGGTGGGTGACACGTCTTTGAAATACATACATGAACGTACATACATACATATGTAAACTAGCGGACGAGAAGGGGAGGGAAAAGTGGAATTCCCCCTCTTTGGCGATTTCAAAAAGTAGAACTTGTTCCCTTAGGTGTAGGTAAAATGACCTTTTTCTGCCAATTCCCCCGTCTTTGAAGAAATTCCCCTCCCTTTGGTGATTTTGCTTATCCGCCAGTGCATATGTACATAGGATACATGCGCTGGTTGTGATTAATTACCAGCAATTAAGATTCGTAGTGATCTGGTCAATTCTAAGCAACGTGCATAAAAAGATATCTCCTCAAAGGACGGACGAGTCAGTGATGTATAATTAAGTTGGGCAACCTCTATTTATATGTAGAGAGAATATTAAAAACAAGATTTCCCAGAGAGAAAAAACGGAAACACCGCCCCTTCCCAAAACGAATGATTCGCCCATTCTAAGGTAATTTATTCTACCCTCCAACTGATCCGCCTTTGCCTGATCCTAAAGACGGCATCCACCAGGTGCTGATACGAATGCGGTATTGAATTCAACGACTATGAAACATTCCCACGGCGATTAAATGGCTGATTTTATACGGCGATTAAATGGCAGTTGTCAATCAATCATGGATATAACGAGACGCAGTCACCTTTTTTAAAAAATTATCTGATCGGTTTTCATAGATTCTTATTAGAATAGAATACAACATAGAGTATACTTTTATTCATGGGTTGCATGTTACACCCGCTTTTTTAAGGCGACACCTCATGTGCGTGAACCTGTGACGTAAACTTAAGATGTAAACAGCTGAATATTTTTAATGCATAATGTTTTAGAAAACATTCAGTTGTTCTGAGTGATAATGAAATAACTCATTAAATTTTTAAGCAAACGTTTCCACCATGTGAATGCACCCAAGTTGCGATACCTCCAAGGCCAGCCAACCAGGTTCGCTCGCGGTATCACGTGATTGCTGAACACATTCAGTGGGCTGATTTCACAATAATTTGCAATGTTTTGTTTGCTTCAAATATTAGACCATTATATTTTCATGTTGAAAGTCAAACAAACGCGCCAAAAAACGTTTCATTCAAGTATTTTAGTACACTCATGTAAAGATAAAAATAAGTAAAAAATTCATGGAAGTTTTAAAAAAATCTAATGAATATGGAATGGATTGATCTGCGGTTTGTTTCATTTTAATAGGCACATTTTGCATCGAATAAAATAATACAAATATATTTCAATTTTTCAAAAACCTATGATTTAACCACGGATAAGATAAAATTTTCTACTGAAATTTCTTACAAACTGAAATTTTCTCACTCACCCCGCATTAACTGTTTTTTATCACATTTTTTAATACTAAGTTATAAAATTCTCCAAAGTTGTGTGTTTTTTTTTGGTCCACCCTGTGTGTATATCAAGGGATGGTTGTTGGTTTGGATCCAACCGTTCAGCGTTTTGTTATTGTTGACATAAAGGTAACGTTTATCACCGCCGATCACCAAGAGCGGCCCTGCATGGGCATCTGAAGCGGATAGAATAGTTGGTTCATTGTTAAAAACCACTTCGTTGAAAAAAATCTAACCGGAAGATTACATTTTACTGCTATAAAAACGCAAAGCGGCAATATTCTGCGGTGCGGAGTGAAAACAATAAGAAACAAAAACACATTGGTTTGGAGTTTGGACCGCGAATTGTCCTCGTCCACCAGCGCCAGATTGGGTAATGTCAACCACTGGCGGACGAGCCAATCATCCAAAGCGAGGGGGATTTTTCCCGAAGAGAGGGAATCACTGTAAAAACAAGTTCTATCTTTTTGGAATCATCAAAGAGGGGGAATTCCTTTTTTTCGTTCTTCCCTCGACCGCCGGTGATGTGAACACAACTTGACGACCAGCAAACAATGTACATATGTAGTTGCCGTTTTTATAGATTCAACACCAGCACTTAGTTCTACTGCCTTCCACCATACCTTTATGCTCACCATATTTTCGCGTACCATTCACAATTCGACGACACATTGCAAGGCTGAATCGTTATTTCGAATTCATTATCAGGCATCTGAGAATGCTACGATGGAGATGTCCATTTGTTGCCATTGTGCCTTTATACCACCACTTACAGTATGTAGCTCCATTCACGGTATGAATTATGTACAGTACGTATACATACCGGCAACACCATGTACTTGTTCACCATTCACGTATTCAACACACCATGTTTTACATACGTATGTATTACAGAGTGTAGCTAGTGTGAAACATCTCCGGGCGCCATCGTTGTATGCCACACATTCTGGCACATAGTGATTGATTAGTCAAATGTTGCCACGTTGTCGGGTGACGCTGAAAAACATACATATCATCATTGATTATTGTGCTCTTAACTTCATGAAATTTGCACCTCATACTTAGCTGGTTGCCTATTTTAATGGCAAATTTCACTAAATGCTTTTTATAATAATACTAAACCTGACGAATCGACATCGAGACATTAGTTAAAATTTACAAGTCATGAATAAACTAATTGAATATGTTGTATATGATAGAAACTTGGAATTATGAAAAAAAAACTTTTAGATGCTTTCTATTAATTATTTGTTCCTCCAGTGCTGGTTTTCCTTTTATATGAATGCTATTTATCCCCCGTTGTTGTGTGGGTGCGACTTTGACTAACAACCGGTCGGTTCTTTTCCCGAAATTGGTCGCAATTTAATGGCGCTTTTTCTAAAGGCAGTCTCTGTTCGTTGTTAGTCACTTACACAACATGTAAACATGTATTTACTAAAGGTTGTCACTTTGCGACATCTGGATTCATGGTTGCAAATTGTTTTATGGGTAGTGTCCTAAAATTAAACTGAATTTGTTTTATCACATAATCTGGAAGTCGGAACACTGCTAAGTTTTTGTTGTCAAAAGTTATATCATAATAAATAAACTTACAAAAGCAGCATCTTTCGCAGGTTTAATAAAAGTTGTACTAAATACTGAGAACGATTTGATGACGGGTGTACATGACACGGAATTCTATACGGATAGTTTATTTTGTTCTTTCAAATCGTTTTGTGCCTTCCATCTCATGTAAGGTTAGTGTTTTGCAAGACGAAATAAAAATATAGAAATATGAAAGAAACATGTCGTGTTATTATTCTTATCAGTGAATTTCTTAGTTTTTGACCATTGTTTCACCTATTAACGTTTTTCTTTTAGGCGTCTGGTCTCGACGCCCCTGATAAAACTTTAAAATTATTGAACAAGCATATTTGCTACACTTATAATGTACAGTAAAGCCCGCATGCAACTCTGTTGACACCATATTTTAACAAGTATAGCATGGGGTGATGATTACTGATGTGCGTGTTAACGCTGGTTGTCTGATGCTTTATTATCAGACGTTTTGGGCAATACTTTTGCTTGCAGAAACAACATACGGGCTTTACAGTACATCCGATTGGTCATGATTATTATACCAAATAAGATTTTTAAGTTATTCCCGCTACAATCTACAGTACGCTTTCTATTCTACATAGATTCCTGTTATCTACTCATTCACTTACTTAATATTCATTGCAACATACGCCCTTTTGGGTAAAGCACACTTTGCATACAGTTGCCAGACCACCATATAAAGTGGCTGTTGTCCACGATTACAATCAGTTCTTCAACTCGGCATATAGCCCATCTTTCTTATAAAGCTAAAGTCGATTATTTTATTAGTGACTCTTTCCGTGTCAGGCCGGACAATTTCTACTTGTATTCTTGATTTATTATTTAACCCGACGAATGGACGATGAAACATCCGATGCAAAATGTCCCTGTGCTCGCACAAAATGAGCCAAAATGGAATAGTCGATTTTTGATAGTCGAATAAAACGCACTTTTTCATTAACTTTTTCTATTTTTTTCAAATAATAAAAGTACTGTTTCACATCAGTTGGGTATCAATCAACCGTTCATCCCAGTCCCCTATTATTTGTCATTGTTATCAGTAGCTTGTATTATGGGTCAAGTACATAAAACATTTTTTATCTTAGCTTTTCTAGTACATTGACTGACGTTGATTGTTGCCGACGCCTTGTCGCCAGTAACCATTTATAAAAAGTTTTAACTTAGTTTCCAGACGATTACTGATACAAAGGTGGGATGGCGACTCTGACCCCCATATCACAGAAACTTTTGGTATTGGGTGCCTAAATTGGTGCATCTTTATGCAAAACCTTGAAGTTCTATAACTCTCGATTTAATCGGTTAAATATAAAAAAACTTTTCTTCAGATGAAAGTTCGTTTTTTTCCTCATAATGCAATCACGAAAAACTCAAAGTAAAAACATTTAATTGGATAGAAAACATGCATTTTATAACGCACTCAGTTTTCGCTCCGAGACCAGGTGCCAAAGGACGCATTTGTCATAAGCAGCAGTGCATAAAGTTTTGCCATACCATTTTCAATGCATTATATTGTGTTTGTTTTGAGTTTCTTATTTTTCTCATGTGTAAAAATAGACGATCTCACCTCTGAACAAAAGTTTTCAAATTAAAACCAATTCTCACGTGAGTTATAGAACTTCAAAGTTTTCTTGCATACAGATGCACCAATTTAGGCAGCCAATGCCAAAAGTTTCTGTGATATGGGGGTCAGAGTCTTCAGAACA
>OZ038447.1:10462370-10522370 GCA_964036265.1 Daptonema setosum
AGCAATTCAACACGATATTCGTTGACTTTGGTAGTTTCTCCATTATTTCGAGCTACACTGAACCAACTCCAATAATTCTATTTTTAAATGAAGAAAGAAAACGCACTCTTTAATTTGATACCAAATTTTTTTGAATACGTCCAGTTTAGGTCGTTATAATTCAAGAAACTAATACTGCATCGACAGATTTGCGCTACTGGAACGATTTACTGGAACAGTATTTCATTGGCGACTAAATGTTATTTAAAAAAAATCGTGTCGGTGATCTGGTTTACAATGAACTGCCTCGAAACGAAACGAACACGCTAAAAAACTTCCTTTCGCCTTTTTAAACCGTTTTTCATCAGGCGTACGCGTAATCAACCAATGACTAAAAGTGAAATGCGATATAAAACTGAAATCTATTCAAAAACCCCGTATTAACAGTTTTCAGCACGATTCTACTAACCAACATATTATTTGTCATCATGACATTATTAACTTTCGGATGTATTCGTTAGTTGTTTTTATGCAACTTAATTTTTCATTTCTGCTCGGTTTAAAACACATCCGCTTACCCAAATGAAATGGGAACTTCATTTGCTTACTCACTCACTCACTCACTTGCTCACTCACTCACCCACTCACTCACTCACTCACTCATCCAACATCTCATTCCTCATTCACCCAGTCGCTCATTACCTAGGAAAGAGGAAAGGGGCTCTCCCATCAATGGATCCCAACATGAAATCCACGAAAATACCCAGTCGTAAAAAAGAAGCTAAAACTGGTCCTGCACTTCAAACAAAAATGAAAACATGTTATTTAATCAAAGCATTCACTCACTAACTCACTCACTCACTCACTCACTCACTCACTCACTCACTCACCTCTGGTTTTCAGTGAAACAGTCCAACGAGCCGAATCTACCAACTACCCGAACAGAGGAGCCCGTATTTTTGACGATGAAAGATCCAACGGAATGTCTTTGAATCACGACTATAAAAACCACGTTTTCCAGTGTTATGCTTTTGTGGGACCTTTTCAGTCATAGCGCATTCAAACCAATACAAAAAATTTAACTGGTCCTTCTAATACTTTTCGACAAGAAAATATAAACCAGCTTGAACTTGTGCTTGCTATAGAATATTATAAGTCGATTATGTGACATTGAACAAGTACAAAGATCATTGAACAGCTACTCAACTACACTAGTTTTTTGTATTTAATTTTTGCCATTGAATAAAACACGTCAGTGTTTTTTCAAACTTCATCTGAAATATGTATGTCTCTAAGAATATACACACAGCTGATAAATTATATCAATCGTGGATGATATGATAATGAACACCGAGAAACGTGTTTTGTGACAAACATTCGTTCATTTATTTTAATAATAAAAATTACATGTAAATCAATATAAATCAATACGTTGTAAATTAAAATGCGTGGTAATAACTTGAATAAGGTTGTTTTTAATTATAAAAAATCTCATACAGATTTCCTTCATATGTACGTTGAGCACTGAACACGCAATACCGAAGAGAATAAAGATTGTTATACTCGATGATGGAGAGGCAATTTTCATAAAACAGTATCATTCAATACATCACAAAAAATTAAAAAACTTGTTTGAATGTTGCATTTTTTATGTTGAAACATGTATAAATTTTGCGATTTTATAGAAAACATGAATAACAGTTGCATTGTAATAAAAAAGTAAAAAAATTCAACATCGATGTTCAAATAATTCTGACCGAGGCAACCCAACAATAACCTACCTTCAAATATTATTGTTGCAATAAATCATCGAAAAGCTTCTTGAATAAATACATTTTATGAAATACGACTTCACTTACGTGATTGCATATGCAGCGATGCAAAAAACAATTCAGGGAATGCGTGTTAATGAAACTCATCAAAAGTTTATTCACAAGCAATATCATGACATAGTTGCAATATTTCTGGGATGGAATTAACATCCGGTAACTATTTTTTGTGATATAAACAATATTACAGAATTTCAACGCAATTATAGATCGGAAGCCATTCACATTCCAAGGGTCTTGTTTTTAGTCTCACCACTATAATTCATCGGAGGGAGACATTTCACAAAACATCACTAAAATACCTCTCATTCTCCTGTATATGTACACATATGAGAAGCAATGACTGAAAAATTAGAAAATGCAAAAATTTGAAAATTATAATTTTTCTATGTGATTGAACATGGTTCACAAGCGTTGCGACGACAGCGATCTCTGTGATGAAATGGCGGTCGTATCAAACAGTTTGTCGAAGTACTCGTTCTGACGGGCCACTGCTTCGGCGGCATCTTCGGCATCGTAAAGGTAGTGCCACGATCCACGACGTTGCGAGTCGTTCATGTTGTTCATTTCAACACCATCACCACCTGAAGGTGAGTGAGTGAGTGTGTGAGTGAGAGAATGAGTGAGTGACTGATTGACTGAGTGAGTGAGCGAGTGAGTGAGTGAGTAAGTGAGTGAGTGAGTGAGTGAGTGAGTGAGTGAGTGAGTGAGTGAGTGAGTGAGTGAGTGAGTGAGTGAGTGAGTGAGTGAGTGAGTGAGTGAGTGAGTGAGTGAGTGAGTGAGTGAGTGAGTGAGTGAGTGAGTGAGTGAGTGAGTGAGTGAGTGAGTGAGTGAGTGAGTGAGTGAGTGAGTGAGTGAGTGAGTGAGTGAGTGAGTGAGTGAGTGAGTGAGTGAGTGAGTGAGTGAGTGAGTGAGTGAGTGAGTGAGTGAGTGAGTGAGTGAGTGAGTGAGTGAGTGAGTGAGTGAGTGAGTGAGTGAGTGAGTGAGTGAGTGAGTGAGTGAGTGAGTGAAGGAGTTGCACGACAGAAAACGTTTTGTGTGTTGCACGTTCAAAACAAGTAACTTTTTGGAGAACGTAAGACTTAGCTGGGTTGCAAAGATTGTCAGTACAAGTGGTGTAATGTTGTTTTATCTATTTTGTATCCTAAAAGTGAATGTATAAGTGCAAGGGCAAGTCTACGATTGCTCATGGAACGGCACATTCAAAGATCAACCTATTGGATCAGTGAAACACATTCAAACTGTAGCCCATTATGAGATTGTGATAAAACTGAAAGCGCAGTATGTCACTAAGTGGCTGTGAACTTTTGTAAAACTCAAAAGCCGGGAACTCACCATCTGTATGATAAAAAGTGATATGTCATTTTACTCGCTCATGTAAACCGTTAACCAATAAATCAACCAAACATTCGGTTGGTTTTCCATATAAAATTCTAGTCATTTATGAAGTCAAGAATAATCTCAGTCAGTCAGTCAGTCAGTCAGTCAGTCAGTCAGTCAGTCAGTCAGTCAGTCAGTCAGTCAGTCAGTCAGTCAGTCAGTCAGTCAGTCAGTCAGTCAGTCAGTCAGTCAGTCAGTCAATCAGTCAGTCAGTCAGTCAACCTTCACTGGCGTTGTCATCATGCCGTTGTTTGCGTTCGGGACTGCCAGTCAAATTTGTAGTCAGTTCCTGGAACTTTGTTGTGAACATGTCGATCGCATTGTTCATCATGGGTTCGCCACCTAAAATATGTATGTTTATAAAGCTTGGTCAAGGCATCTTGACACTAGAATGTACTTCTGACAACCTTTACCAAAATATTCTTGAAATGTTGTTCAGATCTGAAGTAAATAGCCGAAAAATTTTCCCGACGATCAAAAGCGCGCCGAAATTTGATTGCATCAAATCTATTTTTTACATACGGTACAAACAGTTTTTAATACTCCGGTTAAAAGATACGAACGACTTCAATACGCATGCAGTAAGTACATAAGTGGATAACTGAACCAATTGAAGAAAGTATAAACTCAGTGTTGTAAGAATAACTTGTTTCAACTGAACAGAGGTGATACTGATAATACAATAGATAACCAAGTGGATGAACCGAATGGAAAAACATGAGTTGACCGTGACATAAATGATATAAACCCTGACTACATCAAGGGACGGCCGCTAGGCCGTTCCCTTAATATAGCTATATCCCCGTGCAGTCATTCAGACCAAGTACCTGAACGTCTTCTAAAGTTGTCGAATGTTAGCGATCGGTTTCTAAAGGGCCATCGGCGGGCTGTAACGGCCGATCCACAGTCATTCACTCGATCACTCAGGATAAATCTTCATTTACACTAGTTCTAGATTTTAGTCACATCAATCGAAATAAACAATATGGTTCTTTTTAACACAAGTTATACAACGGGTACAAACTAAAGGAGTACATAGATGCTGACAGGTAAAAAAAACTAAAATATAGGGTTTTTGGCGCACCATATGTATCTTTCATTACTTGAAATAAGTAATATACTCACTATAGAGTATGTACATATATACATATGTAGTTCCATCATAACCGCTTGAGCCCTTTGTGGCAGTTTTTTCTAAATGTGATCATAATCTTACGCATTTTCATTTCATTTCAATTCAATCGCAACTTGTTACATAGTTAGTTAGTAAGTTACTTATGTATGTGATTTAACCTGAGCTCGTATTGCTGCCCATGGTATTTGATCTGGGTCTGTATGGACACTGAGTGGCTGGACTGCCTGATCGACTGCCTCCAGCCGTGGCCTCCTGATGATGCGTGTGCTCACGTTCGATTTTGAGCGCGTGCTCATAACCTAATGAGTGAGTGAGTGAGTGAGTGAGTGAGTGAGTGAGTGAGTGAGTGAGTGAGTGAGTGAGTGAGTGAGTGAGTGAGTGAGTGAGTGAGTGAGTGAGTGAGTGAGTGAGTGAGTGAGTGAGTGAGTGAGTGAGTGAGTGAGTGAGTGAGTGAGTGAGTGAGTGAGTGAGTGAGTGAGTGAGTGAGTGAGTGAGTGAGTGAGTGAGTGAGTGAGTGAGTGAGTGAGTGAGTGAGTGAGTGAGTGAGTGAGTGAGTGAGTGATTGTGTCAGTGTATCTATCAATTTACAAGAAATGTGTCTAACCTGGACAGTGGTCATAGGGTTTTCCTTGTGTTCGTTTACATATTGGGCGCAGAAGATCTGATAGTGAAAATGATGACCATCATAAACTGACCACTATATATAAATGACTGATAACTGCTTGACTGACTGACTGCGTGTTACCAACCGTCCGCATTTGTGGATTCTTTCTTGACAGTTTGTCAAATACGCGATCACAGAGTTTGATACATCCGGTTCCTTGACGACCTTGCATGCGAATCCAGGTCACCCTGTAGGTTGAGGTGAACAAATCAAGTTATATTCTAAATGACGATTTCAGCCAAATAATCCGTCAGTCAGTCAGTCAGTCAGTCAGTCAGTCAGTCAGTCAGTCAGTCAGTCAGTCAGTCAGTCAGTCAGTCAGTCAGTCAGTCGTTCAGTCACCGACCTTAGTGCTCTTTTCTCGACAATGGTGAGTGTTCGATCGAGCAGTGACAGCTCACTGACCTTACCGTAAGGCTCTGCCTTCTTCATGCTGTTTACCCTGGATGCCCGTCCGTTCGAATTTCGTGCTGCCAGCTTTGCTTTTCTAGCGTCTGCTTCTTGCTGCATCAATTTGCCTGAAATTTCAAGGTTGTAATAAAATTCATCGATGATTTAAATCGCTAATTTTCACATTTCATCAGAAACGTTAATAATGTGGGCGCAGATTTTGTGTGCCGAGCTTCGATCGTTGAGCATGAATGGAAACTCTTTTTAAGCTCTGTTATTCAACACACTAACTAAAACAGCAAATGCGCAGTGAATAAGAACAATCGTTAAATGATTTTTTTGGTTCAGTTAGTGAACGTACATATATTCGAAGAAGACACATTAAAACAGACGTAATGTCAAGGAACCTCCGACTCGTAAAGTGAAGATACTCTGTTCTGATTACATGGTATGGAGCGTAATGCGATGGTCGGCCAGTATAATGGTATTTATACGGGCAATGGCATACAGGTCCCGGGCATTCGCGTATAATGGCCCGCCGAATGGCAAGTCTGTACTGGAAGGCAATCCGGAATGGAATGGAAATGGGCATGTGTTTCGGTAAACTAAGGTTCGACGTCTTCAGACTCAGTGAAGATGTGAAACAAAATGATAAAATACTGCATTACCATTTATAATACCGTGCAATAATCAACTACGTTCGGAGGATGCACTTTTTGTAGAATTGGTTTTTATGATGAACTGAAAGGTGATTGCATTTGTAGTATGATACTGAGACGCTACCTGCAATTGACAGCTGTTTACAATCATATATGTATTTTTAGCAAGAGTGTGTGATGAAAAGCGATCTTCTAAGCAGCATACTTCGCACTTAGTATAGTTTTGCTCAAAACAATGTTCTAAAACAGTGAAGGACAACGGAAATTGTGGTAATGGTGGCAAGAGCCACAGCCAAGCTCATGGGATACCCCATTGAACATACCATAAGTATGGACTTGTAGTATGTTTTCTAGCCTCAGCTATGCAGTAACTAACGTCGGGTCCTCTTTTATAGTGTTTTATGTACATTTTACGTAACATAAACACTGAGGTCGGTTGGTTTCTTCGTTCAATGTTTATGAGACTTAGGAAATTGACTGCAAAAGTACGATCCACAAACATACTTACTTCTGAGTAAACAAATAAACATTAACAATGTGATGCATGAAATTCAATATCCTAAATGTTACGTGGCACTCGGAAACTAAGTGAACGCGACACAGTCGATTAGCCGGTCCGTTAATAAAAAGAGGGAACTGGAAAGCTGTGATCAGGCAATAAAAGACAGATTGATTAGGATTGCAACAACAACAACAACAACAACAACAACAACAACAACAACAACAACAACAACAACAACAACAACAACAACAACAACAACAACAACAACAACAACAACAACAAACAACGTGATAAGAATTCCAACATGAACCAAACCGGATCAAAACAACCAACATAGTCATGAAAACAGTGGAATTCGAGGAGCGAAACAATGCCATTGGGTGCAATAACCCGACCCAAAACAACGGATCACATTGATAGTGTCTTCTTCGTTCGAACGGGTTCAGTTCAGTCAGACAACACCGAATGATTCCCAATTGAGACCTTTCGAAATGGTCAGTCAACTTGATCCTCATCTCCAAGTTTTTCGCAGCTTCTTTTTCAAAATTTTATGATATTTTCAAACTGAAGAAGCAAAAGTGATTCATTTGATTAAAAGAAGCCAAACGGTTTTTGGCGGCGCGTGGCTGCAAAATCGTACAATTCTCTTGACAAACGCATCAAATCAGAATCCGGGTCATGTTTGGTGGTATGTTTGCATGTAATCCAGCACCAAATGTCGCGGTACATTATCTGCTGGCATACGAATTATTGATATTGGACACTCGTCGGCCGAGTCAGGAGTAGCCGAATTGTAAACCAATGAACAAATGGAGAAAATACCAAAGCATTTATGAAACAACCATTCTAACAGTTTTGGTATGGATAAATGGTTCTACAGCTACCGAGCGGCATTAAAATGCTTAATCGCTTGTTGACCATTACTATTATGGTCAATGTTTTGCCAACTATTCTCTACAATGGATCATAACGACAATAACATCTAAAAATAGCCAGCAGTGTACGACTGATGGTTTGCGATTGTATTATTTGACCGAATAATTGACTTAACTAGAACTTAACCGGTTTATGAGATTGACTAAATTACTAATTACTGCTGAATACGTTTGCGAATTTTTTGCCAAACTCATTAAATTGAAGCGAAAACAGGTTAAAATTAGAATGATTCAATGCAGTTTCACTCAATACAACACGCTAATTTATAGTAAACAGGTACCCATTGGGTAATAATAACAAATACGTTTTTTTCATTCAAGGACATTCATAATAAAATAATCATTCAAAACGACACGTACATGTAGAATATTTACAAGGAATGTAACTATTTATGCAATATAAAGAAGCAATGACTGTTCTTTGAGTACTCAGGCATAAATTTGAGTACTATGCAAAGTACTCATGCATTACAAACATGCCACAATTTGCAGCCACACCCTTGGCTAATCAGCTTCGGACACTCATAAACTTCCATCAATATGACAAAGACCAACTGAAGGTTAATCGTGAGGAAAACTGACCTGATTTGAGGCGGTCATACATGGTAGAGAGAATGGCATGCATGTTGTACGGCATGATTGTTGTTGTTGTTGTTGTTGTTGTTGTTGTTGTTGTTGTTGTTGTTGTTGTTGTTATTGTTGTTATTGTTGTTGTTGTTGTTGTTATATTTTATTGGAATGGGATATCATTCGATCAATTGTGATACTCTGAAATGTAAAAACAAGAATTTTACGTGTGTACGCTTTTATTACGGTAAACATGTTTTCCGTTAAACCCAGATGAGATGAAAATAGAAAAGAGACGCGAAGTAAGCCTGTTGTGATTACGCGTTTGTTTTAATGCTTGTTTATTGTTTGACGCAATAAACAGACATTTGAAGCCATCGTCAATAATTATAAAGTTCGCGTTACACACCAATCTAAACCAGGAAATTATTTTAGTAAGAAATATAACGCATGAAAGATTTGAGCATCTTCTTAAGCTAAGATGCACCCACACACTTGTTTGGTCAGTCAAATATAAATCAGTCAAACGAGCTCCCAACAAAATAGCTCAAGCGAACGTAGTGTAATTAGGCAACTTTAAAATAGCTCAAAAAATGATTTCTGATTACTTTCAAACCACAATTATTAGTACGACACAGTGAAACAAATCAAAAATTTCAACTACACTACTCCAAATCCTGAAAGCTCCAGCTGGCAAACCTATTTACTCGAAAGGAACTATGGACCAGTGTTGTATTGACATTATTGATATGAGCTCCAGACCTGCTTAGCGACAATGGTAGGGAGTTTGTAAATTCTACGGTCTCTGAACTTCTACGCGATGATCTGGGCTACTCTGTGGCTCTACGGTGATATTTTATGATGGCATACAAAAACATGCTCTCCTAACAACACGCAATAAACATATACCCTGTACTGCTGTCACACGTAAGCCTTGGCAAATCCGGGACATTGTACGCGTACGCCGTGTCGCACGCACGCCTACGACATACATAACTGATCGGTAGGGAGAACAGCTAAAACAAATGACCAAGTTATTGGTTGTCTTGATTCGTAGTTGTGTATTATATGTGCTGTCCTATCTTACAACCACAGTACATACTTTATTATTATCCAGGACATTTCGAATGGGTGTATGGTGTCTTAAGATCGGATCACGTACATACGTGCATGCCAGACTGTAAGGTGATATACCATGTAAGGTGCCTTATACATGTAGGGCGGCAGGGTGATATGGTGTTATGTACTTACGGTAGGGCCATCTGTTATATAAAGTCTGACAGTCGCTATCCTGGATGCAGAGCCTAAAAATCAACAAATCGAAAATAACTTTTTGAAACATTTTTTTGAAACATTCCCTTTAAATCGAGCGGGTGTGTGATACTGATGTTACTTCTACTAAATATAAAAAAGCCAGTAAAAATTTGGCAGCTGTCGGGTGATGTTTTATGGAACTCAGGGCTTTGGGCATGGGGTATCTAATCAATCTCTGGCAGCCATCTATCCAGACTATGCCAGGAATTACTTATACTACTGTATGTGATGGCACATGTGATGGAACGCTGACATGAGTATCGTATAACCTTGTTCTTATGATCCAGTAAATTTTGTCAGCTGTCTAATGATGTTTTATTGAACTCTGCTCAAATTTGTAAGGATATACGGGTGGTGGATAGGGGCAAGAAGAGAGAAGGGGTATCTGGTCAGTCTGTGACAGCCATCCATTCGGACTATGTATGCCATGAATAACTTATACTACAGTATAGGATGACACACGTGGTGGAACGCTGACACGTGTATGTATCGTATAACATTCATGGCACGTTGACACATTCGTAGAAAGAGAGAAAGGAAATTCACTTTTGTAAAGTCGTGCACAACTTACCATGCCTTATTTTTTGTAGGATAATACTTGGAGGAGAAAAAAATTCGTTATCGACATCCATATAAATGTTTTATCTGATGTACAGCTACGCTTTTTTGTTATTACGGTCATCCAAGCTCATAAACAACTCCACTCGTAAACAACCGTATCCCAAAACACTAAACACATCAGTTTAAAATGTTTTTGTTGACACCAACATTCGATTAGAGTTGCCGAAATGCAGAGCAAATGGATTGAATTGGGTAGAAGTGATCAGTGGTAAACATAGGATGGATCACATGATCTGTTGTCATCAGCAGGTGTAAATTGGCTTCGTAAACAATAAACAATCAATGCAATTAATCGATTTTTCTAATAGTACATATGCTGACAGTATCCAACGATAGTACTGAATAAAATATAGGTCAATTTTTTTCGGTGTACAGATAGCAACAGCAAAGGATTTTGTGGCTTGGCTAGCCAAGCCAGGCCGATTTATCGATCACGGGTCACGGTTGATTACAGATCAAACATCAGAACTTTTTACGAGTTTCTTGTTTCTTAGTAATAAAAATTTTGGTGTGAAGCGTTCCACTGTTCAGGCACCTGTAAATCACATGATCTGTGGACATCAGCAGGTGAAAATAGGTTTCGTGTGCAATAAACAATCAATAGAACAGTTTTTCACACTAGAGAACAGACGGTATCCAACGATGATTCGGATTAACAAAAAATTAGCCTCCGAAACAAGCCAAGCCAAGCCAGTTCAGGTTCATCAGTCACGTATCACGGTTGATTACGAATTCATTCAGACATATGTAGTTTATTTTGAGACTTTTTTCTGTCAGAAATGTTAGTGGAAGCCGTTTCACAGCCATCAAATGTTCAAGCATTTGTAAAAAATCTCTAGTTTCAATTGGTAGAGACATTTATAATAAATAATATGCAATTTGATTATGTTTAGTTTTTTCATCCATTAATAAATCTTACACAGGTCTGGGAAACAAACTTTTGACTCTAGTGAATTGAGAATGCAAGCACCTGTATGAAGTACCATAGCGTACAAGCTGGTACATACTTGGCGCAGGTACATAAAGTACCAATGGTACCAGTTGGATTTGGCATATGAAGCAATGGCATACTTACATATATACAGTATACTGTATAAGTAAATGATCCAGCGGGATGGATGGTTGTTGAGAGCAACCATATTAGATGTGCCATTGAACCCAGCTCGGAGTTTGGGGTCAGCCGGCGTTATTGAACCTGTGCCAAATGGCATCATGCCTTCGAATTTGGCACCAATAAGCCATTTTGAGCATTTTTTTGTTTGAAATTGTTTCAGAACCATGCGTTCTCACTGTGAGGAAAAGTGCTTTTCCCTTTGAACAATTTGCTGGTGGGCAAGCGGTTATATAGCTCGATCAAGGTACATATCTTGTTACAAAAATTATTATTTTTTAATTCAATAAGCAGACATGCAGTGAATAAAGGTGCATGTCCGTATGTTGTCTAATTGTCATGACCGAAGTTTGAGCGCGGGCCAAAAGCAAATTTGAATCCTGGGTAACAAAAAACTCTGACCAAACTATATGAATTACGACAGGTGATTGTCGTCTATTTGTACGGGTAAATTGTTTACGTGAAGCGCTAACTCATTAGGCAGCAGCAACTTGCATACTTGCTTCGTACCATGTGATAAAGGATTAGTAGTTAATAACTTTCGGGCTGCCAAGTTGGATGTGAATTCAGAAACAGAATGGAATAACTAAGGAAGGTTGTTTAATCCTTTTTGCTCACTTTCAGGGCCTCGTGTCCGTTGATTGAGTTTTGCTAAAAATGGTTACACCTGGCAGTAATTGCATGATGTTGTTTACATAACAGGTTATTTTTAGTAAAGCCGGTTATGATTAGTGGTTGGGTGGACAATGGTTACGGTCTCACTGGTTGTGGTCTGCCACGGTGAAGACACAATTTGGCATAAAAATGGGTTTACAATAAATAAAAGTGCAACAATTATATTTGCCGGTATAATATGAATATTCTTATAAACCAGTAAAACTACGTATGTACAGTATGTCGAACTCAAGCATCATGGATGAAACACCCGACATCTGAATGAAAACTAATGAACAGGACGAATCATTGTACCTCAGCGTCAATATGTAGATAAATGAATTGCACCACTAATTGAATAAAATAATAGGAACAATCAAATTCATTACTGAATTAAAACATACATATATAACGAGATACTAGTTCACATTAACCCGAATCCAGATAAACTTGGCTCATTGGGCAGTGAGGCCGCAGCTATAAAACCGTTGGATTCGGGATGCATCGATCGTTAACGATTCGTAACTGCATACATTCATTGAAGGTCATTAATTACGAGCTAAATTGGCCCAATCCAGTCCACTGGCGGACCAGCCAAATCTCCGAAGGGATGGGGAAAATCACCAAAGTGGGGGAATAGACAGTTTACAGATCATTTTATCTACACCCTATTCACACCTTAGGAACAAATTTTGTTTCTTGAAACTGCCAAAGAGAGATGATTCCGTCTTTCTCTTCCTACCTCGTCCGCTAGTGGTCCAGTCCATGGTAACTGTTATTGATAATACCACAATGCTCATACAAAACGTTATATTTATATCGAACTGTCACAATCTTAAAATTTTGTAGACGTGAAATATTCACGAGGTAACAGAATGAAAAAATATCAAGTGAGTGAATTGAGTGAATATGGTATGATTGCGAAAAACTGTTGGAAAAGTCATGATTAACGATCTGAAGAATCGTCGATTTGAATGAATCACACATGCATGTGCTCGGCACAGCTTATATGCCAATGGCAGCTATGACGTCTTTGATTACAAAAATAGCAGCAAAGTGTTAATTCAGGGAAATGAAGGGCGTGACTCATGTGAGATGAGTGGTGAAAGGGCACCAACATGAAATGATCAATCAAATGATACAAAAGTTTGCATCCAATAATAATACAAGTTGGCATTTACACCTCCATCTGACTCATCCAAATATGACAGCCCGTTCCGTCGTTACTCAATAAACTCATTATTATGAGCAACAGACATGGGTGACAAAGTCTATGTAGCAGACAAACTTTAGTATTCTTCATCATGTATATTTATAATACATCAGACGTAGAAGAAACTTTGTAACAAGATGGATTGTATCAGTCGAGAATGTATAGAAATCAAATTGGAACTTTTCTGCATGCTCTTGTGGTCTCTGTTCTGATGTGACTCATGCATATGGTAGGTTATTTAAAAGTTCAAAGTTCAATCGTTTCTTTGTAATATAAAAGCATTAAAGTTGAAAAAATTGATACGAATTTCTAAGTTCAGAAATAAAGTTCAGAAATAAAAATCAAAATCGTTTGTGACTTTTACTTCCATGCATCTTTATGATTATTTTGGTACGTACAGATTTCATTTCTGGAATCAAATACACGTCATATTCTTGTTCAAACATCTCACAACCAGATCATGACATGATCCAACCCGATTATCAGTCACAATCGGATCAATATTTCGGCATCACAAAACGGCAGCTGCGTAAATGCATAGACTTATTTTCGGCACATTGATAAACGATGGATGTTATTGTGGGCACCCACGCTTTTACCAGTCTATTTCGGTTTGACACCTGTTGGAATATCTGTATTGATAATCCAGTTATAACCATACCTGTCCCAGCTGTGGGTTTTTAGCCACAGTCCGGGGGGGTAGACTGTGGCTAAAAAACGGACTTATCTTAAATGATTCTGTGGTTAAACGGTAATGTGGCTACAGAGGAATCGGACTGTGCTTAATGGTACTGTGGCTAAACGGTACTGTGGCTGAAGAGGAATCGGACTGTGCCTAAAAGCACTCACGTCCACAGTCTACCCCCCCGGACTGTGGCTAAAACCCACAGCTGGGTCAGGTGTGGTTATAACCTATCCAGGGTTAATTCTTACTCAGAATTTTTTTTTCTATTTGGACTTCTCCATTAACTGAAGCTATAAGGCACACTAATACCATATCAGAATGGTGTTTTCGTAGTGGCCAGAGAGTTGAATAAACTGACGGGCAATGGCAGAAACCCCAGAGCAACGCGTCAGGGTCTGTGTCTCAAGTCAGGTTTCGAACTTAGGACCGCCGGTTTTCGAGGCCGGCGCCCTACGCACTAGGCTAGACAGGCGACAACTAGGCTAGACAAGCGACGAATAAAATTTAGCGCGAAATTAAAATTCAAAATTTACGCGGGTTCGAAAATGGGCGCGAATTAAAATTTTCGATAAATTTTTTTACATCACACAAAATGAGTCGTATTTATCGTAGATGTGGTATAGTCGATAATGAATTACTGTTCCAAAAAGGTGCGTGAATTTTCGATAAACATTCTAATGATTTACCGCGCGTTAGCTTGTCGATGAATAAATCGTCAGTCGGTGCACTAATCGGTGCATTTGGCTTTTTTATTCATGCGAAGAAAAGTTTTAGTGCACTTGTCCTATTCCCATGTTCCGATTATTTTTCGAAATATTTTGGATTATTTTGTTAGTTTTATTTCATCTCATCGATTCTTTAATTAACACGAATCAATTAGTGTGGTAAAAACTGAATTAATTGCTTCAAAAAACAAAAATAAAAAAAGACAAATTCAAAAATATGTAAAACTATTCGCTTTTTGAGTGACGATGATCACGACGACTGACGATTTCTCCGACGACAAAATTATGACATCGTGAATCATTAAAATGTTTATCGAGAATTCACCCACCTTTTTGGAACAGTAATTCATTATCGACTATAACTTGTAGAAAAATATTTTTATAACAAGATACCCCGACCAAGGTATAATTTATCTGTATTGATAATCCAGATAATCATGTTTCATGGCCGCTTTTCATGCAGTTTCAACAACAAACTGGGCTCGAATAAAGCAGCTGCATCTACGTTTGAACTTGGTCATCTGTCAAAACGTTTGGTGTTAATTAACGATGACCACTCAATTTAGCTGCGTCGAAAACAAATAAAAAAATACCAGTATCTTAGCTAACGATAAAAAAAATTACAAAGAAGCTCTATCTACGAATCGGATTAATGTACGATACATAAAATCTAATGAGATCTATCAAAATGCGGGGCAAACAATGAGTTAAGCAATACCATGTGCGCCATGGTAAAACACAATCTTGTTCAAATGCCACTGATATTCCAAAGAAATGAATGGCCACTTGGATATGGCATTACGATTTCGACTGTTTACCATCATGGAACGTCAAGTCAGAGCCCATCCAACTCGCCTTCATATCAGTTGGCGGACGAGTAAAGCTGCACCAAAAATATGGAACAAATGTGGAAATGTGGATTTATTGTATAAAGAAGAAATCAAGAATTTGTTAGAAAGAAAATTCTCTTTTTCAAAATTTTTTAATCACGCATTCTCAGATTTACTATTTGATATCGTCCGCCAGTAGGGCTTGTATATCTGAGCTTGATCGTGCCCGTCCCAAGGGCATCATCTACCAATGCCACCCACCGTAACCACTACATAGAAATGGGTAAACAAACATTACTGGTCGTGATTCAGATGCCTTTAAATATTTATCTGATATGAAATTTTATGATAACACCATTTTTGCGTCTTATTTAAAGAGAATTGAAACTGCTCATTGAAAGTGTGAAAATCTGCATGGTATGACACTTTCAGTTTATTTCAAAATGTAGAAAAACAGGTTTGGGTAGCATGTCTCCGTCGTAGGTACGTACAGTACATACATACTTACATACACCGTCAACTTGACCGCTGGTTCCGGCACTTCACCAATCGTTTTGTATCTGCCATCTATGTTTGAAGCTTCCGTTTTTCACCCAGATTACGTTACCGGAAGGATCAGAAGAATGATGCAGGCAAGGTTTATGAAAACATCTAAACTGTACGAACTACGGGCATTGTATGTGTGCCCTCTCAACAATATCTTTCCTATAATTTAATAAACAAAACTATTCTCACACTATTTATTACGCCATCTTGTCAGCTGTGTATATGTATATTATAATGCATCATTCAAATGCTTACGTACATTGAATCGGTATGTACGTCCGGGTCCGGCAATATGATCACATAAATCTGTAACCACCATACTTCACCACGGACCATTCAGTTCTGGGTTTTATATTAATAGCCAGAGGCACCGTGAACAAAGATGGCTATGCAATAATCCGTAGGTTATACATTTATTAATGAATTTGCGTGATGCAAAACTCAGCGGAAATATGGAAAAGTGAGTTTTTAAATAATGTTTTTCATCTGAAGGCTCGGTTATGATAAACTATACACTTCTTTTATTTAGGATTGTAAAACTAACCAGAATAGATGTCTGGTAGAGGCACGTGTCTGATAAGATTCCCAAAATAAGTGCCATCAGTTTACTTCTAGACTGTTCCATTAACTTTGGTTTCGGAAGTAATCAAGTAACCCACGAGGTGCACCGAACAAAACACCCATAAGTACTTACAACAGTGGTTTCTCGGTCAATAATGGAATCAGAACGGACGTAATGGGAATGGCAATGGCACGTCACCACAATCAGTAGTAGTGCAGTACTGTATTACGGTAATACTGCAACAATGAACCCAGAAATAACTAGCTCAGATCTAACTGATTCCAAAACTGAAAAACGGACGCGAAAGCAATTATTTTGTTACGATTTGAGGGCCATGGAAGTGGGACAAACACTGCAATATACCGTAACCCTTTCAATAATGGACTCGACCATCACCTACTGTGCACGTGCCACTCAATCTTGGCAGAACTAGCGGATGAGAAGAAGTGTGGAAAATGGACCTTTCCTCTTTGGTATTAAAAAAGTAGATTTGATAAAATGGCTTGAGAACTGCTAAATCTCCATCTTTGACGAAATTCCCTTCGCTTTAGAGGATTAGCTAGTACGCCGATAATAAAGGTCTTGACAAACGTCAACTAACTCATCGATTATTTAAAAAAAGTTATCATAGTAATGTGATGAGTAGAAGATTCAATGGATGTTGTATCATTGAGAAAGCAACGATGCCAAAACTTCAGTTTTACAGTTTATGACGATACAATTTAGCAACGCCCTGTACGAAGATGCGTCGTTTTTGGGCATAGGAAGTGGTACAACGTACTTATTTCTATGGTGCACTTAGAAAGCCGTTGCCCCCAAAATAGAACCGTGGTTAAGAGACTACTGTTGTGTATTGAATTGAAGATGACACAGTACGATAAACTACAAAATGAGAGATAACCTTAGCACTTCCAGGATGAATCGAACAGCCTGGAGGATCGAAAGCGAAAGGTTCCCTCTATTCGTAAACCACAGTCAACTCTGCGATGCATTTTTTATAGTGACTCAGTTTGTGAAATGAAGATAACATAACACGTGTTCGTTTTCGTATCTCCAAAAGACTATGCAAGACCTGTACCTTCAGTTTCGAAGACGTTTCAATTGAGATGTGGCGACCTTTTCGTAAAAGCTTCTAACCCTTCCGAAACGACAGAATTATTTATATAACCACAATAATAGCAATTATACCACCGAAACTCATGCCAACTCATTCTATGAGTGCAAGAAAGTAAAAAGGAAAAAAAATTATATAGACAATGTATGAAACTTTTGACCAAAAAAGGTTTTTCCAAATGACAAAATAACAAACTCTAAAAATAGCTTTTTTCCTTCTATTTATTCTTTCGTTTTTTTCTTTCCACTCAGAAAGCACCCTACATATATCATTTTAACATTGACTTTGGTCAGCAGCCCGGATATGCCAGTGCGCTGGTGCCTTACCAAAAAGGAAATGTGCGCCCGGCCCGTTGGCTTACTCAATCTGATTGTGCCCGTTTGCAGATGTACCATTTTTGATGGCGCCAAAACAACCAAAAACACAGAATTTCTCGGTTTGCAATAAGAAGTCCCAGAACCACAGATTAAGCCGTTTTAATAATGTGACGGAGAAAGAATAACTGCGATTTGCAAATTGAAAAAAAAGTTAAACATGTTTTTATAGAATGCTGATTTATAGATGTAAGACGTGAGATTGTTTAGTAAACAGAGGTAGTGAAATGCGAAACATAAAAAATGTGAAGGGCACTTGTGCCAAGCGTTGGTACCATAAACTCGCAAGGAACCTAATCTAAGCGCCGTATGTGGAACGTGATTGAGTGCCCTTGAAAATGAGGGCATGATACAAACTTGATACACAAAATACATAATCTACGATACGTTTACTTCCGTGGTACGTTTTTGGTCTCTTGACACTAGATTGATGACTTTATGTATTTTATAGGATTTTAGTAAAAGTACTGAACAAAAAAGACACCCTTTCTTCAACAAATATGTAGCAATGCAATCGGTTATAGATTTCTAGGAATGAAATGATGAATGATGAAATTTTCATGAAAGAAAGCTGAAAGTTTCACGAGCATTACACACGTTTCTGTATCTGCCATTATGCAAGATAATGTTTCATGGCCGACAGCTACATAGGAATATTACAGACTGGATAAACTATTATAATCGGTGAAACAAACGTTGCGGACAATCATAAAAACCACATGTATCTTGTAAATACATGTCAATATCCAAAAGTTGTTTTATAACGATACGCAAACAAAAAATCGCATTCACCGACTGAATGAAGTTGGCCATCCAAGAAATTGTTGCCATATGAAACTGGATGTACTGGTGGTATGAAATTGAATGTGTTGACGTAAACGGCCGCTGATCGTTGCATGCATAACAAATTTAATGAGTATGTCTTTATTATGTCTGTACATAGAATATGTGTTTGTATGTATATGTATGTTTGTATTTACAAACTTACAACAACATTGGGAATAAAATATGTTCGTTTATTTCAAATTTTCAGGTCTGTGCTCCGATTACTAGTGATGCCAACCGTCAATGTTCGTTGTTTTATCAGGCACCCTGTACTTATCCATCATCATACTTTTTTAAAACGCCTTGCCTGAGAAAACCTACAGATTTTGGCCCCTCTTATGAAAATCGAGTTATATAGCGTTTTGGAACCTACCAGGGTAGTGTATCATTACCCTATAACCGTTCGGTTCAAAGTTGCTCAAAACCGGAAATATCCGGTTTTTTCGATTTTGGCATATGAGCACGCGTCAACATGCGATCTGGACACTTCAAACGGCGGCCGTCAGCGATAGAGTTCTCCAAGCGCTAAATGGATAACATATTATGAAAGTAGACTTAATTTTGCGTGTTTTGAGCACTATTTGACCGCATTTGATCAAATATTCAATTTAGAAATTCATCCTGGAAAATTTTAAAAATTAACTTTTTTTGAAAAAAGTGTCAAGTTGGAGAGATAAATGTCAAAATAAAAAAAGTTGCCAGATTTATCCAGACAAACCGAGTGTGAGGGATGATGCCCCCATAGTAGACCTTCAAAAAGGTCATGTGCTACCCCCCCCCACATAGCCCCATTTTTTCGAGCTACGGGCCATTTTTTGCTAAAATTCGCTAAATTTCTGGATTTTCTCTAAATTTCCGAACATGATTGGCTGTTAATCGGTAATTCATTCATGATAAGAGGTTCCCCTGATAGGCAAAGTAATGATGGAATACTTTAAGATGCTTTAGTTGGCGTTTGAAATAAGATAAATAGGGCTAAAAGGCTGAAAATGACTGAAAATCGACGAAAATCCGAAATTTCAATGTTTGCTGGAAATATCGAAGTTTTTACCTTGTAAGTAAGCAAAAACAAGTGACAACGGGTGTATAGTGCAATACGCAGTATTTTAATTGAAATTTATTGCGTATGGAACAAAGTGCAACGTCATAATACTGTTATTAACGGTTTTGAACAGCCGTTTTCATTCAGAATTTCGACTGAAACTGAGGAATGCCGGCTGTTGGTAAATAATGGGTAGAAAAATACTTTCGTTTCTACTCAGTCGTTTTAATTTAATCGAAATGAGTTTGTTGGATACACTTTTACAGAATTCTCACGTACGTATGTACAGTCCCCGACATAATAAACCGGGACTTTTATAGTATTATATAGTGTCTATGATAGACTATATAAGAACTATATAGCTCATATATAGAAAACCCACGTGTATAAGCATATCAAATATGCACTATAATAACGCTACATAGCGCTATAATAGGCTATACTTATGCTGTCATAGTACGACAATAGTTTGGTGCCATAGCGTCATTATAGTAATATGTAGTCATATTATAGTACTCCAAACGCAATTTTTGTCCCATTTTACACGACAAAATACTATGATAGTCGGTTTAATCTTGGAAGCTTCTTTAATTTTTCTTTCCAAGAACCTAATTGTTATTCCGATTGATTGTCTGAGCGCTTTTAATGTGGGTACCGCGTTTAACTTAGCAAACTTTTATTCGCACACGTTTATGAATTTTTATACGAAGTCGACACATCCTATTTCACAGAACTTTTCATTCATTCGAATGCACAAAATTCACAAATTAAAATCATAAAATACTCAAATGGTCCATAAATTCAGATAAATTGATAACGTTCAGCAATACATCTTTTTATTTGTGAAAGAACCAATTTCATAAGTCTCAAAGAGGCATAGTTCATAATTTATGTTAAAACCCCTCTCCCCTTAAGGGTCAATTCAAGTTAACTTCGACCGCTGTCGACCGCTAGGTGGGTCATGAAAATAGTAACGCTAAACTTTTTGAGTTTTTGGGCTTAATGGATCCGCTAAGGCCTATAGATCATATCTGTAGCTCAAGTTTATGAATTTTCCGAAGATTGCGATTTTGGTGACACAAAATGTACCATTGGTAGTCAAAAAGTGGCCTACTTTGGGGTGATTTTTCAATGTGTGCTGGAATGTTTCAGAAGCTGATACTTTCACAGAAGAACCGCCGTGCATCAATATGTCTCTGGTAAAAATTTTTTAGGGGTTCTCTTTCCTTTAAAGTGTCGAATTTTCAACGTACTTTTCAAATCCGTGCGATCTTTGCCACACCTAAACGACAACCACTTTATTCACAATCCGTTTCTTCGACTAGCGCGTGGTTCAGTCATTCTTGAATTGGCTTGTAATAGTGACAGAACTCACGTCACTATTTCTGTTCTAAATCAATGCATTTGTTTATGTTAGAACGCGTCTTGGCATGCGCGTATATGCACACTCTACTTGGGGGTGCGGCAGCGGCAGATTAGCCGTGATTGTGTCCCGGTTTTGCTGTGTTGTGATTTTCGTCTGCGTACATATTTTGCCATCAATTCATTCTGATTTTACCTTGACCGAATAAAACTGTGAACAAACAATGTTCAACGGTTTTGATTTCGGAATCAAGATACGCGAATGCGTGTCGAGGTAATTGAGTTTGCCTTTGTCTAATTGTTTAAAAGTAAAATATTTTAAAATTGTTTTTATTATTTTGTTTCCATATCATTGTTTCCAGATTTGAACGAAGGCGGAAGGTTTTGCCATTGAGTCGGTAAACCTGAGGGTGTTGATGTTTCTTTAGTAAGTCTTTAAGTAAGTAGGTTAAGCCGTAGATAGGAAGCTAATTACGAAAACTCCAGTTTTGTAATCAGTTTCCTCGTAAACTAACTTTTATCTAGTGGACAAGTTTTGGCTTAAGTGCCAGCAGTGCTTCGTTCCATTAGTTAAAAAGTAGTTTCCGATCGCAACTTTTGTGTCAAGCTTTCCCCAGTGAAAACTTGCGTAACTTGGCATTCGGTGCCAGCTGGTTACGGCCACTCTCACGATCGTTTAAGTACGGTCAAGAGGGGGTTCACAAAGGTAAAGAGGTTTTTAAGAAGGGCGGATCAGTACTATATTGATTCGTTCGCTTAAAGATTTCTTAGATCGCTCATTACCAGTCCCGAACTCCAATCGGTGAACTGAAAGTCGTTCATTCGGCGGTCAATAACAACAATTCGGATTTCTGAAATCAATGGTCTAGACCTCACCTAGATCTGAGTTCCCAGAATCCAAACACTTTGAATAATTTGATTCGACTATCAATCAAATAATACATCGTGTGTTTCCGAATCTATAAATGGTCAGTGCCTAGACGTCACTTACATCTAGGTGGTCAGATCTATAATACTTAGTTCTTATTCCAACTTGAACTAAAGTAACTTAACATTCAGACTCTCAAATACAAACGGTCTAGACGTCACTTAGATCTTTGTTGCTAGATCTGAAATACTTGAATATCATATCAACAATAACATCTACAATTGATAATTGATTGACAAGTCAACAATAAATAACATCAATTTAAAGGTGGCATTTAATCGGTGACGTTGAATAGTATACGGGAACTTGGATAATAAGGAGAAGTGCAGGCCAACACTCAAATAAAGGGTGAAGCCTTCTCCTTCGTGTTACATTGGAGGTCCCGCCTACGTATACTTGTCCCGTCATCGATACATCCTATCACCAAACATTGGGTTATCCATGTAATACTCCTTCGTGTTACATTGGAGGTCCCTGCCGACGTATACTTACCCCGTCACCGAAATAAATTGTTATAACATCTTACTTTACCCATATGTAGTATCCATAATATTACATGGGAATTCTCGGTCGACGTATAACTATACCGTCTACCAAAATTAAATCCACCAAACCACACACTTAATACATGCACTGATAAAGTGTAAATATATTCAATCAATAATTATTGATGTCAAATAAACACACCTAAATAAAAACTCAACCAGGTGATTGACTCAAATACAAATTATTATTTTGAAATATTTTCACCATATTGCTACTCGCATAAAAATTTGTGAAATGAATATGAGGTTGTGAATATTACACTGGTTCATAATAAAAGTTACAAAAATCAGTATTCACTGAATAACTTGAACCTGAAGTATTTTTACCAACTTAATATTCGAAAACACTGATTTATTGAAATAAACGGTAACAGTCATGTCTGATTATAACCACTATGATGATCAATATGAGGATCAGGATTATAATTATGTTGATTGTCAACAAGAAGAACATGACAATGAATTACCTGAAATGGACAATCACAATAGTAATCAATCGGAGTATGACTACGGTCAACAAGCATATTCCACCCCAATTGATTACAGCCAATACCAAACCCATGATTACAGTCAATATGAGCCACAACACCCAACTCATACAGACCGAAACCATGATTACGATCAAGTGACACATGAGTACCCAATACAAATGGACTATGGAATCAGTCAGTATGTAGAGGAACCCATAACTCATGAGGACAATTTCGGTCAACTTGAACCGAACTACTCGAAGCATCCTGACAGCTATAGTCAGCATGTTCATCAGTACCCGATGCATAACGATCACAACGGTCAATACTTCTACGTCTCAAACATTTACCACAACCCACCTGAGGACTGTGTTGCTGAGACGTACGAGTATGATGACAATACTGAATTATTAGCATTGCATCAAGAGTCAATGGTACCTGAACCACCAACGGTTGACATGATGTACGCATCACCGCCCAAAACCATCAGTCATCAAATGGGGGTTCAGAACAAAAACGTCTCTCATTCCTCATTGTTCACATTTGAACGAGATATGCTGGAGAAAGTGTATGCGAAATTGACTTCTATGCAACAAGATATGGTGGAGACAGGAAAGATCAGTGAGGACATTCAGTCTCAAACACGAGCACTGTGTGCAACCAATCAAAAGTTCACATCCGATCTGAATCGAATCAACAGCACATTTAATGAAGTTGGGTTGAGGTCCGGTGGGGCTTCGCCGAACTCGGCGTTGCCAAAGGTGCGTTCTCGTGATGCCAATGAAAATGGTTCTCCAGCAAAGCTCAAAGTGGGTGATCACAAATCACTGACTCCATACAGTCAGAAAAAATTCAGGGCTGTAGTGAAGTGGAATAACAACGTCCACGGTCCCTTTGGTCATTATAAAACCACCACCACCACTAACTCAAGTGACCAAACGTGGACTTCATCATTCAAGCACGGTAAAAAGATCCGACCTACTTCGAGTAACAAGCAGTTCGTCTCGGATCTGTACAAGGATAAGTCGAACGTGTACGGTCCGTCGGGCCGATACAAATACACTTATTCTAAACCACCGGCAATTATTAGTCATGACTCCGGTACACCATTGGCCAGTAAAACGACCAACGTCAAAGGACCCATGGCCAAGTACAAAAACATTACTTCAAGTTTCGATTCTTACAATCCTAACACGAACCGTCTCAGGAAAGATGCTTCGAATGCATCCTATCCGAAATCTAAACACAAGAACTAATTAATAAATTGGATGCATTACCCAATTGTGAAACATTGACACGCTAGAAAGAACGTGTTCACCATAAAATTATAGTCTGATGCTCAAAACCGGACTATAATACTACACCCATCATTATTAATACTCTGACGGACCGTCATTGAGATTTGGCATATAATAGATATTATCACTATATCAGATCATATTTATTTTTGTGACTATTTATTTATCTAAGTCTTATAATTCATTTATCAAGTCTAACTTATTCGTCATTACTCATTCGTACAGTCTTATTCATCATTCATCAAGTTTCATTCATTCATCATTCTTCAAGTCATTTCATCTTCAAGTCTCTTTCATTCGTCATTCGTCAGATCAGATCTCATTTTTCATTCATCAAAAGTTTTTTCGTTCGTCATTCATCAAGTTTCATTCATCATTCATCAAAGTCTCATTTATTCATCATTCGTCAAGTGATATTCGTCATTCATCAAGTCACATATATTCATCATTCGTCAAGTTTTTCGTCATTCTTCAAGTCTCATTCCTCAAGTTTCATTCTTCATTCATCAAGTCTCATTTATTCATCATTCGTCAAGTGATTCATCAAGTCACATATATTCATCATTCGTCGTCTCATTGCATTCGTCATCGTCAAGTTTTTCGTCTTTCATCAAGTCTAATTCTTCATCAACTATTCATATACATTTCTACCACTTATCCATTATATTATTTTGCGTGATCCAGTTATTTATTTAGTTTAATTTTTATTATTCATACTTTGGACACCAAGCCAAAAAAGGTGAACAGATAAGTTCACACCAGCAGGATAAACTCCCATGACTTACTAAAAGCATTGGTAGAGTAATTTCCAGAAAAGCTGGCTGTATCCATGACTTCCCATTTAATAATTCGCCCCAAAGCGAAATCCTTGACTTCGCTTTTTCTCAAGGAGGGGGAGCTGTGTAATAGTGACAGAACTCACGTCACTATTTCTGTTCTAAATCAATGCATTTGTTTATGTTAGAACGCGTCTTGGCATGCGCGTATATGCACACTCTACTTGGGGGTGCGGCAGCGGCAGATTAGCCGTGATTGTGTCCCGGTTTTGCTGTGTTGTGATTTTCGTCTGCGTACATATTTTGCCATCAATTCATTCTGATTTTACCTTGACCGAATAAAACTGTGAACAAACAATGTTCAACGGTTTTGATTTCGGAATCAAGATACGCGAATGCGTGTCGAGGTAATTGAGTTTGCCTTTGTCTAATTGTTTAAAAGTAAAATATTTTAAAATTGTTTTTATTATTTTGTTTCCATATCATTGTTTCCAGATTTGAACGAAGGCGGAAGGTTTTGCCATTGAGTCGGTAAACCTGAGGGTGTTGATGTTTCTTTAGTAAGTCTTTAAGTAAGTAGGTTAAGCCGTAGATAGGAAGCTAATTACGAAAACTCCAGTTTTGTAATCAGTTTCCTCGTAAACTAACTTTTATCTAGTGGACAAGTTTTGGCTTAAGTGCCAGCAGTGCTTCGTTCCATTAGTTAAAAAGTAGTTTCCGATCGCAACTTTTGTGTCAAGCTTTCCCCAGTGAAAACTTGCGTAACTTGGCATTCGGTGCCAGCTGGTTACGGCCACTCTCACGATCGTTTAAGTACGGTCAAGAGGGGGTTCACAAAGGTAAAGAGGTTTTTAAGAAGGGCGGATCAGTACTATATTGATTCGTTCGCTTAAAGATTTCTTAGATCGCTCATTACCAGTCCCGAACTCCAATCGGTGAACTGAAAGTCGTTCATTCGGCGGTCAATAACAACAATTCGGATTTCTGAAATCAATGGTCTAGACCTCACCTAGATCTGAGTTCCCAGAATCCAAACACTTTGAATAATTTGATTCGACTATCAATCAAATAATACATCGTGTGTTTCCGAATCTATAAATGGTCAGTGCCTAGACGTCACTTACATCTAGGTGGTCAGATCTATAATACTTAGTTCTTATTCCAACTTGAACTAAAGTAACTTAACATTCAGACTCTCAAATACAAACGGTCTAGACGTCACTTAGATCTTTGTTGCTAGATCTGAAATACTTGAATATCATATCAACAATAACATCTACAATTGATAATTGATTGACAAGTCAACAATAAATAACATCAATTTAAAGGTGGCATTTAATCGGTGACGTTGAATAGTATACGGGAACTTGGATAATAAGGAGAAGTGCAGGCCAACACTCAAATAAAGGGTGAAGCCTTCTCCTTCGTGTTACAGGCTTGTCCAAATTAAAGCGTCTTATTGTTAATTTATAAAGAAATTAATGATAAAAAAAATAACAAATAGATAAATGAAAATAAAAATTAAACTTTTTTTTCTTCAAAACTGGTTAGCGCGAAAAAATTTGACGGCAAACAAAGTATGTGTGTTGTAAATAAAAGTACAAAGTGACTGACAAAACAAAAAGATGCAAAAATTAAAACAACCTTGTCTTTCTCTCCGACAGATTCCTTCTTCTTCTTGGTGATGCCCTTTGCAATTTTCTCCTTCTTGAAGGAGTCGGCAGGTGATTGGCTCGATCGATTTTTAAGTCGTGGATCTGGGTGAGGCATCTTGCGGTGCGTAAATTCTGAAAATAAAAATAAAGCTTGGGAAACTATGTCGTTTCGGGCCTTTAAACTGTTCCCTATTCATCAGTATCAATGTGAAAACGAGAATGAAGGATAGAAAAGTACACGAATTAACTTGTTTTAGTCAATAAAAGACAAACTTATAGGATGGGCTAGAAAAAAGCGACGATTCTTTGATCTGACTGAGAGGTGACCATGTTCAACGTTTTGGATTGTCGTTTTCAGCATATATTAACAACAAACAAACTTAGTTTTCGTGATGTTTTTCAACGTCAGACAGACATAAAAACAGTCAGACAAGAAAAACAGTCAGACAACAGAAACAGTCAGACAGACATAAAAAACAATACAGACGCTCATCAGACAGACAGTCAGACAGTTTTCGTTTTCACCGTATATTAACAACACACAAGCTCAGTTTTACTGCAATTTTTCATATGAATTGTAAATCTAAGCATTGAAAATACAAGCAACTAAAATGCCCTGAAGGCATGGTGAGTAACGAATATGGTTCGATCCTGGCAAGTCCAATCGTGAAAAAGTAAGAGACAAGAAAGTTTTATTCTTATATTTTAGATAGTCTGATCGTGAAAAAGCAGGAAACAAGATTTGTGATGAATCACGAAAAAGCTTGTACTTCTTTAAATCAAGAATCAAACCAAATTACACGAAACATATATCTGGGACTTTTCATGAGTGGCGAGGTAATCATTCGAAATACGATTTATTTCTAATGAAAATGCTGGAATTCAGTAAAAACTTATCTTACAAAAAAATTTCATGCTTTTGTATACAAAATTTAAATAAAAAAGGTCGTGGCAGACAGGTCACACAAACAGAAGAAAATATATTTATGCTCGGAACTAGCTAGACGAAATACAGAGGATTTAGTTTTTACCCAAAAGTCCCAAATATGTTTCGTGTAATTTGGTTTGATTCTTGATTTAAAGAAGTACAAGCTTTTTCGTGATTCATCACAAATCTTGTTTCCTGCTTTTTCACGATCAGACTATCTAAAATATAAGAATAAAACTTTCTTGTCTCTTACTTTTTCACGATTGGACTTGCCAGGATCGAACCATATTCGTTACTCACCATGCCTTCAGGGCATTTTAGTTGCTTGTCTTTAACTTTTTTATGTGTGAACAAGTCACATGTAGTTGTAGATTATGTGAAAAATTCTCAGATCTTCAATAAACGTGGATTTTCAAATATTGAATTACAGAAAAAATCGTGAGAACAGGGACAGGGATCGGATCATCCGCGAGCCCTTTAAATTTTTTCTTATAAAAGTCATTACATAATTGACAGAATTATGTATAAAAGTCCGTGGATTAGTAATACAGTGAACTAAAAGCTGCCTTACGTTATCTAAAATAGACTGTTGAGTTTCTAGAGAAGTAAATAGTATAAAAAATGAAACAAGTTAACATTTTTGTTGTAATTGATTTTTAGGGGTTTTGAACTCAGAACCACCCGTTTAACATGCAGACCCACTATCCACTTGACTACCTTGACCAAAAATATTATGTAAATGGGTTTCCATCATCAAACATAATTTCCAATCATAAATGTATCAATACATCTAGTGGCCGTCCCTTGATGTTAGCGCTGAACTGCACGTGATAGCTAACGCCAGGTTTATTATGACACTTGAATTTTTTTTATTACTTTCAGACTATTCATAATACAGTTTTTGAAGTGTTTCAACAACATTGGTACATGTATAGAAAGGACGAAATTTTCAAAAATTTCGACCCGTTTTTCTTCATTTCTGTACATTTTGACGGATCATAAAAATTTATTTAAAGGTACTGATCAGGTTTTAAATATATTTTTTATTAGAACTGTAACCCCTCTAGACCTCCTGCTAAAATCAAGTTTTTCCTGTTTCTGTATAAATAAAATTTTTGAAATCCAATTTGGCTGAAACTGCACGAGTAAGTGAACTTGCATTTTCACCGGTTTTTGGCGGGTCATAAATATTTTTTAAGAATACGGAGATAACCATCTTTTTCGTATTGGATACAGCTTCAGTCACTGTAGATATTCAATAAGTACAGTTAGTCTCAAAACTTTACATCCTGAGATAATCTGATTTTCGATAGAGCAAAAATTGTCAAAAACTTTAAAACTTTCTACATTAGTTTCTTCAAGTTTTTGTCAAAGTACGATGATTTCATCGAAAAATGTGCTGAAGATAGGTCATATTGAAATTCGATTCTGCATATGATAGGCTGTTTTTCATAACGATTCAATTACTTTAACACGAATAATTGAGCATTTGTAAAAATTTTGTTTAATTTTTTTCCTCATAGACCCGCTGCGCTTTTTTGTGTTTTTGAGTAGAATGATAAATTGAATAGCGGATCCAACTGCGACATGTGTGATACACGTTCGGTTAAAATTTTAGTTTGATCGGACCACCCTATCGCTCATACAACAATTCTTTCTCCATTTTGCCTGCGATTTTTGACATTTTTTTTATAAAATCCCTCAAAAACAGTGAAAAGCTTCATCCGATCTGCGGGACACTCCGGAAATCGTGTCCTGGACGTGATTTTAACCTATGTACCAATTTTCAGCTTTATCCGTCCGGCCCAACTTGCTGACACCGTTTTGGGTGGAGAAAAAAAAAACGGAAAATCGCATTTTCATCGTTTTTGGACCTGAAAAATGAAAATTCATCCCTAACAGGAAAAAAATAGCCAGGGATATGTAAAATCACACAAGAAAACCGATGGAATAGACTAGAAGTCGATACGATGAGGCTAGATCGAGATACCCGTAAAAAAGCTTATCTTAATCGAACCATATTAAGGGAACGGCCTAACGGCCGTCCCTTGATGCGAGTACATTAAAAAACGTCAAATGCATTTTTACAATGGCCACTAACATTTCTTCAATATTCTGTCATTTCCACTAAATACTAAAAAATCAGTCATGAAAAATGAAATTTCTCATTTCAAAGATCAGAGTCGAAAACACGCTTGAAAATAGGTCTGAGAGTTTTAGGTCTTCCAGTAGTTTGATCGAATTCTTTATTTTCAGTTTCGAGCAACCCCACATTTAAACAGATACCTACATATTTATGCCTGATTGAAACGAAGCCACACATTAAAAGAATCAAATAATGTATATTCAAGAATTAAACGTTTAATAAACTGACACGAGATATAAAGACGCAGAGGGACAGACTGTACATGTTTATGTTGAGTTCTACCGATGTTCTACCGATAGACAGAGCTACAGACTGTACATGTTTATGTTTGAGTTTGTATTTCAGTGTATGCCTGTCTGAACAGAGTATATCGGTTATTTTTGTCTGTTCAGCTGCCTCTCTGTCTTTCAGACTTACTGTCTGCTTGACTGAATATTGTATGTAATGCAAGTGCAATCCTGTATGTCTCTTGGACGCAAATTTCCAAACCCCAAAAATTTTCCTATAATCTTTTTCAGACACGAATTTTATGCCTGCATAATAAGGTGGGTGAACCGCTGAAATACCACCACTGCACGAGCCTAACGCGCTTGTCCTCGCTCCTGTTCAGACAAGCCAGCCTCACGATAGGTAATCGGGGGTTAACGGGCAGTAAAACTTCATATAGAAAATAATTTTTGTGAGAGAAAGTTTCGGCAATCTGAAAAAGTCTATGAAAATTTTGGGTTTTGGAATTTCGTCTCTTGGACTGTCGGTCTGATGAATAACTGTATTGCAATTCTATCTGCTCTATGTTTCTCTGCCTGACTGACTGTCTGTCAGTCGGTTTTGCCGATTCTTGTTTGTACTGTAATTCTGTGCGTCTGTCTGACTGTCTGTCTGATGAGCGTCTGTATTGTAATTCTGTGTTTGTCGGTCTTTCAGTTTTTAATGTCTGTCTGACTGTTTTTCTTTCTCTCTGTCTGTTTGTCTGTTTATCTGTTTTTATGTTTGTCTGTCTGTCTGTCTCTATCAATCTGTATGCACATACGTGACGTGTTGACATGTTTCTGACTTCCAGGTTTGAATTAAGAAATTTCGTGTTTCTGACGTTGAAAAACATCACGAAAACTAAGTTTGTTTGTTGTTAATATATGCTGAAAACGACAATCCAAAACGTTGAACATGGTCACCTCTCAGTCAGATCAAAGAATCGTCGCTTTTTTCTAGCCCATCCTATAAGTTTGTCTTTTATTGACTAAAACAAGTTAATTCGTGTACTTTTCTACCCATCATTCTCGTTTTCACATTGATACTGATGAATAAGGAACAGTTTTACAACACACATACTTTGTTTGCCGTCAAATTTTTTTGCGCTAACCAATTTTGAAGAAAAAAAAGTTTAATTTTTATTTTCATTTATCTATTTGTTATTTTTTTATCATTAATTTCTTTATAAATTAACAATAAGACGCTTTAATTTGGACAAGCCAATTCAAGAATGACTGAACCACGCGCTAGTCGAAGAAACGGATTGTGAATAAAGTGGTTGTCGTTTAGGTGGGGCAAAGATCGCACGGATTTGAAAAGTACGTTGAAAATTCGACATTTTAGAAGAAAGAGCACCCCCAAAAATTTTTTACCAGAGATATATTTATGCACGGCGGTTCTTCTGTGAAAGTATCAGCTTCTGAAACATTCCAGCACACATTGAAAAATCACCCCAAAGTAAGCCACTTTTTGACTACCAATGGTACATTTTGTGTCACCAAAATCGCAATCTTCCGAAAATTCATAAACTTGAGCTACAGATATGATCTATAGGCCTTAGCGGATCCATTAAGTCCAAAAACTCAAAAAGTTTAGCGTTACTATTTTCATGACCCACCTAGCGGTCGAAGTTAACTTGAATGCACCCTTAAGTTGAAAAAAAAACAGCCAACCCCTTGTTTCATTGGCGGACGAGCTAAATCCCCAAAGGGAGGGGAATTTCGCCAGAGAGGGGGGAATTAGCAGAAATTAGGCCATTTTACCTACACCTTGACGAACAAACTCTACTTTCGGAAACCACCAAAGAGGGGGGAATTCCACTTTTCCCTCCCCTTCTCGTCCGCTGGTGCCTTGTTTTGAACAAATAATGTACAATTTTTCAGGGTCACCTGGCATACACTACTATGGTTTTCCTATGATAGTTGAATACAAAATGAAATACAGAATGATTTCACTGAGAAACTGCACCTGACATTCCGGTTATTTCGAAAACAAAAGCTAATAATTTAATAACATAAATCGAAAATAATATGCTCGTTTCTAAAAAAAATTCAAGATTTTTTCAAAAAAAAATTTTCATCAGCTTTGAAATTTCACATACTTGTAGTACATTGAGTATGTACAATGTAGAGCTGGAAAAGAACGTCAAAATCTGCGATAAACTCAAAACGATCAAATAGAAGTAAAAAGTTTATAAAATTAATTAAGTGGTGTTTCGACCATAAATTAAGACACCAAATTAGAAGAAGGGTCTTGTGGTCTCATCAGTTAAACAAGACCGAAAAAGAAGAAGCAAAAAGAGAAAGAAAATAAAAGTATTATTTTTATGGTATGATCACATTTGTATCTTCAGGTTATAAAACGTTGACTAATAGTGTGCAACAGAATTATGACCTTTAGACAGCAAATGGAGATTCCCAAATATTATTATTTATTTTAAATTATCGTTGTAGTGGACTTTCAAACAATGCATAGCTAGAAGGAAGTGAAAATGCATTTCACTTCAGTCGTAGCCAACAAGTTTGTAGTCAGATTGATGATTGAAGAATGAATGAAAAACTAGTGAAATGGTTCCAATATATATAGGAAGTCACTCGCCATATTGCTGAGGTATAATCCGTGAGGATTATCAGAGTGACGCATACAGGGTGTTCGTAAAAAGGAAAAAATTGAAAAAATATGAATTTGAAATTATTTTTTCAAAAAAGATAATCCAATAGTTTATTTTGAATTTACGGGGAATTCACCAATTTTTTATCAATGTCAGAAATTGTTTTTTGTTAGTAATTTTGAATTTCCACATGAGTTGAGGATGTTTCGCGTGAAATTTCAGTAAGCAAGTTAAAATAACGGTGTCGTTGAAATGGTTTTCTCTCATTGTACCGATTAATTTACGTGTTTCAACTTTCCAGTTTTCAACGTTGGAGAGTTTTCTGGAAAATTGTATTAGTCGACCTATGACTATTCCGGTGATCATTTTACTGTGTACGCAGTTTGTGGAGGTAAAATATTTTTTGACTGTGAAAGGAAAAGCATCAGTTTTATCAAATATTTTCAAGTTCGCAGTATTTTTGGTTATATGCAAATCTAAATAGTTGATCCCGCTTTGTATCATGCATTCTTTGTTTAGTTTGAGACTGCTGTCGTAGATATCTTTCGTGTGTTTCTCGTAGTCATAATTAATTGCTAGGATATCATCAATATAACGAAACAGGGGTGTATTAGATGGTAATTGAATTGTTTTCATGTATTTGAATTCCATTGCGCTTAGGACCAAGTCAGCGATCAAGGGGCTAGCGTTTCCACCCATCGGTATTCCTTTAATTTGTCTGTATATGTGTCCGGAGAAAGTTACGTATGTGTTATCGATCAAAGATTTGGTCATTTGCTTCATTGTGACTGAATCAATGTAGTAGTACTTGTCACTGTTGGTTTCTTCTTCTGTATAAAACGTTTCACCATATTCTGATTTGGGAACAGCTAAGTACTTTTTGCATGCATTTTTAAAACAGAGATCAAATATCATGAACAAGTTTTGTTCGATTATATCGTGCTTTAATTCGGTGTAAAGAGTAGAGAAATCGAAACTATTTCCGGTTGTGGGGATTATTTGTTTGTTTGAAAGAAAATCGCAAACTTGTTGGCTGTCGTTAATGGAGATGTAAAGCTTTTTACCGGAACGTTTTTCCGAAATTTTGCAATAACTTATGAAATGTGATCTGAATTTTTTTAGACATTTCAGAACTGTTACAGAAAGTTGTTTAGTTGTAGCTGTAGCTGCACCAGCTATCATGCGGAATTTTCGTGGATTTTTATGTAGCTTGGGCAACGCATATATAGTTGGAATTTTGTTCTGATTACTGTCATGTGTGATTCCGAAACTTTTGTATATGTTCTGGTGTTGTGTAATAATTTGTTCACTTGTCAGATTGGTTTTTATATAGGCACAACCGGTTGAGTTAAGTTCAGTGTTGATGACTTCATAGTAGAATTTTTTGCAAATAAAACAAGGATTGTTGGAGGCTTTGTCAATTGGCGTAATAACGAAGTTTTCTTTTAGTTTTTTCAATTCCATGGAATCTTCGCATGAAAAATCAGGTGTTATGCCATATTTTGAGTTTTTGTGGTAAGAAGTGTATATTGAGCTTAGCAACCATAATTTGTGTCTTTCCAAATCATCATCAGTGCATGTAAGTGTTGATCTATAGCGTTGATAAAATTCGGTTAGAGATTCGTTTATTTCGTTCAAAAATGATTCAATCTCGAAAAACGTGTTTTCTCGATGTTTAAGTCCATTTTGGAATACGTTTCTCAAATTTTCGCTTGTAATTATATCAATGTTTCCGGTTATCACGTGTTTATGATGGTTGTCTATGAATTTTGGATGATTTGCACAATTGCATTTAATTTGGTTCTTGTTATTGTCTGTTACTTTTCGTAGAAACTTATTGTAGTTGCAAGAGATTTGACCGAGAGTATTATTATATTTGTACGTAACCATTACTCGAACTTCTTTATTGGGTGCCAATATGTCCATTGCATATGTTTTGTTCATAAAACTGTTGACTTTCAGCTTTTCAATTATCATGTTAGTGAAAGGAATTTTTAATATCAGGTTTGTGATATTGTTTATCTTTTTAGTTTCCTTAGCATCAAAGTGACCCAATAGGTACGCAGTTAGAATTAGTTGTATTTTCGTGTTCGAATATGTGTAGGATTCCAAAAGAGCTTTTTCTAAAGTACGCTTGTTACAGGATCTTAGCGTGACATATAGTTCAAAGTCAGAAGATGTTTCGCAGTTTCTCAGAAGTGTAACAAGTTTCTGGTTGTCGAGGTTTCTATTACTGCGTTTCTTTTTACGATTAACTCGGTTTCGTGGGGTTGTACGATTTTTGAAAAACGGGGATGTTTGAGTAGTTATAGATGTTATGAGAGTAGTCCTGATATTACCAAGTCCTTTAATATTGTCGTTCATACCGAATGGAAACGAACTATTGAGTTGTAGGATCCATGAATATTCGGCTTCACGTAGTTCTTTTTTGTTAGCCATGTTATTGTGTAAAACTCTTATCGACATATCATTAACCGTGTGTCCATTTTCATTGAAATGTTTGACCATTAATGAATCTTTTTTGTTGTGTTCAACATCTAAACGGTGTTGCCCGAAACGAGTACGAAGAGCTTGAGATGTTTCACCAATGTAGTGTTTCCCACAACGTTTACATTCGATACAGTATATCACATTTTTAGTTTCACAAGTTGAAATTCCTTGTCCGGTTGGAACGAATACATCGTGTGTTAGGTTGGATACAACTGCTGTGTTTTCATTTATATAAGGGCATGTTTTGCATTGTCGTTTTTTGCAAGATATTGTGTGATTATCAGTGGTATCATTAGTGGTTTCTAATTGCTGTGCTGCGTTTAATTTGAGTCGTGTGACAGGTTTCTTGTTCGGTACGAGAAGGGGCGCAAATAATGTGTATGAAGTAGGCATGTGTATAATCAAATACGCCCATTTTCGGAAAATTTAATAAAAAACGGCAAGGACAATAAAAAATCACAAGCAAACTTTCATATCATAGCATATTTATATGTAGCTTGCAAGAACACTATGTCATCATTTTATAGTTTTTGACAGACTATTTATGAACTATATAGTTCATAGCCGTCCTATATATAGTTTTTCTATAGTGGACATCTCCATACAAAATGTTCCTATAAATCCACTATATAGCACTATAAAAGTCCCGGTTTATTATGTCGGGGACTGTACAATACTTGTAGAATTTGATGATGTTTTGGACTGTGCGATTTGAGTATTTTATCGGGATACTGTTGATAGGTGTTTCGTTGTACTTCCAAGTCATTTCACTTAGCTACCGTATTTACTCATCTCAATTTACTACCGTACATACTTATCCATCTCCCCCGTTCATTCACTCACTCACCCATCCAATCACTCACTCACTCGCTCTGTAAAACTGATTCCGGTTCAAGGTAACAAAATGGTGTCTACAATTTGGCAGTCCACACTGCAAAGGCTCAGCTTTCAGTTTTGAGCAGAACATAGACTTTTCGGTGATACTTACCATTGTTTTCGGGCTTTCATGTACGTCTCCAATATAAAGCAATAGAACTAATCATCAAATGTTCGGCGCTACGCGCCTTTTTATGATTTTCTCGTAAATTTGAGGCAGAAAAGTTATGTTGAGGATAATGTAAAATTTTCGGTTCCCATAGAATCAGTTCTCGATCTTCCAAGACACGTCTCCAATATAAAACAGTAAACCTGAAAACGTCGAAATTTCGGTGCTACGCACCACCCCTTCTTAGGTTTTATACATGATTAAAGGGCTATGAGTTGTTTTTTGACGGCTGGCGCGTAGCCCCAAAATCTTTACGTTTTCAATTTTACTGCAACGTATTGAAGACTTGAAGTCATATCTAAAAAGCCCGAAACGGATGGTGCGTAGCACTGAAATTTTGGCGTTTTCATAACTACTACTTAGTGTTGGAGACGTGTCTTAAGAAACCGAAAACTGTTTTCAAATGGCGCCGTGAAATTTACGTTAAATGAAGCATTACTGTTTTGTTTAGCAACATGTGGTCCATTGTATATGGCCAATGTAGATGGCACGTAGCGCCGGAAATATGATGTTTCCAGCCCTAATACTTTGTATTTAAAGACTATCTCTTGGAAGCCTGAAAACCGATCTCGCTCAGAGACCAGATTTTGACGTTTTTAGTACTGGAGGCGAAACTTGATAGACCGAAAACGGATTTGGAATGGAGCCGAAAATTTCACATATTCGGTTCTGGTTTAGAAACATGATTTAAAAGACTGAAAAATACGACAGGTAACACCAAAATTGCAATGTTTTCAGTATTACTACGTTGTATTAAAGACGTATTATCTTGAAAAACCAAAAACGGACGGTGCATAGCACCGAAAAATCTACGTTTTCTGGTTTACTGCTTTTTATTAGAGACGTGTTTTGAAAGGATGAGAAATAAGGGGAGCCTAAAAATTAACATTTTCCTCAGTATTACTGTTCTGATTCAGAATTATAAACAAAATTGTATAAAAAAACACAGCGCTCAGCACCGAAAAATTGACACCTAGTCCATCTGCGTTTAATTGGAAACGTTTTTAGTATGGACTGTGATTTCGCACTGTGGACTTTCAATCGGCAGGACTTTTCGATACCAACACCATTTTGTTACCTTGAGCCGAACTCAGTTTTACGGAGGTAGTGAGTGAGTGGAAAAGTGAGTGGGTGTGGGTTAGTGAGTGAGTGAGTGAGTGAGTGAGTGAGTGAGTGAGTGAGTGGGTGAGTGAGTGAGTGAGCGAGTGAGTGAGTTAGTGAGTGAGTGAGTGAGTGAGTGAGTGAAAGAGTGAGTGGGTGTGGGTGAGTGAATGAGTGAGTGACTGAGTGAGTGAGTGAGTGAGTGAGTGAGTGAGTGAGTGAGTGAGTGAGTGAGTGAGTGAGTGAGTGAGTGAGTGAGTGAGTGAGTGAGTGAGTGAGTGAGTGAGTGAGTGAGTGAGTGGGTGAGTGAGTGAGTGAGCGAGTGAGTGAGTTAGTGAGTGAGTGAGTGAGTGAGTGAGTGAAAGAGTGAGTGGGTGTGGGTGAGTGAGTGAGTGAGTGACTGAGTGAGTGAGTGAGTGAGTGAGTGAGTGAGTGAGTGAGTGAGTGAGTGAGTGAGTGAGTGAGTGAGTGAGTGAGTGAGTGAGTGAGTGAGTGAGTGAGTGAGTGAGTGAAAGAGTGAGTGGGTGTGGGTGAGTGAATGAGTGAGTGACTGAGTGAGTGAGTGAGTGAGTGAGTGAGTGAGTGAGTGAGTGAGTGAGTGAGTGAGTGAGTGAGTGAGTGAGTGAGTGAGTGAGTGAGTGAGTGAGTGAGTGAGTGAGTGAGTTAGTGAGTGAGTGAGTGGATGGGTGAGTGAGTGAGTGAATGAGTGAATGAACGGGGGAGATGGATGACCAGATGAGTAAACACGGTAGCTAAGTAAAATGACTTGGAAGTACAACGAAACGTACGTAATGTACGTACGTAAAAATTCTGTAAAAGTGTATCCAACAAACTCATTTAAAATATATTAAAACGACTGAGTAGGAACGAAAGTATTTTTCTACACATTATTTACCAACAGCCGTCACTCCTCAGTTTCAGTCGAAATTCGATGAAAACGGCTGTTCAAAACCGTTAATACCAGTATTATGACGTTGCACCTTGTTCCATAAGCAATAAATTTCAATTAAAATACTGCCTATTGCACTATACACCCGTTTCCACTTGTTTTTGCTTACTTACAAGGTAAAAACTTCGATATTTCCAGCAAACATTGAAATTTCGGATTTTCGTCGATTTTCAGTCATTTTCAGCCTTTTAGCCCTATTTATCTTATTTCAAACGCCAACTAAAGCATCTTAAAGTATTCCATCATTACTTTGCCTATTAGGGAAACCTCTTATCATGAATGAATTACCGATTAACAGCCAATCATGTTCGGAAATTTGGAGAAAATCCACAAATTTAGCGATTTTTAGCAAAAAATGGCCCGTAGCTCGAAAAAATGGGGCCATGTGGGGGGGGTAGCACATGACCTTTTTGTAGGTCTACTATGGGGGCATCATCCCTCACACTCGGTTTGTCTGGATAAATCTGGCAACTTTTTTTATTTTGACATTTATCTCTCCAATTTGATAATTTTTTCAAAAAAAGTTAATTTTCAAAATTTTTCAGGGTGGATTTCTAATTTGAATATTCGATCAAATGCGGTCAAATAGTACTAAAAACACGCGGAATTAAGTCTACTTTCATAATCTGTTATCCATTTAGCAATTGGAGAACTCTATCGCTGACGGCCGCCGTTTGAAGTGTCCAGATCGCATGTTGACGCGTGCTCACATGCCAAAATCGAAAAATCCGGATATTTCCGGTTTTGAGCAACTTTGAACCAAACGGTTATAGGGTAATGATACACTACCCTGGTAGGTTCCAAAACGCTATATAACTCGATTTTGATAAGAGGGGCCACACTTCCCATACAACCTGTAGGTTTTCTCAGGCAAGGCGTTTTAAGTATGCATCGTAACGAATGTAAGTAAGGTATGTATGTAAGATAAATATGGTTCCATAGTGCTGAACAATAGTATGTAGTATGATACCTACGTCATAGAATATATATCGAAAACCAAGCGATTACCTATGTACGTCACAGTTTTATGTCTTGAATATCCAGAGCCTTAAACGGTCTTACCGTGTACATACTGTACGTACAGATACAGTACAGTCATACAATGCATTGACTGAGGAGGATTAAATAACTTACAGTTGACAGACTTTCTTATCAAAATCTACTTACATACATACATTTGCTTATAAAGATAGGTTATACATTTTTAAATTACTTACTCAACCATTACTTACTTAATTAAAAGTAAAAGTAGTTTCAACGGAACTCAGAATTCAATCATAAAATGATTCACCGAAACACAGTTAGGCTAACGGATAATACAATTGTAGACGTGCGGTTAAACAATGGGCAGCTCAAATGTAAAGTAGATTGTTTCCTGAAAACCAGTCATCAGTTCTGATCCTACTTTTTTCTTCATCAGTGAAGAGAAGACCTTCCATTTGAATTGGGTGAGTAAAAAAGATGGTCTGATTGTTTGGCCGATTGTTTGGCAGGAATCGCATTTACGGCTTAGAAAAGCCGATCAAGTCAGGGCGTAATGAAATCAGTCAGATCATGGCACATCCCCCGTTGTGCCCTTGGCTTTGTTCAGGGCATTTGCACGTTTTGGGGCACACAAAGTCAAGGCACAATCGTATCATCTCTAACGGACAAAACAATAAAAAAGTTCAAGACTCAAAAGTAGACAGTTCTCTAGGTAATTGGTCTCAAAACTTACAGTCTGATCTGCAAGAAAATCGCTTTTGTTGGGAACATTTGTGAATCAGTGGATGAACAAAACAGTATTATATAGACAAAGTTTAAAAAGTTGATTCGTGGTGAGACCATGGACTTTATACTAAAAGTTAAATCATGGTCTGTGAATGAATGATACGAAAAGCGTACATGTACCAACGTAAATATAGACGTAACATGGTTATCTATAGGCACACAAAAACTGGTAACTTGACAAGAGTAGTCACTGACTGCATTCAAAGAATCGTAGTATTCTAGTACTTAACCGGTATACAACCAGTTCGGGCGCTGAATGGCATTACTTGAATGGTACTCGGTATATAATGCTTGCGGAACAAAAGTGAATATATGTACATACCAGCGATTCAACCCATTTTTGAGTTATACATTATATTTTTCGTGAGTTAAATTCACAGTCAAACTGTCAACAAAATTAATGTCAACTTGTTCTAGTATGTAGTTTCAGACGTTTTGGTTAATCCGCCCCAACATGGCCAACTCTGTAATATACTTTGTATGTACTGTAGTCCTTATTTACGCCAGTTTCACACGATCCTATGACGGACTGGTTAGAGATCTGGTTATCTGCGAGGGACCTATTTATAGCCAAGGAGGGTCTGTTTGCATGAATGAGTTAGTGAATACATTCAGTTAGAGCATGAGTGTTAGAAAACGAGCTGGTTATGAGTAAGTTTAGTACCACTTTTTCTAGATAACAATTTGTACACATCAAGCGTATAGAGACGAAAAATCTATGAATGGCCATATGGCCATACCATCTTAATCCACTAAAATCTGTACACTAGATGAAACCGATGTTTCCTACCGGATACTTCTTGACTAATACCAGATCAGAATGATGTTTTTCGTAGTGACCAGAGAGGTTGAATAAACTGACGGGCAATGGTGGCATGAAACCCCAGAGCAACACGTCTGGTTCTGCACGCCGGAAACAAATACAGTATGCACGATGATATGACGTCACTAATTGGGGTTTGCCCAGTCAAGCGTATGATGAAAACACCATCGGTTCGTTGACGAAAACAACTTCGCTGTCAAATTCATGGGGTCATGTTTGTGAACCAGGGCGAATTGGTTCATTGTATCAAGTTGTGTGCAGTATATAAGTGACCTAGCTAAAAATGTGTCAGTCACACGCACACCTAACCGGAATTTCACTGTGCCGAAACACATCATACGTACACTGGTACGCATGTTAGGTTCCGAATGCTATAGAATGAATCAAAGCTATGTACATTCAATAGTACCTACATTCTTTCTACGAACGATATAATTTTATGGATACACAGTGTGAGACTTTGGTAAGGCCATTGAGTAACATCAAGTCGTTATTTCAACGATTCTTTAACCTTTTCGCGTCATGTCATGTAAACAGTTATTTCTCGAAAGTTTGACCGCGCCAAACTCAGTTTTGAACACAAATTGCTCGCCAATTCCTTTTCTGAGTAACAAGAAACCTTGGATAGGCTATAATCATGTCCGGTACTCTATATAAATAACCATCCGAGTCGACTGATTACGGTCAAAGTGCCACCAACAACCTCCGAAACCGAACCGGTAGCCAAAATCACCTGTGGGAATACGGGACGGATGCCACCGATGGTAATGGAAGTCTGAGTGGACGATGAATAACTGCAGTCGACAAAGTGTTCTAGTGTTCGAATAAAGCTCTATAGTCTAGTGCGTAGGGTGGCAGCCTCGAAAACTGGTGGTCATGAGTTCGAAACCTGACTTGCGTTGCGACACAGACACGCGTTGCTTCGGGGTTTCTGCCGTTGCCCGTCAGTTTTTCCCAAACAATATGGCATCTCAGAAAACACTATCCTGATTTCGTATTAGGGTGCCCTGTTGGCTTCACTTATGAAGAAGTTCCAGTAAAAAAGTTGTACTGCAAAGCTTAAAAATATCACTTATTCTGCTTTTCGAATCTCAGTTAGTAAGCATGTAATAATCTGTGGGTGTCCCATGATACCAACGATATTCTAAATAAAGGACTGCCATGGCATTCACTGCTTCTACATTTCTAGTTTAGATAAATAAATTGGCAAAACATACAACAATCACAACGAATATTTTGGTTCCGAATGATGACCTTTAATTTATTCAGCACATGTCTGAAAAAGTTTATGGGTGCGAACAGGGTTAGTACATCATATGTACGTAAATTTCGCATTCTCCAAGTATTTAGGTCGAATAAAGGAAGAAGAAAAGTTGAAAACTGATCGGCGTACATATACGAACGAACTGAAATACATGTACATACATAGCCTCTATACATAATATTACGAATGTTCAGTGGTCACTGCCGTCCAGGGTACAGGGCTTAGTAACTGTGATGCCCGTGACTACAAGCCATTCATAATAAAGAGTACAACATGCCATGACCCAGTATACACGTTCCACTATGGACACACTATGGACTACTGACACTATGGCCATAGTACCAGTTCATGCGTGTACGTAAGTGAGCGGGTTCCAATCGTACAAACAGGTTCGTGATCCAGTACTATCCTTGATGAGGTTTATCATGAAACTTTCACTGTAACAGCCCCGAATAACTGATATCTTACCCGGTTCTTAAACAAACATCGAAAAATCGCTGACTAAACATTAATCAAACACTGACTGATTCACTTTTTTCACTTTTTTCACTCACTCACTCACTCACTCACTCACTCACTCACTCATTCACTCACTCATTCACTCACTCGTGAATCATAACAGTATGCAATAATGTAAACAAGTTGTCATAAAGTTTACTCAAGGGTAAGAGAGCATAAACTTTTAAGTTGAGGTTTACAATTTATCTGAAATAAAAACGAGCTCATTTCAGTTCAGCTTCCCATTCAGCTAACGCTAACAACTGGAGCACATCCTCAATACCAGACGGGTTTCCCGATCCCGACTGCACCACTCGTGTACACACACCCGGTATTGTTGTATTCCACGTTGTTGTATCGGCGTGCACGCGACGTGCAGTGTACAGTTATTTTGGTAGAAAAAATACCATCACAACCTGGGTTGGTTCGTGACGCGAATGTAGAGAATTAAGCAACTGTTGTATTCATCCAGTTCACCGAATTGAATAAAGCATAAACTCATGTCATCATAAGACTAAACGCTTGATTTGCGTTATTTTCTCTTCGGTAAAAGTTGAATTTTGAATGAAAAATAGTAGCAAAGACCGCCAAAGACACCAGTGATTACGATTCGCAGCAGCGCAACGTCGACGGTAGTAGAGTCGGATAGATGCAAGAAATGCAACGGGTTGTCGTGTGCAACCTGACAGCCAACTGTTTGTTGCACTGTTACGTTACGTGCTCAGTGCTCTATGCTGCGCTGGCTGTTGCGCTAGCTGACAACTTCATTTGCTTGCTCACTGTAACCGTATGGCTGACTAGACTGACTGCTATGAATGTACGTAGGTAAATATGTTTTTAGTTAGGTGCTAAATATGGTACTAGAAGACAACATACATGCCAGTTGGATATCCTAGTCACTGGTATTTTATTCCTATAACGTAGGAATGTTGTACTTGGCTTTACATTCAGTGATGACATTTTTCTATTCCAGATGCCAAAACAAAGATTCTATGACAACAAACTGTTTGTTTTCCTGGATACGTCTTCTAATATGTGTATTTCATGTGATTGTTTTAGTGTTTGCACTGTTGTTGTAACCCACGGTGGCAATCCAACTGCACTGTAAAGTGTAAACTGGAGCAGTAGCAGTAGACAGGGCCACCTGGCGCTGGTTGCACTCTGTGATACACCGCGTTGCACGTTGCACTAACGTTTGAGTCAACATTGACGATTGTGTTACTGTTGCGTATGTTACAGTGTCACCATATTATATTAACGGTTGCATATCTTCAGAGTGAAAACATAGAAGTTTACCCAGCCACCGTTAAATTTCAAATTGGCCAATCAGCATAGAAAACTGGCCAATCAGCATAGAAAACTGGCCAATCAGCATAGAAAACTGGCCAATCAGCAAGAGACAAGCGCACAGGGTTCTTCAAGTGGATTGGCCGGTTGCGAATTTCATGACTGGCTGCACAGTTTTTTCGGACAAATAGCTGTTGTTCAACAGCAGTGCAGGGGTGAACTTCTATATATCTACTCTGGAGCTATTCTATCTATTATTCAAGCTATTCATACTTACACACAACTGCCGTTTGCGGTCGAGATAACTGTCGGAATTTATAGAGCTATATTTTTGCGAACATTGTTGTATGAAAGTATCTCCGTGTGTGTGACCGAATGACTCGTAAAGACTCGCCTCTTATCAGTCATGTCCACGTTTTTTTGCCCGTTCGGGTGTTAGAAATGACGCTGTCCCGGATTCTTGTAACTCAAGAGAACACCTAAAAATGAGGTCATATTCTGAAATGCAGAACGTTTAATGAGTTTTCATGAAGTTACTTCTTCAACAAAATTTTTTTTCTCAATAACTACCTGAGATCTGGCAACTTTTACGCTAAAAAAACTACATAGTGCTCGTGTTTACTTAAGCGATTGAGTACAGTTTTTGTGGTGTCTGTGCGTAAGTCAGTTAGTCAGCCACATAATCTGAGCTCAGTCACGCAACCTCTTTTAGCCGAGTCAGAAGCCGTGTTTCTTCGCACTCTTTCAGTGCAAGGTTTCAGTAAAAAAGCGCAGTTTTACAGCAAAAAGTTTTTCTGTGAGATTTTTTCTATTCAATGAAAACTACTCGGCCGTCAGCCAGCGGAACACCCAATCAGCATCGTATAATCATTGAGCACTGATTATATCTGTAATCTGATCTGATTGATTTGCTGGTCATGATTACCGTCGTGGTGACAGACAACCAAGTCGAGTAACGATGATCACCACATTACAGTTACGCGTAGCGGATTAACGAACAACTGTTAAATGGATTACCCCCTCTATGGTAGAATAAAAAAATATGATTTTTTTCTTTGAGATATGGCCTGAAAACTGCTATTTCTTCGCCTTTGAAGAAATTCCCTTCCTTCTCTCCCTTTGCATTGCGATAACGTACATACATACATGCATACTCAACACAACCTCTCGAGTTTCTTGACAGTCTCCTTGAATCTCCAAGACTGAATTCAAGTGACTGAACTCAATGATTGTATAAATTTCAATCATTAAGTTTGTCACTTACATGTGGCCAAATTATGCATGTTGAATGTATGGCTAAATTGCATCTCGGAAGATCATCTTGTCTGGAAACACTCTGTACATGTAGGGTTCCGGTCTAATTACCTCTATTAATCATCCTGATGCTCTGCTCTGGTAACACTAATATCATTGGCTGATTATCATTATTATTACGCTGTTTATGTGATCATAAACAGATTAATTTCGGTTAAAACTGTTATCATAACAGTTAACAAGTTATTGAATAGTTAAGGTTCATGCTGTCAAATTCCTGTTTGCAATCGACTTATATTTCTAAAAAGGTGTGCGAGTTTATGACAAAGCTTATACTCACTGTTCTCACACTAATCATAAAACCAAAACTTAGTTAAAATTTTCGTTTTGCGGTTGATACCAATCTAAATTGCAATCATAACTGAACATTATTGTTTATTACAGTTTTTGGGAACAACTAATGCTAGAAACTGTCGTTATTATAGTCAAGTTAGGATGTGAAGAACTTCGCGTACATGTGAAACATTAAGTACAGTTTTGTAGTTGTTGTTTACTTATCAGTTAGGAAACTTAACCTAATTAATTTCCAGAATTAGATCTACTGACGCTTCTTAGAAATGTCAAAACCGAAAAAAATTTAAAATTTTTATAATGTTTCACATGTGCACAAGTTCGCCCACAGCCAACTCGCAATAACAATGAATTATGTAACATTATCTATTGTAAGATTCGGACGAAACTTTCATTTCATTGAACTGTTGTTGTTTCTGTTGTTGTTGTTGTTGTTGTTGTTGTTGTTGTTGTTGTTGTTGTTGTTGTTGTTGTTGTTGTTGTTGTTGTTGTTGTTGTTGTTGTTGTTGTTGTTGTTGTTGTTGTTGTTGTTGTTGTTGTTGTTGTTGTTGTTGTTGTTGTTGTTGTTGTTGTTGTTGTTGTTGTTGTTGTTGTTGTTGTTGTTGTTGTTGTTGTTGTTGTTGTTGTTGTTGTTGTTGTTGTTGTTGTTGTTGTTGTTGTTGTTGTTGTTGTTGTTGTTGTTGTTGTTGTTATAATTGTGGTTGACCAATAATACCTGCGTTCAGCACAATCATTCTCCTCACCCATTCAGTAAACGCAGCATTTCACCCTTTTTAATATTGAATACATACTATTCAATTTATCCGCTCCAATGCGTCCGTGAGCGCCGTGTAAACGTTTTCCCGTGCAACACTTTTATGCGATTATACGTACATACGTTACAGCTGTTAGGATTACTCGTTATTTCAAATCAATCAATCAAGAGATCAATCAATTCGCATCACTGAAATTTATATATGACATCGAATCAAATATTTGTAATTATATACATGAATTTTCAACGTGAGCAAATGGGTTTTTAATTTTCTTCACTTCCTATAAAACAGTTTCAACTAAATGAGTCAAAAAAATTTGATTCCTATGTTTACTACCGATTACAAATCTAAACCGCATAGCGGTACGAGTTCGAATACGATATGTGATCTCAACGAATCGTCAGAAAGAACACTCTTCCAGAACTGGTGAATTTCGAGTAGTACTTAGAGGCTATTTTACTCTCATGCCTATGAAGTGAGTAATCCAAATGATTGAGCGCCGTTGACTGCATAAAAAATAAACATAAGTTGTTATTCCGACTGTATACAGTGCATGCATTATGTTTTGCACGCGTTTTTGCATGCTGCTGCACAGTCAAACAACGCAATTATAGGAGAGCAGTGTTTTGGGTGTGGAGCGATGGATTGATTGGTTTGACGCAAAGCATAGTTTTACTGCGATCAAGATGATGACTACATTCCCCGGCGGTTGAAAAACCTGCCAAAAACCTGCTTGTTTTTTACCAAAGGTAAAAGATTTTTACATACTTCACAAACTTCTGCATCACTTAAACTTGTGAAACCTTAACTAGATTGCATTACTTGTATTGGTTAAATTCCCATGGATTCTTTCACCATTTTCAACCGCTCATAACCGATCCTTCACTTTCATCGTCAGTCATAGTTGACTGTTTTATCATTGTATTGTCGGCCAATGATGCATTCTTGTTTGTATTCATGCATGTAGTAAATGAGATTGAGTGGTCAAGTCGAATGACTGACTGACTGACTGACTGATTGATTGATTGACTGACTGACTGACTGACTGACTGACTGACTGACTGACTGACTGACTGACTGACTGACTGACTGACTGACTGACTGACTGACTGACTGACTGACTGACTGACTGACTGACTGACTGACTGACTGACCCCTACTAACTGACTGACTGACTGACTGACTGACTTACTGACTTACTGACTGACTGACTGACTGACTGACTGACTGACTGACTTACTGACTGACCAACTGAGAGCCAGTTGATGGACATATCATTAATTTTCGCATTCTGACGGCGATCTAGGCAAACGAACATATTCGCCTTTTTCGGTCGAACGGCTGAACATAGCTGGTCTGGAATGTGTGTTTTATTACTGTTTGGAAAAACAAGTTTACATGACGGACATGGATAAAAAATTTGACGTTACTATCCTTTCGTCAATAATGTCAAGATTCTTCCATACTCTCAATTGTTTAATATTGTTTCAAATGTTTCTTAAAATCAGATTTTTTGCCAACCAACCCAATTTTTTGCCTAACTTTCAATGTTAGTTTGTTCAATCTTTTTTTAATGTCATATACTGGTTTTTAAGTTTAACATTTTATTTTTCAGGTCTTAATGATATAGAAAAAATGGGGACCGAAGAGAGGAAGGTGGACTTAGCCAGCCTGCAGGTTAGAATCAAAGCAAATAAAATAATGTAATTAAATTTGCCTGTCAATTCAGTTAGCGATGGGTTGGCAGAAAAAATAGTTGAATGCAGGATTTTTGCCTTTCTGATTGGAAGATTTATCTCAATCGTTTCGTAATGGTAAGATAGTTCAACTCTAGTTTTTTTTCACCTGGAAACTAAAGCACCCGGACTTGTGTGGCCTAATACCGAGAAAAATAGCGCCTAATCTTTGTTTCGTAATGAATCATTAACAATTTAATTAAACATAACATGATGTTTCAGGGCGACAGTTCCGGCGTTCACTTCAGTCGCAGCGATGGCAAGCACAAGTATTGCGAGTGGGGTGAGAGTGCAGTACTTGGAAAGGATGAGAAGTACATCTTCCCGTTAGTGAGTGAGTCAGTGAGTCAGTGAGTGAGTGAGTGAGTGGGTGAGTGAGTGGGTGGGTGAGAGTGAGTGAGTGAGTGAGTGAGTGAGTGAGTGAGTGGGTGAGTGAGTGGGTGGGTGAGAGTGAGTGAGTGAGTGAGTGAGTGAGTGAGTGAGTGAGTGAGTGAGTGAGTGAGTCAGTGAGTGGGTGAGTGAGTGGGTGGGTGAGTGAGAGTGAGTGAGTGAGTGAGTGAGTCAGTGAGTGAGTGAGTGGGTGAGTGAGTGGGTGGGTGAGTGAGAGTGAGTGAGTGAGTGAGTGAGTGAGTGAGTGAGTGAGTGAGTGAGTGAGTGAGTGAGTGAGTGAGTGAGTGAGTGAGTGAGTGAGTGAGTGAGTGAGTGAGTGAGTGAGTGAGTGAGTGAGTGAGTGAGTGAGTGAGTGAGTGAGTGAGTGAGTAAGTGAGCGAGTAAGTAGGTAAGTAAGTGAGTGAGTGAGTGAGTGGGTGAGTGAGTGGGTGGGTGAGAGTGAGTGAGTGAGTGAGTGAGTGAGTGAGTGAGTGAGTGAGTGAGTGAGTGAGTGGGTGAGTGAGTGAGTGAGTGGGTGGGTGAGTGAGTGAGTGAGTGAGTGAGTGAGTGAGTGAGTGAGTGAGGTAGTGAGTGAGTGAGTGAGTGAAAAACAATAAATGCATGTTCAGTTGCGACCTCGACCTCGACTGTTGCGGTAACAGATGCTGTGATCCTGCACCCGGCATTATGCCACTTTGGTTAGTGCTCATTCAAAATTATATATACATTATCCAAACGGCATTTTATTTTGATTTTGAGTGAATTTTCTAATGTAATTTCTTCTTGTTAACTGTTTTTTTTGTTATTTCAGGCTGATTATTCTGCTGATATTGCTGTTGCTGTTGCTGTTGTGCATCTGCTGCGGTATTATGGCTTGGATCTGGTACAAATGTCGACCCAAGAAAGGTTGGTCGTGTGGTGTGCTCCTATACTTAACTTCGTATCAAGCCTGAACGGCCAATCACTATTATCTATCGAAAAACTTCGGAGCATTGGTTGTGCACCTTATGATAGTAGACAGTAACTCACTTGACCCCTTCTACTACTCTAGCAAACCAATACCTCACAACTTCTTGCACCTTCAATCGACTAAATCCGATCTGATACGTCGTACAACTCCTTGTAGTCTGAACATCTCCGAAACAACCATTGGCCGATTTTTTCCGTTGCATTCCCACTGATGACACTGGAACAAAATAATTTACCTCTACGAATGTACTTTCTCCAACTATTCTGCCCCTCCTCACCCGCCCACCTACTATAAATAACCACCGTAGTCTTTGTGGTTCATCATGCCAGAAACTAAAATCTTGAAATCACGATCACGGGTTTGAAATGACGTTTTTAATTCGTGTTTTATTACCGGGTATCACAGTAAAGGCCGTCCAAAACAGAAAACTATGCACCATTTCCTGAATCTGAGATGATTCGTGTTTTATCGCCGGATATCACAGTAAATGTTTTCCAGAAATCAGACAATCAATATTTCATGAATGTTAAACCAGGCATGATGTATTACTAAGACCACCCTATTATCTCTCGACTAACCGTTTGCACCGTTAACCGTTGCAGCCAAGAAGAGTCAGCAGTTGGTGGTACAGGAAAGGCGAGAGCCCGTGACATTGGTGGCTGTGGACGACGATGACGAATCCACGGCACCTGCCTCCGAGACAGATCCGGTACTGGTTCGAAGAACGTACGTTACCACGGCTGCAGACACCACACTCGATCAGTCCGAATTGATCAAGACCGGACCGTTGCTGCAGTCGCGTGCCGAAAAGGGATCATGAGAAAACCTCATCATTGTGGCAGAATAACTGAAAACTTTTGATCTGAAGGGATCATGAACACCGCCATATACCAAGCCAACATCTAAATAAATTCGGAGTAGAATGTGAGGGAGAATGGGATGTAAAATTTATGAGAATCTCTTTTGTTTAAAACACGGATGTTGTATAGCATTTTTTATCAAATATGAAATTTGAACTGACTATGCATCGATGAAAATAGTTTTGGTGCGCTGTTTGTTTCTCTAAAAAATCTTGGTTTCACCGGAACAACGTCGAAATGGTTTAGCGGAAAATAAGGTTTTGTGTAAAATAGTTGGTCATTTGCTGTTTACTGTTGGTGCGTGCGTCTTTTCCTCTTCAACAGTGAAATTGAAAATTGGAACGCAGTTGATATGGTAGTTTCCTTTTCAATTCTTCTTGACGTCCCGCTTCTCTCTTTCTTCTATGAGTTGTTTTCCGCCCAATTAATGAAACATTTTGTACAGTGATTAATATTGGATAACATTGTTTTCTGCTTTTTCTCGACTGCATACTTTTCGTTTGTCGTACTTACCCACTGCCGTTTGCTTCTCCTTTTGTTCACGATTTGATGAGAATTATGCTCTGAATTAGTCTTCCTCTTTCGTGTATTTTCCTGTGAGTAGTCTACAGATAGCAGCATGTCTTCAATTATAATTATGATCAAAAGAATAAAATTATATATGTAGTGCGTCGAGTGACTGATTATTATGAATGGGCTATTATTAGTGTGTTATTAGAATTGTGCAAAAATATCCTGCGTGGATTAATTAGTAAAGAGAGTAATAAAGAGAATTGCATAGATGAACTTTGAAGACAATTGTGACCTGACAATTTGTCTTTTATTAAACTTTTATGATACCAATTAAGAACTCAACAAGCGCATGCAAGCACTCAGGTCAGAAGTAGTCTATAAATAGTAGTCGACAGATTAGGAGTTACAGACTTTTCTAGGCACTAATAATAGAAAATGAACACAGTAGGTCAACGTGGGCAACACGGTATCACGAGTTTCCTCTATTCAGTTCTGTAGCGAGACGAGACCATTCTAGCAATTATTGCAATACAGTCAAGAATTGCCAGCCATATCTTTTGTTCTAAGAATTTCGTGTGCAGGAAAACCAGTATGCTTGTGCAATAGTAAGTTCGTGCAAACAAAACACTATGAATCATTTGTCTCCGATTATGTAGATGTTTTCTTATATCGGTTGGTCACAAACAATCATACTTACTGTATGTACATGTATAGTTAACAACTATGTTGATTCAAAAAAAAGTCATGTGACGTTTTTGTTAGGATTTTTGGCTTTGAAAAGCGTTGGCTTGAGTCATATCTTCTCTGAAGCCTGATGAAGTCTCAAATTTAACGTTGCAGATCAACGCGTTTGGGCTATATAAAAACAACATAATTAGGTCCAACGATCAAATAAGGAAAGCACTTCACATAATAATTTACATAATTAACAGACTTTACATAATTAACAGACTTTATATAATAAATCACAGATTATACAGATGCAATATCTGCGTTCCGTGTTCCCGACTGGTTTTCAATTATGCTTCAATCACGGTTTTGACTTTATGTTCCAAAACAATAATGATTAGCCACTTTTTTGCATAACATGATTTTTTGCCACCGATGCTTGTGTACAACAGTATGTACACCTGCTGAAACCTAAGTACATAGTATGCACTTGTAGTGCTTCACTTTTCCCTTAACTCCCGTTGTACACCTATCGTTTCAACCTACTTAGCTCACCGATTGTTTCACTTCACTCAGTGCTTCAGAAAAGTTCGTGCCATGACCGAAAGACGTGAGATGGATACTGTGCGTGTTTCACGGTTTCAATAACTGAGTTTCGTTTTACACCCACCGTTTCCTGTTATTCTGTTCACTGATGTGTTTCACTTCACTTAACGTTTCACTTAACTCGGTGTTTCACCGACGTGTTTCAGAGCAGTTTGTGTCGTCACCGATGGACTTCGAATTGCTGCAGGCACCCTGCATGTTGCATGCACTTGTAGTGTTTCACTGTTTTACTAACCCATACACCTACTGTTTCATACTATTTACTTCGCTCAGTGTTTCACTTCACTCATTGTTCCACTTCACTAATTGATTCACTTCACCGACGTGTTTAAGAGAAGTTTGTGCCGCCACCGATGAACGGGACATACTGTACAGTAGTTTTTCACTGTTTCCCAAACCGATTCACTTCCATTAAACATCGTCCTACTATTCACTTCACTCAGTGTTTCACTTCACTCCGTGTTTCACCGACGTGTTTCAGAAAAGTTTGTGCCATCACCGATGGACGTCGAATTCCTGCCGGCACCCAAGTCCCAGGCGGGCACGCTCCATCGCGAGGACGAGATCAGCCGATCGCAGAAGGTCTTCATGGGCAACAGTGTGTCAACGGAAACGCAAAAGGCACAAATCGCCTACTACAGGTCTGGTACGGATGACGTACCTAGCTATAATCTATAAATTACGAATATAAGTATAAATATTTATAATCAATAATATTTAAAGATCAATATAAATATTTATAATTTATAAACCATGTCCACTACAGCCAGTCCAGGGTATCTTGTTTTCCAGAAATTTTTTGGCGCGCAGTTGCAGTTTGCTTTGTTTTCCGAGAAAAATGTGCACCGCACTGCAAACTTGGATAAGTTAGAAAACGGTGCGTCATGTTCATTGCTTACGTGCGTAACAGATAAGCTACATATTTCAGTAACAACATACCCTGACCGAGCTTTATTCATTGTTATTCAAATGCTCTTTCTGTGAACCCTTTTCTCGATCAAAATATTTTGGTGCAAGATTATTTTTGAAGAACCACATGACAACATGAGTAATGGTAGTGAAGGTTTTGCAGAAATAAATTACAGTAATAAGATACAGATGTAAATACTATGACTACTGTATGTATGGTATAGCCACTATCACGCTTTCACAATTATAATACTGTTTATTCACTTCTATTTATACTCGGATGCATATTTTGGATCTGACTTTATTGTAATGGTTTCGGTTTGTAAGCTGGTTATGGCACCTCGGCTAGGGCATCGAATCCATAAAAAGAAAATCTCTCGTCCACTTTGTTGTAACGGCTATGTAAGTACATTTTAGGCGTATAATGCCCTATCAATTGCAATTAACCATGTTTAGCTTGTTCTTTTTGTAACAGGTATAACACGATTTTTTGTAAAATTGGTGTTGACAAGCAATTCTGGCCTATTTCCTTGTTCCAAACGAAACATTACCGTGACGACTCTGCTTTTACATTGGAAATACCTCGTCCCTGTTTCTAGATTATTTCGTCTAAGATTTAATGTAATGAGTCTGCCATCATTAAGAGGTTTCGTAAGTTGGAATGAGATTGTAATTATCGGAAGTAGCTTTCACGTATTGCCCGTGTTAACTTGACGTACGGAAAAGTACACCATCAAGTAGACAGTCTGATATAGTGCAAAGCCCTGGTTAGTTTATTAAGTATATATTATATATATATATACATGTAATATATATGTATATATTATGTAGTTTTTGAACATGGAAGATTGGCTTACCCCTGAACTAAATCCATAGATGTAGCTTATGTATATATTATATATACATAGAAGCTAACTTATATTAGAAACGATTTCAATAGCACTACTACAAATGTCCACAATCATTATACAGGGTATCTTGTTACTAATTGTTTTTTTAAAGAAAAAAATAGATTTATGCAAAAAAAATTTTAACAAGAAATGCTGAACAGATTATACATTAAAGTTCAGTCCCCAATCTCTTGGCATATGTACTGTATATGTATGTGTTCGTTACAAGGGGTTCGCTAACCGAGCACAAACCCTGAAACTGAAACCTCAGTGGTTTAGCTTCAGGTTTCTTTATTAATTATGTTTCATATGTTTGTACTCTAGTTATTGTATTTGAAATGTGTTGTATATCTTGCAATGCAACTGGTAATTGTAAAGTGAGCACTTGTTACTGAACTACAGCTCTACGCAATTCATATCAGATATACAGGAAACGATGATAAATGACGCAAATTCAAGTTCAAAAGCTGAAAGAGACATTCTAATCAAACAATGAAGTCATGTTTTTGATCAACTCACACAATGCGCAAAGATATGTATGCATCATATTTTGTCATGCTTTATTTTTGTGTCATTATTATTACTATTATTATTAATATTATTAATATTATCATTACGCATTATACATATCTGGTCAGTAGTAACTGTCTCACACGTCGGTCGCAGCCTGAGTGCCTTTTTGTCGTGCCCTACCAAAACATTAGTTAACCCCAAACTGCTCAAACAGTGAACCCAATAACAACGCGAAAACGGCCATCAAAACCTAAAAATAAACCATTTCAACTCGAAATAGGACATTACAACCCCAAACATAGGCCTGTAATACCCAATAATGAATCATTCAAACCCGAAATTAGGTGATTACAATTGGAAACACTGCAAAACGGCAGTCAGGCTTCGCGTGCATTAGAATCTTGGCTGCCGTTTATTATAAACTGTTTATCGTGTTACAGGTTGTCACAAGTTGTAACATTATTGACAGTCACGGGCAAACATTTAAGTTCATGATTCTTGAGTGTTTTTTTGTGAATATCGTCAGAGTTACAACGAGATAAATCCAGAGCACGATATATAGGTAATACTATAATGCAGTAACATTTTACGTGAACCATTCGATCCGTTTCATGACTGATTTTCATGCTGTTTTTTTTCAATGAAACACTACGTTTTTTCATCTACGATTGTCGAATCAGGTCAACATTGCGTTCGCAATCAGATTGAGTTAATTAACGTTGAATCACTAGTCAAAGTTAAGCAACATAAAAGAACAAAGAAGTAAGAAACGTTTCTCAAGCTGAAATGAGCCAATTACAGATGGGTAAAAAAACGAGCGAATTCGGTAACAAAGAACTACAGCTTAAACAATCCGATTTTTATTCTGCTTCGTTCTGACTTCCTTATTTTATTCTTTAATTAATGTTTCACATATTTCCAGGCCAATTCGCTCATACAACTACTTTAAAAAAATGTAAAACAAAGCTGATGGCGGTGGGTGGGTTCTCAGTATTCTGGAATTGTTCCCGGAACCAATTTACTGGACGAACTAAATAAATTATGTAAAATTTCACTGAAATAGGCTATAGACACGAAGGGCACTCGGGCTGTAGCGGAGTACATACAGTATCCATGTAAATACCATTGTACAGGTCAGGCCCTCCCAACGTTCATTAACTCAAGCCACCCACTCCATACTGTACTGCTTAGAACAGAATCAAACGGGCTCAACTCTTGACCCGTCTTTACGATACAATTATGAGTTTGCCAACCTGTGCTCGCAAAGACATTTCGCGTATCAATCACATGTAAATAGTATATACTGTGTATAATCGTTGACCTAATCACATGATTTTCATTTGCACGACACGAAATTAGTATATATAGGCGTCGTAATTGGTTATAAGAGAAAACTCTTTTTGATTCACGACCATCAAGTAGCACTGAAGTTTTTTTTCACACTGAGAATCTGGTTCTGACTAACCCAGAACGTGGTTTGAATATTCCAAAACTTGAGAATCTGGTCCTGGCTATAACAGACATTCAATGGTTTTCATATCTTTAAATCATTTCTTATAATCAAATATGATACTTGAATATATCTTATATATTTATATAACAGTTGATTTTAATAACCTCGTCAATTGCACGACATTCAGACCGTTCGAACCGTCGCCGATGGCGGAGATCGAAGTGCCACGAGTGCCACGACTCAAGGCACAAAGTCGAGATGTCGCCGAGATCAGTGCCGGTCAGAAACCGAACATCAGCCACATCAAAGTAATTTTATTCAGTAGTTTTTCTGGTAAATTTCGGAGCTTTTGTAAAGGTTTGGGTTCGTATGGTATCGGCCACCAGGTGCTATCGAGCAGTAGCACGCTACCGATATTTTGATAGGCACCATACCGTGGGGTTGAACCAAGCCCCGTCGAGTTACAGAGAATGAATGCTCGCTTAATGAAAACAATATATGTATGATTCAGTTTTTCTGCTTATATGTCTGTCGATTTGTCTGTCTGCCTGTCTGTCAAGTCCGTCTGACAGTTATTCAACTGCCTATCAGTCAAGTCAGCCTATCACTTAACCTAGGCCTATCAGCCTATGTCTTTTCGTTGGTTGATCACATTTTCAGTCAGTCAGTCAGTCAATCAGGTTCAACCAGTCAGTCAGTTAGTCAGTCAGTCAGTCAGTCAATCAATGATTGCAGACGCCAGACAGTCAGCACGCCCAACAGGTCTATATTCGTCCAGCATTCGACAATGTGCCCGCCTACAACTAAACCTTTTCTCCCGAAATTCACCTGCTGATATCATTTCTACCACTCAATATGTTTATGTTAATTATTCATTTCTAACACTCAATACGTTTATGTTAATTAATCAATACTTTCTACGTTAATGTTTCACCTTTTACTTTTACTTTTGTTTAGTATTCAATCACCACCACAACTACATGGTAAACAATGAACATCTCGGTGAACATTTTTTTTCCTCGCACTTTCATGTTTTATGCTTGTCTTAGAAAGTTTTTATGTCGCGTCGAAAGTGAAATGTGAGTTACGATATTAGCGAATGATCATTAAAAATGAAATCATCCGAGAAACTGATGTGTTTGTCAATATATACAACCCACCTTATTGACGAAACCGCACTTTTCGCGTTTCACAAACCTAGTTTCTCATGGCGGAAATGTAAATAAAATTGAACTTTGCAGAGATGCGTTCGGCATTTTTCGAATTCGTTAATTGGTGCTTAAACAACTTTTCTCGTGTTGATTGACCCAGTTGACGGGGCGAATAAAACAACAACAAGTCATTATTGTAGTGGTTGTCCCGGTTACGGTATTCAAGACATTTACGGTGTAATCCACAAACACCAATCACTGTCATTGTCATTGTGTATTGCACCGTGTTAAATACTGTATGTTGACTCATTTGCTGTATAACTCGCTGACTAGAATGTTTGTTTGCATGACAATAAAACAATGAGCAATATAGGATCATTGTTCTTTTAGATTTTCTATCATTTCACTCCACATTTTGTGAAACAGTAGTCTGTCACATGAATAAAAGAAGAAAAGACAATAATTTTAACTTATTTAGTTTAAACTAGTACTAGTTTACACTAGTATTACGTAAACATTTCGTTGTTTCTCTTACTTTTTCTATACATTTGTCTGCAAATAAAGATCCTGCTGTTAATGTTTGCAAGTTCCAAATAGCAACACGCATTTACGCAATTGATGTCATAATCCAGTTGCGTGTTTTACTCTTTTTATGAAATGGTGGCATACCCCGCCCCGATAAAGGATATGTTTTGTTTCTGACGAGTTTTAGATGTACATGGTGAAGCTCGATTATCAACTTGTAGATATAGTATATACGTCTGTACAACGTGCTGTATAAACGAGTTGTATGATGCTGTGTTAACAAGTTGTATGGTGCTGTATTAACAAGTTGTATGGTGCTGTATTAACAAGTTGTATGGTGCTGTATTAACAAGTTGTATGGTGCTGTATTAACAAGTTGTGTGGTGCTGTATAAACGAGTTGTATGGTGCTGTATAAACAAGTTGTATGGTGCTGTCTTAACAAGTTGTATGGTGCTGTATAACAAGTTGTATGGTGCTGTATTAACAAGTTGTATGGTGCTGTATTAACAAGTTGTGTGGTGCTGTATAAACGAGTTGTATGGTGCTGTATTAACAAGTTGTATGGTGCTGTATTAACAAGTTGTATGGTGCTGTATAACAAGTTGTATGGTGCTGTATTAACAAGTTGTATGGTGCTGTATTAACAAGTTTGTATGGTGCTGTATTAATATGCCGACATGCAGTAAATGTGTCCCCGGAGAACTCCGGGCTGTTTTTGATACTCTTTGTGCTGATCAACCGAAGTGCTTATACCCAGAACTTCCTGACATCGATAATAATGTAATCCCAACTAAGCACATACATCTGTATCACAATCAAAACGTACGCTGTATCATTAATTTCGATATAAAGTTCAGCCGTCTCGGTAATCGTGAGTCTGGAAAATCATCTCGCATTTGGTTCGGACTCCGAGATGAAAACGACTCAACCACATTTTTCTTTTCTTTAAGAAGGTGAATCCCATTCAGAAGAATATATGTACCTCGGAAGAATCGAAAACCATTGAACAAATAATGGATTGACGGAAGCAGATTGTAGATATTTATGGATTTCGATAAATTAGTTAGTGCAACAGTAAACAATGCCATGGAAAACATTAACGTCAAACGTACAACTTTGATTGCTCAGATAATCCCAGAATTAACAAATAAACATCTTATCGTTGCTAAGTGCCATTGATCAACAGTTTACGATGCCAATTAGACAATTCACTGTTTCGAAAAGTTCACATCATTTCTTAGTGAGTGTGGCACTTCGTGACTGCAGCGGTGCGCATGTGCTAAGGCGAGATTATCCTGATTACTGTATCATTTATTGGTGCAACTTCCTCCACTAGCGGACAGAAGGGGTGGGAAAAGTGGAACACCCCATCTTTGGCGATTTAAAAAAATAGAATTTGTTCTTTAAGGTGTAAGGAAAATGACTTGAAAACTGCCAAACCCCCTCTGATGAAATTCCACTCCAATTAGAGTATTCGCTTGTCCGCCGGTAGCTTCCTGTATGATTTGCATAAGTGTACATAATTTATCTGTAGTATAGCGGTCGAATACATGGTTTACCATTCATATAATATGAACAACCAATAGCTATCAGTGATTTTTGAATGTGGAATTTTATCGAACCAAGCATGTGATGGATGATATTGTGAAAGTGATTAAGTATGTATGCATCAAAATGAAGTAATCCAACTTTTTACTGATAAACCATCGCATGCGTATAACGAACAGGATATAAAAAGTTACTTACTTCATACACATTAAATATTTATAGAGGAGGTTCTACCGTAGTGCTCTGATTACAGTTTACAAAGTACATGCCACGTGGTCGAGTATGTCTCTTAAAAATTATAAGGATGGGTTGTTATAATAATCTTTCTATTCTCATGAAAAACTAATGTTTTTTTAAAAATTAAACGTACAATATCAACGTACAACTAAATAGTTCGATATGTATTTTACTACAGCGCTCACACGTTCAGCAAAAATTGCACATTTTATTTCTAAACTTGTTGATCTGCAGATAAATAATTGATCACAAATATGGCCGAATCAGTTGAGGTATATGAAGGCTACTGGAGTCTGAATGCTTCTTGGTCCATATACTGTCCGATGGAAGAGGAAGTAACATTCGTTCAATATATGATGGATGGTTGGCTTACGGTAGCTGTCGTGATGGCCGGTCTGATCGGACATGTCAGTGTGATCAGACATATACTCAGTCGTAAGGTGGTGAGTGAGTGAGTGAGTGAGTGAGTGAGTGAGTGAGTGAGTGAGTGAGTGAGTGAGTGAGTGAGTGAGTGAGTGAGTGAGTGAGTGAGTGAGTGAGTGAGTGAGTGAGTGACGGCTCAACTGGTTATTTTTATAATGCATATTAATATTCAGTCATCCCGTATTATGTTCCTGACATTGGCCTCCTTAGACTGTTGCATGCTGGTGACTGCATTGTTTTACTATGCACTGCTCACTATTGAACATTATTTACACGTTAGTTAATCCGTCACTCATTCACTCACTCATTCACTCACTCACTCACTCACTCACTCACTCACTCACTCACTCCCTCACTCACTCACTCACTCACTCACCCACTCACTCACTCACTCACTCACTCACTCACTCACTCA
>OZ038447.1:10524870-10550663 GCA_964036265.1 Daptonema setosum
CTACTTATAGACGTCCCTGTTTTGTTTCTTTCATTATTAGTTTTACCTACAGTGATAATATACATATTTACAGTGAACGTGGTTCGAACCAAAGTGGGCCCGATTACGATGACTCGATTCAGTCGGCCGGTACCATCGGCCGTGCCGGCAACAACCAGACCCACTTCTACGTGTGGCATGGCATCGCACGTACTGGATCCAACTCGTTCGATTCCGACATTATTGAGACCACCGTGTAAAGCACGTGTTGTGGCTGATAATGAAACATTATTCAGCAGTATCAACACGCGTTTCAATCATCATCACCCCATGTTTCACTGTGTTAAACCATAGTGTCAACTGAATGTAGTTGAGGCTAGTGCTGTTTTATCATCAGTCATTTTGCGAAATATTTTCGCTTGAAGAAACACATTGATTACTGTTTTTGCTTTTATTTGACCCTCAGAATTTTCACGGGTTCTGCTACCCATCTGGCTCAGAACAAACTGTTTGTTTGCTTTATTCAATGGCTGTCTGTGATTTAGTGATATTTTGGCATTGCTTGTTAATATAACTGTTTTCTTTGTTTTCACTATTTATTGCAAATAATACAATATTGTTTTTGTTTGTTAATAATACTGCTCTGTTGATATTGTTTCCATATTTGAACATATTGATGTATGGCCAAATCTGATTACCGGTTTAACAATTGCTCTAACCGTACATGGTTATCCGTCTACCAAATTTCTGTCAAAATTTTTTATTTCATTTCGTTTATGATCATGTCGGTTTCTCTGAACTATCCATCTATTCAATTAACATTCTATCTATGAATATTTTATCTGAATGAAACCTTGCTCAAAATGTCCATTGTGTCTGGAACTCTGGAAGTAATTGTAAAATGTAATAAAGCCGGGATTTAGACATCTTGAAGCCATTTCACCTAAACCTTATGGAACACAATCTACTGTTAGACACTGCCAAAGGGAGGGGAATACCACTTTTTTATTCTTCCCTCGTACGTTAGTGATGCATAGGAAATGAAACCCAATATGGTGGACATAAGTATTTTATTCTACGATGTCTACACACCGCATTATCGCAAACGTACACCAAATAGAACGTAGAACATAATCGATGCAAAACAATTACATCATGAACAAATAGTAGTAAATGACATCACCAAAGTATAGCAGCTCTATTTACAATTGACATACCCAGACGTTTCAATCAGATCACGTATATACTGTATACCTCACTGAGCGTGGCCGTGTTCTCGCTGTTTGTAAAACATTCATCTGTATTTTATAAAGTTTAAGTATATCTTTATTAATTTCCGAAATGTGTAAGCTTTATAAGCAGCGAACCACATCCTACTGCCCACGGACGGGGTATACACACACACACACTCGTACCGTAGTTATTTATCAATATCCAACAATACAAAAGCCAATTTGACCAATTTCCTACACTCTAGATAAGATCGGTTATAGAAATCAGCATATCATAAAAAAACCCGATGCCACAGACTTGGAAATGAGGTCAACTTGGTGTCACATGAATCGCAGTAAGTGCATCATTAGTCTGTCTGCTTTCAATTAGACCCGATAATTAAACACACCCACTCCGGATAACAGCATATGGCAAACGTGACCAATCGACATTTCATGTCTTTCAATAAACTCATCATGAATCAGCATTCCATCTTAATTGGTGATCTATGCAAAATGGGATCATCAATTTTGACCTCCCACTTTCAAAATTGCCCCTCTTGATAATTAAAAGCAGACAAAATGTGTGTGGGTCGAGTCGAGACTCGAGTCAGACAGAATCTAACAAACTGATGGTTTACCTTATTAGCAGGGCACAGATGATCGAGTAGGAAGTAGTCAAAGTTCACCACCATTAAAATGCGAACATGATGAAACGGAGTGATCAAAGCCAGCTGTAATTCGAGGGCATCATTCATCAAGCTTTACCGTTAAGGAGCATTGCAACGATTTACGACGTTAATGAAAAGTCTTTGCAGTTTGACTGAATTCAAGCTGGTCAATTATCATTTCAATGTGATTCTGACGTGAATCGAGCTTGACGTTTCCGTGTATTGAAAGGAAGGACAAGGTTTTGATTGGGAGAAATAATGATGACGACCACGTTTTTTTATCCAATCACGTGAACACAAAAGCCCGTCCAGTACACGATTGACTTTGTGATGGATTTTTTCAGTTCATACGAAACGTTTAGCAAGTCAAGTTCATCAAATTATTGAGTATGGAAGCCAAAAGTGTACTCGATTAAATTCATTACTCGTATGTGATTGGGTGAAAACTACACCAAAATGTATCATAATTCATTATTGTATCTTGTATAGTATTTACCATATAAACCGACGGCAGACACGGCCGGCGCCCGCTTTCAAATATTGAAAAGGTAATGAATAGGCGCCAGAAAAGCACTCGATGTTTGCCGCATAAATATCCTATTACTATTATAAAAGACCACTGGGTTGGAGGGAATACAGAAAGAAATAATGCAGTAGCAATGCAGAGTAGAGCTCAATAAATACTCGAGTGGCGAGCACAACTTCAGTATCAGAGTCAGTATCCGCATAGCCAAACGCCCAATAACAAACTCCCGGGCATGTATATCGCAATATGGAGCTTGATGCACCAATAATGCTCTGAGTTAATCAGTGATTGCAAATTACATACAAACATACGCCTTAACTACAACTTCGCGTCACATAAAGCCAAATTCTCAAATAACGAAAAAACAATTACGGAAATTGCAGAGCCGCATGAAATCAGAAAACACGACGACGAATAGAAAACACTAAAAAGACCAACAACAACAATGAAGGAATATAATAAACTCTGTATATACGAATATGAAGTAATGGTGGTAGTAATTAATCAGCAAGATTCAACGGTTGTTTGTGTGGTTGGGGATAGGGCCCGACCAAAGGAAGATAGACGAGCACAGTCATTCACGGTTCACACGAGGCACGGCAGTCATCTGGTTTCCTCTATTTCGGTAATGAAAAACCCAATTATCAGAGTAGCCTTTGGACGTGTAAGTTGCGGTTGAAAACACGTGCCCAAATGTGGTTGTTGCTGGTAATATGTGGATGTATTGACTACGATCGTGACGAGTGCGACGACGACCGGGACGTGGCGCTGCTGCTGCCCTCCTTCGACGTACGACCGTCCGTTGACAGCGTCGACTGCTCCCGATCCAGCACGTGTAACCTAAAATAATAATAATAATAATTGGTTACATGACACAATGATATCTCAGTTATTCTACCCCAGTCAATTAAGCCATTGTATTTTCAGTCCCGCCAGCCAGCCCATACGTTGAGAATAATGATCAATTTTGACAGCAGAAGTGGCGGCTAATGATTGTGCTATTTGTTCACTGAGATTTCAACATCAGGCTCACATTATTCTTGCTCATCTTAATTGCGGCTTAGCTTGATTGCGGCTTAATTTTGACAGTTCACCAATCCTCAAATGTGCTTTTATCATTGGATCCCTTTACAATTAGTCAAACCAAGAACAGATAATTAAAAGGCTTGAGGCATCGAAGGAAGCCAGTACAGATCAATGCAATAAAGCATTGATTGTTAACTTGTATTTTCCGACACCTTGCATCACAAGTGCTATAAATGACAAACAACCAGGAACTACCTTAAAACAACCATGTCAGTAAGCGATCATCAACTGCGTCAAACCTTTGGTTAACGATCTTGTTGTTCAATATAATTATAGATTGTTTAGTTCAAGACACGGATATACAAGTTTTACAATTCACGGCTGCTAATTATCCGACGTCTGCGTAAGTATAGTCGAAAATTGCGTGAAAATGTGCATGAAATCTTAATAAACAACCTCATGACCAAGATTTGGTTATTAAAAAACGGGTGTTTTCACTTTTTTCATTTTTGTTGAAATCATGCCAATTTTCAAGCACACATTAGCATAGTATGTCTTACTTGGTTGCTGGAACTGTTTTACATTTGGTATTGAGGTAAACAACCAGAGTTTAACATGAAAAAATACATTTTGGAAAAAATGTCCTTCCTGAGAAAAAAATGAAAAATAAATCGGCGCATTTTTTTCTACCAAATCCTGACTCAGGATGTCAGGATTTTTGTCGATGAATATATCATCAGTACAATGAATAGAAGTCACTTTCAAGGATTCATCCGACGATATCTTCATCGACAAAAAAATTACATCGTGCATCTGGAACACTTGTGGAACCGTGATTCATTTTCTACTGTAGGCTTCATAATTGAATATTGGGAATCAAGTTCAGACATAGTAAGAACCAGATTCTAAAATTCTGGAATTCACAGACTACGTTCTGGAACAGTCAAAACCAGATAATCTACTTACTTGTTGGGAAAATTCATATTCAGAACAATTTATTGAGTGTCGTGAACCGCATTTTGGTTTTTCTTCTAACCAATTACGAACCTTATATATTTCAATTGACTAACCTGAGATGGGGCGACAGTCGCGCAAAAAAGGGATGATCGAGCGATGAGCGACACGTGATTCGTTGCGATGGTTCGTACTCGAGCATTCGACTGATCAGGTCAAACAACTCCTCATGTTCCGCCTCCGATGACAACATGTAACGCTGCATGCAAAATATTACATTTTACAAATGTTTAAAACATTTCAAGAAATTACTGTATTATTTCGAATCATATCAGTGTTGTGTGATAAGAATCAACGATGCTGACATGGAAGTAGAACAACTAAGTATGTGGACAAAAACGACTAAAATATCTGCCATTTTTTCTAATTAAGTGAACATAATTAATTTGGTTCTGTTTTGTACATACATTAAAATTTTTACGAACGGAATAAACAGAAAACAGTCAAGAATTTTCTCATGAATTAATCGAAAAACTCTCAAGAAATGAAAATTTTCCAACCCTCAATGGTTTACAGTTTTCCCGGACATATCGTCCGCTTGATGTCTTCTCGTCCCAGTCGAGTCGACCGTGGTAGAAATATTTCGTTCTGAAAATTAGTGAACGGTAACGAAAAATCTGCAATCAATCTTCCAACTCTAACTACGTCAAGCCAATACCAACAAATACGAAAAATACCGAGCTGCCAAAAATGACAACCGCGTTCGAGTTGATGCTTATCCCTATATACCATTTTCAATTGACTAGGAGACAATATTTCAAAGTCCGCTATTGTGGTAAGACTTTTCCGTGCACGAGAGAAAACAAAATTCATAGCAGAAATACGCTTTGGTATCCGAGCTGATTCTTAATAGTGGTTTACAAAAGAATCATTCTAGTAGTAGTTACCCGATTATTGGCGCGAATTTGGATTCGGTCTCTTCATCCAGTGATTAGGGTATATAATTTTAATTAGGGTGCTTTCAGAGTAAAAAGGAAAGTAAAAAGGAAAGTAAAACGGAAAGTAAAATCTGTAAACCTTTTGACTGAAAACAAAATTTCGGGAACAAAATTGACTTCCCGGTCAATTGGTTTACAGATTTTACTTTCTGTTTTACTTTCCTTTTTACTTTCCTTTTTACTCTGAAAGCACCCTTAACGAGAATACGGTGTACCAACTTGGTCTTCCTGCACATCCTGTACGGCAACGGGCCGAGAATGCGTTCCATCATGGCCAGGTGTTCACGATTGTCGTGCGTTTGGAAGAGGGTCAGACCGAGATACAGCTCGAACATTATACAACCGATCGACCACACGTCGCACGGTTGCGCCCAGCCCAGTTCTAAAATTAATTTTTATTTACTTTTCATACAAACACACAACATCTTCGAACTATTTTGCGACACCGACAAAAAATCATGGTTTTCAAAAAAGCACGGCTTAAAAAATTTGCTCTAGCTTTAAAAAGTGCACACCAAATTCTGGTGTTTTCCACGGTTTTCATAAGTTTTAATAGTGCTCAACTGCTCGTTGATCATCAAAGCAAGACCAGTATAAGTATGGCATGTGATAACACTGGCGAACGAGCTAATCCTTCATGGAGAGGAAGTTTCGTCAGATGGGGGAGAGGAGTGTCAGTTTTCAACCCATTTTACCGACACCTTAGAGAACAAATTCTACTTTCTGAAATGCCGGAAAATGGGGGGAATTCCACTTTTACGCCCCTTTTTCGTCCGATAGTGTGTGATATACAACTAAAGGTGAATATGCAATAACTGACCGAGTATGACTTCGGGTGCCCTGTAATGTCTGGTTGACACGATGGTCGAGTGGTGTTCGTGGTCGAACGTTGCCGAACCAAAGTCGATCAGTCGCACACTCGTGTCCCGAACCACGCGGTACTCTTTCCGCTATAACAAACATAATCAGTCAATTTTGCACTGTTTTTTTACATATTTATTTTCGTGCGTTTCGTTGCGAACTTTGACCAGCGAATGCATCACTGAAAATGGTCCAGTCTAGTTTTTTGTCGCATAATCAAGAATTCTTTACATAAATATATTGAATGGAAATTTTTGGTCTGGGTTCTCGTCTCGTCTAATAAAACCATTTACAAACATAAATAAACATAAACATGATAAATAGTAAGTCTGAGACTCACCCGTTTGGCATCGGTCTGTGTGTCGTATTCACTGGTGTTGAAGAGGATGTTCTCCGGCTTGAGGTCGGTGTGGGTGAGTCTGTTATCGTGCATAAACCGTACGGCATAGCAGAGCTGGTAGGCAATGTGCCGTACGTGCTCCATCGGGTACGGGTGGTAACCGTTGGACTTCTGCAATGTGTGCTTTATTAACTTGACCATAAAAATTATTAGTTCGAATTCAAATTAGATAATAACAGACCTAGTACTTACGGTGATTCCCAGTGAAAAGATTTGCAATAATCCATTCATTTATAGCGAATCAGACAAGTTGTGATCGAGCCATATATGGATGAGTAGGTTATAGTGAAATGAGTTATGCGGCACCAACCAGAAAGTCGAACACGCTCAGTCCAAGCAGATCGAAGAGCAGACACATGTGACCATAGTAGTCAAACCATTCCAACAGTTGTATCCACAGGCTGGAAAAAAATAGTTCAAATAATTGTTGCTCACCTCCACCTGAATTACATATAAACCCATTACAGTATACATCAATCATTATGGTTGCTATATCTTTTACTACTAATACTGTCACCGTTTCAAATCAACAAATTAAAAGAAAAAGAACACGCATTGGAACCCACAAACCTACTTGCTTTCCAAACTACAACAAAGATGGATAATCCAAATGTTCATACAGATACAAATTTTTTATTAAAATATACAGTGAGAAACCAAAAGAGACTAACTATTTAGCATTGGGATCGCTCTCCTGCATCTTTTTCAGGACGTTAATCTCGAGTTTTGCGGCCTCCCTGTACTTGGGCACGGACTTGATGATCTTGAGTGCCAGTCGTTGTCTGCGTTCCGAGTGCTTGTTGTCAACGACCTCGACCACTTTGCCGAACGTACCCTCGCCCAGTGTGCGCACGATCTCATCTGAATTCAGAGAAAACGTAAACAGGAAAAAACTCAGTGAAAGAAAATTTATATAGCTTAGTCAGGGAATTTATTTTCCACTAAACGATATTCACGTACGCAATGAATTTGGCACACTGGTCATTCGTATGTTATTAGTTATTCAAATGTATTTTGAAAAAAAATACGGAAAATTTAAATTTAAAACATTTTTAATTCAGTAATAAGAATCTCTGCATTGGCTATAAAATGGAATAAAAAAGCATTTGAAAACCATTCTTATGAGTTTTTGTGATTGTCCAAATACATAAATGAACCACTAACATCGATCTCTGACTTTGTCGCCGGCCTTGTATACCAAATGACCGTCCGGGTCGTTCTTGATGGGCGGTCGTATAGTGGGAGCTAGTCCGGTCTGTAGCCGATTAGAGCCCGATAACAGATCGTCGTGGTGGTGATGGTGCGATGAAGTACCCGAAGTTTGGGCACCGCTCTGCACAGAAAAACATATTATTTGTGATAAAAACTGTATAACGAATTATTTATTCAAAATCTGTTACGATTCAGAACAATGTAGAAGATTTCCGTAACGCTAACCAAATTTTAGGGACCTTTGTTTATTAGTATCAGGTTTGCTTACTGGATTTGATCGCTGTTAGGCATAGCGCGCGCCACACACACACACATGCTTGGTTATCGCAGGTAGAGAATCAGTTAGCCATTGAAAACATTCAGGTTCTCACACTCATTCAAGAAAAACAATTAAAATTAGTATAATATAAAATTTTCATAAATTGCATTGCAACTTGTATGGTTGACTATGAACCAACCGCAGCGGCATGTTTGACGTGTCGATAGAACCAGTCGCCGAACCGATCGATCAGAACGACAACCATGATGACCGAGGTGTTGGTTGGTCGTCGATGTAAACGACGACGTTACCTCAACGCTATAAACGTCTTCTTCGCAGTTCAGGAAGACGGGATAAAGTGAAACTGATACAGTTTCAATCAGAATGGAGTTCACGGAAGTTGTACAGGTTAATATTAATGTCGTGGATGAGTATCAATGAATTCGGGATGTGTACAATTGAGATATCACAGATTGTATATAGTAAGTGTGGAATCGCTGCTGAACGTAATTGCACTTTATTAATTGGTTGTATTGCACGCAACTGTTAATGTGATGGTATAAACGGACGAGTATAGCACCATCGACGATAAGGCACGCAAATGGACGAGTAGTGAACGAATGCCGGTCATTATCTGCCACCATCGGACGTCCACCAACGAATCCTTGTTTTATCTATTTTCAACGCATTCGACATCGGACACTCGGCTGATACTGGCACAGAAAATTGAGCTGGTTTGCCGGGTGGATCCAGTCCAGACCCTGACTGAATCATGTAACCAATTCACTGATAACCACTCGGCTCTGTAAAAATGTCTACAATACTTTTAAAATCCCATTGACGCAATTCAATACCATATGTTGTTGTATATTTCTGATGTAGATAAACGCCCGAACGATGTTTTGTTGTTATTATTTCTGGTTGGCTGTTACTGTAGACGCTGCTATTCGGTGTTGGTTGTTTTGAATGTTTGTGGTTTTGGCGGGGCTAACCGCCGACAATGAGATGGGTGACCGCAAACTTGATTGAATACTGATGGTGAATGCGGCAATACTGCAAATGCACGTCAATCATCACATAATTCCAAGACAAACTTATCCACAACTTAATCCGATTCACGTGAAACAAGCAACATCTCAAGGAACAGTATTGAAAATGAAGGATCTGGAAACCAATTCTATTACCAGATGTCTCACCTAGAATCCCTCTTCACAAGTTCCACCTTACAAGGACCACCATCAACAAACAAACCAATAAAATAACCACATTTATTTACCCTAATGAATCCAAAGAACAAGTCACCACGACCAGAACCTGAGCAGATCCTATTAGAAATATATTGACCATTGCTAGAATATGATTAATGAACAAAGCGCCATAACAAACTGCAGTTAATTAACGCCTTAATACCACTCGAATGACGATAAGCACAATAAATCAGCGATAAACGCTCGAGTGCCAGCGACAAAGCCGGACAAGTTCGGACACTATCGTACGAGGAAAGAACGAAAAAGTGGAATTCCACTCTTGTTAACATGCAAGTAAAATGACTTTAAAACAGATAATTTACATTCTTTGACAAAATTCCCCTCCCTTTGGGGATAGGCTCGTTTGCCAGTGCGTTCGGATGCAGATCATTATGGGCTTTGGTCACGAGTAAACGCATACCAACCAAACCAACAGCAGACATTATGTCTTCCACCACCGACAAAATCAACAACAACAACAACATCTACACGATCCATAACAACAACAGCAACAACAACACTTATCTACGGCTGTGAGACTCTAATATATCGGGCGCGAATCACTCACTGGCTCGCTGGATTAGCGGCAAACAGCAAGCCGGTCCGAGTCTGTTGACCAGGCTGGCTATACAATTGAGCGAGATGGGAAAATTATTCAATGTTTACCGCACGAACAGTAGAAAAAACAGCTAGAAAAAATGTAAAGACGGAGAAAAGTTGGTAAAAGGTGGGAAATATGTTGGAAATCTGTCACTGATCGGTCAAGCTCGACTGAGCGTGAACGGCGGTCGACTTCAAACGAATGATAATCCATATGGGAGTCGCTGATACTAAACTTGGAGAACTGTCGACAGATTAACTGAAGCTGCCAATATTGCACTCAGGTCATTTCGCTGGCAAAATAAGTAAAAACAAATCTACTGAAAAAGAGAACGCCGGTCACGCGGAATGTTTTTGTGTGAATCAATATTGCAACATATTTTCATCAAGCGAGAGAACCATTTGTAAATGTATAACCGATGATCAGATAGCCGTGAATAAAACAACGTAAAATAAACACATAATTAATCATCTAAATGGGTGAATCAGCGAAACAATGCATGAAACACAAATCCCGATTATCTGAACAGATCACAACTCATAATCCGCAATAGAACTCGAGACACCAAACACCGGTAAGTTCGCAAATGGACACAAAACAGTCAGAGTCATATATAGATAAGTACGTAGGAAACATAGCGAAACAAAGAATGGGAATAAAACAGAAACGAACTCTGCTGCTCTATTCACTTGGAATGCAGGTTAACGCCACCAACTGCCTTCCACTTTCAGAAGAGACGAATCACCCGTAAACAGACCGGAAATAAGGTGGCTGGCGATAAAGTGCCACGTAGCATATTACAGCGAGCGCTGTATTACATCAAACATAACAAAATCCCGAAATCAGAATGATGTGCTCTACCTCATCAAAGCTCGTACACAGTCTAAACATGTCATAGAAATAAAAAGTGGTTTGTAGTCGTCACCAAACATATCCAAATACCGAAATCAGAACAATATCCTCAATAAATCTTTCACGGTCCGAACAAGACTTCGGAATTCACCATTTCTAACAATGACAAGTGATTTGTAGTGGCCAAAGCTATTGCATCCTACATACCTAAAGGTACGACAAAAATGCAGATGCAACAACTGAGGAACTGACATACACATTCCAAGCCCAGGTCATTAGGCAGCACCGTCCACCCGCCCACTAGCGGACGAGAAGGAGAGGGAACGTGCGATTCCCCCCTCTCTGGCAATTTTAAAGAGTGAAATTTGTTTTTTTAAGTGTAGGTAAAATAGCCTTATTTCTGCCAATTTTATCATCCCACCGCAGAAAAATTTTCCTCCCTTTGACTCGGTTTGGCTCGTCCGCCAGTGCACCCGCCCACGGTTAATCACGAGTGTCGACTTGACTAACGGCCCCACGAACCCGGAACATTTGGTCCAGATTCGAAGATGGCACCGCTAAAGTTGATCATTCAGACCGGAAAAAACTGCGGCCAGGCGCGTAAAAAGTGCCGAATGACAGAAGTTAGACTTCCCCGTCAACCATTAAATAAGTGAGAGAGGATGCCGAGAGACGACCAGAAAGGTAATGGTCAGCTGAGTTCGGGTCACGCAAGTATACTATCTTTATTCGAGATCAAACCAAGTGAACCATTGTTGGTTAAATACACTGGATTTTGTGTAGAATATAAGTAGCATAAATATAGAGATAACTGCCAACGCTTTAGGTTTTCAACGGCTTTGTTCCGATTGACTGGCGCTGCACCATTGAAAACTTATTGAACATTCAATGTACGTTGTGGTAAGTGATTCTGCATCGCGGTAAGTTTCCAGCTCCATAAGTATAGAATGGTACGGTACGGTTAACTACACCGTATCATATATCCGTTGCAACTTGCTACTATAATACTACAATCTAAACAACATTATATAGCAACACTCACCGGCGGACGAGTGAAACCTCCAATGGTATAGGAGTCTCTCAAAACAGAAGGGAATTGGCAGAAAGTACGCCACCAAACTCCACTTTTTGAAACTGTCAAAGATGGGGGAATTCATCTCTCTTTTCTTCTTGTCCGCTAGTGTAGCTTAGTGTCCGCCACACAACCAAATCGTACAATTTCGACCAAGGCCCCCGACAACACCCCTATGGTTAAACACAGTAAGAAAACCAATGCGTTCGCTTACGATACGACTAATATTTATTATGGTAGACCGATTGACTATGTAGAACGAATTACTGGTCCAATGTAATGGAGAAGCAACCAGATACATTTCGACTCGAACAGGCGTCCAGTCTTTGGATTGGATGACGGCAAGGTACTCAAAACTCGTCAATCAACCTCTGAACTGCCTTTGTTTCATTTTCGATGAAAAAAGCACATATTTAACACAATTAATTGAATCATAAGTCATTATCACAAAAAAATAGAGTGAATAACGCCTTACGCATAACATACGGAAACAAACGATTCTTAAGATAGATTACCGAAATAAGTAAAATATTCGGCCCACCCTGTACTGGTAGACATCAGCCGGTCAAGTACACGGTTGACGCACGCAACCGGCTTGCATACAACACTGAGTGTACAGCACGATAATGTTGGTCTGCCACTATGTTTTAGTTTTCCCGAATCCACAAAAAAAATTCGTATTCAGGGACCGGAATATCGCGCGCTACGTGACAAATGCACGATTGAAATTTCATAATAACGATTATAGCCAAAGATTCAGTTATACATTAGTTGGTGGTTGTTTCTTGGTTTGTAAATGAATGAAAGTGTAGCTGTTATAAAGAACAAGCTGGTTGCACACATGAAACAGAACGTACTTCCTTTCCTTCGATCACGTATATCCGTAGGCCGTAGCCATAATCACATTTCCATAATATGTATAGAAAAACGACTCAGCTAATGAATAGCGGTGAGCTGATCAAAAATTTTATCTTATCATTATCAATTTCTACAACAAAAACAATCATTTATGTCAACAAAATTGCGTAATCCAAATGCAATAGACCACTGTAGATCCAATTCCTGATAACGCGGATCGCATTCCGATATCTATCCCAATGACAGAAATCGTTGAAGCCCAGCTGAACACAATATGAACCAAACCAACGAATGGCTAAATATTAAACGTGTGTAATTTTAAGAACGATGGTTCAAGTACAGTACGGTGATCATAAATCTAAGCTAATTTATCACACCGCTAGGAACACTCGATTAGTAAAGCAAAAAGGGAGTACTTGAACTCTCGAAGTATCGTCGCCGTGACAGGAGGGCCAACCAGCGTACAAAAATGATACGATCAAGAAACGCAATAAAACTCAACAAAACACGGAAGGTCGAACACAAATTCGTGAACACGACCCAACCATGAGGAGTCAATCATCAGTGGGAACGCGCATCCGACGTTGCTGCATCCAACCAACATATCAAACAAATACTGACGTTATCTATAATACAATAGGGCAAACTATCGACCAAACTGGCAGCAGAGGGTGAGGTCTCATTCTGTTGTTTGCTTGTCTAATCTGTTGTTTTACGAAATTAATACAATTGAGAATCCGGAAGGCAGGTGCAAACAGTGTGGACTGCATCCGCGACTGCAGTCGGCGTCAAGGTCAGGTTCGCACGAGCGTGTCACTGCCGTACCATTATTAGCGAGTATAGACGCCACCATACAGTACGACATCCGCTCTTGCACCACCACTACTCACATACAAAAAATAAACAATTACTTCTTCATCACACAGATAACGCATGATTCTATCGATTTAAGGAAGCGATAAATATTGAAACCATAAACCAAACGATAATTGTTGCCAGCAATTAAAATGATTTGACGCTGAAAAAACACTGCCATGGAGGTCTGGGTTTATCGCAGAGTAACCACTCTATATTACACGATATCTCTCACTATAACGTATTACTTATTGTTAAGTATAAACCCCTAGAAGCAAGAAAAGTCAAAATATTGAATATGAAAACTACGTAGATGCCAATTTCGCAAGTTCGCTAATTGACGTTCAAAGTAAAAATAACTTTAACCGTGACAATTAATGATTTGTAATTTCACAATCCATGAGATCCAAGAAAGACAAACTTTGAAATAGGGTGTGGCAGGCAGATCTTAGTTGTGTTTTGTAGAAGTTACCGCTTTAGAATTACACAAAAACATATCTCCGACAATGACACCGGACGACTGATAGTCAAAACCACTGCGCATTTCTTTCAAAATCACCGCATACATCACCGTACGATAGCGGAATCAGCGCACGCGCGCGTGTTGTTACCTACATTTGCGTGCGTCCTATAATAAATGCATACTTGTATTGTATAGTGCGCGTTGCCACAGAAATGCTTATCACTATTTCGGAAAATCGCGTATTCATGTATTCTATTTAATCACATAGATTTATCATCTTAACATAAATATCCTTATCATTCTGAAACGGATGAAGTTCTATGTAAGAATTACGCAACAAACGCGCACCTACTCGAAGCAAACGTTAAATTTTCGCAACTTGGTGAACAGTTGGCACATAATCGATCACAACAGCAATCGTAATTCAGGTGGTAAACTATCCCGACAGATTAGCTGAACGTGTCACTTCCCGCGTGCCACGCTATAAACAAGCGTATCATGAATCAAAACCAAAGCAAGCCATCAATCTCATGCCGTATGTTTGAACAAGACGCATAAACACCCAACTTTATGATTATGGAGATAAACGCAAAATGGGTATACTTGCTTCCATTGTAATAAAGTTAGAAGAAACACGCGTCATGCATGTTTTTGGTCGTGGTTATCCAAACAGCAAAATGTTAAAGGCACGTGCAAGATTAACCTGATCTAATATAAGTAAATTTTAATATTATAAATTGCGATTTGGTAGTTAGTTTGGTTGACACACTGCGAGCGAGCTTGAAGAAGAGTGAACTGACCATGGCGGATGCAGCACTGGTGTTGAGAGTATCATATGGACTGGATGCCTGAGCAGGTTGTTGCACACCGGAACAAGTAGCCACAGGCGCAGGCACATTAATATGGTGACTCTGGAATGCCGCCGTGACGCCAGCTACTTGACTGGCCAGAGCCGCATCCATGGCCATCAGTTGTGACTGAGTCGGAATCTTGCCCACGTTGGACGACGTTGTTGACGACGTGGACATGGAAGTCATGCTCAACGTAGGATCGTTGGTGACGTCGTATGGTCGATTGGATGTCGAGTGTTTGGATGATTGATTAGTAGACCGATGACCTGATAGCCGCCGATGTTGCAGAGCTTGCTGTTGCTGCTGAGTCAAATCCTGTTGTTGAGTAGGAACTATTGGTGGAGCGGGAGCTGGTGGAGCTTGCACCCAAATAGGGCCAGTAGGTTGTGCATAAGCAATAGGCATGTGCTTCAGCGTAGGTAACATGGAAGTGTGCCCTGTAGTACCAGTATGAGAGATAGGCACGTTAGTGTGTTGATGATAGCTGCTGGTCACAATAGGAGGAGCGTCAGAACCACTAACTGAGTTTTGTGCCTGGACTGCTGATGTTGACGATGGGACCGTTGAAGTCGCAGTGGCTGCCGTTTTCACGATCGCCCGCCGTTGAGCCATCTGCTTTTCGGTGCGGAATCTGCTTCCACCCATACGAGGCGAGGATGCGTCTTGATTAGCATGCAATGTTAACGATGTTGTTGGTGACGTACATGAAGCGGGCGTCTTTTCGTTGAATTCAGCCGCAGCCCTGTTAACAAAGTCGTCTGCTGTCATTATCATCAATGAATCCCATGACGCCCATGAAAAGTACAAATTCGGATCGGACACAGATCGCCGTAACGGTACAATACGTCCTCGTCTTCTTGACTGACGTGCTCGAACAGCCAGTGCGGCTGCCACAGCCGGCTGACGAAGACGCTTTTTTCGTGGCGAAATCATGAACTGGCGCATGGCTAGCGGATGTTGACTGACTGCACTGCCGCCTGATAATATACTAGCCGATCCCGGTGATTGTGGCAGCTTCTTTAATGTATCATTCGAAGGCAGTGGTGTCGTCAAAGTGGCAGACGTCTTCAATGGCGGAATGCTGACAGTTGGTGCTTGATGTTGTGATGATGACACTTGAGTAGATGCAGTTGGTATCTTACGACGGCTTGGATCTAAAGGTGGTGGTCCTTTGATAGAAGCTGACGAAGCTGTTGATTGTGATGCACCTGAGTAAGCAACCGATGAAGCAGCTATCGTTGTAACCGTCGGCGGCACATTAGATGTACTGATAACGGTGATCGTAGCCCTTGGTTGCTGTAAGGCAGGTTGTGTACTTACCACCGAAGGCGAGGTTACTGGAACCGATTTCTCGGCTGTTGCTTTAGAAGACTTGTTTGTTTTACTGGACGCTTGCATTGTTGTTAACGATACCCGAGGCAGTTGCGTAATGCTGTTGTTTTGTTTCAGTGACGGAGTGGGTATATGATCATGTGCTTCTGGTTCGGGAGCTGCCGAATGAGCCGTATGTGCCTGGTGGTCAAGATCAACTAAGCTGATGGCGGACGCATCATTTGACGAGCTTCCTTCTAACGATCTGTGTACATTGAGCATTGAGTTTTTGTTATCATCGGAAGCCCCTGGCTTCGGCTGATCGATCACCGGTATACCAGCATCATGAATGACTAGTTTTGGTTGAGCAAAAGAAGAATCGACCACAGCTTTGATTGGGGACAAAGTAACTTTTGAATGATGAACGGTTGGTGAAACAATACCCGATTCGGCCCTCATCATTGATCCCGCAGACGTATCAGCGTTGGTCAGCTTGTCATTACTTGTTACATTGATGGTAACTTGACGTTGTGGAGACTTGCATTCACACGGCGGTAATTCTTCACCTTCCGCCACTGGTGGAAATTTATTGTTATTTAAGTTTTTTATAGGGCTACTCGATGTCTTCAGTGATTCAAGCTGAGTAGCTTCAGTAGCTGATTCTCTGCGACCAACAATGCCAAATACAGGCGGGCTATCGATGTGAGGCACATGTGATGAAAGGTGACTGAGTGCAGGCTTGGACACATTCTCCAATCCAGAGGTGTTGTTCGATGATGTGGCATTGTGGACGCCATTCATGTTGCAGTTTACACCGCGCTGATTAAACGCCGGATACACGTTTGTTCGGTTGGGTTTGTGTTCTGCCAAAGGATGCGGTATTGGTTGGGTCGCACTCTGCTGGGTATGCCGTCGACGCAATACCCGCTTTTGTGGCGAACTCGATTGTTCACGAAAAAGCGAAGATTTCTCCGTTGAATTGGCACGTTCTATTTCACGCAACCGAGCGTCACGTTCGTCGCGCGATTTGAAGTTGGCAAGAGCTGTAGCAAAAGTAGGAGTTGGCGTAGATTCAGACTGTTCACTGCTTGTATTATCAGTAGTTTTACTAGAAGGTGATGTATCCACAAAACTTGAATGCTTTGTGGTCGTGTAAGAAGGCGGTTGCGGCTCGTTCCAGTCTCTGACAGATTGACTGAGCACTGCACGTTGTGGCACTTTATATGAGTAGTAATGAACTGCTGCCAAACGTTCACTGTTATCGATGTCTTCGGTAGGGTGATGCCGATGAGTAAAACCGTGTGCCGAATTGTGTGGTTGATAATATGAATAATTTTGGTATGGGGCTGGTCGTGGTGACTGTAATCCGGGATGATAAGATGCGTGCCGACTTGACTGTGCGTGGAATGCTGCTACCGGATCCACCAAGTGTCTATCAGATCGAACAGGTGTAAACGCACTGCGCGCCGGTGAAGAGTCAACCCGGGCACTGTGCAGTTTGGTGCGACCAGCTGGTGGTGTAGCACCAGACGTACGTGCCTTGGCCTGCACCGTTTGATGATGCACCAGTTTAGGTGGTGCTGCACGCAGTAAATTAGCACGTACGGCCTGCGGTCGCTGCTGCTGCTGCTGGCGGTCGTCCGACTGCGGGACGGCGACGGCGAGATTGGATGAGTCGGTTGAGGATGACACGTTGCTGATTGAGGGCGAGGGTGTCGTGTTTCGCAGACTGTTGGATGACGATACAATCAAACTCGCGTTGCTGTACGTCGATGATCCGTTGCTGCTACTTGACACACTCACGCCGATTGACGCAGCCGGGGACGGATCGCGTAATACCGCTTGATTGTGACCATGTGAGGCGATATTGTAGTCGGGGTAATCCGAACCGTAGCCTGCAACGACGCCAACATTCCATACCATACCATAAACAAAACCAACAATTATTAAACTACTAAACTTGCGCAATTTCGCACAATAGCTCAGATACACACACAATTGTTCTTTCTTTTCAGACACCACATAAAGATTTTAATTTTCAGAGCTTGTGTTTATCATGAGTTTACCATTAATTGATGCCCTATTTGCATGTGTAAGACCCGACCTGATGAATAATCGAACTGGCTGTGATTGGCGAAGGGCACGAAGCCGGACGAGAATAGGGCGCTCGTGGGAATGTTGGCGGTGTCGGCCGTTGTGTGGGTCGCGATGAATTACTGACCGTCCGACGATTGGTCGGATCGATCAACCGCTGTGCTCGATGGACAGCCGTAGCTGATAATCCACACAACACTTCTGGTGAAATATGGTGTTAATTCGATGATAATTGTAGTTGGTAATCGCGAATTAATAGAGTCGAGTCGAATCGAGAAAAAAACTGATGCGACGACGATTGACTGACGCGCTCACTGATGACTAAGAGTGGTGGCTGCTGTATATGGCATTCAACAACGGGTCATGTCGTAGGTGTGTTAAGTCACAGTTGTTATACTATTGATGGTGTACGCCAGTTGGTGAAACTGAAACTTGTGCATATGACATGATAGGCACCGAAGTATGAATGAACAATCAATGAAGGAAATCATAATCATAGAAATGTGTTGACATCAGAATAATAGCTGACAAAAACTGGTGGCAAATTTTTTATAGCCCTAGCCAATAAGCGCTATAACTACCACTCTTCGGCTTTATAGAATACATGTCGGTATCAACGGACACCCTTATCGATTTGATCCATAATGCCAACCGCCGATGTTTGAAAAAAAACATGATTATCGCATTCACAAATTTATCAAAAAACGACTTTGAAATACTTATTAATCATTAAAACAAAACTATAAACATTTCATAAGTTTTTTGTAGCGCACATGAAGCGACCTGAAGTTGAATTAAATTCTCGAGCGCGAATGGTATGATTCAACAATCGGAACGAGTTCGTAGAACGTGCATACGTCGCTCAATTGCTCGTGGCACACAAAGGTGGCACACATACACCAGCATATATGGGCGTGTTGTAAAGTAGTGCGGCGCACGTCGCAGGCCGCAGCATCGGCCAGTGAAAACAGCATAGCCCCCGCCGAGAAGACTGCAACTTCGCGCGGCTGCGCACACACAAAGTCTCGTGCTTTCGAAAGTTGTCCAGTTTTAATGTAGCGAGTTTGTTACGTACGTCAGTGAGAGGAGTCACAGACCCTCTGGACTCATCACTCCCTCTCTGACTGCAGTTAGGGCATATGTATTCGATACCGGGGGATGGCTCATTTGAACCATCGTTAGCGGCACTCTAGTTTAATGGCGGTTCATTACATTAATGTATGATACAACAATAAGTTATCTGGATCAACGAAGATAAAATTCAATGGCATTCATCGGGATTCTACACTTTTCCTACACTCAATGCCGAATGTTTTCATCAATTTTCAGAGTTTATCGTCCGCCGCCCAGTCGAGTTTGGTGTTGCACCTTGAGTGAGAGGGGCACCTTTGCTACTCGTCATCATCAGAGCCAGGAACAAGTCAGACTTTACAGCGAAACAGCCAGAAATCATAAGCCATTGTCAGGTACGTCATTACATACGCAACATCAAGCGCATTATGTTCCATTAAAAAGCATAAACAAGCCATACTCATAAGACACCACCACAGGTAGGTAAACGCCATTTAGAGTATCATAATCACATGATTTACTTAATGAAATGACATTAAAGACTACTTTTCGTACAAGTTACTTTTCAAGTTACATCGTGAACGGTTAGTAACCAAGGTCTTACGGCTCAATAGTTCTTGCAACAACTTGCATTCCTCAATCACAAAAAGTCGATCAACTCAATCCATTATTCGCACTGCGCACCATATCAGTGTTTTTATCTACTACCCAACGTAACGTCTACGGACCAGAACAGCCGACTTATTCCGCTAATCTATTTACTCTTTTTCTAGAAACAACTGGTGATTCAACCGCCAATTTCGGAAGCCCAGAAACACATAACTGGATAATCTACACGATTTTTTTTTAAAGTACGGCAATAAGTGAAAGCAGTACAGTTTGAATTAATACCAAATTAGTGAAATAATCAGCGAACAAACAGCTAGTTGAACCAGCGACTTATACCTCAATACGCATATAACCCATCACATTACTGAGTGCGCGCCGCTGACGAGCAGCTGTTTGCAGTGGTTTGCACACCCAAGAAGTCCCTTTCACAGTGTGCCGATCCGTTTTAATTTATTTGAAACATCTGTTTCTGACCGTTTTTGAATCATTTTTAAAATAAATAATTACTGTTCATTAGATATAGACAGTTTGCGTAAATAACAAACAACGATTAACAATTTCAATGTTTTTTAGGTTATGCCATTTTCAGATTTCTGGAGATGAAACCATCTTGATAAAATAGTATCATATCGACATTATATTTTCCAGATTTACATTGTGACATTGTCAACACACACGCAATGTGAATACACACCGACGGCGCGTTTAACACTGCACGCGTTGTTTGGTCCGTGTTTTGGCTGAGCTGGGCGCTTGTTGCTCCAGTGCTGTGGTCCAACATTTATTTCATTCATTTTTGAGAAACCCATTTTAATTGTGGTTAGATTTAGACAGTGTTCCTCCACCGATGGTTCCCTCTGTGGTCCTGATGGATGGCCGTGGTATACTGGTATAATCCTCATCTGCCACTGTAATCACCTTCGAATGAACAATTTGCCCAATGAATGGAGAAACAAATAAATTTCTTAATCATTTCTTTCTACACAATTAAACGTTCACACAACACAAACACAATTACACAAAAAGTACACAGACACGAGAATGTATGGTTGTTTCGAGCCAACCGCTACTGGCCGCAAGCAAGCACTCGTCAAAGTTAGCCGGCACAATACAAACGCAACGCGAAAATGATTCTCAACTCAGTAGTCAGTACTCACACTCGGTTCTTCGGCATCTCGTTCTAATCTGTATTCGGTCTCGAAACTCTGCTCTTCACAAATCCGTGGTTTTTATTTTGTTATAAGCACGCAACGAAATGCGATATGACGAACTCCACGACTACAAGCACGCTGATTTGCTAAGAAATCAAACTGGTCAGGTCGGCTGGTTTAGTTTCAAGAGGTCAAATACACTCCTATGTTCACAGGATGGCATATTAAAAAAATTAAAAAAAGATTTTTCCAAAATAACAGTTTTATAAGCAAGTGAAAACACAATAGTACTGGACGAAACAAGCAAAAACCATTATCTTAACGCTACCTCATGAGAACTAAAATCGTTAAAATACAAATCAAGAAACTGACGCCACGATAAAAGTGGCAGGAGGAGGAGCAGGAGCCTAGGGCATCGCAGATACTGACTCAACGAATTCGTCCTAAATCGGTTCGGTTTCAAACTTTATCGAAGGTTCTTAGATGTTGACATCGACGTCGTCAGGCCCATGATGATGAGAAGGGAGGAAACTGTGGAATTCTCTCCTCTTTGATAGATTCAATTTCGAAAAGAAGCTTCTCGAAGGTGTTAGTAGAATGGCCTGATGACTGGTCTTTGCAGAAATTCCCCTCCCTTTGGAAGATTGGCTCATCCGCCAGTTATATCAGGCCCACGATGATGAGACGAGGGAACCAGTTTGTTTGTTGGTGTCTGCTGTTTGGCAGTCAGTCGATACGCAATCGTTTAGCTGCGCTATACTTCCGTAATCCATTTCGTTTCGGTTAACTCAACAGAAACTTTTATTTTTTTATGAAAATTTATATGAAAATCAAACTATGTAACTGGAAGTTTGTAAAGAAATTTAAAGTTTTGTAAAGATGTGTGCGCACTTCGAAGTCAGCTGCTATGGTTCTGTTAGAAAGCAATACTTGGGCCAGTATTCACACTCATGCCGTCTTCTGGCATTCAATCAGAGGGAAAGAATATCGGGGACCACAATGAATAAGGACTGACAACACTTATCTTTAATTGGATGCATCGTTTTTTTCGCATCAATACTCAGTGATGAGACTCTTTGTCTTGCATTTTAATGGAGAACTGACCGCTAGGATGATTTAAAGAAAAAAATCTTAAATATATGCAATCAAACTCATCTATACATTCTCGACTCGATCGTCTGAAAACGAAGTTCTAAAAAACAATTTTCGGATTCGCAATGCGCAACAACAACAGTCGTCACAGATAAACAGGAAACTGCAACAGCAGCAGTGGCATTTTAACCGAGGTGAAAAATAAATGCGACTTGCTAAATAAAAAAAGCTCGGGAATTTTGAGTCATTCAGAAAACAGCAGGGGTACAAATTTCAAAATTCATCTGTTTGGGGTCACCAAAACTTCTGAACTTTAAAAATATTGTTCAGTTCACATTTTTAAAAGTCACGTTATTTATCTGCTTCTCAGAAAGTTTATGGAAATTAATTATAGTGAATCATTCGATACGTCACTACCAGTCGTAATCCTTCTGCTGTGTTACACTGGTCAAGTATGGTCAATAATGGTCGATGCAGTCGTTTGAGTTGCCTTCATGCCAGATTCAACTTGAAGAAATGAAAGTGTAAAACAACATACTGAAGTTATATCAAGACATAAGTTTATTAGTTATAGTTTATAATGTGATGTGAGTTATGTTATTTAATAATCAAATTCAGAAAGTCTGTGAATGTCTTAGCTTAGCTAAACTTTTGCAAGCGCGCTCATCCCACAATATCGCAAATGCACATGCGTAATAATAAAAAAACCCCAAATGAAAAAAAAAGTAAAATCATCAGTCAGACAGGCACGCGCGAGCCAACAGCGATCAAGGATTGAAATTAGCATAAACGGATCAACTAAACTAAAACTTTTGAAATCCGAGTTCAGAATTTGTTTGAAAACTGTACTCGTAATCGTCAAATAAAACCTGATCTACATTGAATTGTTAATGTATTTAGGGTGCTTTCAACTTCAAAAGGAAAGTAAACAGAAAGGAAAGAAGCCATTAAGTTGTGAAACATTTGAGCGAACACTTTTATTTTGTTCCTGGAAATGTCATTTCGAAGAAAAATTTTACGGAACAATCCGATTTCCTTCTCCCTTTCTTTCAACTTTCCTTTGGACTATATAGAACACCCTTATAAAAAAGCAAGCATAAATAAAGCGTACCTTGTACGAGTGTTTATTCTTGTTGTGGTAAGTATTGGTGGAAGTGCCATCGTTGTTGCGTCGCCGTTTCCTGTACTTGGATCGGCTGTCGTACTCTGATTCCGATTCCACGATCACCGACGGCGAATAACTGCTACCTAAAAATTTAGATAAACTTTAAGTTGTGTGCAGATTATGCGAAAACAAGGAAAAAGATGAAAACAATGCGCATCCTAGTTTTATTTTAGGAAAAGTAGGGCCTTTTTGAGAAAAAGTGATCGCAAAACGTCAACATTGACATTTCACACACGCTGAATCGAAAATATACCTTTCGGATACGGAACATATGAGCGAGTTTGACGGACTTTTAAAAATGAACTAAATTTTAGAGCATGGTTTGCTAATCCAGAAAAAAAATGAGACTGGACAGCACCAGCACACAGTCGAAAACAACATAATATTCACTTACGTACGCAAAAGCTAGATAAAAAATAAAAAAGAGTTCGAACCCGGAGACGCGGAATGAGGCGTTGACTTTTTATCATGTCGCCGTCGACCACGACCACTGCTGTGACGCCGCTTCCTTTAATAAATAAATAAAATTATTACAACTAACCTTCGAGGTTAAATTAAAATATTAAAGAACAAAAAAATTAAACTACAGGCTCATCGACATATACTAACAAAGAGAACCAATACCTGGCGTTGTGATGGTATGAATTAAGTGAAAAAATACACTTTTCAGTCTAAAGCACTAAAAATGTAAAATTTAATACTAAAAAAATTCAGTGTGTGTCATTAAGTCTAGGTGCAACAAAAATATTGAATTACTCGTGTGAAACGCAAAAAATGGAACAAAAGACGTATTTCCCAAAACAAAACGGCAAAAAACTGTTAACCTCTTTTTATCTCTCCAACCAAAGGCCCATCGGCTAAAATATGAGTTGAACAGTAATGCTCCAGATATTCTAGTAGAAGCTCGGAAATAGAACCCAGCGGCAGTTCTTTAACAGATGTTCTACGTTTTATGCGTCAACTAAATAACGAAAAATAAACAAACCTCCGGGTTTTTCGCGAACTCGTCGATCGTCGTTTCTTCTTGCGCGAAGTCGACTTGCGTTTCGGCACTTTTCGCCGTTTTACTTTGCGGTGTTTGACAGATTTGCTGGGCGTGCCATCCTATAACAGATCAACATGCGATTATACACAAGCAGATTTACCGCATTAATTCATGACATAACCATACCCGATTTTTTATTACAACTCTTATATTGATAAATCAAGTTCCAAGCTCCAGTTTCACTCAGACTTATCGCCATAATGGAAACGAAAATGCCAATTCACAAGAGTGAAGAAATGGTCACTCCGAAGTCCGGAACAATAAAGAAACCATTCCATTCGATAAATGTATCGACAGAATCCATAACTCTAAATAAATACATGTGGTTCGAATCGAAACAATATTTTCGTTTTCGACATACTCCAAACATTTTTACACCAGCCTTGGCCTTTCCATCGAGATCAGCGTTAATTTTGCGAGATGCGTATTTATCGTTTTCTATGCTGTTAACGTTGTTGTTGCCGTTCGTGTGCACGTCTGCGTCGCGTTTCGGAGATTCTGCAAAGAGTTGAGTCAACCAATTAGCAGATTCTGAATCACACTTCAGACCGCGTTTGAAACATCACAAGTCTTAGCGTAGTCTGAGTCGCCGTGTTGTTTAAATGAACTTAATTTCTCCATGAAAACGAGAAATTATTCATAAAAAAATTCAAAGCTACCGTAAATGCACCATCCACCAAAATCCACACCACAATAATGAGGTGCAACCCAAATTAAGTACAAAACCCAATCAAGTATCATTATTATAAATATTATATTGACATTATAATAACTGCAAGTATTCGCAAACACCAACGTTTATTAGATGCATTATGTACCGCACCGTTGCGCACCTTCAAGGACGCGATGCGCCTGGACCCGCGCTGACTGCCGAAGCTGCTGTCCTGACCGAACGACGTGCGACCGTCCGTCCGTGAGGAGAAGTCGCGTTGACGGCTAAACAATTATAATTGTATTATATTACAGATCAAACAAACGACGTTAATTTTCGTCATCCAGGATAATTATTATTTTTCTTCCTTACCATACCAGATATATTCAACAGTAATATTCAACAATGGCACCATCTTAATTTTAGTATTTTAGTACAAATCAAGTTGGAAATATTTATCAGAAAATTGATGGAGCCGATCATTTTATCTCGACTTATTTTCTGCAAGGTCACGCACATCCATACCATACATGTTTCACCATCGATACCACCACACATTTTTTCACCTAATGTTTTGCTATATATTCGTCAGGTTTCGTAGTGAAAAGCAAAATTTTATACACGCGATCAATTACAAAACCTGACGATTATAGAGCAAACCATTAGAAAAAATTATCTGGCCGGGCACAAAATAAGACAAGAATAAA
>OZ038447.1:10550863-10584690 GCA_964036265.1 Daptonema setosum
CTTGATTACAGTTTCACAACTGTTCAATAAATCATTTGAAACATCATACACTGTGTTAGTTTCAGTACAACTCTGTTTTGAGCACAAAACGTGAAAAAAAAAACAAAAAATTAAAAAAAAAATTAAATCACGTTTTTTTTGTACGTTTTTGGCAGTTTTTAGCTAAGTAGAATGCCCGGCCGGTGATTATTTTTTTGGTTTGGAAAATATCAGGTCATTTTGCATTGTTTTGTAGTAGAAAAACAAGAAAATCGGAGGGCGGGATTTTTGAGATTTACTGCGCGTAATATATCACTTTCAAAGATAACAATGTTCATTACTATGAATGCAATTCATGTTGGGGGCAACTTTCAAATTGAGAATCCAATTGAACTGTGGCTTGATTACAGTTTCACAACTGTTCAATAAATCATTTGAAACATCATACACCGTGTTAGTTTCAGGGAAAACTCTGTTTTTGAGCACAAAACGTGAAAAAACGAACAAATAGAAAAAATTAAATCGCGTTTTTTTTACGTTTTTGGGCAGTTTTTAGCTAAGTAGGAATGCCCCGGCCGGTGAATATTTTTTGGTTTGGAAATTATCAGGTCATTTTGCTTTGTTTTGGAGTAGAAAACAAGAAAATCGGAGGGGCCGGGATTTTTAGATTTACCGCGCGTAATATATGGCCTTGTAATGTATGGCCAAAGATAACAATGTTCATACTATGAATGCAATGCATGTTGGGGCAACTCTCAATTGTGGATCCAATTGAACTGTGGCTTGATTACAGTTACACAACAGTTCAATAAACCATTTGAAGCATCATACACCGTGTTAGTTTCAGTAAAGCTATGTTTTGAGAAACATGTTTTCTGGAAATCTTATGTCATTTCGCATTATTTCTTTACCATATGTATTTCATAACGCCTCTGATTCACCCCTGTGCTAGCTGTGCGGGAAGGGGAGGGGGGGGGGGGGGTATACGCTACGCTGGCAGATTTGAGGCGGATTCTACACGGTAAAAACAGGTGGATTCTACGCGGAAGTATTCCACGCGGGCGGACTCTACGCGGCGTGAAGGGTGGACTCTACGCTGGAAGGTTTCTACGCAGGCGGACTCTACGTGGGTGAAGGATGGACTTTACGCGGGAAGGGTTCTACGCGGGCGGACCTCTACGCGGGAAGGATTCTACGCGGGCGGAGTCTACGTGGGTGAAGGGCGGATTCTACGCGGGAAGGATTCAACGCGGGTGGAGGATGGACTCTATGCGGGAAGGATAATACGCGGGTGGACTCTACGCGGGGTGAAGGCTGGACTCTTAGCGGGTGAAGAGTGAACTTTCGCGGGTAAGAGTGAATTGAGCGCTGGTGAGGAGTGGACTCTACGCGGGTGAAGAGTGGACTCTACGCGGGTGTAAAGTGGACTACGCGGGTGAGCAGTGGACTCTACGCGGCGTGAAGAGTGGACCTCTACGTGGGGATATGAACTGTACGTTAGTGGACTGTGCTTGGGTTGACTGTACACGGGCGAACGTACACGGCTGGAATGTAAAGAGTAGAGTCCTCTCGAGCTGAGTCCTTACCGCTCAGAATCCACCTCAAATCGGCCAACGGCCCAGTTATTTAGTTCGTGAAGTAAAGTAAAAGTAAAAGGGTAAGTAAAATGAATAGGATTTCTTTTACCATTTACCTGACTTTACTTTACTTTTACTTTTACTGTTACCATTATTCTAGATTTTACCGAAGAATTTACCCAGCCGTTCCATTGGCATTAACCTGGGTATAATACAAAATAAAATATTTCTTTGAGAAAATACTTTCTGCGGTTTATCACAGGATTATAATACGCTATAATATTATAATACGCTCTTCGCCCGCGTAGAGTCCACCCTTCACCCGCGAAGAGTCCGCCAGCGTAGAAGACTTTCCCGCGTAGAATCCACCTGTTTCCCGCGTAGAATCCGCCTCAAATCTGCCAGCCTAGCGTCTACCCTCATTTCCGCATAGTATGAACATTGTTATCTTTGAAGGCCATATATTACGCACGGTAAATCTCAAAAATCCCGCCCTCCGATTTTCTTGTTTTCAACTCCAAAACAATGCAAAATGACCTGATATTTTCAAAAACATAAAAATATTCACCCGGTCGGCATTCTACTTTGCTAAAAACTGCCAAAAACGTACAAAAAACGTGATTTAATTTTTTTTCTAATTTTTTGTTTTTTTTCCACGTTTTGTGCTCAAAAACAGAGTTGTACTGAAACTAACACGGTGTATGATGTTTCAAATGATTTATTGAACTGTTGTGAAACTGTAATTAAGCCACAGTTCATTTGTATCCTCAATTGAAAGTTGCCCGATTATGCATTGCATTCAGAGTATGAACATTGTTATCATCGAGGACCATATCTTACGCGCGGTAGATCTCAAAAATCCCGCCCTCCGATTTTTTTACTTTCTTCACCAAAACGACGCGAAATGACCTCAAGTTTCTAAAAAAGACAAAATTTTTGCCGGCCCGACACTTTTGCTAGGTCAAAAGGTCAAAAACGTGAAAAAATTACAATTTTTGATGTTGACTTTTTCTCATAACTATGGCTGAAATTAATATCAATAATGCATTTAATTTACCTAAACTCATGTTGCATATCAATTAAAGTACCCCCAAGGTGTACAACTATTAGCCAAATGATTACTCTTAAACACGTTGTTGTTATGGCCCATCGACCGTACACCACTCAAAATGGTCGTCTAAAAAATTGGTGAAAAATGAAAATTTGCTCTAACTAGCAGTAGGGTGCACCAATGACGAAAACAAATTATGTGGAATATCAGGGCCTTAGTACCTCCCATCAACCCTAGAATGAGCCCCGGGATCAAAAATTTTGCGGAAGCCGAGGCTGGGATGCTCGAGTTTCTCAGACAGCGACTCTTAATTATCTAAATGGGTGAATCAGCGAAACAATGCATGATTCACAAATCCCGATTATCTAAGTACGTAGGAAACATAGCGAAACAAACAATGGCAATAAAACAGAAACGAACTCTGCTGCTCTATTCACTTGGAATGCAGGTTAACGCCACCAACTGCCTTCCACTTTCGGAAGAGACGAATCACCCGTAAACAGACCGGAAATAAGGTGGCTGGCGATAAAGTGCCACGTAGAATATTACAGCGAGCGCTGTATTACATCAAATATAACGAAATCCCGAAATCAGAATGATGTGCTTTACCTCATCAAAGCTCGTACACAGTCTAAACATGTCTTAGAAATAAAAAGTGGTTTGTAGTCGTCACCAAACATATCCAAATACCGAAATCAGAACAATATCCTCAATAAGTCTTTCACAGTCCGAACAAGACTTCGGAATTCACCATTTCTAACAATGACGTGATTTGTAGTGACCAAAGCTAAAGCTATTGCATCCTACATACCTAAAGGTACGACAAAAATGCAGATGCAACAACTGACATACACATTCCAAGCCCAGGTCATTAGGCAGCACCGTCCACCCGCCCACTAGCGGACGAGAAGGAGAGGGGACGTGCGATTCCCCCCTCTCTGGCAATTTTAAAGAGTGAAATTTGTTTTTTTAAGTGTAGGTAAAATAGCCTTATTTCTGCCAATTTTATCATCCCACTGCAGAAAAATTTTCCTCCCTTTGACTCGGTTTGGCTCGTCCGCCAGTGCACCCGCCCACGGTTAATCACGAGTGTCGACTTGACTAACGGCCCCACGAACCCGGAACATTTGGTCCAGATTCGAAGATGTCGCCGCTAAAGTTGATCATTCAGACCGGAAAAAACTGCGGCCAGGCGCGTAAAAAGTGCCGAATGACAGAAGTTTGACTTCCCCGTCAACCATTAAATAAGTGAGAGAGGATGCCGAGAGACGACCAGAAAGGTAATGGTCAGCTGAGTTCGGGTCACGCAAGTATACTATTTTTATTCGAGATCAAACCAAGTGAACCATTGTTGGTTAAATACACTGGATTTTGTGTAGAATATAAGTAGCATAAATGTAGAGATAACTGCCAACGCTTTAGGTTTTCAACGGCTTTGTTCCGATTGACTGGCGCTGCACCATTGAAAACTTATTGAACATTCAATGTACGTTGTGGTAAGTGATTCTGCATCGCGGTAAGTTTCCAGCTCCATAAGTATAGAATGGTACGGTACGGTTAACTACACCGTATCATATATCCGTTGCAACTTGCTACTATAATACTACAATCTAAACAACATTATATAGCAACACTCACCGGCGGACGAGTGAAACTCCAATGGTATAGGAGTCTCTCAAAACAGAAGGGAATTGGCAGAAAGTACGCCACCAAACTCCACTTTTTGAAACTGTCAAAGATGGGGGAATTCATCTCTCTTTTCTTCTTGTCCGCTAGTGTAGCTTAGTGTCCGCCACACAACCAAATCGTACAATTTTGACCAAGGCCCCCGACAACACCCCTATGGTTAAACCCAGTAAGAAAACCAATGCGTTCGCTTACGATACGACTAATATTTATTATGGTAGACCGATTGACTATGTAGAACGAATTACTGGTCCAATGTAATGGAGAAGCAACCAGATACATTTCGACTCGAACAGGCGTCCAGTCTTTGGATTGGATGACGGCAAGGTACTCAAAACTCGTCAATCAACCTCAAACTGCCTTTGTTTCATTTTCGATGACAAAAGCACATATTTAACACAATTAATTGAATCATAAGTCATTATCACAAAAAATAGAGTGAATAACGCCTTACGCATAACATACGGAAACAAACGATTCTTAAGATAGATTACCGAAATAAGTAAAATATTCGGCCCACCCTGTACTGGTAGACATCAGCCGGTCAAGTACACGGTTGACGCACGCAACCGGCTTGCATACAACACTGAGTGTACAGCACGATAATGTTGGTCTGCCACTATGTTTTAGTTTTCCCGAATCCACAAAAAAATTTCGTATTCAGGGACCGGAATATCGCGCGCTACGTGACAAATGCACGATTGAAATTTCATAATAACGATTATAGCCAAAGATTCAGTTATACATTAGTTGGTGGTTGGTTCTTGGTTTGTAAATGAATGAAAGTGTAGCTGTTATAAAGAACAAGCTGGTTGCACACATGAAACAGAACGTACTTCCTTTCCTTCGATCACGTATATCCGTAGGCCGTAGCCATAATCACATTTCCATAATATTTATAGAAAAACGACTCAGCTAATGAATAGCGTTGAACTGATTAAAAATTTTATCTTATCAATTTCTACAACAAAAACGATCATTTATGTCAACAAAATTGCGTAATCCAAATGCAATAGACCACTGTAGATCCAATTCCTGATAACGCGGATCGCATTCCGATATCTATCCCAATGACAGAAATCGTTGAAGCCCAGCTGAACACAATATGAACCAAACCAATGAATGGCTAAATATTAAACGTGTATAATTTTAAGAACGATGGCTCAAGTACGGTGATCATAAATCTAAGCTAATTTATCACCGAGGAACACTCGATTAGTAAACCAAAAAGGGAGTACTTGAACTCTCGAAGTATCGTCGCCGTGACAGGAGGGCCAACCAGCGTACAAAAATGATCCGATCAAGAAACGCAATAAAACTCTACAAACACGGAAGGTCGAACACAAATTCGTGAACACGACCGAACCATGAGGAGTCAATCATCAGTGGGAACGCACATCCGACGTTGCTGCATCCTACCAACAGATCAAACAAATACTGACGCAATCTAAAATACAATAGGGCAAACTATCGACCAAACTAGCAGCAGAGGGTGAGGTCTCATTCTGTTGTTTGCTTGTCTAATCTGTTGATTTTATAAATTAAAACAATTGAGAATACGGAAGGCAGGTGCAAACAGTGTGGACTGCATCCGCGACTGTAGTCGGCGTCAAGGTCAGGTTCGCACGAGCGTGTCACTGCCGTACCATTATTAGCGAGTATAGACGCCACCATACAGTACGACATCCGCTCTTACATCACCACTACTCACATACAAAAAATAAACAATTACTTCTTCATCACACAGATAACGCATGATTCTATCGATTTAAGGAAGCGATAAATATTGAAACCATAAACCAAACGATCACTGTTGCCAGCAATTAAAAGTGATTTGACGCTGAAAAAAACACTGCCATGGAGGTCTGGGTTTATCGCAGAGTAACCACTTTATATTACACGATCTCTCTCACCTCAACGTGTTACTTATTGTTAAACTAAGTATAAACACCTAGAAGCAAGAAAAATCAAAATATTAAATAAGAAAATTACGTAGATGCCAATTTCGCAATTTCGCTGATTGACGTTCAAAGTAAAAATAGCTTTAACCGTGACAATTAACGATTTGTAATTTCACAATCCATGAGATCCATGAAAGACAAACTTTGGAATAGGGTGTGGCAGGCAGATCTTAGTTGTGTTTTGTAGAAGTTACCGCTTTAGAATTACACAAAAACATATCTCCGACAATGACACCGGACGACTGATAGTCAAAACCACTGCGCATTTCTTTCAAAATCACCGCATACATCACCGTACGATAGCGGAATCAGCGCACGCGCGCGTGTTGTTACCTACATTTGCGTGCGTCCTATAATAAATGCATACTTGTATAGTGCGCGTTTCCACAGAAATGCTTATCACTATTTCGGAAAATCGCGTATTCATGTATTCTATTTAATCACATAGATTTATCATCTAAACAGAAATATCCATATCATTCTGAAACGGATAAAGTTCTACGTAAGAATTACGCAACAAACGCGCACCTACTCGAAGCAAACGTTAAATTTTCGGAACTTGGTGAACAGTTGGCACAGAATCGATCACAACAGCAATCGTAATTCAGGTGGTAAAGTATCCCGACAGATTAGCTGAACGTGTCACTTCCCGCGTGCCACGCTATAAACAAGCGTATCATGAATCAAAACCAAAGCAAGCCATCAATCTCATGCCGTATGTTTGAACAAGACGCATAAACTTTATGATTATGGAGATAAATGCAAAATGGGTATACTTGCTTCCATTGTAATAAAGTTAGAAGAAACACGCGTCATGCATTTTTTTGGTCATGGTTATCCAAACAGCAAAATGTTAAAGGCACGTGCAAGATTAACCTGATCTAATATAAGTAAATTTTAATATTAGAAATTGCGATCTGGTAGTTAGTTTGGTTGACACACTGCGAGCGAGCTTGAAGAAGAGTGAACTGACCATGGCGGATGCAGCACTGGTGTTGAGAGTATCATATGGACTGGATGCCTGAGCAGGTTGTTGCACACCGGAACAAGTAGCCACAGACGCAGGCACATTAATATGGTGACTCTGGAATGCCGCCGTGACGCCAGCTACTTGACTGGCCAGAGCCGCATCCATGGCCATCAGTTGTGACTGAGTCGGAATCTTGCCCACGTTGGACGACGTTGTTGACGACGTGGACATGGAAGTCATGCTCAACGTAGGATCGTTGGTGACGTCGTATGGTCGATTGGATGTCGAGTGTTTGGATGATTGATTAGTAGACCGATGACCTGATAGCCGCCGATGTTGCAGAGCTTGCTGTTGCTGCTGAGTCAAATCCTGTTGTTGAGTAGGAACTATTGGTGGAGCGGGAGCTGGTGGAGCTTGCACCCAAATAGGGCCAGTAGGTTGTGCATAAGCAATAGGCATGTGCTTCAGCGTAGGTAACATGGAAGTGTGCCCTGTAGTACCAGTATGAGAGATAGGCACGTTAGTGTGTTGATGATAGCTGCTGGTCACAATAGGAGGAGCGTCAGAACCACTAACTGAGTTTTGTGCCTGGACTGCTGATGTTGACGATGGGACCGTTGAAGTCGCAGTGGCTGCCGTTTTCACGATCGCCCGCCGTTGAGCCATCTGCTTTTCGGTGCGGAATCTGCTTCCACCCATACGAGGCGAGGATGCGTCTTGATTAGCATGCGATGTTAACGATGTTGTTGGTGACGTACATGAAGAGGGCGTCTTTTCGTTGAATTCAGCCGCAGCCCTGTTAACAAAGTCGTCTGCTGTCATTATCATCAATGAATCCCATGACGCCCATGAAAAGTACAAATTCGGATCGGACACAGATCGCCGTAACGGTACAATACGTCCTCGTCTTCTTGACTGACGTGCTCGAACAGCCAGTGCGGCTGCCACAGCCGGCTGACGAAGACGCTTTTTTCGTGGCGAAATCATGAACTGCCGCATGGCTAGCGGATGTTGACTGACTGCACTGCCGCCTGATAATATACTAGCCGATCCCGGTGATTGTGGCAGCTTCTTTAATGTATCATTCGAAGGCAGTGGTGTCGTCAAAGTGGCAGACGTCTTCAAAGGCGGAATGCTGACAGTTGGTGCCTGATGTTGTGATGACACTTGAGTAGATGCAGTTGGTATCTTACGACGGCTTGGATCTAAAGGAGGTCCTTTGATAGAAGCTGACGAAGCTGTTGATTGTGATGCACCTGAGTAAGCAACCGATGAAGCAGCTATCGTTGTAACTGTCGGCGGCACATTAGATGTACTGATAACGGTGATCGTAGCCCTTGGTTGCTGTAAGGCAGGTTGTGTACTTACCACCGAAGGCGAGGTTACTGGAACCGATTTTTCGGCTGCTGCTTTAGAAGACTTGTTCGTTTTACTGGACGCCTGCATTGTTGTTAACGATACCCGAGGCAGTTGCGTAACACTGTTGTTTTGTTTCAGTGACGGAGTGGGTATATGATCATGTGCTTCTGGTTCAGGAGCTGCCGAATGAGCTGTATGTGCCTGGTGGTCAAGATCAACTAAGCTGATGGCGGACGCATCATTTGACGAGCTTCCTTCTAACGATCTGTGTACATTGAGCATTGAGTTTTTGTTATCATCGGAAGCCCCTGGCTTCGGCTGATCGATCACCGGTATACCAGCATCATGAATGACTAGTTTTGGTTGAGCAAAAGAAGAATCGACCACAGCTTTGATTGGGGACAAAGTAACTTTTGAATGATGAACGGTTGGTGAAACAATACCCGATTCGGCCCTCATCATTGATCCCGCAGACGTGTCAGCGTTGGTCAGCTTGTCATTACTTGTTACATTGATGGTAACTTGACGCTGTGGAGACTTGCATTCACACGGCGGTAGTTCTTCACCTTCCGCCACTGGTGGAAATTTATTGTTATTCAAGTTTTTTATAGGGCTACTCGATGTCTTCAGTGATTCAAGCTGAGTAGATTCAGCAGCTGATTCTCTGCGACCAACAATGCCAAATACAGGCGGGCTATCGATGTGAGGCACATGTGATGAAAGGTGACTGAGGGCAGGCTTGGACACATTCTCCAATCCAGTGGTGGTGTTCGATGATGTGGCATTGTGGACGCCATTCATGTTGCAGTTTACACCGCGCTGATTAAACGCCGGATACACGTTTGTTCGATTGGGTTTGTGTTCTGCCAAAGGATGCGGTATTGGTTGGGTCGCACTCTGCTGGGTATGCCGTCGACGCAATACCCGCTTTTGTGGCGAACTCGATTGTTCACGAAAAAGCGAAGATTTCTCCGTTGAATTGGCACGTTCTATTTCACGCAACCGAGCGTCACGTTCGTCGCGCGATTTGAAGTTGGCAAGAGCTGTAGCAAAAGTAGGAGTTGGTGTGGATTCAGACTGTTCACTGCTTGTATTATCAGTAGTTTTACTAGAAGGTGATGTATCCACAAAACTTGAATGCTTTGTGGTAGTGTAAGAAGGCGGTTGCGGCTCGTTCCAGTCTCTGACAGATTGACTGAGCACTGCACGTTGTGGAACTTTATATGAGTAATAATGAACTGCTGCCAAATGTTCACTGTTATCGATGTCTTCGGTAGGAGGACGTCGATGGGTAAAACCGTGTGCCGAATTGTGTGGTTGATAATATGAATAATTTTGGTATGGGGCTGGTCGTGGTGACTGTAATCCGGGATGATAGGATGCGTGCCTACTTGACTGTGCGTGGAATGCTGCTACCGGATCCACCAAGTGTCTATCAGATCGAACAGGTGTAAACGCACTGCGCGCCGGTGATGAGTCAACCCGGGCACTGTGCAGTTTGGTGCGACCAACTGGTGGTGTAGCACCAGACGTACGTGCCTTGGCCTGCACCGTTTGATGATGCACCAGTTTAGGTGGTGCTGCACGCAGTAAATTAGCACGTACGGCCTGCGGTCGCTGCTGCTGCTGCTGGCGATCGTCCGACTGCGGGACGGCGACGGCGAGATTGGACGAGTCGGTTGAGGATGACACGTTGCTGATTGAGGGCGAGGGTGTCGTGTTTCGCAGACTGTTGGATGACGATACAATCAAACTCGCGTTGCTGTACGTCGATGATCCGTTGCTGCTACTTGACACACTCACGCCGATTGACGCAGCCGGGGACGGATCGCGTAATACCGCTTGATTGTGACCATGTGAGGCGATATTGTAGTCGGGGTAATCCGAACCGTAGCCTGCAACGACGCTAACATTCCATACCATACAATTATTAAACAATTAAACTAGCCCAGATACACAGACAATTGTTTTCTTTTTTCAGACACCACATAAAGCTTCTAATTTCCAGAGCTTGTGTTTATCATGAGTTTACCATTAATTGATGCCCTATTTGCATGTGTAAGAGCCGACCTGATGAATAATCGAACTGGCTGTGATTGGCGAAGGGCACGAAGCCGGACGAGAATAGGGCGCTCGTGGGAATGTTGGCGGTGTCGGCCGTTGTGTGGGTCGCGATGAATTACTGACCGTCCGACGATTGGTCGGATCGATCAACCGCTGTGCTCGATGGTCAGCCGTAGCTGATAATCCACACAACACTTCTAGTGAAATATGGTGTTAATTCGATGATAATTGTAGTTGGTAATCGCGAATTAATAGAGTCGAGTCGAATCGAGACAAAAACTGATGCGACGACGATTGACTGACGCGCTCAGTGATGACTAAGAGTGGTGGCTGCTGTATATGGCATTCAACAACAGGTCATGTCGTAGGTGTGTTAAGTCACAGTTGTTATACTATTGGTTGGTGTACGCCAGTTGGTGAAACTGAAACTTGTGCATATGACATGATAGGCACCGAAGTATGAATGAACAATCAATGAAGGAAATCATAATCATAGAAATGTGTTGACATCAGAATAATAGCAGACCAAAACTGGTGGCAAATTTTTTATAGCCCTAGCTAATGTGCGGTTCAACTATAACTACGACTCTCCGACTTCATAGAATACATGTCGGTATCAACGGACACCATTATCGATTTGATCCATAATGCTAACCGGCGATCTTTGAAAAAACATGATTATCGCAACCCACAAATTTATCAAAAACGACTTTGAAATACTTATTAATCATCAAAACAAAACTATAAACATTTCATAAGTTTTTTGTAGCGCACATGAAGCGACCTGAAGTTGAATTAAAATCTCGAGCGCGAATGGTATGATTCAACAATCGGAACGAGTTCGTAGAACGTACATACGTCGCTCAATTGCTCGTGGCACACAAAGGTGGCACACATACACCAGCATATATGGGCGTGTTGTAAAGTAGTGCGGCGCACGTCGCAGGCCGCAGCATCGGCCAGTGAAAACAGCATAGCCCCCGCCGAGAAGACTGCAACTTCGCGCGGCTGCGCACACACAAAGTCTCGTGCTTTCGAAAGTTGTCCAGTTTTAATGTAGCGAGTTTGTTACGTACGTCAGTGAGAGGAGTCACAGACCCTCTGGACTCATCACTCCCTCTCTGACTGCAGTTTGGGCATATGTATTCGATACCGGGGGATGGCTCATTTGAACCATCGTTAGCGGCACTCTAGTTTAATGGCGGTCCATTACATTAATGTATGATACAACAATAAGTTATCTGGATCAACGAAGATAAAATTCAATGGCATTTTATCGGGATTCTACACTTTCCTACACTAAAAGCCGAATGTTTTCATAAATTTTCGTAGTTTATCGTCCGCCGCCCAGTCGAGTTTGGTGTTGCACCTTGAGTGAGAGGGGCACCTTTGCTACTCGTCATCATCAGAGCCAGGAACAAGTCAGACTTTACAGCGAAACAGCCAGCAATCATAAGCCATTGTCTCAGGTACGTCATTACATACGCAACATCAAGCGCATTATGTTCCATTAAAAATCATAAACAAGCCATACTCATAAGACACCAGCACAGGTAGGTAAATGTCATTTAGAGTATCCTAATCCCATGATTTACTTAATGAAATGACATTAAAGACTACTTTTCGTACAATTTACTTTTCAAGTTACATCGTGAATGGTTAGTAACCAAGATCTTACGGCGCAATAGTTCTTGCAACAACTTGCATTCCTCAATCACAAAAAGTCGATCAACTCAATCCATTATTCGCACTGCGCACCATATCAGTGTTTTTACCTACTACCCAACGTAACGTATACGGACCAGAACAGCCGACTTATTGCGCTAATCTATTTACTAGTTTTCTAGAAACAACTGGTGATTCAACCGCCAACTTCAGAAGCCCAGATACACACAACTGGATAATCAACTCAATCAACATGATTTTTATGAAAGTAAGACCAATAAGTGAAAGCAGTTCAGTTTGACTTAATCACAAATTAGTGAAATAATCAGCGAACAAACAGCTAGTTGAACCAGCGACTTATACCTCAATACGCATATAACCCATCACATTACAGAGTGCGCGCCGCTGACGAGCAGCTGTTTGCAGTGGTTTGCACACCCAAGTCCCGTTCACAGTGTGCCAATCCGTTGTAATTTATTTGAAACATCTGTTTCTGACCGTTTTTGAATCACTTTTTAAATAAATAATTACTGTTCATTACATCGTCAGTTTACGTAGATAACAAACAACGATTAACAATTTTGATGTTTTCATGTTATGCCATCTTTGGATTTCTGGAGATGAAATCTTTTGATAAATTTTTTTTTCATACATATCATATCGACATTTTATTTTCCTCATTTACATTGTGACATTGTTAACAGACACGCATTGTGAATACACACCGACGGCGCGTTTAACACTGCACGCGTTGTTTAGCCCGTGTTTTGGTTGAGCTGGGCGCTTGTTGCACCCGTGGTGTGAACCAACATTCATTTCATTCAATTTTTAGTAATCCATTTAATTGTGGTTAGAATAAGACAGTGTTTTGCCACCGATGCTTCCCTCTGTGGTCCTGATGGATGGCCGTGGTATACTGGTATAATCATATCTGCCACTCTTATCACCTTCGAATGAACAATTTGCCCAATGGATGGAGAAAGAAATTAATTTCGTAATCATTTCTACACAATTAAACGTTCACACAACAAACACAATCACACAAAAAGTACACAAACACGAGAATGTATGGTTGTTTCGAGCCAACCGCTACTGGCCGCAAGCAAGCACTCGTCAAAGTTAGCCGGCACAATACAAACGCAACGCGAAAATGATTCTCAACTCAGTAGTCAGTACTCACACTCGGTTCTTCGGCATCTCGTTCTAATCTGTATTCGGTCTCGAAACTCTGCTCTTCACAAATCTGTGGTTTTTATTTTGTTATAAGCACGCAACGAAATGCGATATGACGAACTCCACGACTACAAGCACGCTGATTTGCTAAGAAATCAAACTGGTCAGGTCGGCTGGTTTAGTTTCAAGAGGTCAAATACACTCCTATGTTCACAGGATGGCATATTAAAAAAATTAAAAAAGATTTTTCCAAAATAACAGTTTTATAAGCAAGTGAAAACATAATAGTACTGGACGAAACAAACAAAACCCATTATCTTAACGCTACCTCATGAGAACTAAAATCGTTAAAATACAAATCAAGAAACTGACGCCACGATAAAGGTGGCAGGAGGAGGAGCAGGAGCCTAGGGCATCGCAGATACTGACTCAACGAATTCGTCCTAAATCGGTTCGGTTTCAAACTTTATCGAAGGTTCTTAGATGTTGACATCGACGTCGTCAGGCCCATGATGATGAGAAGGGAGGAAACTGTGGAATTCTCCCCTCTTCGATAGATTCAATTTCAAAAAGAAGTTTCTCGAAGGTGTTAGTAGAATGGTCTGATGACTGGTCTTTGCAGAAACTCCCCTCCCTTTGGAGGATTGGCTCATCCGCCAGTATATCAGACCCACGATGATGGGACGAGGGAACCAGTTTGTTTGTTGGTGTCTGCTGTTTGGCAGTCAGTCGATACCCAATCGTTTAGCTGCGCTATACTTCCGTGATCCATTTCGTTTCGGTTAACTCGATATGAACTATTATTTGTTTGTTTTAAATGAAAAAATATGACGACAATCAAACTATGTAACTGGAAGTTTGTGAAGAAAATTTAAATTTTGTAAAGATGTGCGCACTTCGAAGTCAGCTGCTATGGTGCTGTTAGAAAGCAATACTTGGGCCAGTATTCACACTCATGCCGTCTTCTGGCATTCAATCAGAGGGAAAGAATATCGGGGACCACAATGAATAAGGACTGACAACACTTTTATCTTTAATTTTAATTGGATGCATCGTTTTTTTCGCATCAATACTCAGTGATGAGACTCTTTGTCTTGCATTTTAATGGAGAACTACGCGCTAGGATGATTTAAAGAAAAAAAAATCACAACTATACATTCTCGACTCGATCGTCTGAAAACGAAGTTCTAAAAAACAATTTTCGGATTCGCAATGCGCAACAACAACAGTCGTCACAGATAAACAGGAAACTGCAACAGCAGCAGTGGCATTTTAACCGAGGTGAAAATAAATGCGACTTGCTAAATAAAAAAGCTCCGTAATTTTGAGTCATTCAGAAAACAGCAGGGTTACAAATTTCAAAATTCATCTGTTTGGGGTCACCAAAACTTCTGAACTTTGAAAATATTGTTCAGTTCACATTTTTAAAAGTCACGTTATTTATCTGCTTCTCAGAAAGTTTATGGAAATTAATTATAGTGAATCATTCGACGGGATACGTCACTACCAGTCGTAATCCTTTTGCTGGGTTACACTGGTCAAGTATGGTCAATAATGGTCGATGCAGTCGTTTGAGTTGCCATCAAGCCAGATTCAACTTGAAGAAATGAAAGTGTAAAACAACATACTGAAGTTATATCAAGACATAAGTTTAGTTATAGTTTATAATGTGATGTGAGTTATGTTATTTAATAATCAAATTCAGAAAGTATGTGAATGTTTTAGCTTAGCTAAACTTTTGCAAGCGCGCTCATCCCACAATATCGCAAATGCACATGCGTAATAATAAAAAAACCCAAATGAAAAAAAGTAAAATCATCAGTCAGACAGGCACGCGCGAGCCAACAGCGATCAAGGATTGAGATTAGCATAAACGGATCCACTAAACTAAAACTTTCGAAATCCGAGTTCAGAATTCGTTTAAAAACTGTACTCGTAACCGTCAAATAAAACCTGATCTACATTGAATTGTTAATGTATTTAGGGTGCTTTCAACTTCAAAAGGAAAGTAAACAGAAAGGAAAGAAGCCATTAAGTTGTGAAACATTTGAGCCAACACTTTAATTTTGTTCCTGGAAATGTCATTTCGAAGAAAAATTTTACGGGACAATCCCATTTCCTTCTCCCTTTCTTTCAACTTTCCTTTGGACTATATAAAACACCCTTATAAACAGGGGTCAACAATGGATTGGATTCTGGCTTGGTCTGGGTCTCAAAAGCCTGCTCGCACCCCAAACTCACAAAACGCCATAAAAATCAGTTTTAGCAAAAAACAACCCCAAATTCACGCATATACTCCATCTGCTGGTTTTCTTGCGTTATACTGGAGAAATCGTGATAAAACAATGAATTATTAACTTAGTAGTTGATATTGTCACCTAGGTTGATATTTAAATAAGAATCTTATCTGAAAACTAGCAGGCTGAGTGGCGCGCAGCACCAAACATTCAGCTTTTTAAAGCCCGCTGATTTGTATTAGAGACTTGCCTGAAATGTGGCAGGCTGAGCGGCGCGCAGCGCCAAAATTTCTGAAATTTAAAGACCCCTGGTTTGTATTAGAAACACATCTGGAAACTGACTGCCTGAGTGGCGCGCAGCGCCAAACTTTCAGCGTTTTAATGCCCGCTGATTTGTATTAGAGACATGTCTGAAAATTGCAGGCTGAGCGTCGCGTAGCGCCATAATTTCTGCATTTTGAAGCCCACTGTTTTGTATTAGAAACATATCTGAAAAGTGGCAGACTGAGTGCCGCGAAGCACCGAAATTTCTGACATTTAAAAACCCCTCGTTTTTATTATAAACACATCTGGAAATTGAATGCCTGAGTGGCGCGCAGCGACAAACTTTCAGCGTTTTAAAGCCCGCTGATTTTTATTGGAGACATGTCTGAAAATTGCAGGCTGAGCGTCGCGCAGTGCCATAATTTCTGCATTCTTAAGCCCACTGTTTTGTATTAGAAACATATCTGAAAAGTGGCAGGCTGAATGCCGCGAAGCACCGAAATTTCTGAAATTTAAATACCACTCGTTTGTATTAGAAACACATCTGAAAACTGACTGCCTGAATGGCGCGCAGCGCCAAACTTTCAGCGTTTTAAAGCCCGCTGATTTTTATTAGAGACATGTCTGAAAATTGCAGGCTGAGCGTCGCGCAGCGCCATAATTTCTGCATTCTTAAGCCCACTGTTTTGTATTAGAAACATATCTGAAAAGTGGCAGGCTGAGTGCCGCGAAGCACCGAAAATTCTGAAATTTAAATACCACTTGTTTGTATTAGAAACACGTCTGAAAACTGACTGCCTGGATGGCGCGCAGCGCCAAACTTTCAGCGTTTTAATAAAATTCCGCTGATTTGTATTAAAGACGTGTCTGAAAATTGACAGGCTGAGCGGCGCTCAGCGCCACAATTTCTGCGTTTTGAAGCCCACTGTTTTGTAGAAACATAGCTGAAAAGCGGCAGGCTATTAGAAGGCTATTGGAAATATTATTGAAGAACAACTAACAATTTTGGCTTCAGTTAAACGCTGACTCAAGAAAGACGTCAGACGTGCGAGCATAAATTATGTGGTGAATAACACTAAAATTACAATAGAAAATATAAGCTGCTCTTACTCACCGAGCTACTACTGTATATTAAGGTTTGGGTTGCGATGATACGGAACCGTTTCAAAGTGCGCGCGCCAGTTGATCAGTTCAAATTATTCAAGTGCATGTTAGTTGCACAATTTTGTGCTCGCACAATTTTGCGCTCGCACTAATTGATCGAACCCGAATGTTTGAAATTCGGAAGAAAAATTTTCTTTCTCTCTTTTCTTTTTTTTCATCTTTTCTTCTCTCCTTTCCCTTTCTTTCTTTTTCTTTCCCTCCCCCACCTGCTCGCACTCCGCCGAAATCCTTGCTCGCAGCTCGCACCCAGACCAAGCCAGACCAAGCCATTGTTGACCCCTGCTTATAAAAAAGCAAGCATAAATAAAGCGTACCTTGTACGAGTGTTTATTCTTGTTGTGGTAAGTATTGGTGGAAGTGCCATCGTTGTTGCGTCGCCGTTTCCTGTACTTGGATCGGCTGTCGTACTCTGATTCCGATTCCACGATCACCGACGGCGAATAACTGCTACCTAAAAATTTAGATAAACTTTTAGTTGTGTGCAGATTATGCGAAAACAAGGAAAAAGATAAAAACAATGCGCATCCTAGTTTTATTTTAGGAAAAGTAGGGCCTTTTTGAGAAAAAGTGATCGCAAAACGTCAACATTGACATTTCACACACTGAATCGAAAATATACCTTTCGGATACGGAACATATGAGCGAGTTTGACGGACTTTTGAAAATGAACTAAATTTTAGAGCATGGTTTGCTAATCCAGAAAAAAATGAGACTGGACAGCACCAGCACACAGTCGAAAACAACATAATATTCACTTACGTACGCAAAAGCTAGATAAAAAATAAAAAAGAGTTCGAACCCGGAGACGCAGAATGAGGCGTTGACTTTTTATCATGTCGCCGTCGACCACGACCACTGCTGTGACGCCGCTTCCTTTAATAAATAAATAAATTAATACAACTAACCTTCGAGGTTGAATTAAAATATTAAAGGACAAAAAAATCAAACTACAGGCTCAGCGACATATACTAACAAAGAGAACCAATACCTGGCGTTGTGATGGTAAGAATTAAGTGAAAAAAATTAACTACACTTCAACTGTTCAGTCTAGAGCACAAAAAATTCAATACTGAAAAAACCAATGTGTGTGTCATTAAGTCTAGGTGCAACAAAAAAATTGAATTACTCTTGTGAAACGCCAAAAATTGAAACAAAAAACGTATTTCCCAAAGCCAAAACAAAACGGCAAAAAACTGTTAACCTCTTTTTATCTCTCCAACCAAAGGCCCATCGGCTAAAATATGAGTTGAACAGTAATGTTCCAGATATTCTAGTAGAAGCTCGGAAATAGAACCCAGGAGCAGTTTTTTAACAGATGTTCTACGTTTTATGCGTCAACTAAAAAACGAAAAATGAACAAACCTCCGGGTTTTTCGCGAACTCGTCGATCGTCGTTTCTTCTTGCGCGAAGTCGACTTTCGTTTTGGCACTTTTCGCCGTTTTACTTTGCGGTGTTTGACAGATTTGCTGGGCGTGCCATCCTATAACATATCATATCATAAGATGCAATCATACACAAGCTGATTTACCGCATTAATTCATGACATAACCATACCCAATTTTTCATTAAAACTCTTATATTGGTAAATCAAGTTCCAGGCTCCAGTTTTACTCAGACTCATCGCCATAATGGCAACGAAACTGCCAATTCACAAGAGTGAAGAAGTGGTCACTCCGGAGTCCGGAACAATAAAGAAACCATTCCATTCGATAAATGTATCGACACGACAGAATCCATAACTCTAACTAAATTAATACATGTGGTTCGAATCGAAACAATATTTTCGTTTTCCACATGCTCAAAACATTTTTACACCAACCTTGGCCTTTCCATCGAGATCAGCGTTAATTTTGCGAGATGCGTATTTATCGTTTTCTATGCTGTTAACGTTGTTGTTGCCGTTCGTGTGCACGTCTGCGTCGCGTTTCGGAGATTCTACAAAGAGTTTAGTCCAGGGGTGGGCCGGGTTTTTTGGCACTTTGCAGGGGGTGGGGGGGGGGGGGGGGGGGTAGCCGACAGAAAATCCCATTTTACCCGACCTGTCCGAAAAGTGGGGGGGGGGGGGGGTAAGGTCGGGTAGGGGGGGTAGAAAAAAAAATTTCGCATAAAACGCTTGTTTTTTGCTTGTTTTTGCTAAAAAATCTTCTATTATATGGTATAAACATCACATATACCGGTTTTTTCAGGTTTTAACCAAGAAAATTAACCCAGAAAACGTGTTTCTTCGAAAAAAAATTCCTACAGCCAGAAAATTTTGAAAAATGAGCCTCAAAATCGAGGTTTTGAGGCCGATTTTCTCAAAAATTTCGAGTAGGGGGGGGAGGGGGTAGGCGACCAAAATTTTTGTCTAGGGGGGAGGGGTAGGCTACCCGCCGACCCTGAAAAGTGGGGGGGGGGGGGTAAACCCCCCTACCCCCCCCCCCCCCTGCGGCCCACCTCTGGTTTAGTCAACCAATTAGCAGATTCTGAATCACACTTCAGACCGCGTTTGAAACATCACAAGTCTTAGCGTATTCTCGGTATGCCGTGTTGTTTAAATGAACTCAATTTCTCCATGAAAACGAGAAAACATTCATAAAAAAAATTCAAAGCTACCGTAAATGCACCATCCACCAAAATCCACACCACAATAATGAGGTGCAATCCAAATCAAGTACAAAACTCGATCAAGTACCATTATATTAAGATGCGATGCACGTAAAAGTCAGCCAAAATCTGGACCAAAATGAAATTTTGAAAAAAATTAGATTTGGATGCAAAGCGACTCACTTGACTCCCGTGAACTCAAACATATCCTTGCTTCACGTTAAAACCACGTAAACAGGCCAAAATTCGCATCACTAAATGGTGCACCCTAATTTCCCTATACAAATTAGGCAAAAACTTTAAGACCGATTTTCTCATGTACTTCCGAAAAGATAGGAAAACCAAACACCTCCGGTTGAAGCTGAGAATTTTCTCTACAAAACCTGCCTAACTAGCCAATGCACTTTCGACTTTTTTCCAACTACCGTAATCCCAAACAACAATTATTTTTCAACTACCGTAATCCCTGTGCCGTCATTAACGAAACATTAGGTTTTGCCATCAAAAATTAGTTCCGTGTGGATCATCAGAAAACAAATATTTTTATAGTCGATGATGAATTACTGATTGTTCCACGAAAAACGCGCGAAAAACTCTAATTTAATGTTTCACACTGAATTCCGCTGTCGATGCAGCACTGGCATTCGACGAAATGTTCGTTTCTCTTATTTGGTTTTCGAGCTGTACTGGACCAATTTTCAAAAAGTTAACACCAATTGAAAGAAAAAATTATTCTCTTTCGTTTGCACAAAAAAATTCCTGAAAAGAGCATAAATCTCAGAATTGCGAATAAAAACTAATTTAGGGTCGACTGACGTTTTTTCATCGACAAGCTAAAGCACAGTAAATCATTAGGATGTTTATCGAGAATTCACGCACCTTTTTGGAACGGTAGTTCATTATCGACTATACTGCAAACTTACTGAAGTATGATTCTGTCCAATAATACACGTTTATATAATATATACACGATATAATACAATATATATCACGTTTACCTCTGATATGGCTCTATATTGATTCAACCCCTATATTGATTGGCGCGGTTCAGGTCGTTTTCCACGTGCTCAATATCGGTGTGTAGCGTGCACAGTTGAAATAGAATGGAGTAAATATGAATATAGTGCATTTCACATTCACTCATTGGAACTACCTGATTGTACATGTAATCACATGTATACAAAAAATTAAATTGATAAAAAACCTGATGAGCTAAACCTGATATATTATTGGACAGAATCATAATTCACTATTTTTGTAGTAAAAATATTTGTTTTCTGATGATCCACACGGAACTAATTTTTTATGCCAAAACCTAATGTTTCGTTAATGACGGCACAGGCAGTGATCGATAGCGAAATAACGGTAGCTTAACGTTAGTGAAAAGCTACTACCGGTTTCGTTAAGCTAACGTTAATGAAATTTCCTTAACGTTAAGCTACCGTTAGTGAACTACCGTTAAGTTTCGTTAAGCAACCGTTAAGTTTCGCTAAGCAACCGTTTAACTACCGGTAAGGCAGGGGAGGGGAACATGTCCAAAGAGGGGAAAATGAGCAAAAATCAGGTCGTTTTACCCACACCTTATTGAACAAACTCTAGCTTTTGAAAACTCCAAAGTATGAAAGGTCCAACCCCCCCCCCCTTCTTGTACGCTACGCATATTTCCAAAACCCAAAAAATTTTCTAGAATTTTTCCCAAACGCGAAATTTTATGTCCGCATACTAAGGTGGATAACCACTGAAATATCACCGCTGCGCGGGCCTAACGCGCTTGTCCTCGCTACCGCTCGGACAAGCCAGCCTCACGATAGGTAATCGGGGGTTAACGGACAGTAAAACTTTGTATGGAATTTATTTTCGGGGACAGAAAATTTTTGTGTTTAGACAAAATTCTAGGAAAATTTTTGGGGTTTGGCATTTCGCGTACGCTACTATAAAGAACATTCCAGAAGTTTCCAGTTGAGTCTTTCAACGAACAGCTGGGTGGGGAGGGGAGGGGAGGGATAGTCGTTTAGTGCGGATGAGCAATTTACCTAAGAATAGGGAGTTTCTCAAAAAAAGGGAAGGAAAGTTTAATTTGAAGTAATTTGACATGAACATTAATAATAAGAAACCACTTTTGAAATTTCCAAAAGACATGTAATTCTCTTATTTTATTTCTCTCACCCTTTCATTCGCTACTGATAAAACTGTGTGAATACCAAAACCATCTGGCTGCTAAATAAGCGGAAGAGAAGGGATAGGGAAAAGTGGAATTGCCACTGTTTTACTTTTCTGAAAAATTGAATGTGTTCTTGAAGGTGTATGTTTTTTTTCTTGGAGAAATTCTTTTTTTGATGATTAGCTCGTCTGCTTGTTTGATGACTACGTACTAGCATAGGCCAATCCTTTTGTTCTGGAACTTTCTCTCTGGCCAATAGCGGACGAGAATGGGAGGGAAAAATGGAATTCCCTTCCCTTTTGACAAGTTCAAAAAGTGACATTTGTTTTTCAATGTGTCAATAAAATGACTTTGTTTTTGCTGATTTTAATCTTTTTTTACGAATGTCCCTCTCTTTTTAGAATTAGCTCATCCGCTTGTCTGATAACTTTGTACAAGCATAGATAGGCCCATCCTTTTCCCAGGCTCACTATCGGACGAGAAGGGGAGGGAAAAGTGGAATCCCCCCTCTTTGGCAATTTAAAGAAGTAGAATTTATTCCTTTGCAGGTAAAATGGCATATTTTCAGCCGATTCCCCCTCTTTGACAAAATTCCCCTCCCTTTGGAGGATTAGCTCGTCCGCCACTACCGCCAGTGCCTAGGCTCCTGCCTTACCGGTTGTTTAACGGTTGCTTAGCGAAACTTAACGGTAGTTCACTAACGTTAGCTTAACGTTAAGTAAATTTGGTTAACGTTAGATTAACGAAACCGGTAGTAAATTCATGGTCCTTACCGTTAAGCTAACGTTAACTACCGTTAAGCACCGTTTCGCTATCGATCACTGGGCACAGGGCTTACGGTAGTTGAAAAATAATTGTTGTTTGAGATTACGGTAGTTGAAAAAAGTCGAAAGTGCATTGGCTAGTTAGGCAGGTTTTGTAGAGAAAATTCTCAGCTTCAACCTGAGGTGTTTGGTTTTCCGATCTTTTCGGAAGTACATGAGAAAATCGGTCTCAAACTTTTGCCTAATTTGTATAGGGAAATTAGGGTGCACCATTTAGTGATGCGAATTTTGGCCTGTTTACGTGGTTTTGACGTGAGGCAAGGACATTTTTGAGTTCACGGGAGTCAAGTGAGTCGCTTTGCATCTAAATCTAAATTTTTTCAAAATTTCATTTTGTCCCAATTTTCATGATGTTTTGGTCGTCGCTTACGTGCATCGCATCTTAAATATTATATTGGCATTATAATAACTGTAAGTATTCGCAAACACCAACGTTTATTAGATGCATTATGTACCGCACCGTTGCGCACCTTCAAGGACGCGATGCGCCTGGACCCACGCTGACTGCCGAAGCTGCTGTCCTGACCGAACGACGTGCGACCGTCCGTCCGCGAGGAGAAGTCGCGTTGACGGCTAAACGCATATAATTATATTACAGGTCAAACAAACGACGTTAATTTTCGTGATCCAGGATAAATATTATTTGTCTTCCTTACCACACCAGATATATTCAACAGTTTTATTCAACAATGGCACCATCTTAATTTTAGTATTTTAGTAAAAACCAAGTTGTAAATAATTATCAGAAAATTGATGGAGCCGATCATTTTATCTCGACTTATTTTCTGCAAGGTCACGCACATCCATACCATACATGTTTCACCATCGATACCACCACACATTTTTTCACCTAATGTTTTGCTGTATATTCGTCAGGTTTCGTAGTGAAAAGCAAAATTTTATACACGCGATCAATTGCAAAACCTGACGATTATAGAGCAAACCATTAGAAAAAAATTATCTGGCCGGGCACAAAATAAGACAAGAATAAAAAAGAACTACACAGATGATCTATTGGAGCATGATATCTGCAGAAGCATACCTGTAAGAGGAGTCATCATAGCGCACAATCCTGGTGGGACATCGCCTCAGATTGTAGTGTGCGTCGTGTCGTTGTCGACCACCCGCGAATCCGCTGTATTCACCTACAGAGTTCGAGTTTTGCACGCCTGAATTCGGGGGAAGTGCATCTGTCAGGGGATTGTCAGCGAAACCATACCAAATTCAGGACAGAAACATGATACTTGTGTTGCACATCAACCCATAAAAACTAGCTAATCATACGTAGAGAATAATTTGAAGATACTTTTTAATGCAAATCAAGTCAATTTTATTCAATGCAGTACATATCTTTGGTTATTTTGATTCATCAAGTGGAACTCAACACTATCATTTGGAGTAAAGAAATGTAAAATGCTTTCACTCAACTTGAAACAGAAAAAAATATGACATAGAAGACCAACGGCTGCCATCCGACGTGCATCCACTATCTCGGTTATCGTCCTCGTCCGAAACTTGTTTTCTGCAGAGTACAAAACACTCATTTTGAGTCATTTATAAACGAAATTGTGTATCAGAACGAAACTTATCAACAAAATACGGAAAGCCTGTGTGAAAGTCAATCATCGTCATACGCAATGTATTTCTTTCTTGCCCAAACTTTCTTCTCATTATATGAAAAGTTTTTTTCTCCACATGTTGATATAACAGATTTTTCTGATTTTATGCAAGGAAAGATACATTTTACACTTGATGTTTTACCGTCAATTCGTTTTCGTTAGGTTTAGTACTGACGTACACAGAGCGAATCATTAAGAAAATATCTGATCTGACACTATGAATCGAGAATAAAATATTCGACCATAGTCATTTTGCAAGTTACAAAACAACAAGACTACCATTTTCCATCTCAAAATTGACATTCAAAGTGTAACCTGTTTCGTCCGGTTCGTTTATTGGTGCCCGATGCCTTGTTGCGCTCGTACTTGGACTCGTAGTCCACGGGCGACTGGGGCCGAGACACACGCTTGCGTTTGCGGGTAGCCATCAGCAGAGGCCCCACGGCGGCGATCCCTGAATATAACGTCGAGTCGATTTATTATTTCAAGTAAATAAGCAGCAATGGTGACACCATGAATTAATAGATCTTGGATTATTTTTATTTGGATCCGCGAGGATAAAAATTTATTCCGGTTCGCTGGTGTATAGGCAAAGGCAAGGATCAATTAATGATCCAAGGAGCATCTATCAAAGATCCACGTCGGAATAGTAATTGCGCCGGGTTCGCAGTGTTCTATCAAGTTCTAAGCTGACGACTGACAATGAAACATCTTAACTGAATGACTTCATCCTCGAAATCACGCCGATTCATATGGCTGAATATCAGTAGCGACTAGCGAAACATAGCAAAGCAGGACCTGTCATCTTTTTTTTCTCAGACTTTTCGTCCTCGGAGTAAAAACTTCCGAAACGGGCGTGTAGATCTTTCTTTTTTCAGAATTTCTCTTCGACAAATGTTCGCACGGAGCGGAGAGGGGTGAGTGACAGTCTCACTTTTGCTTCTCCAATGAGCTCAAAATTCTTTCAAGCAATCAGTTACCGAAAATATGTTTTCGAGCTTGCGAGCCGAGCCGTCTTCTAGTTCTCAAAGTTTAGTACTTTCACTGATACAACTTATGAAACTAGAAATTTATCGAAATTGTACTATAAACCCTAACTATCATCAGCCGTCAATCATATTAAGAGCGCAAAATGGCTACATCCCTGTACGGTGTATACCCATTTGGGCGAATCCCATTTGGGCGAAAACCACTTGGGCGAAAACCACTTGGGCGAATTCCATTTGAGCGAATACCCACTTGGGCGAATACCCACTTGGGCGAATCCCATTTGGGCGAATCCCATTTGGGCGAATCCCATTTGGGCGAATTTGTCCGAAAACATATTTTGAAAAAATTAATCAGTTGTCCGAATGGAAAGTTGTTTTACAAGAGAAGTGTCACGATTAAGTCACCGATTTCAATCTTCATTTTGCTAATAAGAAGTTAATAAGAAAAGTTGGTTTCCAAAATTGATATTGGTAGCACACCATTTCATTTCAAGCACTCCTTTCATTGACGTACGGCTTCGGCAGTCATGAACACAGACTATACGTTAGTAAAGGAGATTGCCTAGTATGAGGCTAAGAGTTAGTTTTCAGTTTAGGCTTAGGCTTAGGCTCTGTATTTGGGATGGGCTTGGGCGCGCAGCGCTCAAGCCTTTGCCAAAACACAGCCTAAGCCTAAGCCTAAACTGAAACCTAAGTTTTATGCCCCCGCCTTGGACCGTTAGCATCAACTTCTTAGAAAATTATTATTTTTCAAGCAAGGGGAAACATCTGAAAGCATGTAATTCGTTAGTCGAATCAAATTTCACTTGTGTACACCATGAGTGAAACACATCGAGATATTCCTTGCGTTTGTGAACAGTTTAATTTACATTCGCCCAGTTGGAATTCGCCCAAATGGGATTCGCCCAAGTAGACGTTCGCCCAAGTGGGTATTCGCCCAAATGGGATTCGCCCAAGTGGAATCGCCCAAGTGGTTGTCGCCCAAGTGGGATTCGCCCAAATGGGTATGAACCCCCCCCCCCCCCGTACGTAACGTAAAAAATCTATGATTCGGAATCTGGCTGCAGGAGATGCCAATACGCAAATGTTGATTTCGCGGTTATAACGGTTGATCCCGCAAATTTCCAAACCCAAAAAAATTTCCTATAATTTTTCTAATCGCCGTAATTTCCTTCCACCAAATTTTTTGTAAGAAGTTTTACTGTCCGTTGACTTTCGAATACCTATCGTTAGGCTGGCTTAGGCGCTATTCATGCTTATTTGCGACATATCGCGCACTTTTGCATTTTATGGATAAAATGATCGTGTAGCTTTAAAATCGAACGACGTAGCGATTTATCGCACGATTTCAGTATGAATAGCGCGCATAAAATTTGCGATTGGATAAAGTTCTAGGAAATTCCTTAGGGCTTGGAAATACGCGTTGATACCCATTCCCACGGATACTCAACGCAAACCAAGCCTGCTAGACTGCTACTCACGCTCGATTCGACCCATGGAAGAAAGACAGGCTGAATAACCCAGCCTATTGATGCGTCGACAATAATAGCAGCAATTGAGTCAGCCAGACAGCGACCATAAACTCCGGATTCAATCCGCATCTATCTGTGGAATATGTCCTTGTCTTGTCCGTATGAGCTGTCTGAATGACTGTAAGTTTTGTATAATACAAAATAAATTACTGTTCCAGTATCCAAGAACAGAACGTGAAACACTCTACACATTGAGTTAACCTAATATGCTTGAAGTTCTGTCGATAGAATAGCAACTAGCAGTGGGCTAAATGCTGAAGTTTCGACGCTGTGCACTCAACTTGTCAGTTTTCAGATCTTTCTGATACAAATCTGCGGGCTTCAAAATGCAAAAATTTTGGCGCTGGGCGCCACTCAGCCTGTCACTTTTCCGCTATGTTTCCAATACTAATCAACGGGCTTCAGATGCTAAGATTTCGGAGCTGTGCACCACTCAGCCTGCCAGTTTTCAGATATGTGTCTGATACAAATCAGCGCACTTCAAATGCTAAAATTTCGGCGATGTGCACCAGTCAGCCTGGCAGTTTTCAGATATGTTTCTTATACAAATCAGCGGGCTTCAAAATGCTTAAGTTTCGACGCTTCGCGCCAGTCAGCCTGTCAGTTTTCAGATATGTTTCTAATACAAATCAGCGCGCTTCAAATGCCAAAATTTCGGCGCTACGCGCCACTCAGTTTGTCAGGTTTCAAATAAGTTTCTAATACAAATCAGCGGGCTTCAAAATGCCAAAAATTTCGGCGCTACGCGCCACTCAGTTTGTCAGTTTTCAGATATGTTTCTAATACAAATCAGCGCGCTTCAAATGCCAAAATTTCGGCGCTTCGCGCCAGTCAGCCTGTCAGTTTTCAGATACGTTTCTAATACTAATCAACGGGCTTCAAAATGCAAAAAAATTCTGCGCTACGCGCCAATCAGCCTGTCAGGTTTCAGTTATGTTTCTAATACAAATCAGCGGGCTTCAAAATGCCGAAATTTCGGCGCCGCGCGCACTCAGTCTGTCAATTTTCTGTTATGTTTCTTATACAAATCAGCGGCTTTCAAAATGCCGAAATTTCGGTCATTATTTCAAGCCATTACTGATGTTTTTGAGTTAAAAATTCGACTTCATTTAATGTTGACCGTCATGCCCCCCCCCCCAAATCGAATACCGGGAGGGTGCCTGACCGTAAGACCGATTTTTGAAAAAGTGTATGACCGTAACGCCATTTTGGCCAAATTCGCTGCCCACCACTGGGCATACTTATACACTACGAAAAAAGATTAACCTAGGGTAATCTAGATTAGCCAGGATTTGGACGTGTATGTCTGTTTGTGTGGTTGTATGTATTAACCTTTGGTTTGTTTGTTTCTGTCTGTATGTGTGTCTGTGTTATTTTTGTAGTTGTTTGTCTGTTCAACTTTCTGTCCGTTTGTCTACCTGTATGCCTGTCTGTGGGAGTTAGGTTGTTTATCTATCCATCTGTGTGTGTGGTTTACTTTGAGCGATATTGTCATTGTCATACACACTTCGGTAATGCAGATTACTCTATTCGTGGAACTACAACGTTTATATCGACTAGGACTATGGAACTCATATTGTGTGAGGAGCACAACGTGCTACATTACTACGCACACACATGATTTCAGAAGATAGCTTATCAAAATCGATTTCTATTATTTTCGGTAACCGCGAAACGCCTGTAAACCAGTCGATTTCAAGGTCTGTTCCACTTCTGACATAGTTAATGGATGGCAAGCTAGTAGATAAAGCCTCAAACTTAGGTTCCTTTGTACGCCAAGGCTGATGTTTTAAAAGGCTCGGGCGCACCCTTCCCGCCTCAACGATCACGGTAAGATTCTCACTCAACGGATCAATCGATCACGATAACCGTTATCTTTTGTTTTCAAACACGATCGAATCATGAAACTACACCCAACCGCCGTACTCTTATTAATTTCTTGGAATCCATTGATTGTTCGTTCTTTAACTAATTGCTCTCTAATTTCATATCATTGTTTTTTTATCTAATTCTTGGCTAATGTTTTTTTTACATCCACTCCAAAATCAGTACTTATTCACTCATTTATTATCGTCCTCTCTCAATTTTCTGTACATTGTTTTGAAGTGAGAATAAAAAAAAAAAAAAAAATATAACTAAGGGTCAAATCAACTGTGAATTACAAACAAACCAGCATTATCTTTATGATTACGGCTAATAAAAAGTGTAGAAGATGAAGAGAAGATGAACCAACCCGCTAGTACGGCTGCAGCTGCCGTTCTGAGTGAGTAGAAGGACGGGGCCTCGATACACCTCCTTCTGACTCTCGAAATGCTTCTCTGATTTGATGGCACAAGGAGACGCCAAGGGGCCAAACGAATCGATGAAATTCAAGTTCCAGACTGGGACTTCGGTGACCCTGAAACGAAAATGCGTTTAAACCACTTTTATTCTATTAGAAAACCATAACAACCAAAAAATACACAGCATAAACAAATATAAAATCAATAAAAAGAGAATAAAAATCGTTATTCTCGATAATTTCCGACGATGGCTTATTTTTGGCATTGCAGTTTTCACGCGTGGCAGAATTGGCAAATCATCTACCGTAACCCATGCATGTGAATATAAAATGGCATCAAGCAATAGCGGACGAGAAAAGAGGTTTCGTCAGCCTCCTTCTTCAACGGTTTGAGAAAATTACTCGTTTTATAAATAAATATATAACGGTTGCATACAGCATACACGTTTGAAGGTTTCCTTTGAAGACTTATTTTTTGGTGATAGATTTTGAGTTTGTTTGGCCTGTTTTCCGTGGAAATGATGTGGGGCAAGGTAAACGTAAACGTTCAGGTATGCGGAATCCGGCCGCAGGAGATACCAATGCGCAGAATTGAATCCGCGACCTGCATGGTCCCCATTCCAACGGAGATCACAAGGATACTCCACGCAGACTGAGTCTGCTATAAGGTAAAGATATGTTATAAGGAAACATCACTAACTTTGGGAACCATGAAAATCCACATCATTAAATATTTAGTTACCTATCCATTTATAAATATTTTGTCCACGAGCGGAAACACAATATTCATTCTTGTATGTATCGTCTTCTACGTACATATGAATACTTTAACGAGTCTTCCCATCATACATTTATTCGGATCAGGTAGCTCATGTAATTGATATTGCAATAAGTTTCGATATATACCCGATATAGACCCGTTTTAAGTCGTCTATTCATGCGAGAAACTTCATATTTGATGCTGAATGAAAAAAAATTATTTTGAGCTCCACGAAGACATCGTTATGTGGAAAATATAGCATTATGATTGGATTGGTTCATATTATATCATTACAGACTTGATCACATAAAACACTGATTCATGAACTTCACTTCACTTGTTTGTGTCAAAACTTGGACGAAAAATTACTATTTTAATCACGTTCAAATTTTTAACGAAAAAGTGAGAGAGTGAGTGAGTGAGTGAGTGAGTGAGTTTTATGTAATGTAACACCATTAATCGTTTCGTTGGAATAAGTAAAATAATAGCTTGTCTGCCCATTCATTGTCTGCCCCGATGGGTCGACCTCTTCTAATTAAAAAAAATCAAAATTGGAATCTGAAAATTATAGTCACTCGACAAGAAAACACACTAATGAAATGACTTTTTTTCTTCATATAATAGTATGGCGTAAACATTTTATTATGTGTTTCACATGTTAAAACTTTTGAACAATTTTTTAACAATTTTTTATTTGTGGTTGTTGTTACGGAATGCAAAACATACATGTACATACATAGATCTAGAATAGATGTAATTATCGTTTGCTTGTTTGGAGATTTATGCTATTTGTGCTATTTAAAAGATTTGTTTCTTGGTTACCTACATAAATGATACATCATACATTACGGTTGTCGTTAAAAGTTAACCACAACAATAAAAAAATAACATTGAGTTTTTCGACAGATTCACAAACATTAGCCAGCCGTAGATTTTTCTGGTTATTACCGTCTGTACATGAAAATGTAAAATAAGAGCTATCAACCGATCAAAAACAGAATGTTTCAAAGCCGGCGTCTATTTATTTCATACGTTTTGTTTACGTTTTTGTATGCAATTAATATTTAAATTTGTATGTATTATATGCTCATATTAAGAGAACGGACTATCGTCCGTACCTCCTTGACATATGTATATATTTCTTTATGATAGTACTCGCGCCACAGTGGACGGTCCGGAACCATTTTAGAAAAGAACAGGTGGATGTCGTGCGTTCGTCACATATCACGATCGTATCAACTAACACAATGTGACAGTAACTTAAAACAATTAATCGTTATCCAATTCACAAAGGAATGGCCGACTGCACGCACGGCATTCAGTTTGAACACTGTATTTTCTGAAGAAAGCTGTCCGTACTGTATGTACTGTACTGTACCGTCGTACATATATCTACGTATCATAAGGTTTAAATTTTATTTTGAAAGCACCAACAATGCTCAAATCACGGTTAATCGACTTTCAATTCTCTGATTTTGAATCTTTTTTTGAATTTGTGCATTTTAGCTTTATAGGATATCCCTTAGGTTTGACGCAAAAATTGAAGTGATAGACTCGAAGCCATGCTAAGAAAACCATCATATTTAAGAAACATTGATAGGGCGTACCCAGAGCGAGGCGTCCCTCTAATGTTCTAAGATCATGAGAGTTACAGGAATTAGCACAAACTGACAAATTAAGCGTGGAGCAATCTCCTGATCAGAAAATGCCAACTACATTCGATGTGCGTAATTCAAGTGCAGTGCCCATGGACAACGGATCGACCCATGAGCTCAATACATTCAAGGTTTGCTCTCGTCATGCCATTGTTTGACCTAACTTATGAAAAACATGAAATCCTCAAACGCAAAGGTTCTTGATTGTGATGCATATAACCTATTCATGTGTAAAATTAAGTGGAATATAAACGTAAATTTTTTATCATGGGTATAATTTTTTATATAGTTTCTCACTTCGTGATAAAACATGCTTCACAAATCCGTGGTCTTGACTCCAAATTAGTTTTTTATAAAAAGATTTTAGAATTGGAAGAACATGATACAGTAGCATAACGGCAATATTTATAATCAAATTATTTGCAGATTATGAGTTTCATAATGATGATGGTGACCACGCCGTTCTACCTCGTTTTCACGATCGTACTGAATCGCTGTCGCAAGCACTCGGCACTCGATCCAGCATTCGTCGTATTGCTCATGTCAACTGCCGTTGGTCTAATTATTTCATTGAATTCAATACACACTAAACTAGTTGACTAATTAACTGACTGACTAATTGATTGACTGACCGACTGACTGACTGATTGACTGACTGACTGACAGCTAGACTGACTGACTTAGTGACAGACTGACTTACTAACTGAAGCACTGACTGACTGAAAGAGTGACTGAATGACTGACTGAGTGACTGACTGACTGACTAACTGACTGACTGACTGACTGACTGACTGACTGACTGACTGACTGACTGACTGACTTACTGACTGACTGACTGACTACATAACTACATACATACCTGACTGACTGACTGACTAACTGATGAAATGACTTATTTTTTCTACATATCTAGTATTATCAACTATGTCAATCTGTGACACCAATGTACCAAGTATTTTTTTATATCACCGAAGACAGAACGGTCAGGATATGTTTATATAAAGTGACCAAGATATGTTTATATTAAGTGTAAAGAAACAATGTATATTAAGTCAAGCGAGAGTAAACGAATTCAAACAGACAGTGACTGACTGATTGACTGACTGACTGACTCTGACTGACAGAGTGACTAACTGACTAACTGACTGGACTGACTGAAAATATATTCATTAAACGGCTGATTAAACACGGTCTGACCGGACAGACAGATGAGCTTACTCATGCAGGTTTGTGACATCCTGCTGATACTCGTCAACGTGTTGGGCCAATACTTGCATCCGTGGGAATTCGGCACATTTGAATTGTCTACAAAAGTGCTCATCTGCCGAACATTCTTCACTCACTCACTTACTCACTCACTCACTCACTCACTCACTCACTCACTCACTCACTCACTCACTCACTCACTCACTCACTCACTCACTCACTCACTCACTCACTCACTCACTCACTCACTCACTCACTCACTCACTCACTCACTCACTCACTCACTCACTCACTCACTCACTCACTCACTCACTCACTCACTCACTCACTCACTCACTCACTCACTCACTCACTCATTCACTCATTCACTCAATCAACCAAGGTGCTGATCTGCCGGATATTAAGCTTTGTGCAGTACACTGTGAATGCCAGTTCATTTCTGCATCAGTGCTTGATTGCATTGAATCGATTAACAGCCGTATGCAGAACGGAACAACATCAAATGGTGAGCTCTCATAAGAAATCTTTTCTGATTTTCTTTTTCAGCTAAACTATTTTTGAACACATTAACTGGCTTTTATCTCGCGTCGGCTATGAACCAATGTGTTTGTGACTTGGATGCCCGAGAACCGGAACAAACTATGAAGAGGTCTAAACTCACTAATATAATCGCTGAATATTTCAGTTTCAGGAAACGCATACATATCGGAGTTTGTATAAACTTGTAAAAAACAATCTATTGACTAAAACTCATTGTTCATACAAAATGAGTTTGTTTGTTACGTAAGAATCGAGTGTTTTATTGAAGGGCATTGCAAAAACCGATTAGTATACGCATCTCTTTCTTAACAGACTATTTCAAATAATAACGTGAGTTTTTTCAGATGTGGGAGCGAAATATTGGCAAGGTAATACTCGTGAACTGGTCCCCGGCACTGGTGCTGTGGGTGCCAACAATGTTTGGAGAAGTGGTCGTCACAAAGTTAATGTTCTTGCAATTTTTCAATTTATGCAACATTTATTTCGTTCTATATTATTTATTCAACATTTGTGTTTTTTTTTC
>OZ038447.1:10584890-10587390 GCA_964036265.1 Daptonema setosum
TTGAGTGAGTGAGAAAAAAGGTGGAGAGTGAGTTAGTGCTCGAGTGAAAAAGTGAGTGAGGTAGTGATTGAGTAAATGAGGTAATGAGTGAGAGAATGGGTAAGGGAGCGAGTATTGAATTAGTGAGTGAGTGAGTGAGTGAGTGAGTGAGCGAGTGAGTGAGTGAGTGAGTGGGTGATTAAATGAGTGAGTGAGTTATTTAGAGAGTGTATAACATCCTTATATAAAAATTCATTTCCTTTTAATTTCAAACTCAAAAACGGTGTACCCATATCTACGGGACTGTATAAAAGGGATCGTTCGTTTGCGGAAGTTTATTAGCGGAAGTCTTTTCTCCGGAACCGTTATGTGCGGATTGTTTGTTAGCGGAACTGTATGGATCGGATTTTTTTTCATCGGAACTGTTAAAATCGGATTTATTAAAAGCGGAAGTCTTGCCAGCGGAAGTTTATCTGCGGATATTTTGTTTCCGGAACCGTTCTTTGCGGATGTGTTTTCAGCGGAACTTACGACAGCGGAACCTTAAATTCCGGATATTAGTTTTGCGGAACTCGGTGAAGTAAATTTTTTTGCTATTAACATTTGGAGGGCCTATTTCATTGTTTATAAGGCTTCGGCTTAGTCATTAGCACAGACTGTTCGTTCTAAGCGAGATCGCCGAGTATGAGGCTAAGAGTTAGTTTTCAGTTTAGGCTTAGGATTAGGTTTAGGGTTTGGGAAGGGCTTGGGCGCTAAGCGCCCGAGCCCTTCTCCAAAGGTTAAGCCTAAGCCTAAGCCTACACTGAAACCTAAGTTTTATGCCCCCGCCTTGGACCGTTAGCACCGCGAAGCGGAGGTGTCCAGCGTGGTTTTCCACTCATGAAGGGCGCTTTTATAACAGTTCCGCTTTTGACGGTTCCGCTTTTTAAAGTTCCGCTTTTGACGTTTCCGATTTTAACACTTCCGATTTTTATACTTCCGATTTTATACTTTGAAATATCCGGAAATGAAAAAATCCGCTGGGTACAGTTCCGCTAAAAAACGATCCGGTTTTTAAAAATCCGATTTTTACGGATCCGCTTATAACAATTCCGCTGGGTATGGATCCCCACTTAACGGTTCCGATGCGAACAGTTCCGCTAATATAGTTCCGCAAATGAACGGTGCGCTTTTAAGAGTTCCGCTCCGTAGGCGCGATCCTCAAAAACATCATAATTTGAATCCAAAATACAATTTGTTTTGTCAACAAGTAGAGTAACGCCCCGTCACCAATCCCATTTGTTCCCGTTTTCCGATGGTTTTACGAACGTAATTTTGCCGCACTAAAAAATCTGTTATATGACAGTGAATTTGTTCCCGCACCGCAGAATCTGTTATATGACAGTAGTGAGTATATTTTTAACGATAATTTCCGACGATGGCTTATTTTTGGCATTGCAGTTTTCACGCGTGGCAGAATTGGCAAATCATCTACCGTAACCCATGCATGTGAATATCAAATGGCATCAAGCAATAGCGGACGAGAACAGAAGATTTGTCAGTGCCCTTCTTCAACGGTTTGAGAAATATAAATAAATATACAACGGTTGCATACACGTTTGAAGGTTTCCTTTGCAGACTTATTTTTTGTTGATAGATTTTGAGTTTGTTTGGCCTGTTTTCGGTGGAAATGATGTGGGGCAAGGTAAACGTAAACGTTCAGGTATGCGGAATCCGGCCGCAGGAGATACCAATGCGCAGAATTAAATTCGCGACCTGCATGGTCTCCATTCCAACGGAGATCACAAGGATACTCCACGCAGACTGAGTCTGCTATAAGGTAAAGATATGTTTTAAGGAAACATAACTAACTTTGGGAACCATGAAAATCCACCTCATTAAATATTTAGTTACCTATCCATTTATAAATGTTTTGTCCACGAGCGGAAACGCAATATTCATTCTTGGATGTATCGTCTTCCTACGTATGAATACATACTTTAACGAGTCTTCCCATCATACATTTATTCGGATCAGGTAGCTCATGTAATTGATATTGCAATAAGTTTCGATATATACCCGATATAGACCCGTTTTAAGTCGTCTATTCATGCGAGAAGCTTCATATTTGATGCTGAATAAACAATTTTTTTATTTTGAGCTCCACGAAGACATCGTTATGTGGAAAACATAGCAATATGATTGGATGGTTCATATTATATCATTACAGACTTGATCACATAAAACACTGATTCATGAACTTCACTTCACAGGCTGTTATAGAATGAGAAAGCTAGTTTTGTCATGCAGTGGGTGGACCTAAACATTCTCCTCAAGTGCATTGACTAATGATAAAAAAAATTTGATTTTTCGAAAGAGTCATTCACCAACCGACTTAAATCTGATTGGACTAACGTTTGTGTCAAAACTTGGACGAAAATTTACTATTTTAATCACGCTCAAATTTTTTGCGAACAAGTGAGTGTAAGTGAGTGAGTGAGTGAGTGAGTGAGTGAGTGAGTGAGTGAGTGAGTGAGTGAGT
>OZ038447.1:10592390-10602390 GCA_964036265.1 Daptonema setosum
TATTGGCAAGGTAATACTCGTGAACTGGTCCCCGGCACTGGTGCTGTGGGTGCCAACAATGTTTGGAGAAGTGGTCGTCACAAAGTTAATGTTCCTGCAGTTTTTTTGAATTATGCAATAGTTATTTCGTTTTATATTATTTATTCAACATTTATGTTTTTTTTTCAAATATGATCCGACCCGTTTGGGCTAGATGAGGCATAAAGTTTTACGCCCCACCTGCCAAATTGTTTAAATGGCCAAGTATGAGCTTGTGACTAAGCCTAACGCTATTAATAAGCCGAAGTCTATGACTAAGCCTAAGCCTCATCATAAGAGATTTATATATTGGAGTTGTGTTTGAAGGTTATTGAGTCCGATTGTGGTTGTATGCAAATCATTCTAGCATTTGTCAGACAGTTTATGTATTTGCAGACTAAACCAATCGTCTACCAACGAAAGTACGCTTAGCTTTGATCGCGATCTCAGCATCGTTTACTCCCGTGAAGTATTCGAACGCAGTCTGATGACAGGCTCGGTTTTCTTGTTCTTTGTCACGGTTTTCTCAGTAACTTTATACGCCATCACCGTTTACATGATGTTCCAGAAGTTACGAGACGTTAGTGAGTGAGTGAGTGAGTGAGTGAGTGAGTGAGTGAGTGAGTGAGTGAGTGAGTGAGTGAGTGAGTGAGTGAGTGAGTGAGTGAGTGATTGAGTGAGACTGGGGAAAGTGAGTGAGTGAGTGAGTGAGTGAGTGAGTGAGTGAGTGAGTGAGTGAGTGAGTGAGTGAGTGAGTGAGTGAGTGAGTGAGTGAGTGAGTGAGTGAGTGAATGAGTGAGTGAGTGAGTGAGTGAGTGAGTGAGTGAGTGAGTAAGTGAGTGAGTGAGTGAGAGAGTGAGTGAGTGAGTGAGTGAGTGAGTGAGTGAGTGAGTGAGTGAGTGAGTGAGTGAGTGAGTGAGTGAGTGAGTGAGTGAGTGAGTGAGTGAGTGAGTGAGTGAGTGAGTGAGTGAGTGAGTGAGTGAGTGAGTGAGTGAGTGAGTGAGTGAGTGAGTGAGTGAGTGAGTAATAGCGGAAACGTCGAGAGTGGAGAACTTTTTTAAAATCATTTCAGAGTTCTATTGAAGCATCCACAAAGCGAGCCCTACATGCCTCCGGAAGATTGACGCTTATTGGTTAATGACCTTTAACGTTTTCTCTTATCCAGTAGTGGTAATGGATCAAGTAAAAAATAAAACTAATGAATAATAGTTCTTTCAATTTTCAGCTTTTCTCAGCTCTTATATCATAGACAAAGCTCAATATGTGTTAATACTTGGTTAAACGAAGGCCCAACCGTCATGTTAAGCCAGTGTTGCACGGGTCGAGAAGTTTGAAATCTAAAAACTTACCAATCATCCAAAAGAACGACAAACTCATTTTTATATGTTAAGGCATGACACTATTGGCTCCTTGTCTGCTCATATGCATACTGATGACGCTGACCGTTACCACCGATTTAATAGAGTATGGCAGTATGGGAGACAAATACCTGCTGCTATCCACTACATTCGTTTGCCAGGTTTGTAAATACTATGCAAGCATGAAGTAGGTATACATAATTGACTAACTGACTGACTGACTGACTGACTTACTTACTGAATATTGACTGATTGATTAACTGACTGACTGACTGACTATCTGACTGACTAACCGATTGAATGACTAACCGACTGACTGACTGACTGACTGACTGACTGACTGACTGACTGACTGACTGACTGACTGACTGACTGACTGTTTGACTGACTGACTGACTGACTGACTGACTGACTGACTGACTGACTGACTGACTGACTGACTGACTGACTGACTGACTGACTGACTGACTGGCTGAATGATTGACTGACTGACTGACTGGCCGAATGATTGACTGACTGACTGACTGACTGTGTGAGTGCGACACAAATTAGTGATCCTACCCAACCGAATGACAGTAGCCGTAAATTTGTATGATTCAGAATCCGTACATAATAACGGGATTCTCATCGGCCGTCCAGTCAGGTTTTGGCCGACTGATCCGCCGGAAGAAGAACAGCATCGCACCCAAAACCATTGTCTTACCGGGCACAGTTTTAAAATAATTATGGCCACGCCTTTTTTATATGTGATATATATGATTCCTGGAGTACTGGTTATGTTTTATGCGGAAATGATTTCATTTAAATGTGAACGCTTTCATCCGAAATACATACATACTGTACATTTACTGCAAGCGGCTAAACTGATAATAATATGTATATGTACCTTAATATTTCTCGAGTCTTGTAATGTTTTCAAGTAAGTTGTGCGTTTGACGAAAATATGTATTTTACATAGTTCATAGGTGGATGGACAGGCCGGAACCTTTTTACAAAAGAAAGTGGGTGTGGTGCGTTTGTTACGATGTTATGATCGTATCAAATAACAGAATATGACAGTACTTAATACAATTAATCGTTATCTAATTTATAAAGAGTTGACCGACTGCACGCACGGCATTGAGTTTGAATACCGTATTTTCTGAAAACAAGCTGTCCGTATGTACCTTTATGTATCTGAATACGTATCATTCTGATTACATTTTATTTTGAAAGCAATAACCACGCTCAAATCGTGTTTCAATATACTGCTTTTGAATCATTTTTTGAAATTGTGAATTTTAGCTCTATACCTCTGGGTTTGAAGCAAACAGTGAGTGATATGTTTGCTCGAAGCCATGCGAAGCAAACCATCATATTTATATATTTAAGAAATATTAAAATGGCGGACCCACAGTGAGGCATACATATCTCTATAGTTCACGGGAGTTACATGAACCAGCACAAACTGTCAAGTTAAGCGTGGACCATTAGCACACAATCTGACAAATTAAGCGTGGACCATGCGTGGACCATCAGCACCTAATCTGACAAAAAAGCGTGAACCCTTAGCACAAACTGATAAATTAAGCGTGAGCCATTATTACAAACTGATAAATTAAGCGTGGAGAAATCTCCTGATCAGAAAATGTCAACTACATTCGATGCGCGTAATTCAAGTGCAGAGCCCATGGACAACGGATCGACCCATGAGCTCAATACATTCAAGGTTGGCTCTCGTCATGCCATAGTTTGATATAACTCATGAAAAACATGAAATCATCAAACACTGGTCTCCCCATGTGTAAAATTGAGTGGAACATAAACGTTAATTTTTCACCATGAACATAATTTTTTTAAATATAACTTCGTGATACATGATTCACAAATCCGTGGTCTTGAATTGAATTTAGTTTTTTATCTATAAAACGAATCTTGAATTGGAAGAATATAATTCAATAACATAATGTCAATACTTAAACGCAAATTGTTTGCAGATTATGAGTTTCATAATGATGATGGTGACCACGCCATTCTACATCGTTTTCACGATCGTACTGTATCGCTGTCGCAAGCACTCGGCACTCGATCCAGCCTTCGTCGTATTGCTCATGTCAACCGCCGTTCGTATATTGATTTCATTCAGTTCAATACACAGTAAACTAGTTGACTAATTAACTGACTGACTGACCGACTGACTCACTGACTGACCGACCAGACAGACATACATACATATGAACATACTCATGCAGGTTTGTGACATCCTGCTGATACTCGTCAACGTGTTGGGCCAATACTTGCATCCGTGGGAATTCGGTGCTCTGGAGTTGTCTACCAAAGTACTGATCTGCAAGATAATCTTCACTCACTCACTCATTCACTCACTCACTCACTCACTCACTCACTCACTCACTCACTCATTCACACACTCACTCACTCACTCAATCAATCAAGGTGCTGATCTGCCGGATATTGAGCTTTGTGCAGTACACTGTGAATGCCAGTTCATTCCTGCATCAGTGCTTGATTGCATTGAATCGATTCACGGCTGTATGCAGAACAGAACGACATAAAATGGTGAGCTCTCATAAAGAAAGCAGAAAACAGCTTTCTGATTTTTCAATGATAACCTCGCGTTGTGATTGGTTGAAAAATAGCTAAACTATTATTGAACCCATCATCTGGCTTTTATCAACGCGTTGACTACATATGTCTGAGAACCGAAACAAACTATGAACAGGGCCAAAATCACAGATCACTGATATATTAGTTTGATGAAACGGGAATACAGGAACAAACAGTTTTTTTCAAACCAAACTCTTCCAAATAATAACGTAAAAGTTTCTTCAGATGTGGGAGCGACATATTGGCAAGGTATTATTCGTGAATTGGTCGCCTGCACTGGCGTTGTGGGTGCCAACAATGTTTGGAGACGTGGTTGTCACAAAGTTGTTATTCTTTTAATTGATTCCACATTTCGGTTTATTCACTGAGAAAATTCTGCCCGTAGGCATGAAAATCTTGAAGTGTAAGCCGTTAGTTAATCGGTTTTTGGAACCGTGCTTGATTACGATGAATACGATGAATACGATTGCAGGCTAAATCAATCCTCTACCAACGAGAATACGCTTAGCTTTAATCGCGATCTCAGCATCGTTTACTCCCGTGAAGTATTCGAACGCAGTCTCATGGCTGGATCGGTTTTCTTGTTTCTTGTCACCGTGATCTCAGTGTCTCTATATGCCATTACCGTTTATATGATGTTCCACAAGTTACGAGACGTCGGTAACTAATGATTCAATCAGCGAATGATTGAGCGAGTGAGAGTGTGAGTGAGTGAGTGAGTGAGTGAGTGAGTGAGTGAGTGAGTGAGTGAGTGAGTGAGTGAGTGAGTGAGTGAGTGAGTGAGTGAATGAGTGAGTGAGTGAGTGAGTGAGTGAGTGAGTGATTGAGTGAGTGAGTGAGTGAGGCAGTTTTCCATAAGCTACCCTTTTTTCATCCTCAAGTTTCTCAAATCGCTCATATGCCTAAACCTAAGCCAAATACGGAGCCAAAGTTCATTCCTAAGCCTAAGCCTAAGTTCCAAGCTCGGAACTAAGCCTAAGCCGGGCCCTTAATCGAATGGATTGAAGTTGAACAGCAAAATAAGAAAAAGGGTAGGGTATGGAGATTCTGCTAGGTAATTTCCCAACCCTACCCTTTTTTCATCGAGACTTAGAAGTATTTCGACCCGTCTTTTTGGCTAAAAACAAATACATAGCAGAAAGTTATTTCTAAGCCTAAGCCTGATACATAGGTATGTAAAAAAGCCAATGCCTAAGTCTGAATTGACTTATAGAAGAAAAATTATACAAAAGAGAAAAGGGGTAGCTTTTGTAATTCTGCGTGAGTGGCAGTGAGTGAGTGAGTGAGTGAGTGAGTGAGTGAGTGAGTGAGTGAGTGAGTGAGTGAGTGAGTGAGTGAGTGAGTGAGTGAGTGAGTGAGTGAGTGAGTGAGTGAGTGAGTGAGTGAGTGAGTGAGTGAGTGAGTGAGTGAGTGAGTGAGTGAGTGAGTGAGTGAGTGAGTGAGTGAGTGAGTGAGTGAGTGAGTGAGTGAGTGAGTGAGTGAGTGAGTGAGTGAGTGAGTGAGTGAGTGAGTGAGTGTATGGCAGTATGGGAGACAAATGCCTGCTGCTATCCACTACATTCGTTTGCCAGGTTTGTAAATACTATGCAAGCATGAAGTAGGTATACATAATTGACTAACTGACTGACTGACTGACTGACTTACTTACTGAATATTGACTGATTGATTAACTGACTGACTGACTGACTATCTGACTGACTAACCGATTGAATGACTAACCGACTGACTGACTGACTGACTGACTGACTGACTGACTGACTGACTGACTGACTGACTGACTGTTTGACTGACTGACTGACTGACTGACTGACTGACTGACTGACTGACTGACTGACTGACTGACTGACTGACTGACTGACTGACTGACTGACTGGCTGAATGATTGACTGACTGACTGACTGGCCGAATGATTGACTGACTGACTGACTGACTGTGTGAGTGCGACACAAATTAGTGATCCTACCCAACCGAATGACAGTAGCCGTAAATTTGTATGATTCAGAATCCGTACATAATAACGGGATTCTCATCGGCCGTCCAGTCAGGTTTTGGCCGACTGATCCGCCGGAAGAAGAACAGCATCGCACCCAAAACCATTGTCTTACCGGGCACAGTTTTAAAATAATTATGGCCACGCCTTTTTTATATGTGATATATATGATTCCTGGAGTACTGGTTATGTTTTATGCGGAAATGATTTCATTTAAATGTGAACGCTTTCATCCGAAATACATACATACTGTACATTTACTGCAAGCGGCTAAACTGATAATAATATGTATATGTACCTTAATATTTCTCGAGTCTTGTAATGTTTTCAAGCAAGTTGTGCGTTTGACGAAAATATGTATTTTACATAGTTCATAGGTGGATGGACAGGCCGGAACCTTTTTACAAAAGAAAGTGGGTGTGGTGCGTTTGTTACGATGTTATGATCGTATCAAATAACAGAATATGACAGTACTTAATACAATTAATCGTTATCTAATTTATAAAGAGTTGACCGACTGCACGCACGGCATTGAGTTTGAATACCGTATTTTCTGAAAACAAGCTGTCCGTATGTACCTTTATGTATCTGAATACGTATCATTCTGATTACATTTTATTTTGAAAGCAATAACCACGCTCAAATCGTGTTTCAATATACTGCTTTTGAATCATTTTTTGAAATTGTGAATTTTAGCTCTATACCTCTGGGTTTGAAGCAAACAGTGAGTGATATGTTTGCTCGAAGCCATGCGAAGCAAACCATCATATTTATATATTTAAGAAATATTAAAATGGCGGACCCACAGTGAGGCATACATATCTCTATAGTTCACGGGAGTTACATGAACTAGCACAAACTGTCAAGTTAAGCGTGGACCATTAGCACACAATCTGACAAATTAAGCGTGGACCATGCGTGGACCATCAGCACCTAATCTGACAAAAAAGCGTGAACCCTTAGCACAAACTGATAAATTAAGCGTGAGCCATTATTACAAACTGATAAATTAAGCGTGGAGAAATCTCCTGATCAGAAAATGTCAACTACATTCGATGCGCGTAATTCAAGTGCAGAGCCCATGGACAACGGATCGACCCATGAGCTCAATACATTCAAGGTTGGCTCTCGTCATGCCATAGTTTGATATAACTCATGAAAAACATGAAATCATCAAACACTGGTCTCCCCATGTGTAAAATTGAGTGGAACATAAACGTTAATTTTTCACCATGAACATAATTTTTTTAAATATAACTTCGTGATACATGATTCACAAATCCGTGGTCTTGAATTGAATTTAGTTTTTTATCTATAAAACGAATCTTGAATTGGAAGAATATAATTCAATAACATAATGTCAATACTTAAACGCAAATTGTTTGCAGATTATGAGTTTCATAATGATGATGGTGACCACGCCATTCTACATCGTTTTCACGATCGTACTGTATCGCTGTCGCAAGCACTCGGCACTCGATCCAGCCTTCGTCGTATTGCTCATGTCAACCGCCGTTCGTATATTGATTTCATTCAGTTCAATACACAGTAAACTAGTTGACTAATTAACTGACTGACTGACCGACTGACTCACTGACTGACCGACCAGACAGACATACATACATATGAACATACTCATGCAGGTTTGTGACATCCTGCTGATACTCGTCAACGTGTTGGGCCAATACTTGCATCCGTGGGAATTCGGTGCTCTGGAGTTGTCTACCAAAGTACTGATCTGCAAGATAATCTTCACTCACTCACTCATTCACTCACTCACTCACTCACTCACTCACTCACTCACTCACTCATTCACACACTCACTCACTCACTCAATCAATCAAGGTGCTGATCTGCCGGATATTGAGCTTTGTGCAGTACACTGTGAATGCCAGTTCATTCCTGCATCAGTGCTTGATTGCATTGAATCGATTCACGGCTGTATGCAGAACAGAACGACATAAAATGGTGAGCTCTCATAAAGAAAGCAGAAAACAGCTTTCTGATTTTTCAATGATAACCTCGCGTTGTGATTGGTTGAAAAATAGCTAAACTATTATTGAACCCATCATCTGGCTTTTATCAACGCGTTGACTACATATGTCTGAGAACCGAAACAAACTATGAACAGGGCCAAAATCACAGATCACTGATATATTAGTTTGATGAAACGGGAATACAGGAACAAACAGTTTTTTTCAAACCAAACTCTTCCAAATAATAACGTAAAAGTTTCTTCAGATGTGGGAGCGACATATTGGCAAGGTATTATTCGTGAATTGGTCGCCTGCACTGGCGTTGTGGGTGCCAACAATGTTTGGAGACGTGGTTGTCACAAAGTTGTTATTCTTTTAATTGATTCCACATTTCGGTTTATTCACTGAGAAAATTCTGCCCGTAGGCATGAAAATCTTGAAGTGTAAGCCGTTAGTTAATCGGTTTTTGGAACCGTGCTTGATTACGATGAATACGATGAATACGATTGCAGGCTAAATCAATCCTCTACCAACGAGAATACGCTTAGCTTTAATCGCGATCTCAGCATCGTTTACTCCCGTGAAGTATTCGAACGCAGTCTCATGGCTGGATCGGTTTTCTTGTTTCTTGTCACCGTGATCTCAGTGTCTCTATATGCCATTACCGTTTATATGATGTTCCACAAGTTACGAGACGTCGGTAACTAATGATTCAATCAGCGAATGATTGAGCGAGTGAGAGTGTGAGTGAGTGAGTGAGTGAGTGAGTGAGTGAGTGAGTGAGTGAGTGAGTGAGTGAGTGAGTGAGTGAGTGAGTGAGTGAGTGAATGAGTGAGTGAGTGAGTGAGTGAGTGAGTGAGTGATTGAGTGAGTGAGTGAGTGAGTGAGTGAGTCAGTGAGTGAGTGAGTGAGTGAGTGAGTGAGTGAGTGAGTGAGTGAGTGAGTGAGTGAGTGAGTGAGTGAGTGAGTGAGTGAGTGGCAGTGAGTGAGTGAGTGAGTGAGTGAGTGAGTGAGTGAGTGAGTGAGTGAGTGAGTGAGTGAGTGAGTGAGTGAGTGAGTGAGTGAGTGAGTGAGTGAGTGAGTGAGTGAGTGAGTGAGTGAGTGAGTGAGTGAGTGAGTGAGTGAGTGAGTGAGTGAGTGAGTGAGTGAGTGAGTGAGTGAGTGAGTGAGTGAGTGAGTGAGTGAGTGAGTGAGTGAGTGAGTGAGTGAGTGAGTGAGTGAGTGAGTGAGTGAGTGAGTGAGTGAGTGAGTGAGTGAGTGAGTGAGTGAGTGAGTGAGTGAGTGAGTGAGTGAGTGAGTGAGTGAGTGAGTGAGTGAGTGAGTGAGTGAGTGAGTGAGTGAGTGAGTGAGTGAGTGAGTGAGTGAGTGAGTGAGTGAGTGAGTGAGTGAGTGAGTGAGTGAGTGAGTGAGTGAGTGAGTGAGTGAGTGAGTGAGTGAGTGAGTGAGTGAGTGAGTGAGTGAGTGAGTGAGTGAGTGAGTGAGTGAGTGAGTGAGTGAGTGAGTGAGTGAGTGAGTGAGTGAGTGAGTGAGTGAGTGAGTGAGTGAGTGAGTTAGTGAGTGAGTTAGTGAGTGAGTGAGTGAGTGAGATAGGGAGTGATAAGTAAGTTAAGGACATAGTTATAGCGGGAACGGAGTGAGTGTAGAATTTTTTTATATTTCAGAGTTCAATTGAAGCAGTCACAAAGCGAGCCCTGCATGCTTCCGGAAGATTGACCCTACTTGGTTAATAACTTCTGCGTTTTTTATAATCAGTGTCAATAAATTAAGTAAAACACGGAAAAGTTGGAACAATAATTTTTTTGCATTCGCTCTTTTATGTATGATAGACAAAGCTTTATATTCAATTATATTAAGGCATGACACTGTTGGCTCCTTGTCTGCTCATATGCATATTGATGACGCTGACCGTTACCACCGATTTAATAGAGTATGGCAGAATGGGAGACGAATACCTGCTGCTCTCCACTACATTCGTTTGTCAGGTTCGTACCATGCAAGCATCAAGTACATAGGTATACATAATTGACGGATTGACTGACTGGCTGATTCACTGA
>OZ038447.1:10607390-10657390 GCA_964036265.1 Daptonema setosum
TAAATCGCTTGCATTCTAACTCAGTAACATGTCTGTAAATCCAAGAATCTGATTATCATAGGGAAAATTCTTCAACGGACAACTATTTCATTTTCAGAACCCGTACGTGATTACGGCATTTTCGAGCGAAATCCAACGTCAGGCCAAACGAGTGCTGCTGGGACGATGTTTCCCGTCAATCGGAAGTGAAGTCACATGGGCCGATGCCACCACCGAACTCAAACCAAAAAGTCACATCGGAGCTGATACTCATTCTCATCACCTCACAGATTCACGTTTTTAACGTATATACTACCGAGCAAACAGCAATAAAACCGAAATTGTGATAAGTGATTTCTGGTTCATCAGTTGAACCTAAAAAACGAAAGTCAACAAAGCTTCAAAAAAGTTTATAATTTTTTTAGTTTTCATTTAATTCAAAATTCAACAGCGCAATTTACACAATTGTACGACCGATCACTGAACACCATAACGATAACAGAGATCAGCAAACAATCGCACAAAAATAAGAATATTTTATTCTGTATTATAAACAACGCCGCATTCAAAAAGCCTATCATCACGAGTAGGTGTATATTTGTAGTCAGTGGTTACTTGTAATAGATATGGAAACAATAACGAAACGATTTGTTGTGCCGCAGAGCTACTAATATAGCAATAAAATGATTCTGAATTCTTAAAAGAAACTTCTAGCTCCACGATACATTTAAAGTAAAACCATACATGCAGGCATAACCATATCAAACTACCAGCAAACAATAGACGGGTACGAGTACCAATCACATGATTGCCGGCATAACACATCAATCTTATCCACCCTTCTTCTTGGACACACCGACGGTTCGGCCCTTGCGACCGGTGGCCTTGGTATGTTGACCGCGCACACGCAGACTGAAATTATGAAGTATTTTACAATTATGACAAAACACTTGTCCACTGTTTCTTCCATTTTAACTTTTGGGGTTGGGGAGGGGATCAGCAGTTCACTGAATGATTACATTACAATGACTTACATAAATAACATAACAGTTTCATAAAAGTTCCGTGCAAAACAAGAAAAATTTGTATATATGACTTCAGATCAGACTTCTATAACGAAACCAAGGAGAGGACCCATACGGCTGATATCAGTAGGGCTAGAAAGTACTATCATTTATTTAGAGCAATCCATGTGTGAAGAGCATAACATTGGCATCCTCAGTGTGAAACATAAAAAAACTAAACAAATGACTGCGTCTGGGTGCATAGGTCTGTTCTGTCAGTGCATAGGCCTGTTCTGTCAGTGCATAGGTCTATTCTGTCAGTGCATAGGTCTGCTCTGTCAGTGTATATATGTCAGTTCTGTCAGTGCATATGTCAGTTCTGTCAGTGTATAGGTCTATTCTGTCAGTGTATATGTCGTCTGTTATGTCAGTGTATAGTCTGTTATGTCAATGTTAACTGAGCCAAGTGAGAAAAACGAACCCCCAGTAGTGACGGAGACCACGATGGGCACGGATCTTCTTCAACCTCTCGAGATCCTCACGGAGCTTGTTGTCCAGCGCCGTCGATAGGACCTGCAATTCAAGATTTTGTTTTCAGAAAGGTTCACATTGACAAGTAACCAACCAAACAACGGCGTCACTAGAAACACTTAACTTGTCAAAAAATAAACTGGTGAGCCCAGTAGTAATAGGTTAACATTTTTGCCAGGTCATGAAAGGCACAAGCCATTAGTCTATGAGAAACATACCTGCAGGGTCTTGCCGTCCTTCACATCACGTTGTCTGTTCAAAAAGTAATCGGGGATTTTGTATTGGCGCGGGTTCTGCATTACGTTCATCAACTTTTCAACCTGAAAGTTTTTTTTATTCTAGTTAAGAAATGATCTTATCTCTGAGATTGGTAGGCTTTCTTCGTATAACCAGAATAATGCTGGACTGCCCGAAAAGAAAAAATTGTTGTGAACAGTTGGTAATATATGATATCTATCACTTATATTATAATCATGGAATTGAACCAACAGCGAAATTCTCATGTCGAAAAAATCTCACATTCTCTAGATCAGACTAGTGTAACCATAAAAATTTACTCACCTCTTCGTCTGAAAGTTCACCAGCACGTTTGTGGATATCGATATCGGCTTTCCGGCAGACGGCATGACTGTACCTGCGACCAACACCCTGAAATAAGAAACCAACTCAGAGACGAGATTAAAAAAACTGCTAAATTTATGAATGAGCGTAGGTATGGGTGACTGAATGAATGAGAAAGTACGTGAGTGAATCTTGCGAGGCAGAGGTCTTTCCAAAACTTGATCGTGAGAACCGTTAGACTACCAGCTTTCGGTCATATTTGAATAACTAAGGCCCTGTGCACGTATAAGCTTTGGGCTTATAACTATAAGCCCAGGGCTTATAATTTACGTGTTAAAGTATATAAAATTATAAGCCCTAGGCTTATAAATTATAAGCCCTGGGCTTATAAATTTAAACTGAGGTATATACTTTAACACGTAAATTATAAGCCCTAGGTTTATAATTATAAGCCCAAAGCTTATACGTGCACAGGGCCTCATTGTAACCTAACCTTGATGGCCGTCAATGCATATGGCACCTTTCGGTTACCATCGATGTTCGTATTCATGATACGATGAATGTGCTGGAACTTCTCCGGCAGGACCAGACTCATGGTTGGTTATTCTGCCTGAAAATTAAAAGCCAAACTGAAAAATAACCCACTATTGGAGAGCAGTACATTTCACTTACTGAGACTTCACGATTACTGAGAACAGCATTTTATAAGTATCCTAAATTGTTATTTACATTAATTTTCGATTATTTTTCTTGCGTCGTTCACAAATTCAACTGAAGAAAACTCAAATCCAAAATTCAACGATCCAAAATTCGAAATAATAACTGAAAGTCTTACAAAATCGGGACATTTGCTACTCATCATGTCACATTCGGTAGTTGAACGATAAAAAGTTCCCGTGGCACATAATTTAAGAAAATGTTTTTAAATTCTTCTATGCTTAACAACTTAGTCTTAGCTATGACTTGAAAAGTGGAAATGAAAAATTCTCTGAATCTAACCCATCAAAATCTATTGAGTCATTGTTCACAATTAAATACTTTTTAGCATGACGTTCCTCTTAAATACATGTATAAAATCAGTGCAGTTTCTATTTTAGTAATAGATTGGTACTGTTTCGAATTCTTAGGCGGCATCCTGACAGTACAGAGCGAAAAGCCTCTTAGGATAGAGGTTAAGATTAGGATCTTTATGCGAAAATTTGTGTTGGTCTTATGATTTGTGTATTATATATGTGTCACTGATATATGTAGTTGTGACAACTTTTTTACAGTAGAATAGCTCGATATTATTATCAATCAGCTCTCTTAATAAATCAATCAATCAACTAAACTGGTTATCGCTCAGTCTAACGTTCTTATGTATATTTCCTGTAAACATACCCTTGGGCTTTCCAGTGCACGTAGATTCATGATCGATACCATGACAACGGGATTTGCTAATTCCCAATAAAACAGTGAAAATAGCGTGACCACAGTATGAGAAATGATTCTTTTGTTTTCCTTAGAAAGTGAAAACTAACCTATTACGTACGTAAACAAATCTTTTATAAATAAACATTTATGGCCATTTTCTATTATAGTGATAAAACAGAGTCAAATATGTAGACCAGGGTTTATCGAGTCATGACTTGTGGTTCAGGGTGTGCTTGCTGATCAATGACCAAACTGATGGCACTTGATATTAAAAATTTTTAAGGATTCAAGAATAAAAAATTAATTGACGTTGATATTAAAGATTGTCATAAAATTATTATAATATGATATTGTGAATGCTACCGAGCAGCAATAAATTGACCAGCAGCCAGAATAAACTTTTCCGCTGGGCGATCTTAACGGAAATTGGGTCTGGTACATACGTGTAGTAACATTGACGGATTTTCTAAAGGAAGCACATAATATTATGACAGATTTAATAATGTTATTGTATTGGTGTTTTAACGAAACATAAAGTAAATTTCTTTTCATCGAGGCGTCTTTGCATTCGCCATTTATAGCTACGTATTTTTAAGTAGTCCCATTGTAAAATAACGACACAACAATATAATAACGCAAAAATTATAACCGTATTTCACTATCATAACACATGAACGTTAGCGCTGTACTATATAGTCAAGGTATATTTAATACCAGTTTACGTGAAGGTGTCGTTATTGTACATATTTACATACATACATTCTGGCCAGAGTTTCTAGTTGTTGTTTACCGTAATCCTTTTGGCGCGTATTCAAACTTCACAAAGTTTTTCCAGCTGTTCCCTCTTCAAATGGACGTACATTTGACCATATGTACTACGTATTTCAACAATCCCCACCCACTAATCGTATAGTAAAAGATTTTCAGAAAAACTTTGAACAAGCTTAACTACTGTACATTTGGTGTAATACAGTATTGCGCACTTTAATACATTGACTCTCCGATCTCCGATGATCTCAGTGGGACTCATTAATCGGCAAACTAACGTAGTTAGAAAACAATGTTTTTTAAAATAGTTTACGGTGGATTTAATTGACACTGTTGGGCATTGTTACACTTTACACCACTTATATTACTGAAGAATCGGACATAAAAACAAGTGTTATTCACGTGACTACTGTAAAAATTATAATATTTCAGGTAATTTCAACGTTAAGCGTTCCGAAAATATAAGTCCAGATGGCTCACGCGAGCGCAGTCAATTATACTGAATTTATAATGAATGAAGATGACTACGAGTACATGTATCTGGTTTCTACAGTACTCAATATCGGTCTGTCTGTGACCAGTCTAATCGTGAACATACCCGTTATGTTGGCTATAAAACGATGTACCAACTATCCCTCCAGTTTAAGGTATCTGCTCATCAGCAATTCGGTGGCCATCATTGGCTCTGTTTTTACGTACCACCTAAAAGCACTGCGCATACTCGTGTATTTGAATGGTCACAAGTTGTTTATGGTTAGCCACTTACTATGTAATTCACTCACTCACTCACTTACTCACTCACTTCACTCACACCTTTTCTTCGCAGGTGAGTGTGGTGGCCAATATGTTGCTGGACTTACCGTCTATTACATTTGTCAACGCCACTCTATTCACGTTTCTGGCCATTGTCATCGATCGTTTACAAGCCATTAAGCAACTTGATTTGAACTATCAACAAATGTCTAATCAAAATCGAACAAGTGTTCAAGAAATCTGGTACGTATTTTTGTTTTTGTCGTTGCAGTAGTAGTATTAGTAGTTGTTGTTGTTGTTGTTGTTGTTGTTGTTGTTGTTGTAGTTGATAATGATGTATTTCAGTTTGACATGGTTACTGGTGATTAGTCCATGGATGGCGGCATTGATGATCCCAGTAAGCCTGTTTACCCTGAGTCTACCACACCTCGACAGAGCCAGATACGCCGTGTTTATGGGTATGTCTGATTATTTGGTCCAGCCCTATCTCACCATCGCACCACTCGTGTTCGTTACCTCTGAAATCGTTGTACCCGTTGTCTATAGGAAGGCGATCAAGTGGAACAATCGACTGATTCAGTTATTCAGGTTGGTTATACGAGTCAGCTAATCGAGTGTACAATGACGAATGCCGCTTAAGAAAAATCAGAAAAACCATGAAGTTTATGGAAATCTTGATGCAGAATCGAAGGCTACCACCAAGACCTGCACTGCCGCATCAATCTGAAGCAAACGGCCGAGGTGACGTCAGCGATGATGTCATCGGTGGTTGTACATGTGGTGACATGGATGGGTCTGATGATCGTATCTGCTGTACTCACCATCTTTATCAACGAACCTTCATCACCAACCTTGCGTGTTCTAACCATCTGGATAGAACTCGGACTTAACGTTGGTCTGGTGGTGCAGTATCATTTACTCCAACTCAGTACTCAAGTGAACTTAGAATAATTCAACTAATTTAACATCAAGTGAGCTATAAAATCATATTGAGTGAGGAAATCTAAACTATAAGCCGTAAGATCTAACATGGGCAATCAATCTACAGAACTCTTAAAATCTAAGGTTGACAAGGAGTGTCTTTTTTAATATTTATATAAATGCGTTAGTTTGCATTCTCTTGATAATGAAGAGTAATATAATATGTATATTCATTTCATACCTTCTACCTGATCCACCCGGTGTGTGTGGTTTTTCGAATGGTCAACATTCGTTCGCAGATGGTTCGCATGATCCCCAGCCTTCAGATCCTTTTTACGTTTTGTGAAAATCGATCCAACCGGTGTGGCAGTAAAACAACTCAGACTCTGCCAAAATCAAGATCACATGACAACTGTAGCATGTCACTCGTGAATAATGCGTACTTTAATGAGTTAGAGGCACAATGGAGCACATCCTATAAATCCGTTGACAAAACAACAAAGATAATGTGATTGTTTGTAAAAAAAATGGTTTTACTAATTGGTTTTATTGGTTTGTTCCTCTGATTGGTTTTCAAATATTTACCTTCATTTTTACAATGTAATTGGTAAAATCGTAGTACGTGTCGAATTTTTTTTATCGTTAGCACTTCGAAAAGACTAGAGTGCTGAAAATAAGTGGTACAAAGACTAAGACAAATTACAAAAACTAAGAATCAAAAGTTATAATAATAAGTAACGCTAAAATAATAGAATAAAAAAATACTGTTAACAATTTGTCTCGTTGGTGTAACATTTCGTCGCGTGCGGTGATTTACCGTTTCTAATTTAAAAGTTCACCCCTAATTAGCTTAATTGATAAAAATATTTTTTCTTGTTGATATCATAGGTGGAAAAGCTTATATTTATATACAGCATGTCGAGCTCGCATTTTATATGAGTAATTTTAGGCTAGGAAGACAAAACACCAGTAGATTCCCTTCAGAACGTAAAAAAAGCTAGAATCCAAAATATAAAGAGTTGAATTACGGATTCTAAAATTTTGAGTTGGACGCCGCCGTTGTTTTTTTTTATTTTTACTGTCGGAGCATTGTTGTAAATTGAATAAATAAATATTTAAAAACAAAATGGAGTATTCAATTGCACAGAACACTCCAGATTATGAGAGAAAGTGAAGACGATTTCAACAGAAGACGATATCGCGAAGACAAATTCCCGCCCCGTGAGAGGAACACGTTTGATTTTCAAGACACCAATTACAACAGGAATCGAGTGCGCCGTGATTCGGATAGGTTTGTTGATTTATTAGGATACGTTTTATATAGTACTTTGTGTTGCTTGAATCTATGGAAAATTTTTATGACTATGAAACTTTTTGAGCCATTTCTTGAATGTCTTTCTTTAAATGGAATCACCCAACATGTCAGGGAACCTACTAGAGGCGATAACATTTTAGACCTGTGTTTTTCTTCTTTTGACTGTATTTCTTCTATAACTATTGGTGATGAGTTTGGCTTCGATGATAACGTGTCCAAAAAGTCCGATCACAAATCTCTTCACATCACTACAACCCTAGATACAAAATCTAACCCTATGTCCTTCACATTCCGTAACTACACATTGGCCGACTGGAAGGGTCTGGAACGTCCTTTATTAACTGCCAACTGGCAAGCTCTACTAGAACAATCTTCTTCGGCTGATCACTCCTGTGAGATAATCACTAGAAGTATCAACCACCTCATTGACGCTAATGTCCCGTTATGCCGTAGGTCCCGTAATCGAGTAACTAATCTTTCGGATACATGGCTGAAAAAATTGAAAAGCATTCAAAGACGCTTGAAAAAGAAAGCGAAAAATGGAATTAACGACCATCTATCTTATCGCTCAGTCACACGTCTCATCGAAAAACGAACCAAAGTATGCAAATACAAGGCTGAACACAACATCCTTCGCTCATCCAACAGGTCTAAGTTTTGGAATTATATACGTAGACGCACTAAAACAAGCAGCACGATTCCAGTTATAACCGATTCTAATGGTATCAATTATATTACTGACAAAAGCAAAGCAGAACTCTTCGCGGTAAAATTCTCTGAAATTTGCACCTTCATCGGACCTACCCTTCCACCATCTTTCCTAAACAGAGAGCTTACATGTCCTTCTTTCAAATTCAGGCCTACTACCGTACTTGAAGTCTGTGACACACTAAAATCGCTTCCCAATAAAAAATCTGCTGCCTTCGATAACATCCCCAACCTTCTCCTGCGTAAACTATACTTCTCCCTAGCAGAGCCACTTAGTTCACTATTTAACCAAGCTCTGTTCACCTCGCTGTTTCCGTCCCAATGGAAAATAGCTAAGGTAATCCCAATCCCAAAAAAGGAGTCTAAGTCTGATCCGGATAATTATCGCCCTATCTCTTTAAACCCTACACTGAGTAAGGTATTGGAGAAAATCATCAGAAAACAAGTAATGGAATATTTAATCAGTAATGACTTGGTTTCGCCTGAACAGCATGGATTTATGCCACGTAAATCGGTCGAAACCCAACTACTCTCTTGTCTTAACATTTGGACTGAGTCATTCGAGATGGGTTACAGGACAGACATTTTCTATTTAGACCTCTCCAAGGCCTTCGATACGATTGATTATAATTATTTGTTGGATGCGTTACGTTGCCTTAATTTTGACCAAACAGTGATTAATTTCTTTGCGTCCTATCTTTACGGTAGATCAATTTCAGTATCAATCGGGAATAACTCATCCTCTCTGTATTCTATCAATAGAGGCGTACCTCAGGGAAGCGTACTCGGACCTTTATTATTCACAATCTTCTTATCCGATATTCCTAATCAAGTCTCGTTTGCTAAAATTAAGTTGTACGCTGATGATATCAAGCTTATGGCACCAATCACCTGCCAAGAAGACATGTTAAAATTTCAGAAAGACATTGATTCAGTCTGCGATTGGCTATGCTCTCATGGACTTACGATATCAGTGCCAAAATGCGGTATCCTGAGTGTTGGTACGAAATCGAGTATTTCTCTTGTGGATCCACCTAATTACACTATGCTTGGTGAACCAGTTCAACTTTACGATAATTTTCGTGATCTGGGAATCATAATTGAATCCGACCTCGGAGTCAAACGTCAAATTGATAAAATTACCACTAAAGCTAGCCGACAATTAAACGTTACAAATAGACTGTTCCGAATTCGAAATACGAACTTTCGTCTACAAATGTACAAAACATACGTGAGACCCATACTTGAATCAGGGTCAATTCTGTGGAATCCTTCGCAAGTCGGTTCAATAAAACTAATCGAATCTGTTCAGAAACGTTTTTTAAAGTACCTCCAACATTCTTCGGTGAAAAAGACCGCTTACTTGGAATTATGCGAACAATTTAATATCGAACCACTCATTGTACGTCGGACGAAAACCGACCTAACCACCCTTTACAAGCTATTCCATGACCACTTCATGCACGTCAATAGTTCAGACTTCGTCACATTATCTGAATCGAACACCAGGGGACATGAATTCAAAATACATCGACCGTTCCTTAAAAGTACCCAAAGATCTCGCCTGATCTTTTATAGAACCTACGAACTATGGAACTCCCTTCCACCTGAAGTGGTGGCATCTCCATCTATAAATGATTTTAAATCATATATAAATTCCCCACGGTATACAAAACAACTAATTGATAATACCTTCAATAAGTTTCCCAACGTTTTTCTCTAAACAATGCGTTAAAGCCAAATTCTTTGCCTTACCTAATGCGATTCATGGTTAACGTTATCTATATTATCACAGATTATTATCATTGCGATCACCACTTTCAACTTTCACTTTTCATTTGCTCCTTTTACTACTGCCTCGATCTGATCTATAATTACTTTTACCTATATATATATTCTCTGATTCGTCTGAGCTTTAAAACCAAAACCAAAACTATTAATCTCGATTTATTATCCACTTCAAATGTTATTTTGAGGGGCTCTTGCCGCTCATCCCCAACTTATTCAGAGTTGCGAATAAAACATAATATCGTATAATATCGTATGAGAATGGCAGACAGGCAATTGAAACAGCCAAGGCCAACAGACAAATACCGGCGTAATCGTAATCGAAGATTAATCGTACAGCACTGTATCATGAAAAATTTGTTCAAACTATTTTCCATTGTTCAGGCGTTCGAGTTCCGGTATGAGTTCGTACGGTAATCGATCGTCGTACGGTGGTGGTGGCGGCGGTTATGATAACAAGCGATCGTACAGAGACAGCGGTGGTGGAGTGCAGTCCGGCAATAAACGCAGTCGACGAGACTGGTTTGTTTAGCAACTAAGTTGTCCGAAAAATCGTGAAATTTCGATAAATTCAGTTTAGATATAGTTGCTTCATCATCATTACATATTTCGGCGTAGTGTTAGCTCACTTACACCATTTTTGCAGGGAGGATACATATGACCCCCAACCAACCAGCGAGAAGAAGACTGAAGAAGATGCTCCCAAAGCACAAACCCGTGCCGCTATTCTGTTGTCGTTCAAGCAGTTCTTAGCTACTCAGGTTTGTTGTTTATGAGTCCGTATTCACACATTTAATTGTTTCACGACTGAAGTACTTGTGTCAAAACACGAACAAAATCGATCAGTATTATTTCAGGATGACTCGATCACAGACGATGAAGCCATCAAGAAGTACCATGACTACAAAACTGAATTTAAACGCACTGAGCTACACAACTTCTTTGTTGCGCATAAAGATGAAGAATGGTTAATTGCCCAGTGTCCAATGTCGATTATGACCCCTTAAATCAATGTCAGTTGTTTGCTTGCAACTGTCAAACCTCACCAAACAAGCCAGAGGTATTCTTATGCCGCGGCCTACTTGTCGAAGTCTACTCATCGTGACCCTCCCCAGTGTTATGCACTGAATTGTAATATCATACTTGATTACCATTCCAATTAAACATCATTTGAATAAGCATCATCAAACAACCTCTTCCTAAGATACGGCGCGAGCCTCTGACCTTTGTTTGGGTTAAGCTTTTTGCCTTCTTACATCACTTCGGCTGAACTTGCCGGCTCTGAGAAATCAAGTCAGATTTGAGTTGTATTATGAGCACTTTGCATGTGCTGTGGATGTGGAGCATCAAAACCATGGGCCTCTGACTTTGTTATGGGTCATGCGTTTGAAAGTAACAGCTTTAACCATCAACTTGACCTGAGTGCTGAACCAGTAGCGCACTATGCTGCGGTCAGTTATTTTGTATTAGACATGGTTTATGCATCCGGTGTCATGGCCGGTTCGAATGGGTGATGGTTTGTTGTATTTTATTGTTTATCTTTTAACCAGTTTCCAATGCAGTTGTGACTGATAACTAGTTTGTGGTGTGGATAGGACTCCAGGTCAGTTAACCAGATTAAATTCAACCAAAATGAACAAGATATTCATAATCATGTCGTCGCCTACATATCATACCACCGTTTATTTTATTTAATCGAAACCTTTTGAAACCAGGTTTCGTTGGAAGTACCATCCTGAGGAGAGCAAGAAGCAGAAAGATGCCTACTTTGCCAACGTGCGTAGTCGAAACGAAGTGTTCTCAGAGCTGAGGGACCGCGGTTTTCTGGATAATGTCAGTCTGGATTCGACCTCGCACTCCAAGGAGCTCATCAAAGTACTCGATGCGTGTTGGTTTGGTAATACATTTAAAAAAATCATGCTGTTTTTTGCCCTAATGATGACAACTACTAGATGATAGACCCAGGCAATGTGATTGGCTTATCCCTGGTTGGTTGTTATCAGTCAGTTTATCCACGGTGTTTCACACACTGTAAAGACTGGTTGATTCTAGCTGGCTGGTAGTAGGTTTCAGTCTGTGCCAAACATGATTGAGATTATGAGAGCTGAAGGGCTTTAATAAAAAAACATTGTATTCAGCAAGTCAGTTTCATAACTTCATAAGATTGTGAATAACTCTTTATTTCAGTGGTTGTTCGTCTGGAAGGCGGCTCATGGGAGGAAGTAGCGCATTTGGACGAAGAGAGTCAAGATGAAGGCAACGAGAAACCGTCCAATGATATTAAATCCCCAACAAAATCGGACGCTGAAAAGTGGGTTTTCTTTTCAGAAGTATTATCACATGCAGCAAGTCAGTCATCGTAGATCACTGGGTTTTTCAACTTCATTTCATAAGATAGTACTACAACAAGTACTTATTTGCAGAGCTGACGCCGAAAACGAAGATGGTAGCAAGGACACGAACCAGAACGGACACAAATCGGCACCCGAAGGCGATGGCGAGGTCGTGTCCGACAGTGACGGAGAGGAGAAGGAAGGTTTGTGGTTTTGCTATTGACTTCTATCGTTCTGGACTGGTATTACTTCATTCCGGACTGGTGATTTTGGGGTTTCTTTCTATTTTTGTGTAATACGTGTTGTGTTTTCCAGCCGGTGAAACGAAAGACGACGACAAAGAAGACGCCGACAAAAAGGATAAAGAGCCTCGTCAGCGGACACACCTCCACAAAACAGCCAGTATATTTCTTCGCAACATTGCGCCCAGCATCACAGTGTCCGAACTTGAAGTGGTTCGTGTTATGTCAATTTTGTATTTGTAGTTTGCATAGAAACATCGTCGCAGCACAGTTATGTATGTCATTACAAGTATTTTTGGCTTTCAAAAAAGTTTGGTCTCATTTAATTCACTTTTATTTTATCAAGGGTCGGCCGCTAGGCCGAACCCTTAATATGGTTCGATTAAGATAAGCTTTTTTGCGGGTATCTCAATCTAGCCTCATCGTATCGACTTCTAGTCTGTTCCATCAGTTTTCTCGTGCGATTTTACATCTCCCTGGCTATTTACTTCCTGTTAGGGATGCATTTTCATTTTTCAGGTCCAAAAACGATGAAAATGCGATTTTCCGTTTTTTTCTTCTCCACCCAAAACGCTGTCAGCAAGTTGGGCCGAACGGATAAAGCTGAAAATTGGTACACAGGTCAATTTCACGCCTAGAAAACGATTTCCTGAGTGTCCCGCAGATCGGATGAAGCTTTCCACTATTTTTAGGGAATTTTATGAAAAAAATCTCAAAAATCGCAGGCAAAACGGAGAAAGAATTGTTGTATGAGCAATAGGGTGATCTGATCAAACTAAAATTTCAACCGGACGTGTATTACACATGTCGAAGTATGTTCCGCAGTTCAATTTAATATTCTACTCGAAAACACAAAAAGCGCATAGGGTCATGCGAAGAAAAAAATTTACGAAATTTTTCACAAATGCTCAATTACTCGTGTTGAGATGATTGAATCGTTTTGAAAAACCGCCTATCATATGCGGAATCAAATTTCAATATGACCTCTCTTCGTCATATTTTCCGATAAAATCATCGTACTTTGACAAAAATTCGAAGAAACCGATGTAGAAAGTTTCGACGTTTTTGACAATTTTTGCTCCTTCGAAAATCGGATTATCTCAAGATATAAAGCCTTGAGATCCATTGTATTTTCTGAATGTCTAGAATGATTGTAGCTGTATCGAACACAGAAAAGATGATTCTCTGCGTATTCTCAAAAAATATTTATGAACCGCCAAAAACCGGTGAAAATTCAAGTTCACTTATTTACACTGTTTCAGCCACATTAGATTCCAAAAATTTTATTTATTAAGAAACAGGAAAAACTTCATTTTAACAGGAGGTCTAGGTGGATTACAGTTCTAATAAACTGTATTTTTAAAACTTGATCAGAACTTTTAAATAAATTTTTATGACCCGTCAAAATGTACAGAAATGAAGAAAAACGGGTCAAATTTTTTTCCAAGTAAACTTTTTTCTTTGTTTCTAGACGTGTACCAATATTAATAAAACATCTCAAAACCTTATTATAAATGGTCTGGAAGTAAGGAAAAAAATTCATGGATCACATGGTACATAGCGTACGCTGTTAAGTACAGCTCGGCGCTAACCTAATATTAATCAAGTTTTGAAGCTATTTTCACACTAGAAGTAATGATAAAATTATGATTTAAAACTAGGTTTGATGTAGCAAATCAACTTTAAAAAAATTTTCATCCAGGTAGTCAAGTGGATAGTGGTTTGCAAGTTAAACGAGTGGTGCTGGTGTCAAAACCCCTGAAAATATAAAACAACGAAAATGTTATTTTAACTTATTTTTGATATTATGTACTTCTCCCGAATTTCAACTGTCTATTTTAGATATAATAAGGCAGCTTTTAACTCACTATATTACTAATTCAGGAACTTTATTCATCATTGTGTCAATTATGTAATGACTCCTTTTACAAGGAAAAAATTGAATCGCAAACGATAACTGTAACGATAACTGTTCACAAATAATATGGTGATTCAATATTCAAAAATCTAAAGTTTAAAAAAGACTGAAGTTCATGAATCTTATGAAAAATGTTCAACTCATAGAGCATTTTTGTTTAATTAGCACATACGTTTTTATTCTACATACTGTACTTGTGATTTGTTCACACATAAAAAAGTTATAGACAAGCAACTAAAAATGCCCTGAAGGCATGGGGAGTAACGAATATGGTTCGATCCTGGCTAGTCCAATCGTGAAAAAGTATGAGACAAGAAATTTTATTCTCATATTTTAAATAGTCTGATCGTGGAAAAGCAGAAAAGCAGGAAACAAGATTTGCGATGAATCACGAAAAAAAGTTTGTACTTCATTAAGTCAAGAATCAAACCAAATTACACGAAACATATTTGGGACTTTTCGGAGAAAATCAAATCCCCTTTATTTCGTTCAGCTCGTTGTGAGCATGGGTCATTTTACTTCGGTTTGTGTGACAAGTCTGCCACGAATTTTTTTAATTTCATTTTCATCCAATAATGATGGGATTTTTTTAAGATACTTAGGTTTTAAATTTGAATACCAGCATTTTGAATAAGGAATCTGAATGATAATGAATATTATCACAACAATCGTGAAAAGTCCCATCCCAAATATGTGTCGTGTAATTTGGTTTGATTCTTGACTTAATGAAGTACAAACTTTTTTTCGTGATTCATCGCAAATCTTGTTTCCTGCTTTTCTGCTTTTCCACGATCAGACTATTTAAAATATGAGAATAAAATTTCTTGTCTCATACTTTTTCACGATTGGACTAGCCAGGATCGAACCATATTCGTTACTCCCCATGCCTTCAGGGCATTTTTAGTTGCTTGTGAATATATAATCTCGATTTTTTAGCTGTGCAAACGTTTCCCTGGCTTCCTGCGCATCGGACTATCGCAGCCGATGGTCGAACGCAACTACTACAGACGTGGCTGGATCAGCTTCCGTCGGGACGTTAATATAAAAGAAATTTGCTGGAACTTTCAAAACATCCGGGTTAGCTTTTTGAATACTGCATGTTTGTTGGATTTCAAGTGAAGTGTGTGTTTATTTGTTTATTTTGTACTTTTAAACCAAATTAATTGGTGAAACTGTTCAGGTACGGGAATGCGATCTGGGTGCCATTGTGAATCGCGATCTGACCAGTCGGATCCGCAATGCGAACGGTGTCACGGCGCACAAGACGGTTGGCTCATCTCCTTTTCTTGTTTTTCTCCACTTAATAATCAATCCTAATGATGAAAAATTACCATATGAGAGACCCAAATTAGCAATGTGATTGGTTGCGGTTGCCGGCTGTGACTTGTCAGTTTATCCACGGTGTCCCGCCACACTGTATTGACTAATGAGATCACATTTGGTGGCCACAACTTCAGTCTATTGCATCACATGATTGAGATTATGAGAGCTGAAGGATTGTATTTCTTCTGTATTTTCATATAAAAATGGCTCTTTATTTGTACAGTTACAGTAAATGGCTGCAAGTTTAGGTTGCACAAGCCGATATTCGTCTGGCCACTCGCCTGTGTCAACTATACGATGCTCGTGCCAAACTCTGGCAGAAGGAAACCGTTGCCGAATCGGGCGCCGACGGCCAAAAGAACCGGATGCTGTTCGATTTACCGCCTGGCGCTGAAATGGTGGGTGCACTGAAATCTCTATATTTTTTAGTTCGATGGATAAAACTTCTGATCAGATTAGAGGACATGTAAAAATTTTCAGCCAACTTGAAGTTCTTGAGCATGAAAATTTTATGAGTTAATTGAGCACACAGCAGTGCTGAACACCGTCACAATTGACCGGGTGTTGTAGTGTGGGACGTGGACGTGGGTAATGTGCTACTGCAGGCTAAGGATGCTCTATTGTTGTCTTACGCGTTGTCGTTGTGTGTTTATTTCGGACCGCGAGAGCTACGGAGAGTTGTCTGAACAGTTTTTATTAAAAAGATAATAACTTCTGCTTGTTTGATGTTTTTTTGAACTTTTTTTCATTCTATGAATTTGGCATTTCGAGCAACAACCCGGTGTTGGCCAACATAGAAGATTTCCTGATAGAGGAGGCGTGTGCCGAGGAAGACGAATTGCTCGGGTTGAACGATGAACCTGAAGAACAACGCAAGGTTAGACAAATATCGATGGTATTTGAATCCGTAGATAATGGTTTTACCATGTTCGATCCGATGACGATCCCATATATTCTAGATTTGCACGTCAGTCAGACCATTTTCCATGGATGACAAATACCACCAAATGTTTACCCGATGTTTGGCTGAGGATTTCGAACATTCGTTAAATTCGTTAATGACAGACGGACGTGTTTTCTGAATTCAGTAATTTGTTTTTTTTCAGGTTGTATTTGAGCGCGACGAACGACTGCTCAAAGCGCTCGATCGTATCATCTTGTACCTGCGATTGGTGCACTCGGTCGACTTCTACAATCACGGCGAGTACCCGCACGAGGATGAAATGCCCAATCGGTGAGTGGATATTTTTTAATTATTTGTTTTAAATATATGTTTATTTTGAACATATAAATGGAATAATCAGAGGTAATGGATTGGATAATATAGTCAGATCAGATTTAATCTGGCCAGCATCACGAGATCTAATTGTCGTGTCATTCCCGTGTCCGATGATTGAAACAAAACGATGCCATACTAAAATGTACTCTGTTCCAAGGTTTTCGAGCAATTTCAATGGTTGAAAGCTATAAAAAGATGTGCAGACAAGAAGACAATAATATAGAGCTGTTCATTGGTGATGGGAGTTTCTGCGATTAAAACTAGCTGTAATTTCAGGGCCGGCCTTATCCACTGTCGTGGTCCGACTCCGTCGACCAAGGAGTTTGGAGCCGATGATGCTACTGGAAAACCATTGATCGCTGCATCTTTTGGTCGGTTATTTGATATGTATTTTTTTCATTTTACCGTCCTCACGTAACATTCTGCGAGGCATTATCTTCTTCAAGTTACAAAATCGTAGATAAAAGTGTGAAACCGCATTACAAACGTATTGATCAAGATTTGAATTACAAACTCTGATTTGCTTTCGCATCTTTATTACGTGTGAATTGAATGACTTGAAACTTGATTTGAGTTTTGTCATATGTTTCAGTACAAGAGTTCTCATCGGGATTTGCGGAGAAGATGAAGTCGCTGATGGAACTGGACCCGGTGGCGCCCGACGAGGAGGTTGTCAAGCTCGGCAAGAAGGATCCTGAAAAGTTGGTAACATTAATAACTCATTTTATATCAGATATTACAGTTCAGCTTTTAAAACAATCGGAGATTTTGCTGCCACATCCAATGATGAATGCTTAATTTACTAGATTTGCACGTCAGTCAGACCATTTTCCGTGGATGATAAACACCACACAAATGTTTACCCGACGTTTGGCTGAGGAATTGGCTTCCCACTCCAGTCACTCTTTTGCGAAAACCTTACGTACGTATAAGAATTATTCTGTAACCGAATCTTTTTTCAGGGAGGTTGAGGCGTTTATCACGGCTAATACGGTCGAGCTAGCAAAGGACAAGTGGCTGTGTCCGCTGTCCGGCAAAAAGTTCAAGGGCCCTGAATTCATCCGCAAACATTTGCTTGGCAAGCACTTGGACAAACTGGAAGAGGTCAAGATGGAGGTTCGTTTTGTTATTTTGATTTTCGGTTCAGAATATATGCATCCAGAGATCTAATTGTCGGGTTCTAACACGTAACCGACGATTGAAACGTAAATGATGTCATATCGTTGTCCAGACACTGCTTTTCATCGCCTTTGCTCTCAATGTAGTGGCGAAACAAAAGGTGTCTACAAGCTTATTTTATTAGTTTCAATTTTTTCTGTTTAATGCTTCACTTACGGTAATTCGTATAATGCTAAATAATCAGGTGGCCTTCTTCAACGCCTATCTATCCGATCCGAAGCGGCCCAATCCCCCACCTCCGGAGGAAACGGCGCAGGCAGTCCGACAAGAATCGGTTACATCGGGTTCTGGCGGAGGGCGTTCAATGGATCGGGGTGGTAACGATAACCAGAGAAGTTATGATCGTGGCAGTGGTGGTGGTGTCGGAGGAACCTATCAGCAGCAGGGATACCAGAGAAATACCACATGTTGGTTGACGGTTGTAGTTTGAAGTAATTTAGTTGTTCTCACCTTTTTTGGTCTGATTAGGAGATTAATTAGTGCAACAGTGATGGACACAAAATCAGTATTATCTGAACCAAGGATGTTGATCATTGATTTATCGTCACTACCTCTGAGTTGTGCGCATACTTCGTTCTATTCAAATTTCAACATGGCTGTTTTGTGTTCATCATAATAGTATTTTGCTATTTCAGCATGGAGCGATCGCGGTGGCGGTGGTGGATACAACCAGAGCGGCGGTGGTTACAATCGTGGCGGGTACAACAATTACAACAATCAAGGTATTTTTACTTCTAAATTCTCAAAAAACCGTAGCCAGTTTTCTTTAGACCGGCTTTTTGTTCTGGCTATAAAAAAAGTGCGTGCGGTGGATTATTTATTCTTGTTGTTAATGTAGTTTTTTTATGACTGATTTGTGTAATATTTTCAGGTGGTAATCGCGGTGGTGGTGGTTTCCAGCGCGAAGGTTACCAGCGTCGTGATGCGGGTGGTGGAGGTCGAGGTCCATATGGAGGCGGCAATCGTGGTGGTGGCAACTGGCAACAACAACCACATGATAGCGCGCCTGCAGGAGGGGGCGGGTACGTTTTTTTTAGTATTGAACCATATGCTAATTGTTTTTTTTCTGAAATAAGCGCAGTTGCAATGATGGAAACACAATCAATTATCTGCTGAAATCTCGTGTTGATATTTGATTCTTCGTCACTACCTCTGAGTTGCTGTCGTTTTTTTTATTAAAGGCCTATTCATACTTCGGGTGCGGGCCGCACCGCACCCGGGTACGCGCGTAGTGGTGCGCCTGCTGTTCATAGTTCCAGGCGCAACTTTGGTGCGGTACGCAGCGCACCTGGTGCGGTGCGCACCTCTGGGTACGCTCACCCATTTTTGCTTGGTGCGCTAGGTTTTCCAATTTTTTGGAATTTGATGGCGTACCCAGTGATGTTTTCAAGAATTGAAACTTTTGATTTGAATTTATGTTAACGAAAACGAAGGTTTAACAACGATGGGCTGAAAAAATCGTTGTTTTAATAATTTTCCATCACAAAACCATACGTTTTGCAGTTGAAATTTGAACACAATCAAGATTCATGGCAACCAGTAAACAAGTCTCACTTAATTCTTTGATTTACCATGGAGTTAAAAACTGTATTTCATCTGAGAAAGGTGAAATTTTCTTAGTTTTAACGATTTGATTTTGTTATCAAACCATGATACGTTTAACTGTACTGAGGCTATATTTTCTGCAAAAAGTAAACAAAACTCCATCAATTCATCATTTAACCTCGTATTAAAAGTTGTTTTTTTCTTTGCGAACCGCACGGTTTACAAAAAAGAGAGGAAAACTGTTTGTTCAAATTTAAAAAGTGAATGACTTGATAGTGCAGCGATTGTTTCTAAATCTTGTCTAATCAACTGACTTCCGAAGGCCCACTAGTTTATTTCTATTCAAAATTCACTGGGAACAAAATTATATCGTTCCTAATAAGGCATGATACAACTGATTTCACTTTTTAGTTTTATTTATGAGCAAAAACCGATAAACTATAAAATATACATATAAGTATATAATTATCACATTTAAGTATAAGAGAAAATTGAGGAAGAGTCACGTTACGTTATCCAATGAATCAATCATGACACGATAACAATGAAAGAACAGGGGACAATATAACCGCGCGCGTAGGTAGAAATGGAAATGATTTTGGTGTTGCACAAATGAAGATACCGTATGCAGGTATGCAGAATGGGCATGCAAGGCATGACCGAGCAGGCGATCAGTGCTCATCAATCCACCAGCGGACGAGAAGTTGTGGGAAAAGTGGAATTCCCCCCTCTTTGGCGTTTTCAAAAAGTAGAATTTGTTCTCTAATGTGTAGGTAAAATGGCCTGAAAACTGTTAATTCCCCCCTCTTTGATGAAATTCCCTCCCTTTGAAGGGTTAGCTCGTCCGCCAGTGCATCAATCCTATAGTTGTATTTGTATACCTCAATTGTGACATGGTCCAAATCAGAGACAACGATGGCTGCGAATCAACATTGCTTACCATCACCATCGCTGCGAAAACACAACCTATTCGTATAAAAATGCGATCATGCTTGAAATTAAATCTGAGGACTGAACTGTCATAAAATCACAAACACTACACTTGGAATAATAAGCAATTCGAAAACACGGCTACTGAGTCAAGTAATATAGACGCCAACGACTTGGATCACTAGGAAAGGCATCGTGAAGTGTAAACTATTCTCCGATCTATATGAATTGAATAAAAAATTTACTTCCTCTGAGTGCCCTTCACAGTAAATTAGAGTTGCAAACAGGTGGAATTTCATGAATCATGTATAAATCAACAGCACACTGCTGTTTGAAGCACAGGGCCTCGATGATCACGGACCGGTTGAAGAGTAGGTGGCCTTTGTCGAGCACTTTGAAGTATCCCTGCAAACGGAAAACAATTCCAATAACTTCTAACCATATGTAGTATTTTCTGAATAATCAACTAAACTACACTTGAAAGACAAAGTAATAAAAAAAGACTGATATCAATGATGTAGCGGGCAGGGAAGAAGCTGCGAATGGATTTAGCTATTTCCAAAAAATGAATCCAACTTGCCTCAAATCATAATTTAAGGGGTTCATAAAAATACCAAATACAACAAGGTTTCCCATTATGGCTCCATCACTGACCCACATTAAACAGCTAGTCTATAACATGAAAAAAATGTTTGAAAACTAACGGATCTAGGGCATCCAATGTCGGGTTCCATGCCGTATTCACCATGTTTTCTAGGAAACGAGAGTCGCTCGGCTTCGGTGCGAAGAACCAGTTACCTGCAGTGGGACAGAAGTTAATCCTTGAACCAAAATTCTAAATTAGCAATGGTTGGAACGAAGATTCAAGCATATGTATGTTTCGTCAATCCAAGTAGAAAATATGCGGAGCCGGTGCCATGCTATTCAAGGACTTGTCCAAAATACCACTGAGACAAATCATCTTTGAATATGTTATCTAGCTAGATTGGGTTACGGGTTTACGAACAATATAAATGATCTAGAACAACGTTTATAAATAACGAACCAATGTACTGTGCGTGGTGTAAGAATATACTTGATCTATCAAAAAAATCTAGACTCAAACAAAAACTAATTCAACGGACCCTATTCAGCTTAGCTAATCTATTAACAAACCTTATAATTCAATTGTGCGCTGCTGTAGATAACATCGGCCCGAGTAATTGCGGGGCAACATCTTCGGGTCACCGTCATTATCACGAGAGCACGCTGTTTATTTGAGAAGAATTTAGTCAGGCCTGAAAATAGATGCATTATATTAAAAGATTGTACTTGCAGTGATATGGACGGACAAGTGAAAGCACAGCACAGCCATAACAGTAGGTTCAAGGCAGCAAAACGCGGTAATCGATACCGATTCTTCCCTTCAGATTTTCCTTCAAAGAAAAATCCCATTGAATTGTTGTTATTTCGCGTCGGAAACCATATGCCCCGACTGAAAATCAATGGCGGATTTTATTATACGCAATACATTCTGCTCACGTTAATGGTAAAACGTTTTACGGAATTTATTTAATTATTTATTTTTTTCGGAATTTTTTTCCCAGGAAAGTTTTTTACTGTAAACCTTTTCTTCGAAAACTAGGTGCGCCGGCCGTTCATACTACAGGCGCACCCAATGGTGCGGAGCGCACCGGGTACGCCGTACCCGGTGCGCCCCGTACCCAAGTATGAATAGGCCTTAAAAGTAAATTTTATTTCGCTGATTTTTATGTGGATTCTCGACTTCGAGTTACGATTGATTCTTTCAGATTCAGACGACGCGACCCGCGCGAACCGACTTCTTACAAAGATCTTGACGTACCGGAGGATATTTATTGATTGAATGGTTTAAATTATCTGATCCTGTATCTGCTTTCGGCTGCTGTTGATGCTTTCTCTCCCTGTCTGTCTATCTATTCGTACCAAAATCGTGATATCCATTCCAGTTGTTTCATATTCGACGGTGTTTGCTAGATCTGAAAAGTTTATTAACTGGCTAAGTTTGCGTATAAAATCTTTGGATTGTTCAGTTAGATGATTTTCATGTGTAAAGGTAGTTCTGTTTGATCATCGTTGGAAGTTCAAATAAATTTTTTTTATTACTAACGTTTGTGTTTACCAGATATTTTTGCTCCTTTTTCTATTTCTATCCTTATGTCACTAATCTCGAATACTATCGTATTTTACATGTAATCATCGAATTTTTAGGATAAATATTTGTTTACCTTGGGTCCTTATTGTCTTCACACATGTTTTTTTTGTATTCAGCTGAGAGTTTTCTAAGGGTGCTTTCAGAGTGAAAAGGAAAATCTGTAAAACAACCGACGCAAAAATATAGACGTGATACTCGAATATTTAGAATTTGAATTTGACTGGCCAATCAGCGTAGCGCACTGGCCAATCAGGATAGCGCTGTGAGGACAGCCCTCAGCACTCATTGGCTGCTGCGTTTGAATTTGAATTATTATTAATTTAGTGAATATTTCTTTTTGGGAATATTCCGCTTTGAACACGTGCGTTGTTTTACAGATTTTCCTTTTTACTCTGAAAGCACCCTAACACCTCCCATGTAAAGGTACTGCCTCGCTCGTATAATTTTGATAAATCGGTTCAATAATGTGTCTCAAATATGTAATGTTATTTGTATCCATATAATTGGATGTTTTGTGTTTTTATGGTGTAATATTAATGCATTTCTCTGCTTTGTAATATAGTTTACTCTCATGCCAACTGCTCAGTGAAATGAAACATTATCTCGTACACTTTGCGGGTTCGGAAGTTCTATTGCATCAGCGGCAACATGTTTTCAAACGGTTACTAGCAACCAAGGCCGATCGGGCTTTTCTGGGCAGTCAATAAAAGTTCAAGTAGTGATTTCTTATAATAGAATGATGTAATCGTTTGCATTAAAATAAGGGTATATAAAGAATCAGTCGGTAATAATGCAGTCTTTTTCGGTTTCATGGCTGAATCAGATAGTGAGAGTTCAACATGGAATATTTGATTTGAATCTCGATTTTGTTGTATAAAGTTACGAAGTGTTTGAAATAAATTTCCAAGCATTACTTAAGCCACTTTTTAGAATAATCTCAAAATGGCCGACACCGAGCCAATGACGGATAAGAAGAAGGAAAAGGAGGAGAAGAAGAAGAAAGAGAAGGCCGAGAAGTTGGCCAAACTGGCGGCCAAGAAGGAGAAAGAGTTGCAGATGGCATCGCAGGTATAGTGAACTTACACGTGAATCGTGATATTGTTGGGAATCGTTGTAATCGTTTTCTGGAAACTTCAATTGAGTACTAAAAAATTCAGCCATTGTAGTGCGTAGCTTGGAAAACTGTCGGTTCTAATTTTGAAACCTGACGGAACAGACTTGCCCGTGAATGCACCATTCTGATATGGTACTAGTGTTAGTGTGCCTTAATGGCTTCAGTAATGAAAAAGTCTCAATAAAAAACTGTAAGGCCTCATGAGACGCGTATTGCCTGGTCTCAATCATTCGTAATTATTTTATTGCCTCTTGTTATTTTAGAAAAAAGATAAAGATGAAAAACCGGGTGCCAGCGCAGGCAAGAAAGAGAAGAAGGAGGCGGCCACTTATGATAAAGATACGCCGGCCGGGGAGAAAAAAGGTTGGAACAGTGAGCAGCGTTCTTTCATTTTAAATGATTTTTTGTCTCATATATTTTCATTACATTTCATTATGGGCAGGCCCAGAACATACCAAAGCTTGAGTACACATGACAAAGGTATTGCATGACCATCAAATCTCGCACACTTTTTCAGTGTATCATTTTTTGTTTATTCTGAGAATATGAGTTTAGTGTGTACAATAAGTCACTGGCCTCTATTTATCAGATCTGAGTGATTTCCCGTCGGCCTACAGTCCGCGTTTCGTGGAAGCCGCCTGGTACCCATGGTGGGAGAAACAAGGATTTTTCAAGCCCGAGTATAACGTTGGTGGTTTGACATTATGACCAGGGTATGTAAAAACAGAATTTTTTACATACCCTGATTATGACTTACTACTTTTCAAAAATATATATCGCATTGATTTGAACGTTATCGGCTTTATGGCTATCTTTCAAATATAACCATACAATCGAGGGTTTTAAAATAAAATAATTGATATAATTGCAGCCGCTGCCCAACCCGAAGGGTCAATTCACAATGGTGATTCCCCCGCCGAACGTAACGGGCACCCTGCATCTGGGCCATGCACTCACCAACAGCATTGAAGACTGCATTGCCAGATGGTTAAAACTAATTATACTTGAACATTGTTTTATATTTTTATTCAGTAATACCAACATTAACATTAAACTTTTATTGTTCAACAATGCATACTGTTGCTCTATTCTTAAAAATCTTAACACCTAAATTAATGAATGAATGGAACTTTTTACGCAGCTACTACATCTACGTATTTGAATGTGATCTAGTATACTGTATACACTTTTGGTTATATTTTCTACTCAACTCATAAAAATAGTTTTACACGTTAACCAGATGAAATAATGTGATTTCAGGCACCGAATGTGCGGACGAACGGTGCTGTGGAATCCGGGATGCGATCACGCGGGTATCGCCACTCAGGTTGGGTTTTGAGTTGAGCCATAATATTTGGACTATAGTTAAATAACGCTTATTTGAATTATAGTTATTGAGTTAAGTTACAACGCTCTGTTTATGCATGTAGAACATTTTTCATTCAAGTAGATTTGTTCATTTGCAGGTAGTCGTTGAGAAGAAGCTATGGCGCGAGAAGAAGCTGTCCCGTCACGATCTGGGACGTGAGAAATTTGTGGAAGAAGTGTGGAAGTGGAAGAATGAGTTGGTGCTTGAATGAGGAGAATATTTTTCATCTTTATATTTGTATTCATGATATCGGCGGATACTATTTATGTTTATATGTTTTTTCCATTTTTTTAACTACTAACTTAATGTTATACCCTCCTACAGGAAGGGTGATTATATCTATGGTCAGCTGAAGGCGATGGGTAGCTCTGTCGACTGGGACCGCGCCTGTTTCACAATGGACCCGGTACGTTAATTGCTGGCTATGTGCACCTCATTAAGTTCAATATTTATTCTGTACTTAATTCCTTCACAAGGCATCGACGTTTGTTGAGATTATCCTAATGAAAATACATCATAATATGTCATTATGATTCATTTATTTAGTTTGATGTTGATGTGTGTTATTTAATGGAGCTTTCTAACATATTAAAGTTTATTTATGTAGAACTTTGTTATTTCAAATGACTTTTCAGAAAATGTGTCGGGCAGTGAACGAAGCGTTTGTGCGACTGCATGAGAATGGCACGATCTATAGGAGCACACGTTTGGTCAACTGGTGTTGTGCGCTCCGATCTGCCATTTCTGATATTGAGGTGACACAAACTGACATTTATTTCCAATTTTCAATGTTAATCTCAATAAGTAAATTGAACAAATCAGAACAAACGATGTTTTGATTTTAGGTTGACAAGAAGCAACTGACGGGTCGAACATTGATGAACGTGCCCGGTCATGACGAGAAGATCGAGTTTGGCGTGCTCATCTATTTCGCATATCCCGTTGATAACTCAGGTGTGAACCGTTTTTGTAGGTGATCGGCAACATATTCTGAGCAGTTATGTATGTCATTTTTATTACAGATGAGGAAATCGTGATAGCAACAACGCGTATTGAGACCATGTTGGGCGATAGCGCCATCGCCGTCCATCCGGAGGATCCCAGATATCAGGTAAGGTACCCATTTGGGGTCAGTTAACTCGCCGAAAAATATCTCCTCGAAAGTAGACTCACCTAAAATCGACTCACCGTATGTTTAACTCGCCAAATATCAACTCCGAGTTTCGGATGTTTTTCCTACTTCTGATGTTTCTTTCTTGTGTTATGTAAAAAAATTCCATTCTCAGCATCTGATCGGCAAGACCTGCACGCATCCGTTCATAGCCGATCGCAAACTGCCGATTCTGGCTGATGATTTCGTGGAGAAGGACTTTGGTACAGGTTGGTTACGGGAACTGGAATGTATGTTCATCAATCTGTTAAAAGCGTCGTGTTTGTAAAATAATAAAGAAAACTAATTTTACTGATATTATAATTATTCCCCTACGGAAAATGTCACCTCTCACGATTGAATCTGGAACGGTTTAAGATGCGATGCACGTAAGCGACGACCAAAACATCATGAAAATTGGGACAAAATGAAATTTGGAAAAAAATTGATTTGGATGCAAAGCGACTCACTTGACTCCCGTGAACTCAAAAATGTCCTTGCTTCACGTTAAAACCACGTAAACAGGCCAAAATTCGCATCACTAAATGGTGCACCCTAATTTCCCTATACAAATTAGGCAAGACTTCAAGACCGATTTTCTCATGTACTTCCGAAAAGATCGGAAAACCAAACACCTCAGGTTGAAGCTGAGAATTTTCTCTACAAAACCTGTCTAACTAGCCAATGCAATTTTGACTTTTTTTCAACTACCGTAATTCCAAACAAATTTTTTTAACTACCGTAATATCTGTGTCGTCATAAACGAAACATTAGGTTTTGCCATCAAAAATTAGTTCCGTGTGGATCATCAGAAAACAAATATTTTTACTACAAAAATACTAAATTATGATTCGACAGAAAATCCTATCCTATCCGTCCAGTCGGAAAAGTGGGGGGGGGGGGGTAAAGCCCGGTAAGAGAGGGAGGGGGGGAGGGTAGAAAAAAATCGCAAAAAAGCCCCGTTTTTGCTAAAAAAACTTTTATTATGAGGTATGAACATCACATTAACCGGTTTTTACAGGTTTTAACCAAAAAAATTGACCCAGAAAATGTGTTTGTTCGAGAAAAAAATTTCACAGCCAAAACTTTTTGGAAAATGAGCTTCAAAATCGAGGTATTGAAGCCGATTTTCTCAAAATTTCGAGTCGGGGGGGGGGGGGGGAAGGGGGTAGGCGACCTAAATTTTTGTCTAGGGGGGTAGGCTACACGCCGACCCTGAAAAGTGGGGGGAGGTAAACCCCCCTACCCCCCAGCGGCCCACCTCTGATTACTATTATTGGACAGAATCATATTTTAGTAGTTTTGCAGTATAGTCGATAATGATTTACTGTTCCAAAAAGGTGCGTGAATTCTCGATAAACATCCTAATGATTTACCGTGCTTTAGCTTGTCGATTAAAAAATGTCAGTCGACCCTAAATTAGTTTTTATTTGTTTTCAGGAAATTTTTTGTGTAAACGAAAGAAAATAATTTTCTCTTTCAATTGGTGTTAACTTTTAAAAAATTGGTCCAGTACAGCTCGAAAACCAAATAGGAGAAACGAACATTTCGTCGAATGCCTGTGCTGCATCGACAGCGGAATTCAGTGTGAAACATCAAATTAGAGTTTTTCGCGCGTTTTTCGTGGAACAGTCAGTAATTCATCATCGACTATAAAAATAATTGTTTTCTGATAATCCACACGGAACTAATTTTTGATGGCAAAACCTAATGTTTCGTTTATGACGACACAGAAATTACGGTAGTTGAAAAATAATTTTTGTTTGGGATTACGGTAGTTGAAAAAAAGTCGAAAGTGCATTGGCTAGTTAGGCAGGTTTTGTAGAGAAAATTCTCAGCTTCAACCTGAGGTGTTTGGTTTTCCGATCTTTTCGGAAGTACATGAGAAAATCGGTCTTAAAAGTTTGCCTAATTTGTATAGGGAAATTAGGGTGCACCATTTAGTGATGCGAATTTTGGCCTGTTTACGTGGTTTTAACGTGAAGCAAGGACATTTTTGAGTTCACGGGAGTCAAGTGAGTCGTTTTGTATACAAATCTAATTCTTTTTAAATTTTCATTTTGGTCCAAATTTTGGCTGACTTTTACGTGCATCGCATCTTAAAGATGCTTGGCTTCAAAATTTCACTCCATGCTTAGACTTTCATGCCTGTCTCTATGCACCCTTACTTTGTTACATAGCCAGATTACTGAATATCAATTGTTGGTTTACTTGATTGTGGGATCGGTATATGAATCATGTATTGCAGGTGCGGTCAAGATCACGCCGGCACACGACCACAACGACTACGAAGTGGGTGTCAGACACGGCCTGCCCTTCATCACGTGCATCGGAGACGATGGCTTGATGACCAAAGAGTGTGGACCGTTTGCCGTTAGTTTGGCAGACTGTTTCCTTTTTCAATCTATTTTACTTAGCTATCTATCTGGTTATCTGGACATTTCCGTTATCTAGCATTTCCATTAGTTCTTTCACTATGTTCAGGGCATGAAACGGTTTGTGGCGCGTCCGGCTGTTCTGAAAGCGCTCAAGGAGAAAGGCCTTTACCGGGAGACTCGGGATAACGAGATGATTGTGCCCATCTGCAGGTTTGTTTACCATGACTTTTGAATTTCGATGACATCGATGTCAGTAGACAGTAACTACGGTTAATCTGATTACTGTGAATTACGGTAGTCTCACCTTCTACGCAAATACTAATAATTTACCTCAGAATTTAAATTTGAATCGTGAAGTCCATTTTTTTAGTTCAATAAGGTTATAGTCCGTTTAATATTTTGCAGTAGTGTTTGGGTCTGAATTATAACATGATAATGTTTCAGCCGCAGCAAAGACGTAATCGAGCCGATCCTGAAGGCGCAGTGGTACGTCAAGTCGGATGATCTGGCGGCCAAGGCCATCGATTCTGTCAACTCGGGTGCCTTGAAGATCATTCCCGATGCGCACATCAAGACTTGGATGAAGTGGATGGAAGGCATTCGGTTGGCTCATCTTTTTTACTGGAACTTCCACATAACGAATCTGATGATGTAATTCGATTTTTTAGTACAAAGTCAAGAATATCTCAACATTGAATTATCGCTGGGTTAGGCGTATGCACAGTTGGCTGATGATGTTAAATTTACCAAGTTTTATCCTACGTTACGGTTTTAACGGGATGGAAATCAATCTTACAGGGACTGGTGCATTTCTCGTCAACTTTGGTGGGGCCACCGCATTCCTGCCTACTTTATCGATGTCGATGATCCGAGTGTACCAAAGGTTGATGCACATTCGGCATTTTGATCAGTTATAATTGTTTTAATGTCAATTTTTTTTTATTGTTGTTGTTGTTGTTGTTGTTTTTATTGTTGTTGTTGTTGATAGGCTCGGCCTTGTGTAGTGCGATGTCTTTCGTCATGGTTATTGTAACATCAGCACTGAATTGAATGCAATTTTTCGTAACTTATATTTTACCGCTGCTACTACAGGGTGACCAAGCGGACAACAACTACTGGGTGGCGGGTCGAACGATTGAGGAGGCTCGTGTCAAGGCTGAGGCTCGATTCCCCAACATTGACAAGTCAAAGATCAAGCTCACATGGGGTCCGTTTTTTCATTTATGTTTTGATTATCTGAAGTGAATTGAGGATGGTATATACATACTTATGAAAGTGATCATCAAATGAATTGTTACAAAATCATAATAATAAGTTGTTGATTGCAGATGAAGACGTGCTCGATACCTGGTTCTCATCCGCCCTCTTTCCGTTCTCCATCTTTGGATGGCCTGATCAAGTTGGTGAACATCAAGTTTGAAATTTCAAATATACAGTACAGCGAAAAAAGCAGAAATTTTTGACCAAGCGGTTGCGTGAGCAAAGAGTTTATTTCGCTTCAGATCTGAGTTGTAATTTAAATATTTACTGTTGATTTCGACTATTGTTTTCAGACCCCCGACTTGACTAACTACTACCCTGGTCATCTCCTTGAAACCGGGCATGATATTCTCTTCTTCTGGGTGGCCAGAATGGTGTTCTTTGCTCAGGCGCTCACCGGAAAACTGCCTTTCAATGAGGTTAGGATTTTTCCCCGATATTTTTTTTATTTATGGTTTGTGTTAGTCGCCGATCGTTGTTGTTTTAGCTGTCGTTGTTGTTGTTGTTGTTGTTGTCGCTGCTGTTGTTATTGTTGTTGTCGTTGTTGTTGTTGTTGTTTTTGTTGATGTTGATGCCGTTTTATATTCTAGGTGTATCTGCACGCAATGGTGCGCGATGCGCATGGTCGCAAGATGAGCAAGTCGTTGGGCAATATAATCGATCCGATGGACGTGATTCACGGCATCACGTTGGACGCCTTGAATAAACAGCTGGAAAAGTCAAATCTGGATGAAGCGTTGGTTGCTGTCGAGTTTAAGTCTAATGGTATGAACGGCAATGAACCGTCATCATCGCGCGTGTATATTATAGTATTACTGTAGTTGTGACCAGTTTTGAATAAAAAGTTAGTTCAGGTTTTTCAAAAAACGATAATTTGATCGGATTGTAGGGAATTGAGCAGAGCCCGATCAGGTCAGTGCGAGGACTATCCAGATGGCATACCTGAGTGCGGTACTGACGCACTTCGATTCGCTTTATGTGCCTACACGTCGCAAGGTAGGTATGACTGGTAAAAGTTATTGGAACCACGAAAATAATTACTGCAGTATTGTCGATTAAATAATTTTTTACTCATTTTTTTGCCCAACCAGACAAGTTGCACCTTATGTCTGAATTTGTCAGGTAAAAAACAGCAAAAAGTTCCACTTAGATTTTTTTTCTAAACTTTGACAGACGAATCGACTGTTAAACATAATGAATGTGCCTTTCTTTGCACAAAATGAATGGAGAATGAAACAACCCATCGCATTATATTCCAGGTCGTGACATCAACCTCGACGTGCTCCGTGTACAGGGTTACAGATTTTTCTGCAACAAGATCTGGCAGGCCACTCGATTTACACTGATGCAGTTGGGTGACGGTTTTTCGCCGGATGCTCAATTCAAGGTGGTCTATATTTGAATTGTTTTTGTACGGTACACTATCGTACTGATTAGCTCCTATCTGTCACTCCGTTTAACAACTACGAATTTCAGTTACCTACCTATATCAAGTGAAAACGTGAGTTAGGAGAAGACAAATAGGATCCCTTGTCAACTGACGAGCTCTGGGGGATTCTTAGTTTTGGTGTCTTGATATACAGAACGCAACGCCCCATAGGTTGAATCAAGTAGGTACCGTTGGGTTATGATATTATATATGTGTTAATATGTGTATTATTAATTTATTTGGCCGCATAATTATACCATTTTAGTCGGCGATTTCAAGCTGTCAATAACTTTTATACACTGGCTTTCAGCCGACGGGTGTGGAGTCATCGCTGGATCTGTGGATGCTGTCCCGAGCATCGTACGCCACTCATCAGTGCATGGAGGCATTCGAACAATACACCTTCCAGCAAGCCACAACTGCCACCTACAATCTGTGGCTATATGAGCTGTGCGATGTGTATCTGGTTAATATTGTCTGATATTTATTATTTTTTTTAACCAAATCTTTGATTTACTTCAACAAAGTAGCTGGTGTCGTAGAATATTTCAGCCAGAAATAATAAAATATATATAAAATACAGTTTCTTTGCAAAACACGCATCTGAACGATTAATGGTTTTTGTGATGATTAAAGCTAGATTTATAAAAGAGGACTAATCTATTGCAGGAATACCTTAAACCGATCATGCAGTCGGGTTCGGACATACAGAAAAATACCAGTCGTCAGGTGCTATATACGTTAGTGGTTTATTATATAGCAGTTTTTACTGAATATCAAATATTGTTTCATTCAAATAACAATCGATTGTGAAACATGCTTACACAAAAAGGCGTCATTTTTGAAGTTCGGTCCACTTTGAAACCACAGTAGTTGCCTTAAGGCGGATAAGAGGCTTGATAACTTGCAAACTAACGGAAGTTCGTTTACAGAAATCGTAGGGATACTTTTTTTCCTATTTGACGGTTATCAGTTAAAAAACAGACGTTACTTACAAGATATTATGTGACATTTTTGTTTGCAGTGTGCTGGACTGTGGTCTGCGTCTTCTGTCCCCATTTATGCCGTATCTGACTGAAGAGCTCTGGCAACGATTACCTAGACGACCCAACGAATCAGCGACCAGTGTTTGTGTTGCCGACTACCCGAGTAGTGATCAGGTGCGTTCAGTTGGTCTTTATGATTTCGTCAGAAACTATGAACGTGCGGTTCTATGCTTACTTATATTTATAGTCAGACTCAGTTTATGTAGTTATTGTGAGATGCTCAAGTTAATGGTCAAAAGCTGGTCTTGCATTACGAAACCCCGGTTGTTAAGCCTAGCTTTGTTCTTGGTCATCGCAGTATGCACACTCCAAGTGTGATCGTTGAAGATGGTCTGGTTACTTAACCTTAGTCCATTTGATACTACAATTTCAGTTCACCTACGAGAACTCGTCCTTAGACGCGTCGGTAACGTTCGCGATGGACATCGTCAAGGTGGCACGATCTATACGATCCGACTATGATCTGACGCCCAAGACCAAGTGTGATGGTTGGTTGTCGGTGGTGACTGATTTCATTAACTTCTTACCGAATTCCAGCTATTAATTCGTGTTTGATTCAAAATATAATAATGAGTGAGTGAGTGAGTTAGTGAGTGACTAAGTGAATGAGTGAGTGAGTGACTAAGTGAGTGAATGAGTTGATATTGTTTGCAGTTTACGTTGAATGCGTGAATCGTGACGTGGCGGCCGAAGTGCAGCAGTTTGGGTCAATGATCCACACACTGGCGTTGGCTGCCGACACGCATGTGATTGTGAGCGGTGAACAGACGGTGCCAAGGGGATGTGCCATGCATCCGGCTGGTGAAAAGTGCAAGGTGCACATTCTACTCAAGGTTACTTATTCTCTTTCTGTATTATGCGTCTTCTATAAGGTCACCTATTGCAACTTTGGGTTGAGCACTGAAAGTATCGTTTAACTACAAAAACGAGTTTCTAGTTGATAAAGATGTATGATCAAATAATTATCATCATCATCGTCATTGCTTTGGTAGTCAATTATCAGACTGGTATAGTGGAGCAAAAAAATAGTTGTGACGATTACATGCAACCGAAGATAATAAAATGATAATAGAAGTTGATCAGACTAAAGCGTGCCTTGTAAAAAAATTTATGACCGATGAGATCAATTTCAATTTGCATTTGCTCTTGGTTGCAGGGTATCGACTTTGAGCAGGAATTGGTCAAGATGGACGGCAAGGTTAAGAAACGCCAGGAGGCACTTGGCAAGCTGGAGACGACGATGCAACGACCCGATTATGTCAAGGTGCCCGATAATGTTAAGGCGGCCAATGACGAAAAGGTCTGTTTGTCGTTTCCTTTTATATATTTCTACATGCAGTGTAAATCACGGACGTTTTTTTTTGAATAAAAAAGTCATATCGAGTTTGAAAATGTTTTCATAAAAAGTCGAATGAATGAGAAACTCGGAATAAACTATAATTCCAGAAACAAGTACTGGAGACGGAAGTGGCCCATCTGCTCGAAGCGATGCGCTCATTGAAACTGGCGCTGGCCGATGCATAGAATTAGCATTTATTATATTGTGATTGATTGTTGTGCGAGTTTTTTTATTGCTAAGTGATGATTGTTTTCATTGTCAATGTAGAATTAAGAATTTGAAAAAATTACTTCAAGAATTGAGAAAAGCTTGATATCAACAAGAAACTGAGCTTGTTCTATTTGAAAAAAGAGTACACATAGGTTAACCAAATTGGATCTGTGCAGCGCGTCTGTTATGAATGACGAACGTATGTACCATGGTTTGTTATTATCGTTATTGCATTACCGTTTTTGTTATCTTTTTTCTGTCCTGGTTGTTTTTATAAATTATTACTATTGTTAAAGTTTTCTGCCGGTGATAGCCAGTTGCATTATTATCTATTATTGTTCGACTTCTAAATTGCCAATTATAATATAAAGTTTGTTCATATATTCGAAAGATTTCGGGTGAATGAAAGAGAGTTTTCACATACTTATTTATGATTTTCATTGTTGGTAACCGATTAACGATAATATTTAGGAAATACCGGGCTATAATACCCGATCTGGTCTGCGATCAGATTCATTGCTCTTTTTATCTATTATAAGTAGAAATTGATGGTGTTTTAATGAAGACATTTAACTGAAATGAGTGATCCAAGTGTTTTTCCATTAAGACCATAAAAATGTCCGTACTGGACACGTACGCTGAAATAGTGTCCGAACTGTATCACGGCTGGTTCGAGCTAAAAACAGATGCTGATAATTGGAGCTGGTTGGCTGACGGTCAACAATCAACCTCCGTCGAAGCTGGATCTGAGAGCGACCAACCACATTCGAGTTTATCATCCATTGACAACCAAATTCCAGTAAAGAACCGTTTTGATGACACATTAGACGAGTTGGCGGCTCTGCGATTGGAGCTGAATTCGGTAAAAGCCAAGATATCCGGTCAGGTACGTATATGCGAAAAATTGGAAACTGGTTGCTATGTAAATGTTAATAGAGTTCCATCATAGTTTGAGTTGCATTTGCATTTATTTTGGGACTTACCTGTAAAAGTTTTCCATGTTAAAATGGTTTTTGAAACCGTATCGAAATGGGAATGTCAAAAAGTATGGGGAAAAGTTTTCAGAACAACTTTGATAAAAAGTTGCGCAACTCGAACTAAAAAGGTCTCTTATCTTCAGAACAGTAGTTCATGGCACATGCATACCCGAGAAGTGAACCCGGCCGGTCTGATCGGTCAATCAATCCAGCATCGACTCAGACCCGACATGCACACGCAGGCCTGGCGCAAATTCACTGAAATACTTCACCATCCGCTGTGCCAAATAGAACCGCAGAGGTTAATGTAATAAAAACTTTTCCTTTAGCCTGATTATTGTATAATACTCCTCGTTGTTTACATTACATACTGTATGTCCAATATATCCGTTTATCTCATCTTCTAATGTGGCAACTTTGATCGGATATGTCTCACTGCTCACTAACTTTTTTTTCACGTTTACATACTGTAGTTTCGCTGTCTCACCTACTCAAAAGTCACTGACCACAGTCACTTTTCACTGCATTATGTTGGTAAACAAATTTCAGATCATTGCATCTCTGTGAGGCACCGGGTGGATTCATCAGTGCCCTGAACGGATGGCTGTGTGCCCGTGGTATGGCCAGCACGTGGAGCTGGATGGCCAACACACTCAATCCGTATTATGAAGGTCATTGTTGATAACGAGTGCTCCGTCACTTACTCACTCACTCACGGACTCTCACTCACTCACCCACTCCCTCTCTCACTCTGTCACTCACTCACTCATTCACTCACTCACTCACTCATTCACTCACTCACTCACTCCTTACTCCACACAAATCCAGGCAACCCACTCGGCATGTGCACTGATGATCGGCTGATTCACTCAACTTTGCCCAACTGGATATTCGGCTGTGACAATTCGGGTGACATCATGAAACGATCCACACTTGATCAGTTGGTTCGGATGGCCGATGAACAGCCGTTCGATCTCGTAACGGCTGACGGCAGTTTTGATTGTTCGGTTAGAGCAGTGAGTGAGTGAGTCACTGAGTGATTGAGTGAGAGAGTCACTGAGTGAGTGACTTAGTGAGTGAGTCACGGAGTGAGTGACTGAGTGAGTGGGTATAAAAGTATGCCTTAGTGTTATAGGACAACTTCGCAGAACAGGAGGCGTGCACGTTTCGACTGCAGTGCAGTGAACTATGTTGTGCCCTGCGATGTCTGGTCGAGGGTGGTCACCTGATCTGGAAGCGATTCACCATGTTCGACGCAGATTCAGTGCTGCTGATGTGGCTGGTGGTGTGTGCATTCGACAACGTGCTCATCGCAAAGCCCGCAACCAGCAAAATGGGCAACTCGGAGGTTGTTTTTATGTTGTTTTCTTTTTTTCCAAATTTTGCTATTGGTGTTTCTGATGCTTTTGTTGTCTCGTCAAGCACGCAAACAGCGAGATGAGAATTGGGCGACTGATGAAGATGTTGTTGTTGCTGCTGCTCTTTTGTTGTATCTTTTTTTTGTTATCCTTTCTAGTTTTAATTTCAACAAACAATACAGGAACTTCATGCCAATTTGCAAACCGTAATTCAGACACAAGAAAATCTTAATTTATATTCCTTATCACAAGCGAACGATAGCCAATTTAAATGCACAGAGTAAACTAGCAAATGAATCACACAACATATTTAGTATTTTTACATTTGGCCAGCTGGAATTGATAGCGGGAATACTAATATAATGAAAAGCGTCGATCATACAAAAATAAAGCTAGGTTAGTATAAATAATGAATATTGCTCATATCATCTGGGATATCAGCGCGTTGTTAATGGCATCACAATGGGCTATGTTTGATCATTCATTATAATACATTAATACACAACCGGCTCAGTCACCTCATATCAGTGGAGAACATTTTCACAGGTTTTGTTACGAGAGCTGAATTCTACGCCCAGCGTCACTGTTCTGCATACGAAAGCCCATCAATCCATAATTAGAATATAGTGTGGTCAACATATCTTGGTACTAAATGTATTTCTAAAAACATTTTACCAAACATTTTAATGAATTGAACAAGTTTATTGTTCAAATGAGGTTGGAACGCGCCCCCGAATTTGAATGCGCCTCAAGAGGATTACGGTAGGAATTCTAGTGTAACAAAAAACTCTGACCAGACCAGACTATAAAACAGCATCAGAGTACAATGATTGTGATGCACCAACTATCCAAGTTTCTGTTGCCACGGTGATTTGTTGTTGTTGTTGTTGTTTTTTGTTGTTGTTGTTGTTGTTGTTGTTGTAGGTGTTTGTGCCTCTCCCCGATTCGTCACAGTGATTTAGCACGTAGTACTGTTTGATTGATTGGTGATTGATTGGATGATGATTGATTGATTGATTGGTGATTGATTGGTTGTTATTGATCACTCTTCCAATCGATCTGCTAGTGCTGCCGTGTCGTCGTCATACAATCGATTGTCCGACATCATGAAACCCGGTCCACCACCGAAGATCGGATGCAGATTCGATAACTCATCCAGTCTGGAAAGGTGTAAGTTCAATTATAAATAAATCAATCCGAAACGGTTTGGAAAAAATGATGATATACTTTTGAGGTGTCAGTAAGCTTGTCCGGAAGTATGTCTGGTTTGGATTTGAAAAAAATAACTCGTTGCAAATCGAATCATAGGTGAATTTGCTATGGTAAAAGTTCTGCGAAATTATCGAATCTGACAGGGACCTTATTTGCTTACTAACTTCAAAATATATATTTTCGGCAATAAACAAGCAAATATAATAATTTGCTGTTGATTATAATCAAAGAAGCACCTGTTATTCTTGTAGGCCGAGTAGAGCATGCTCAACCACATTATATACAGACCACCGATGCTTAGCGCGATCAAGCCAAGTAGAATGATCACTGAAACGGCATTTGGTGAATTGATTAATCCATTTGTGAAACCGTAAGCCTACCGTACTCATAATTACGGTGGCGATTACGGTAGTTTATGGAAATGTTTTTCGTAGTCAAAAAGTATTCCTGTTTTTTCCTGAGACAGCTGGAGCTATCAATTGAAAACGGTTTGATGAGAAAGAAAGGTTTAGGAAAAGAGTTGATGTAAATTTAGTTTGATTAAAAAATTTTTTTTTTTTAGAAAACATTTAGAGAAAGGAAATCGATATGGTTTCATGGAAGTAGACGGGATTAATGGAAAACCATTCAAAAGATCTCTTTGATAAGTATTTCTTATATAAAACGTTTTCAGCGTTTCTGTAAAATTATATAATAATGTGAAATCTACCTAGTGTTAAAGCATGTGATGAATGAAAGTAAGAGTGGTCTCCCAGCAAGAGTACGACTTTGGTGCGGTGGGTGCCATAGTCGTATGATATGGGTACTGATGAGCGGGTAATGAGGCAGTTTTGATAAGGTGTTATTGTTCATATAAGGATGCCAACTCTTGTCTGTTCGGGTGTGATCAGTGATCATAATCGTCAATACATGAGTGCCTAGGATGATGACAGTGAATACCTTAGCAGTTTTGAGATAAAACAAAAAAATTGACTCCAACATGATTCGCAGACGCGTCTGCACGCTTATGATAGATGCATATGAAATATGTAGGCTAGTGGCTGTAGAGAAATAAAAAATGATCAAAACTACTTCATAAACGAATCACCTCGGTTAAGATAAATCGTTTTATCTTAAAACATCTAATGTATTCATTGTCATCATCCCAGACACTCATGTATTGACTATTCTTATTCCATCTATATATTACTTCTAATGAATAAATGACTGAGTCATTCGCGTATCAAATCTAAATTAAAATAGTTTATTATATTTCAGTCCAAGATTCCTATTTTCCTCTACTAACAAGTGTCAGCTCTAAACAGAGTTAAATAATGAGCCACTTAAGTTCATTTTACTTATAAAGTGCAATTATATTTACCGTTAGCATGTTAGAATACCTTGGATCCACTATTAATTACTTTTTTCATCAAGGATTTAGTTAAGGCTTGAAATATTTGTTTGATTCAAAAACTAATGTGAAATTCGAAATCAGCGCCCTCGAAAACCCCCGAGTGATTCTTGATATCTTAAATAGTTGATTATTCAATACCAAAATCATCTTTGAATCAAATCTGTAAGTTACCGTAAACCTTGCATCCAAATTGCACACTTTGGTTACTGTATTGCACACATGATACATTCATACCATGTGTTATAACATGACTACCGTATTCTAAAAGAATACGGTTGCACAAATGGATTAATTTATTATCCAAGCACCACTGAAACTCATTCAATAATCATTCACATATGCAAATATATGCTTTAAAGACAACATATTTTCGATTTTTCTATAATTCTGTTTAGCTTATGGATTATGTTGAAAGCATAATAATGGCATTCAATAGACACATTTCCCTGTGGTTTTTGTTAATAATGTCATTGTTGCGTAATCGAAGTATGCATAACGTAATTTGTAAAATGTTTTTATTATAAATAAATTATTTTTCCTACCAGGATTTATCTTTTTTTACTTTATATTAGTAGTTACAAAAACACTCTTCGTGTAACATCGTTTGAAAGTTCCAATAAGTTTTGTCAACCGAGCAGTTTTGCCAACCGAGCGTTCTATTGAACAGCGCCATGCACGTGAGTCGTTAGTCTTCATTGCTTGCTCCACTCGGTCACATAACTGAAAATAACATTACAAAAGACACACCTCAGTGAAATGCAAAAATACATTTCATACGGTATCGAGCGAAAAAACCAATAAACTGCGCATCGGACAGTCATGAACGTCAAGTGCAGGGAGCCAGCGTGAATGTAAACAAATAAGCTATTGTAAAGCCACTTTTGTATATGAGCCCCAGTCTGTCAGAATCGACAGGTCCGGGAAGAAAAAATGTTTTCGTTCAACCATCACCGTTCCCGGTGGAAATAAGTTTCTATAGTAAATCGATATCACTGAACATGAAAATCGTAGTGGTTTTTCTAAAAAAATCGGTTAACAAAAGTTATGTATTGAAACTAGGTTCAGAGCACCTCATGAAAATATCAATTCACCTGGATCCCGTGTTAAGCTTTCTGGAGGGCGGAATTTTCTAGTTTGATGCCCGATATGGAATACAGTTATTTGTTCGAGTCTTACGAATATTCTGTGAAATTTTCAACAAAATTTATGGGCCACAACTTTTTATACATTGGGTTGAGTGTTCTCGATTGAGCATGCTTTTTAGCATTTTTTACTCTTTTTCACATTCATATTGATAGAAAAAGTTATGTTTTGTAATTTGGAGAAAAGGCGAGCTTGAGTTGTGTTTGCAAGGTTCTTATAAACATCTGAATGAAAGGAATCTGTGCCCAAATTCCATTTGAACAGTTTCCGGCTCCGTTTTCAAACAACGCGCGCGTCAACCAAACGGCCACTTGTTGTTACTTGAAATTGAAACATCAGTTCGAAAAAATGTAAACAACAATTTTAATCAGTAGCGGACGAGAAAAATAACGATATTAACGGATTTTCGGCGATACATATATATATTCTGTCTCCAAATCATAGTATAATCAAGAAAAAGCCATTATTTCTGTTTTTTTGGACCACTCTCAACCACGGGAAATGACTTTCTTATTTCATCCGCTCACTGCCGTACTACTGGCTGGTTGGTGCGCGCGTTGTTTGAAAACGGTTCCGGAAACTGTTCAAATGGAACTTGGGCATAGATTCCTTTCATCCAGATGTTTATAAGAACCTTGCAAACACAACTCACGCTCGCCTTTTCTCCAAATTACAAAACATAACTTTTTCTATCAATATGAATGTGAAAAAGAGTAAAAAATGCTAAAAAGCAGGCTCAATCGAGAACACTCAACCCAATGTATATAAAGTTGTGGCCGATAAATTTTGTTGAAAATTTCACAGAATATTTGTAAGACTCGAACAAATAACTGTATTAAATATCGGGCATCAAACTAGAAAATTCCGCCCTCCAGAAAGCTTAACACGGGATGCAGGTGAATTGATATTTTCATGAGGTGCTCTGAGCCTAGTTTCAAAACATAACTTTTGTTAACCGATTTTTTTAGCAAAACCACTACGATTTTCGTGTTCAGTGATATCGATTTACTATAGAAACTTATTTCCACCGGGAACGATGATAGTTTAACGAAATTTTTTTTTCTTCCTGGACCTGTCGATTCTTACTGACTGGGGCTCATATACATACAAGGGATTTTTGTTTATTTATTTCAATTCGGTCATAAACAGACACTGGTTTTTTTAAGCAAGTATCAAAGATTGACAACAAGGGAGCAAAAACCAAAGTTTTGAATGTACAATTTACTTTTGAATATACAAATCACTTTTGAATGTAAACAAGCTAGTCACTTTGCAACAGAGCTCACTCTACTAACAGCGGGAATGAAGAACAGTGCCGGATAAGGCTAACAATCGCAGTCAAATTAGCCTGTGGCACGTACTGTATGTTGCCAACTAAAATACGAAGGCACTACAACTAGAGTAATGAGCACCGGAGGCTGTCGAAACGTGCACTTGCTTCATCATGGTGGCATAGATATGCCCTATCATGACCAAATTTTCAGGTTATAATTCCTACTTCTTCGATGTTTCCGTAAGGGTTTATACTGTATGTGGAACACAACAGCAAGGAGCACTAAAGGCCGCCAAAGGGCATAGATTTAACCTATCATGACCGTTTATTTTAGGTTATTTGTCCTACATATTTCTTCGGCGTTTATGTATGGATAAAGGTCTCTACTGTTAGTATGTAGAATACAACTGAATGTTTGTTCGGTTGAATCGCTGACAGTAGCGGTCGAGCCAATCTTCCAAACGGAGGGGACTTTCTTTAAAGAGTGGGAAACTAGCAGTTTCTTGGTCATATTATCGACGACTTCACTAGCGAATTATACTTTTTGTAAATGCAAAAGAGAGTGGGAATTTAGTGATCGCTGGGTGAGTGTGCCCCCTTAGCAATGGCACATTGTACGACAAGACACAAGGCCAGGCACAATTAGACTAAGCGTGCACCACCCAATTGAAATGAAAGCCCGGCTTATGAGTGTATATTCTACAAATAGTCAACCGACATCCACCAAGCACAAACTTCCATGACAACGCGTTTGGTCATTTCATGACTATGTACCCAAGGTTCTGTCTTACGATTCGACAATGTCATCATAAAAGTACATACAGTATGGGGTTGTTTTTGTAGAATACGGATATACTGTTGTTGTTGTTGTTGTTGTTTTGGGAATATTTTCAGAGAAAGTTGTACTAACTTCATGAATATTCAAGTTTAATAAAGAAGATTCTGTCATGATACTAACTAATGGCAGGTACATATATAATTGGGGTACTGTCTTACGATTCGACAATGTTATGTAAAGTTTTGTAGAAAACAGATACATTAATTTTTTGGCAATATTTTCAGAAAAAAACTATACCAACTTAATTAATATTCTATTTTGATGAAGATATGATGTCATGATACTAACTAATGAGATGTATGTAAAACACATAAGATATGTACACCCCATATGTATGGTACATTCATGGAACATATTCTATCTTTTAATAGGTGTTGACTATGTATGTTATAACGGCTGTTACAAATGAATGCGTGGATGAATCCAGCTGATAAATATTATGCCGGACACCGAATAATGTAGATATAGACACCTGTTCATTCGGTTCGATTGCAAATGCATCCAATTTAATATCAGTTGTAACTGAACTCGATATCAGTTGGTTGACTGGCCATGTGGAATGAACATAGGAAGAGCAGTAGCCAGTAACAGCAACCGATTAAAGTGGTTGTTTGTTCGATGGTGTACCACTGGTAAGTTGTGCATGCCAATGAACCTTGACCACCGAAACACGTTTGGCCAAATGCCGCTGTGTTTCTGCCAGGCCTCGTGTTTGTATGTGCCGGCAAGTCTGTTAGGTTAACGTGTATCTACATACTTTTAGTCGTTTTCTGTGACGTACCACCTAAGAGTTGCATGGGAGAGTTTGCAAAAGTATGAAGGGGTAGCCACAGGGCGTTCGTTCCTCCTTAAAATGACATAACACGACTTTTTAGGTCATATGCCGCTCTACATGCCTGTCTGTGGATAAGGCGCTGTATGATTGCTTTGCTTAAATAGCTTGGTCAAATTATGTATGTTGTTATCGAAAAATTATTTTTTGAACCCGCTCAGCACGAATACGTAAAATTAGACGCAACGTTCGGAAATTACCTTGATAACATGTGAAAAAGATCTGTTGTCTCACAAATTTGTATGCTCGTCAAAGGCAAATTTGAATTCAATCTGGGTTCCAAAAACTTTCTGACTTACAAGAAACCCTGGATAGGCTATACATCTACATACATGAATGTGTATGTACTTATTCTAGTTGAATTGCCGCTCGGTTGACTTTGGATTAGGTTTTGCTTGAGCACACACGAGTGAGAAGGGCACGTGGGACTTGCAAGGAAGTGTTCGAGTCAAGTATGTAGAACATATGGGTGGTTGTGTTTGTTTAAGTGGCACTGGCGAACGAGCTAACGCTATCAAAAGTAGGGAATTTTGTCAAAAAAGGGGGAATTGGCAGTTTTCAGGCCATTTTACCTACACTTTAGAAAACAAATTCTACTCGGCTAGTGTTGAGTGGTGTACCCGTGGGCAAAACAATATCGATGACATGTAGCGCGGTAAAATACAGTCGGGTATGTATACCTTCATGCTTACTGGATGCTACACGCACTATAACAAATGAGCATTCTCATATGTTGCAATCACGCTCCATATTTTAATGTATTGTACGACCACATGTATAACATATGTATGTATGTATGTATGAAAAAATATGTATAATATGAACGTCATAAGAACATATGGTATGCCTCCGTTATGGCACACTATGTGGCATTGGCACCTAAATTTTGCCCGTCGGGTCAGTAGTGCATATATCGGAAATGGAGCGCCATAAGCCACACCAACGTGGCATATGCACCAATAGCGGAACCAAACACTCCATTTAACATTGTCACATATAAACACACTTAACCACCGTTTCTTGTCACATTCATAAACGGAATCAAAGCACCGAGAACTGCTGGCTATAGTTTTCAATGTTATCCACGATTCTGTGGTCCGCCACAATGACTGGATGAAAAATGGCTGCTCGTAAATGTAATGAGCTCGATAGAGATATTGTCAGGCGTCAGGCGTTATTGACAAAGCACCGAACAGAAAGTCAGGTGATCGTTCCCGGGGCAAGCTTGAACATAATGCTAAGTAATTGACTATTAATTTAACTTTCAAAGATCCAAGCTATAATAATCTCAACCTCAGTATGTACATTTAACATGTATATTGATGATTCTTAGGATGTTCAGTGTGAACTAAAAATAACTATCGTGGGTGTGATTGTTGTGTGAAACATGAAGACAAAAGGGGTTTCATAACGTGAAAGACATGTGAGAACATAACGTAACATGATATAAAACGTACCGTTTGCGAAATATAAAGGCATTATAAAATGAAAAGTTTTCCGATGCAGTCAATGAAGAGACAAAAAGTGGCAATAATTAATAAATGTGTTTAACGGATTCTTATAGCTTCCTAAATGTTTTACTTTATGAACGGTTTATTGTTCGTTTGTAATGCGTCATTTCGTTTCAATCAATAAGGAGTTAATTTGTTTCGGGCGTGAAATGACCATGTATGTTTACAAATGTTTAGGTGTACGTGATCTGTCTTGGGTATCGTGAACTGCCGTCATCGGTGATCACCGATCTGACCCGTCTGGTATACGACGATCATCAAATTGATGTGTCAATGTCTTCAATCGTCAATCCGTCTTCATGTCCATCCGATTTTCTGGATCGGATGCTGGCCTGTTCCCAGTTCTTCACCCGACGTCAGTGCCGTGCCATTCAGTTCAACATTGACTCGCTGCCCATATATCATGAAATACAGGTTGTTGTTATTGTTACTGTTGTTGGTAGTGTTGTTGCTGTTGTTGTTGTTGTTGTTGTTGTCGTTGTTACTGTTGGTGTTTTTATAGTTCCTGTATGAGGAATTGTTGTCGTTGATGTTTTTTACTTTTTGTTTCAGTCCCAATTGTGCGCACACCAGAAGTCCGTCTCTGATTACTACGAGCTGATGACCTGTTCACTGAGCTGTCTTGCTCCCAACGATCGTCTACTGGATGATGTGAGCCATCGTCTGCCATGGCACAGACAACATGCCATCTTATATACCATCGCCAACTCTGTGGCTTCGTCTTCCAAATCCAACGGAGAAGAGTTTTACTCAAGGTTTTATTATACTTGGATGGCATGAGTGAGTGAGTGAGTGAGTGAGTGAGTGAGTGAGTGAGTTAGTGAGTGAGTTAGTGAGTGAGTGAGTGAGTGAGTGAGTTGTATATCGTCTTAACTTCAGATCAGAAGTACGATTCTGCGTGAAGCCTAACCACATGGATTTTAACGAAGAATTGGTGCTGACCGACCGACCGTATGTCACTCTCAGTTTCTCCAAGTTCGCCAGCGTCAAACTAATGTACCAGCTCGCGGTCAACGGAGTTACTGATTTTGAAGCACTGGATTTTTGTTGTGTTGAGCGAGCTGATGTGGATCATGAATGCATGACATTTGATCTGGTGGTGACACCAGGTTAAGCAATCTAAGTTCAATCTAAATCTAGTTCAATTTGTTTGTCACTGTCATTTATTTTATTCATAACGTTTTATATTTATATTTACCAGATGCCGTAATCAATGGTGATGTCCACCTGAGACATCGGTGCTGTTGGATAAATTTGCTGCGCTCCATGCTTATGGTTTGTCGATCATATTGTTGTTGTTTTGTTGTGATTGTTGTTGTTTTTGTTGTTGCTGTTGTTTTCGAGGATAAAATGATGTAACTTTCAAATTCCAGACGCCACCCACCTGTGATCTCATTCAAATTTGCTTCCAAAGTCCTCGGTGCGCACTGTCCCGTTTCTCAGCAAATGTGATCGGTTTGATGACTGTAATGTTTGGTGTGGTCGAGCTGAGTGCTCATGACACTACTGACAGTAATGGTACTGATACATGTGGTGCTGGTAATACTGTGAGTAGTGGTACTGTTGATTCTGGCACCACTGGTGCTTCTTCCGGTATTGGTACACGAATTACTTTGCAGCAGTGGAGATTGGATCAACTGCAAGTTAGTAAATTTCATTTGTTATTCACTAATAATTTTTGTACCTGAAACGTCAACTGATACTCCAGAAATTAATTTTTAATTAACTTCAATAAACCATCTTTATCTACCAATTAGTTTAATAAATTCACCAATTCTATTTTTCACAGAATGCCAGTCGTTTCAAGAATGTTCTGGAACGCACATCATTGGCTATCGCTTCCGGTCGCACCGTGCTTCAGTGGCTGTCGTTGTTATCGAACACAGGTGCGTTATATGTATAGGGTATAAAAATACGCAGTCATGAATATATCCATCGGCCTTGAAACATTAGGTTGCATGGTGGCCTTCATGTAATGCCCGAGAGCCGTAATATATCCGGACCAACGGATTGTTCATCAACAGACCGCTGGAGTAAAATATAGTTTCAATAAATTTATACTTTTTTTAATTTTTCATATACACTAGTGAAGTGTTTATATTGCTGCAGTATTCGTATACTCATGAATATTTGCATTGTAGGTGACAACGTTTACAACGGGCTAGAAGCCTTTAACAATCACGTGCTGTTCACGAATCACAAGTTGAAGACCGATACTTCCGATTCCGAGTGATACTTATCTTGTGAACATCATGCTTCCGTTAACTTGTCGATCAACTTGCAAATCTTGTCAATCAACTTGTTAATCAGATGCCATTACTCATTGTATTGTTTGATGTTCAAATGTCACTCGATTGTCGATTGTATGAAAACGATGATTTTATTGAAAATTGATCTGAACATCAGATATCCAGTTTTCTGGAAAAAAGAAAGGTGCATAATGTAGAGCAATAAAAGGCAATATATAAAAAATCTAGCTACAGTCTTCTGTTGTTGTTGTTGTTGTTGTTGTTGCTGTTGTTGTTGTTTTTTAGTCTTTTATTGTCTGTAATTGGGATGTTCCCAATGCGAGTCATGTGGCCACTCATCATTATCTGGCTTTACGGTCGCCGTTTCCAGTCGCAATCGTCGATTCTGACTCGAAAGTACGGTTGTCAGTTTTACGTTATTCTCTTCCGACGGACCTGCAATATATGTTTTTACAATGTGAAGTTTCACTACATATTCATTGAGCTCATCTCACTATAGAAGTGGCTGGCTACTCGACTATACAAGTGGCGTTGCCAAAAAATGAATTTTTTTAAGTTTTGAAAAATTGTTCAAAAAAGTTTATAGATTTATATATTGTAATTCGAGGACATTCAGTAAAAATATTAAAATAGCCAACCCTTATAATCATAAATGTTGATTTCCGTTAACTTCGGGCATTTTGTCACCATTTTAATGATGAGATCATCAGTGACGGATGGCACGAACGTCAGGTTTATATGTTCCAGATTGGCACATTTGTTGGCGACACTATTGAGTCCAGCGAAGGTGAGGTGATGGCATCCAACCAGATTCAGACTGCGTAGACATGTGCATCGCTGAAACACATATTTTATATGTGTAGATATTGTATTTACTTTAATCTTGACTTATTACATCGCGTTCGCTTGACAGTCGGCTGTTGTACTTCATTCTTAATGATGTAACGTAAGATCATTATGATCAGTTGGTGTTACGTGTTGAATAACGTGCCAACTATTTACTACTATCTCGATAATCTCTATGGTGTAGTCAGCTATCATGTGAATTTCCTACTGAGTTTGAAAAACTTGAATTGTGAAATTTTTGTATGATAATATTATGTTTTTAACCTTAACGAGATGTTGTAACAATTGGTCGTTCATCACATAGCCGGCATCTCGAAGTATGAGTGACTCGAGGCGAGCACAGTTCTGGCCGATCATACGAATCGTGCTTTCGCTCAGGTACACATTCCTGTAATACGCTTACAATTCGCATAAACAAAATTTACAGTCTAAAATATAATATTTTGCCTACCAGTTATTATATGTCAATGCAATCCTTGTTTAACGGTAACACTCACTCAAAAAACCACTTCCCAAATCATTTACTGAATAATTTTTTTACCACCACCAACTCACCACAGGTCGAGATGGGTCAGCCCGGGTACCAGAAACGTTCTCAGACTCTTGTTGTTGAGCAGCTGCAGTTGACGCATACGACGCACAATCAGGCTGCAAATAATGCAAGATATATGGTAAAGTTTCACTTGTCAATCCTCAATTCCCACTACTTTTGAAAGAATATCGGCGTTTGGCATACATTGCTTTGATTACGATAGATCTAAGAAAACAGGAATCTCTTTTATCCTCATGTGCTGTTGTTCTTTTTTTTATTTGGATATGAAGTACGGTATATCACACTTTGAAACTCCGGAGTCATGTACCATTGCCAGCTTGACTCCATTGTATTATTGTTTAACTCACCTGACTGGTAGTTTTTCATTCACATACCATTCGTTAAACAATAATCGATCGGTTGAGCACCAATTTTCAGTATTTTATTTTAGAATATTTTACCAGACGCTGCGTATGTATTTCCGTAAGAATGACCCTCCAACTGTAATACATAAATAAAATCGGTGTCAATTTCAGCCCGTCCCAATGACCATTTGTGAGCCTGACCGAATGTTGGCATATTCATGAGATTGGCAAGGATGGTGTCCCTGGATGGTGCTTGCCATATACCACCAATAAATACACCACATATCTGGTGTCGTTGTCTAGTATCAGTCTGACTCAAACAATGAAGACGTCAATAACGAATACTCTCTTATTATAGTAAATAATCAGTGAATTATACTGCGGTGTTCAGTTTATTATACATGTAAATGTATAAGTGTAGATGTGGATATGCCTTATAGATTATTTAAGGAATAAGAAAAATATGAGCTTTTCTACGCTTTATGTGAAAAGTTAATTACGTTTCATGTTACTTTTCTATTTAGTACCATGACGCCACGTGGAAACCTAGGAATCCAGATTTTTTGTTGAATCTAGATTTACCAGGAGTTCAGTTTATGTCCAGGCAGATTGTCTCTCCAATTCGCAGACATTGAAAGCCATTGCGAAAATTCAATTGGCTAACAAAATTCAGAACCTGGATTAAATTTTTCTATAATATTCTGAGTTTTATTGCCAACTTCGATCAGTGGTTGATTTGCATAAATGAGTACGGCAAATTGGTTGAACAAATGAAAAAAAATTGCCAAATAACGATTTGTGAATTTGGTGTAACTGGGTATATGAATACTCGAGGCCATGTCACATATCCCAATGGACATGTTTTGTTCACGTTGACTCAAATCCCGATCCTGTTTTGACATCCTCTGGCCTCGTTCGCAACTCTTAAAAATCCCAACTGACTTGTGTCAGTTGAATTTTTATGCAAAATAATACATGTAGATGGAAAGTTGTTTTAGGCAAAAAAACAGTGTTATTGTAAATTCAGCACAGCATTCAATCTGAAGAATAACTCCCCAGACTGCATTCAATCTGAGGAATATCGCACCAGACTGGCTCGCATTCAATCACCACGAGCCGTGGCCAAATTTGATCTCTGTCTGTTCTCTTATCGTGGCATTCGATACTATGACGCTTATACTTTTTTGTCGCTTGTCTAGTCTAGAGCGTAGGGCGCCAGCCTCGGAAACTGGTGTTCTTTCGTTCAAAACCTGACTTGAGACACAGAACCTGACGCGTAGCTCTGAGGTTTCTGCCATTGCCCGTCAGAGTATTCAGCCAATTTGGCGCAAAACTACCATTCTGATATGGTATTAGTGTGCGCTGTTTGTTTCAATAATTAAGAAGTTCCAGTAAAAAATGACAATAGGAAAATAGCTCAAAAGGCGCGGGTGTCAACAAGAGGGATCGATGCCGTGGTATAAAAGGGTCAAGATGTGTGCTTGGGTGTATAACGTGAATCGGGCTTGTTGTG
>OZ038447.1:10662390-10672601 GCA_964036265.1 Daptonema setosum
CATTCCATCTGACCGAAGCTTCCGCTGCTGTGCCTTCCAACTGGAAGACCTTACGCATTGCCGGACAGTGCGAGTGTCTTAGGTTTTTTCTACTAGCACTCTGTCTGTCTTTTTATCCTGTCTGTAACTGTCTGGCCACCAAACGTTTTGATCCTTAATCGGACACGGATAGTTTGTAAAAACTGTCTGGGCGTCACGGAAAACACGGAATGAATACGTAAGTCAATTCGTAGTGAGCATTCTGTCTTTACTACTTTACAGTTACTTTAAGCTACAAAAAGTTATAAAACGTGAATCTATATTGGCAATTGGCATATCTTTTCATGCTAACTGTATCACCCAGAAAGCCATGGAGTGTGTCTCAGGTGGTATTCATAGATTGAAAGCAACTAATGGTTTCGGTAAAAATCTGTATCCGACGGAAGTCTAGCTAGTTTCAGTAGCGAGTTATAAAGATTCTAAACAGGAAAACGTTGCTATATTTTAATATTATACATTTATGTATTTACACGACAAGCCGAATATAAAATCATGGTGAAATTTACCCAATCACCACTGTCCAGAAAATCGTTTTTATGACTACGGTCTTCCGCGTTATATGTCCTATATATGTATGTTTAGGCTAACGTGCCACAAACAACGCGAGTTTTTTCGCGGAATGTTTCAGCTGTTGGTTTGTTGTCTGTCATATGCCAAAACGGTGTCCAGCCGTCTGTCTCAAGTTACGCAGCGCTCCACCGTCTAAATGTTTTTTTCTATTGATTTATGATTATTTTACACTACATTCCTGCCCAAGCTCATGTGTCTCAAAGATATTGCTGCAAACATGTCTCCTGCTTGCTTACTGAGTTTTCCCGCATTCACTTTACTTCTCCATACGTGAGTGCATGCTTAGTGAACGGAAATCTTGCTTTCCAAGAACTAGCAAAAGTTCATGCATGCATTTTAACGAAATTCAGTACAGTATTATGGTTGACATGAGCGCTTAAAAAGTACATTTTTTGCTCGCTTTCAAACGTTTTCGAACGAACTATGTAGTTATAATTGTGCCTATGTAACATCTGGACTACAGCTGATTATAATGGTTGGCCGAATGCCAATACCAAGTACACACATATAGCCGTATAGTTGCCTGTGCCCTGGGTATACATAGACATAGACCTAAGCATCACTGCAGTGCCATGCCAACTCAGCGGTCGAGAACATTACACAATTAGAGTGTGAAAAACGCAGAAACGGGATCATTTGCGAGTGTTTTGCTCTCGAGTAAGTGAAAAGGTTTCTTTTTTGAAACCGTCAAAAAGGAAGTAATTCTGTTGTGCTATCCAGTCATCGTCCGCGAGTGCAAGAGACCACTGCTTGCATGTTCTCTCTCGAGTTTCGCCGATGCGTGCAGATTCCATTTGTTTGGCCCGTTTGCAACAGTTTTGATTTATTGACTTTCACAGTTTTTTTTATTTCAATGAGAGATTGATAGTTTAACAAATTGTTGTAGATTTCGCATTAATCATTGTAACAGCAGCCTTGGCGTAAGTCTTCCACTTACCCCGGAGTTTACGGGACATGTACCATGTACCATGTACCATTGTAGGGCAACAGTTCCTTGTTCACTGACTCGCAGATGTAGCAAGGTGACGTTGCTCAGCCTCAATCAAAAGTTTGAGACTAAATTTTTCTGTGAATTCATATCCGCCTTGTAACCTTTTACAAACGCTGTAGAAAGACGGATTTTAATCTGTCAAATTCTCAATATGGTAGTGGACGCAAAGGTAATGTTGCAAGTGCATGTGCATGTGCATCATTGATTTTCGTGATTACGCATGCATCATATAAAGTTTATGTAACCACTGGCAAACGAGAAGGGTGGGAAAAATTGAATTCCTCTCTCTTTCGCGGTTTCAAAAAGTAGAATTTATTCCCTTAGGGGTAGGTAAAACGGTCTGAAACTGCCAATTCCCCTCTTTTTGACACAAATTTCCCTCGCTTCGGAGGGTGAGCTCGTCCGCCAGTGTATGTGACAACCGGAAACAAGTATAATACATACACATACAATTGATCTTATTGACGTTAACAGGTTACAAATGTTTTATATTAAATTTTATTCACTGTGCATGTAGGTTTTTTCAATCATCTTATGTCATTCATTTTTATGCCTTTTTGTTTAGAAGCCAAAAGTTCACTGAATTGTATCAGAAACTGAAGAAAATATCGAAACGAAACTTTTCGGAACATCACGAAAAGTTCCCGAAAAAGTTCGACTGTGAAGGCACAAGCACTCTAATGGAATGTTTCAATACAGTGGGTTTTTTGTGTGTACATAGAATAAAATATATTTCGTCCTTCTTTATGTCAAGATATCCGGTATTTGCGTGGATCTATAGTTCGTTTGTTGACTCAAAAACCGTTCTGTTGACTCCACGTCCTGGACATATGATCTCGCTGTAAGCATCATCCAACTGTCTGTTTCTCATTTACTAGGTACTATGTAGTAGTTATTTTTGATGATCAGTGATTGTCATATGTATATAAAAGATGATGGAAAAATTATCTTATATATCGATATATCCTTATAAAACTATCTGAGGCAACATCACAAAAAACGATAATTTTGAATAGAACTTACATGTTCATTTGAGTTTCAGTGTATCATTCAGTTTTTGAAACTGAGGTTTTTCTTCTTTTATCAAGGTTGTTCAGGACAAAAATATATACACATTAAGGCTCAGATATAAATTATTGTTAGGCAACAGTGTGAAGCCTTTGAGTTCCGATTTTTTATTCATCACATCATAATGTAGGCACTTCACAAAACTTTACTGTTTCATCACTCAAACTGGTTTCACCATGCGATTGTCAAACGGGGGAAAATAGTTTGCCGTGATTTTTTTTCTGTCTGTTTTCCATGACAACAATTGATGTTGAAAGCATGTTATCCATGTTGAGGCGCTGTCCGTGACATTTGATGATGTTGCAAATGAAAGTAGAGTTGCATTGCGTAGTGTTTGCTTGATTGAAACAGTTCCTAGGGTAGTTTACCATTCAACTATGCACTTTTGTGCGCGAAACTACACTTTCATCATTAACTACTGTATCATTGACTGGGTAATCATCACATTCTATCATTGAACATTAGAAGACCAGATGAAAGTCATCATATCCGAGTTATCATATTCATAACCCGGGAATTTCTTTTTAATCCTGAAATTTATAAATGGAGTTAGTTCTATTCGAATGGTATAGTAAATCTCGAAAAGTATAGGGACGATTGCAGGCATGCTGATGATAGTGGACTTCGAAACCGCAGTCCAAAACTTTCATGTCGACAAACATTCTGCATCGTCTGTTTTTTATAATGTTTTTTTTTGTTTTCATAACTGTTTGCTGGGGAGTGCAGTTCAATGAAGCTTTTGATGCTGTTATACCGTTTGAATATCAAAAGACCTACATAGTGGAACAAACATTTAAGATGCAGTGTGTTGCTTTCATCCAGCCCATTTAACAATGGTATGGTACCTACCAAACCCATACATCATGGTGCAATACACATATCATGTTGCTATTATTCTGCTTCATATGTTATGTTGTTTTGTTGTTATGTTTCCATCATTCCGCTTTGTTTGTTATGTTGTTTTTTTTGCATACATAACATGATGTGTACCTTACCAAAGTGCACTTAATCAACGGCGTTCCATTGCGTCCAACTCATTAAGCCAAACTGCCCTGGAACTTGTCCAACCGTGTTACAATAAATTTCATTGTTTTGGCGGTACCAGAAGAGTTAAATTGACTGCCCGATCACACTGCTGCTGGGTAACTTCGTGCAATTTTTCTTGCATTAGATCATTTTATCTTCTCATAAATGTAATACATTTAATTTACATCATGCTGAATTACATCGTCGTGTTCCAGTTCGTTGTATTCAACATCTTTAATATTTATGATTTTTAACCGGTCAATCAAATCATGTTGTTTACGAAACATTCGGTTACGGTCACTGATATTCGAAATTATAACATACAGTAAGCACAAAACGAATTTTCGCCACTGTCAGTCAAATGTTCCTGGAAATTCTGGTTTCGACATTCACAGTTTCTGGACATTCAGTGTTCAAGTTCACCTAACTTTGAAACACTTCAATCACGGGAACCGAAAAAAAAACTTTCTCGATCCGGCATAATTTTGTGGTAACAACTTCCGTTGTTTGTTCCCTCCATGTCCCGCTGGCAAGTTGGGCGTGCGATTTCTTCAAGGAAATAAAAAGTCAGCTGCCATTATCAACTGGAAACATGTGACACAGACAGCATAATTGTCCTGCACATGTACAAACTTTCACGTAACTTGTCTGGAAAATCATGGTGCTTCTGTTAAATGGTGAGTGGGCGGGTCCATGCCCAATTGAAATATGCCACATAAATTTGACTAATATTTGAATTTGAGAGATAAACCATCGGTATTGAGTACAGCGATTACCACAATCCAAGTGTATCAGTAATGGTACATTAATTGTGAATGCACCCTATGTGGCATAGGTGCCATTTGTGGGCTACGGTCTTCTCGATGGCACATTATCTCATATTCTATGTATATGCCATGTGCCCGTTTGGTGTACGAAACCAACCATCATTACGCTGAACCGCATGTTCCATGAAACTGTTTCGTTGCCCCATGAAAAGCACGAACGGCAGTTTAATGTGAACCAGACATTCAAAAATCGAGAAGTTACTCCGTGAAAAGTATTTATCTGAAAGTTATAAAAAACTGAAAATATTCTAAGTAGATAACTGACAATGATGTTCTCTCGCAACAGCATCAACCGCACACTGAAACGACATTACTCGTACGGACTGCACGAAGATGTTGGTTGTTTGGTCGTATCATAACTGATAAATGGCATTAGTTACATATAAAACATTAATATTTTAAATACATCTCTTATTCATGCATCATATGTATGTGCGTCGAGTAAATAATAATTCGAACCTAAACCCAAGGCGCACCATACCATGTATCCATAGAAGAAATTGTCAAATCAACTGAATTCTCACATGGAGTATTTACTGTTCCTACTTGTCCCAACAACATGATCAAATTCTACAAAAACTGTATTCATCAACCTATAAGTACACTAAACGACAAAAAGATAGAAAATATCCTGACTCAATACTTGTACATATCTGTGACCGGTTCCAAATCATCGCACAACCTTTATAGCAGCAAAGACTCGTCGTTATCCTGTACTTTTTACGGAATCATTTCAGATCCGCAGTCCATTGTGCAGTGCATCGTTGACCACATCGGCACACGGTTCGATCGGTCATCAGCACTCTCTGCCAGCCACCACCCGACCTGGCAAAGACTGTGCCAACTCGTCCAGGATACGACGTTCCCGAAGCTGTAAGACACCACGGACACGACCCAGGAATCATGCCGTGCTCACAGAGAACGGTGATATCATAGGTATCGTGCTTTTTCATTTGATTTTTCGAATTAGATTTTTTTTCAAAGTTTATATTCATTCAACTTGAAAAACACCAAGATTAATTAATAATCGGACAATCTTGAGTAATATATGTACTTTGGTACTTGATTGTCAGAAACGTTTGCACCGGCCCGACCCATTCACGTATCTGGATCCGGGCACCAGCTGAACGGTTTTGGTACAAGTCTCGCTGTACCACATTCTGTGTCGGGCACATACCAGGTACCCCTCATTCACTATCCCCACTCACTCACTCACTCACTCACTCACTCATTCACACATTCACACATTCACTCACTCACTCACTCACTCACTCACTCACTCATTCACTCAGTCATTCACACACTCACTCACGCACTCACTCATTCACCCACTCACTCACTCACTCACTCACTCATTCACTCACTCACTCACTCACTTACTCACTCACTCACTCACTCACTAACTCACTCACTCACTCATCCACTCACTCACTCACTCACTCACTCACTCACTCACTCACTCACTCACTCACTCACTCACTCACTCACTGACTCACTCACTCACTCACTCACTCACTCACTCACTCACTCACTTACTCACTTACTCACTCACTCACTTACTCACTCACTCACTCACTAACTCACTCACTCACGCACCCACTCACTCACTCACTCACTCACTCACTCACTCACTCACTCACTCACTCACTCCCTCACTCACTCACTCACCTCACATTTCTAGAAACTGACACCACGAGAGAAAGGCGAAGAAGATGAACCAGTGAAACCGGGTTGCTGTAAACGATGTTCCTCTGGTTTCGTGTCCATGTACGCACGATTCATCAGCTCGTGGCCGGCTATCATTATGGTACTAATTATGTGCTGTTAGTGACTGTCTGTCTGATTGGCTGTCTGTCTGACTGACTGACACTATTAATTGATGTGAAACAAAATAATTGCTCGTTTGATCGACTAATTGATAGAACAAATGAAGTTCGTTGCCTTTTGACGTTTTTGATGGATTGTAGGTTTCATGTGGGCTTTCGCGTTGTACGGCGCCGTTCATATCAAGACGTTGGTCAGTATAGACAAGATTCTGCCGAAAGATACGTCATTACTGAAGGCATACGATCAGTTTGACCTGGTCGTTTGGAAAGAGTTTTATCCGGTTGGTGAAGGTTTACTTAGGCTTCGGCAAGTTGACTGATTAATAATTTTTGCTAAGTTTCGACTGACTAAATAATCATTTTAGGTTAATATCATCGTCAACCGTGCTCCCAAACTGCCAAACAACAAGGCCTACAACGAGTTTAATGCATTTAGGAAGTTGTACGAGTCCGGTGATGGTTAGTTAACTCACTCACTCACTCACTCACTCACTCACTCACTCACTCACTCACTCACTCACTCACTCACTCACTCACTCACTCACTCACTCACTCACTCACTCACTCACTCACTCACTCACTCACTCACTCACTCACTCACTCACTCACTCACTCACTCACTCACTCACTCACTCACTCACTCACTCACTCACTCACTCACTCACTCACTCACTCACTCACTCACTCACTCACTCACTCACTCACTCACTCACTCACTCACTCACTCACTCACTCACTCACTCACTCACTCACTCACTCATTCAATCCCTTATTCACTCACTCACTCACTCACTCACTCACTCACTCACTCACTCACTCACTCACTCACTCACTCACTCACTCACTCACACACTGACTCACTGACTCATTCACTCACTCACTCACTCACTCACTCACTCACTCACTCACTCACTCACTCACTCACTCACTCACTCACTCACTCACTCACTCACTCACTCACTCACTCACTCACTCACTCACTCACTCACTCACTCACTCTCACTCATCCACTCCCTTATCACTCATCACTCACTCACTCACTCACTCACTCATCATCACTTCCCTTATTCACTCACTCACTCACTCACTCACGTCACTCACTCACTCACTCACTCACTTCATTCACTCACTCACTCACTCACTCACTCACTCACTCACTCACTCACTCACTCACTCACGTCACTCACTCACTCACTCACTTCACTCACTCACTCACTCACTCAGGCGCACTCGGCCCGCAATACTCTCGGATGTGGTTGGATTTTTACGTCAAGTTCAAAGAAAAGATGGCAAGTATGGACATCTTCGGACTCGGGTTGGATTACGGTGATGACGAATCAGAGCCACTATCCTACGACGACGTCGAGTTCTTCCTGGACAACATGCAAATGTGGAAGAACTTTGTGCATATGAACGACAGAAAGTTGGTCATGGTGATTCCTTGAAAATTTCGTACAGAGATCTTGTTTGATGAAGTGATTTACTGCTTCCACAACTTTTTTGCGGGTGTAATTTTCGCCAGTGTCAGACGACGATGATTTACTGTGATGATATGCCAACGTCTTACTTAACGCCGATTTGACTCTTACTCCAGTTTGAAAGCTCTCGTTAATTGTATGGATGTTATTATAAGTCCGTCCATTGTTTAATGTCATTTTTAGAACTTCGGTGGATAGTTTTCTGTTCATCGTCGCCTTCAAAGAAGCGGACAACTGGGACACCCGTGTCGAGTACATGCAGAGGTGGAGGCACATTGCTGACACACATCCACAGTTCGATGTCACCGTTTGGTCACCTAATGGACTTAACTGTGACGCCATTCTCAATTTGAAGGTTTTATGGGATATTCAATTTCAAGTCATCTAGTCTGTCAATCAGTCATTCGAACAGTTAGTAGGTAGTTTAGCCATTCATCCAGTCCGGGACTCAGTCATTCAGTTAGTAAGTCATTGACTCAGTGAGTCAGTCAGTCCATTCAATCAGTCCGTAGGTCGTTTAGTGCTGTTGAGTCGTTCATTCAGCTAGCCAGTCAGACAGCAGCATGTCAGTCAGAAATTACCCTGTCGGTTGGAAACCGTACGTCAATTAGTCAGTCAGTCAGTCAATTAGTCATGCATTGTAGGCAATCACACGTGAAACTGTGATCATAACCCTGATCGTGATGGTGCTGATCTGTCTGATGTTCATTCCCGAGTCTGTGTGGTGTGTTCGCTGCTGCACTCGCCATCACGTCAACCACTATCAGTTAGTCACATAAATTACACCAATTAATTAAAAACATTAATATTAATAATATTTATATATTTGTATATCAAATATTTTTACTCTCAAATTCTGAAAACTCTTAAAACTAGATGGTTTTCATGGGGTAATTTGGATAAATGAGTCTATCGGGGTCGTTGTATTCACGGGGCAGTAGATGCTAGTTTACAAATCTATCAAGTTTGCTTATTTTGGGTCAGAACCTTAAAATGCATTGGTCCAGGTATTTTTGCATTGCCGTAAGTTGGTCACAACTCACAGTGGGCTTAAGAAAATATTTTGATGGTTTCAAGCGAGCAAAGTTACAACATGATCAACGATAAAAAAATTGAGAATGAATAAATATAATTATTCAATATTTTGAATAATCCTTCACCTTAATTCAAAGTAATTTGCCATTTGTAAGACCGATTATATGCGAGTCAGCCCTATGAAACTTGAAACTTGAAACTTGATTTAAAATGAGCATAGTGTTTTTACAATATAATCAACGATGTTTGTTTGCAGCTGTTGATGGGTTCACTGTCGTGGTGGTCTATAGACCTGGACCCGATGTCGGTGGCCGCTGTGTTGATGGCCATCGGATTCTCGGTTGACTTTACGGCACATACCAGCTACCATTACCAGAAGGCAATATTCGATAATGAACCCGGATGTGAGACGGCCGCCGGCAGGGATCACATACACCTTAGAAAGTGTCGGATTCCCCATGTTTCAGGTAACCGTTTATATACATTTCTATATTTTCTCACTCACTCACTCACTCACTCACTCACTCACTCACTCACTCACTCACTCACTCTCACTCACGTCACTCACTCACTCACTCACTCACTCACTCACATCACTCACTCACTCACTCACTCACTCACTCACTCACTCACTCACTCACTCACTCACGTCACACTCACTCACTCACTCACTCACTTCACTCACTCACTTTTTCAGGCCGGATTCAGCACACTTTTGTGTGTGGGTGCCGCTGGCCTTCCACGGTGACTACGCGCCCGAAGTACTGTTCAAGGCCATTACCGTACTCGTGTTCTGGGGTCTGCTGCATGGACTCGTGATTCTGCCGGCACTGTTGGCCGCGTTGCCATCGTGTGCCGTGTCGAGGAATGATGAGGACGATGACCATCTGATCACACATGATCAGGTACATGAGATACAGTGTCTCACCGACAAGGTATGACATCTCACAAGGTATGACATCTCACAAGGAATGACATCTCACAAGGTATGACATCTCACAAGGTATGTACAGCATCACACCATGAAAACATCAATATTTTCTTCTTCCTTTTTCGTTGAGATTTCTTCTTACTGAATCCATCAATACAAACTGATACCATGTCAGACAGAATGGTGTTTTCGTGGAGGTCACAAAGGTTGAATAAACTGACGGGAGATTCAAAGTGCGACATCTGATGAATTTTTATTAAAACTTGGAGCACATATTACAGGGTATATTAGTAAAATTATGTTAATCAAAAAATAATAAACAATCAATAATAGTTGTTTGAATTTTATTTATTCAGTTGAGATTCAACTTTGTATTTTTCATGATGTTTACTTTACATCTGTGATTGTCTTTATTAGTCG
>OZ038447.1:10672801-10685301 GCA_964036265.1 Daptonema setosum
CAAAGAAAGTGCATGAAACTGTGAAACAACCTAAACGCCTTAATAATATTATGGTTTGTGTGGTTGTTGTTGTTGTTGTTGTTATTGTTGTTGTTGTTGTTGTTGTTGTTGTTGTTGTTGTTGTTGTTGTTGTTGTTGTTGTTGTTGTTGTTGCTGTTGTTGTTGTTGTTGTTGTTGTTGTTGTTGTTGTTGTTGTTGTTGTTGTTGTTGTTGTTGTTGTTGTTGTTGTTGTTGTTGTTGTTGTTGTTGTTGTTGTTGTTGTTGCTGTTGTTGTTGTTGTTGTTGTTGTTGTTGTTGTTGTTGTTGTTGTTGTTGTTGTTGTTGTTGTTTTTGTTGTTGTTCTGCAAACTGATTACTATTTTAGCTTGGCATGGAGAAGCCTTCAAAGCTGAAAGAATACGACACGCTATACCATCTGCTACCTGATGACACGTTCAATAGCAGATCAGAAATGGAGGAATTGAGGAAGAAACAGGTTCACTCACTCACTCACTCACTCACTCACTCACTCACTCACTCACTCACTCACTCATTCACTCACTCACTCACTCACTCACTCACTCACTCACTCACTCACTCACTCACTCACTCACTCACTCACTCACTCACTCACTCACTCACTCACTCACTCACTCACTCACTCACTCACTCACTCACTCACTCACTCACTCACTCACTCACTCACTCACTCACTCACTCACTCACTCACTCACTCACTCACTCACTCACTCTCTCTCTCACCCACTCACTCACTCACTCACTCACTCACTCACTCACTCACTCACTCACTCACTCACTCACTTATTCACTCACTCACTCACTTACACACTCACCAACTGACAGTCTGACTGCCTCTTTGACTCACTCACTCTGTAAATCAATCACAGACGGAACTGCTTCCTCACTCAGACTTGCTTACTCGTTTTCTTCTCACTCAATCACTCACTCAATCACTAGAGACTCACCATTCAGTCACCTATGTACTCTTTCTCACTCACTGACCCACTCACTCACTCGCTCACTCACTCACTTGCTTACCTAATGACTCTTTCACTCACTCAACTCAAGCATTCACTCCTTAACTCACTTTCTACTCACTAACTATCACTATAATAACTCACTCAACTCACTCACTCGACACTAAGTACCAGAACTCAAAATAGGATAGTTAAAAGAGGGGGCACCCTGTTGATTCACCATTCAATTAATAGAAAATAGCAGATTTATTTAATAGTAGACGTGAAACACATTCCCAGTCTTCTACTTCTAACAGGTTATGAATTGCTTTTTCAGATATTATATAAATCGGGATGGAAACGGAGGCAGAAGAACGGGTTTTAACCGGCGAACCAGGTGTTTTGACCGGTCAAAAAGGTGATGAGAAAGAAAACGTAGAAGGGAAGACTACAGATGATTGTGTTAAAGAAGATAAAGATCGCCCGATGCAGAACTGTCGATTCGATATGGAACGACTGCCGGAAGACATTCTCGGTGAAATATTCCTTAATCTGACCCTGAAGGAACGACACGCCGTTTCACTGGTTGGTTGCCTTTCCCTTTCTATCGCAACATCCGGCTCAGCGTTCAGCCAACCATCGTTTTGTTTTAGAATCCCATAATGGTTTAATAGTTTGTTTCTGGTCTTAGTTTTGCATGGTCATCTGATAACAGATGAGGGCTGTGCTCGGATGGGTTGAGTACCGGAAGGAAACTATTACTCGTTTGTGTCATGTGAAGTTCTACTACCCAGAGGTGGGCCGCAGGGGGGGGTAGGGGGGGGTTTACCCCCCCACTTTTCAGGGTCGGCGGGTAGCCTACCCCTCCCCCCTAGACAAAAATTTAGGTCGCCTACCCCCTCCCCCCCTACTCGAAATTTTTGAGAAAATCGGCCTCAAAACCTCGATTTTGAGGCTCATTTTTCAAAATTTTCTGGCTGTAAGAATTTTTTTTCGAAGAAACACGTTTTCTGGGTTAATTTTCTTGGTTAAAACCTGAAAAAACCGGTATATGTGATGTTTATACCATATAATAGAAGATTTTTTAGCAAAAACAAGCAAAAAACAAGCGTTTTATGCGAAAAATTTTTTTTCTACCCCCCCCCCCTACCCGACCTTACCCCCCCACTTTTCGGACAGGTCGGGTAAAATGGGATTTTCTGTCGGCTACCCCCCCCACCCCCTGCAAAGTGCCAAAAAACCCGGCCCACCCCTGCTACTACCCATTAACCTCCGATAACATATCGTTGGGATATTCGCGTCAGGTCTGTGAATTGATTTTGTAACACCATTCAACTCCAATCGCCCAGTGCTTTAGGTTTACCTTTAGCCCTTACGTTTCATATATTGTTTCAGGTGTGTCATCGTTGGTACGCTATTCTGACTGGCGGTCGTTTTGGTCTGGACAACGTGGTCGTGCTGAATCTGTTTGAATCGGGCGTTTGGACAAATAATATGAGATCTGGTTTGTTTAGCTTCATAAGAATAGAATGTACTCAGTCAGTATAGGAGATTTTAGAGGCTCTTCGATAGATCGAATTAATTGTACGTCCACTGTACCGAACTATTCTTCATAGGTTGGTTGATGTGAGGATGAAACCGTTTGTCTCAAACAAGAAATAAAGTAAAGTAGTAGTAAGTAAAATTAGCGATTTGTCTTACAGTTTATAATCACATTGGTTGACATTCACACAGTGACTGACCTTCACTACGATAATTCAATGAGATGCGATTTCATGAAATAATCTGTGTATTGAACAGTAGTGTAGGATATCTAGTGGTGTTGTTGGGAGTATTTTACTTTTTGTTTTTATTATAATTCTGTAGTTGTTTATTATTATTTTGCAGGTCGAGTTTCATGCAGTCCACTGCAGTCAATGGATCAACTGGCCACCATAATTCGTCACTTCACAGTAACCAACAGCATCAAGTTCTGGTTCAGAGATCCGCGTTTTGTCACCAACGCTTTGAGTGAGTTTTGTTTTCAATTATTATCATGTTAACTGTGTTGTGGGTTCATCATGTGTGCTATTCATTCGGTCAAAGTCAAACATAACCATTTTAATTAACATATCATCATATCATATTAAACTGCAACTGAATGTCTACCGACAGACTGTGGTATTTTTTATTGATCAATCTTACGAACAGTTACAGTATTTTGAGTAACTAAGCTCACGGCAATGTAGAATAAAACTTTTAGAAATCTTGGAAGACGCCAAGCTACGCGTCAAGTGCATCGACATCTACCCATATGGCGACAATACACCACTCGATGAATGCCTCTCCACGCTCAGTACGGCTTCGGCTCTCACTGTTGGTCCTTTTTTGTTATTTTTTAAGAGTAGCAGGGAATCAAAATGAACGCAGAAAGAATGTATAAACACTGTTGTTAGGTAGTTAATGCTCCGGCCCGGCGGCTTGATTTTTTCTTGTTGTTAAAATTCGTTTTTCAGATTTCAGATCTGATGAGTAAGGCGAATTTTGGTATATGTTATTACAAAATCAATTTCATGGCATTTAAATGGCATGTTTTATGATAATTCAGAAGAAGACGGTCCAAAAATATATCATAATTTGTGTCATGATTTTAGGTGCGGCCACATGGCAATGATTACTTTTGGGATGGTCTGACCCTGAAGACGATGCCGACCGCACCGCATCTGGACACACTTATATTGGACAGTGTCAATCTCGGTTTGTTGATTCTTTTTTACTGTCCGCACTTGTGGGCTTTTTTGGTCTTATGGATTCAAAATATTATGTCCATATTGTTGTTTATGACCTATATAATCGTTGCATGACACGTTGTTTCGATCGAGCAATCAAGTTTTTAATACAGTTCGTTAGTTTGATCTCTGTATCTTGCAAATCCAAGTGCACCGTGACTGTCGTAACATGAACCATCAACGACAGTGAAGTAAAATCAATCCTAAATTTAAATGTTTTTTAGATCCCAGCATCAGTCTGCCCAAGAACATCAGCACACTGGAGTGGTGCAATCGACGGTCGGCCAGTTTCTACGCATTCAGAGACCAGCTGTCTACGCTCAGGTTTCTGTTTATTGTCTGCTAATTCACTTTATTCTGAGCTAATTCACTTTCTTCACTGATATATCTGAATCTGATAGCTAAGCGATCATCATAATTCATACGCTGTTTAGACTAAGTGGTCAATACAAGTTTAAAATTCAATAAATGACAATGTTGTTCATGTTTTTTTTGCTCAGGAATCTGGAGTACCTGTCGCTGAGTCACGTCGAGTTCAAGACCATCGCCAACATGAACGAATTTCTCGAGGTCGTGTCGTACAAAAACATGCCTCTGCTCAGATATCTGGTCAGTTGCTACATCATTATTCTTGATAAATAAAAATGTGTGTAAAAATAAATGACTTTTTGATTTTGTTCCCCAATCGAGACGTCTGGATTGTGTTCGTATGTAAAATACTCTTATCTATGCGGTGATTGGCTCTGGTCACTATATGTTTATAATGTGAATTGTGAAAACTTTTTGAAAATAAGTTTAATAACCGTAGTTTATGATATGCCGTTACGTTACTTATATGCACGATCATCATTACTGTCATTTCAAAAGTTAGTCATTGTATTTTTTACAGGTATTCCGTTTCTGTCACTTTCCCATTCTGTCGGAGGACCAAACAAAGCACAGACTCGAGTTGTTGTCCTTCAATGAAAGCGAACCACAACTGCGCCTTCTCAAGGTGGTCAAGCTGGATTTGTGTTCGGGCAATCTGCACGACACCATCAATTTGCTGCTGTCCGTTACATCCAAGGAGTTGCGCATTCTGTCCGCCAATTGCATTTATGAGGTTCGCATATTTGTGTACATGTTTGTTCCATCAAGTTTTATTTTCTTATGGCTATGGGTTTTATAATAGATTCTCTATCAAGTTTTATTTTCAATTAGGTTTTTCAAATGGAATCTCTATAGTTTTATGATTCGTTTTGAAAAATTGTTTTCGTATAGATTTACTCAATGAATTCATAAATTTACATTTGTTATTTACTTTATGTAACGTTTGTTTTCGTCTCAGGACCTGGACATGAAGCAGGTGTACTCGCTGGTGCCATTACTGCGGGCACGTGAGGTGTCGCTCCAGGTTAGTCAAGTGAGAGTAGTAGTTTATTTCAGTTCATTAACTGTCGGTTAATAAACTGAGTAACTAGGACTAGTTTCTTAACTACTAGTTATTAATTATTAATCTAGTTGTAAAATTATTATCTATTCTCTTTTATAAATTGATGTGATTATGTGTTGCAGTTTGGCGTGCTGCAAAAGATGGATCGATCCAACATCAGCCACGCGTCGGATAATAACAACAACGGTGACGTGGTCGAAAACGGGCTCAATAATGCTGAGATTGAGTTGGAGAGAAAGTTGGTTTAATTAGAACACTCAATTTTGAAGGGGTTTCCTCCTGCCTAACTCCTTCCTCATAACATAAGTTCTTGTCGGGTTTGCGACACTATATTAAAATAGTCTATTAACCCCAACAATGAAGACCGCTTTAATGTTCCTTTGCATAAAGCAATTCAACAATTTTAGCCCGACTCATTATATCTAGCCTATTTTTACATTCCAGTTTATACACAATGTGGTTTGTTTAAGTTTGTTCTAAATAAAAAATTGTCTTGTTTAACATGCTTTTCATATAAAATGTTTACTTTGTTTTCAGTATGGCAGCACTTCACGGTGCGGCCCGTCGATCCGTGGGTGGCCAGTACCCGCATTCATTGCTGATTGCACCCGTCGAATTGAGGCACATCCTCTGGAAGATCGACATGTCCTTCTGTGATGATCTGTCGCTGCTCATGTCACTGGTGTCGCCCATCACCGATGGTTGGTTTGGTGGACAGTTTGTATTCAGTAGTGCAAAAGATGGACCGATCGGTTCAACCAGGACGGTATGGTACCTATCAATTTATCGGTAGCGTTAGACTACTGCTCGATAGCAACCGGTGTTCGATGTCTTCAATTCACAATTCGGCCGATGTTTCGCGCCCTCCTTAGCAAGCTGTCCCATGCATTACGATGCAGTTTTACCTACTTTTTGAATATCCATTTCACGTTGGAAATCGGCCAATTGCTCTGAGAATTAATGTGCGATGTTGTTTTCGGTCTAGAGTAGAACCTGAGCTGATACTTGCCTAGTAAGTCTGTCCACTACTTCACCATCGGCATGTGTAGTAAGTATTTGTAGTTGGCTTTTCAATATGGATGTTTGGTGACTAAATCAGATTTGTAGGTCCGTTCGTTTCTTTGCTCGAGCTCAAGTTCATCCAGTGCAAAGCCGTCAACGACGACTTCCTGGCACTCGTTGCAAAGGTTGAGCTCATTATATTTACTGATTTTATCGGTTACTTATCACATTTCATGAATCCACAATATTAAACATCATTTAATTCTACTGCTGATTCAGGATTTCCCGTGTTTGTTTGAGTTGAATGCAAAATAGTTAATGATTGTATTTGTATCGAATCTCAAATAGTTGTGACTGTTGTAATAAACAGAACGGTTTCAAACGTGACCAGCAATCAAGTTATGTAGTGGTTGAGTAACTTCATTCAGGAGTAGGGGATGTGGATAGTCCAGAACTTACGGTATGAGTTGTTCAATCTAGAAATATGAAAAGTTGAATAAATATTTATAAGAGAAAAGTGTAACGTTGCAGCACTGCGTTCGTGTTCGCAAGATCACCCTGATCAAATGCGAGAATGTGAGCCACTCCGGCATCCGTGCGTTCGTCTGCAAGTTCCAGGAGACGTGCACCTCGACGGAATCACCTCCGCCGGGAGTACCGCCTCGCGCCCATCATCTGACTATTCTATGGAAACATACCGACCATCCCGCCGTCTTCTATTTGGAATTGCTCAGAGAATACAGGTGGTTCTTTTTACATTTCTAACTGCATTCGAATTTTTTCTGCTTTCGCTTGACTTTTGCGCATAACGCAACGACTAAATTGCTAGTCTATAATTTTTTGGGTCCTGTCCTGTTATTTGGTCAACTCTAAACCTGTCCTATCAGAAATCATCAAGTCATTGTTAGGCAAATTTACTCACGATATGACGCCGGTAATCTTTTCTTTCTGGATTAATTCTTAAAAATATGATTTAATCCTCTGCTTTTCTACTAGAATAAGTAAGGAAATCCTGAAAAACATCTTCTCGTCAATGACAAGTTAGCCATTTTAAGATGCCTTCTGAGCGGTCTGCGATCACGATTCATGACCAAGTCGTTGCCGGGGGAGATGACGGGCGAACGAGTGCTGTTCTGGCCGGCCAAACCACCGACTCGTACGTTGAGCATCCAGAACTACGGCGAATCAGAGTTGTGCAGTGTCATTGGGTTTGCCATCGACTGGCAGAGGGAAGTCGAGGCCGCCAGAGCTCTACTGGCACAAGAAGATGATACCGTAACTGATGGTGAATCTGGTAATGTGGATGACGATACAACTGAGATGGAACAGGATGGTGTTGGTGACCACAATAGAACACCATCCGATGTCGTTGATGACGCAGATAACTCGGCAAATGTAAATCAATCGCAACAACATAAAACGGACAATGCAACGTCAGTGGATCAGTCGGATAACTTGATTAATAAGGGACTGCTTTGGCAGTCAACAACAACGGGCAATAATGATGAGGATGTGGAGGCATCCGGACTTAAATCGAGCAGCTCGGATCTGGAACGGGAAGCCATACCGCAGTCATCCAATGTGGAGAAGAGTCCGACACCCGACACTCAGCCAGGAACGAGTCATTCATGATTCGGCATAGGGCCTTTGGACAAAACCACGACCAATTGGACAAATCCGCTTGATTCATGAGCAATCAACTGCCATTGCCCATTTATATTGGTTAATCACATTTCTGTTCAATTATTGTCTCTGGCTGTCATTTTCTCCTGAAAGAGCATTAGTATCTGTTGGTGAAGTATTAACTAAACTACTGTGGCAGGCAAAGTTTATCAAAATTATATTTTTGTTATTGAATCTGGCACCATTCAATTGTGGTTCTCTCAAAAGGAATGCCATAATCGTCATGCTATATCCTCCTTTACGCCCCCTTTTCACATCATGCTCACACTTATTCTACCACAAAATTGGCTAAATATTACTTTTCCAGAGTTTTATATGTACCACACTTTCCACCAAAGCTACCATTGCATGAAATTGACATGTAATATTTATAATTTAACTAATTTTCATCCGTGCCTTCCTTTATTTGTTCCAATCAGCTGGTTACTACATTTGAATCATGACAGAAATAAGTTGGATTCGTGCTCGATATCACCACCACTACAAACTGTCGCAAAATCTGTTATTTATTATTTTGTCCTTAATTTTTTATAATTCAGTGTAAATTTAGTCATTCACTGAGCTTTCATACTGCTTGTATTTCTTATTTAAATGCTTTTTGGTTTATATAAAGTATAAACACTAAGCCAGTTTTGCATTGGTTTGTTAGTGTTTGATAAGAATTTGTCGCGTTGCCAGTGTCACGGAGTGTTTTATTCTTGCCAGTGTACCGGTACGGTAATTAAAGTCATTAACTGTTAGCCCACCGAAATTTTCATTGTCGGACATTTTAGCGGTACTAAAACAGTTATTTTCGGAGGGTTTCGTATTTTTGACTTGCTCAAATTGTGTATAGCAGATATTGTAATATACGACTATACATTAACAGTTTTACTATCACTGTTAAAATTTAAAATAATTATGATTGAGGACAATTTAACGTTAAACGCAACATTTACTTTTTAATCCACAGCTATTAATCCATGCTGTGGATTCCCTTTGGTCTAATTGTACAGAAAATATACTCATTTCTTTTTGATACTTTAATTGTTGATGTTTCTTCCAGTAAATTCTACATAATAGTTTGGTGCTTTATCACCAGATTCTCCTGAAATGGTATAGCTTATTCTCAAAATGTAAATTTGCAATGTTTATCTAATTCTTGTGTATTTATTGTTTTCCAATGAGAGTTGACCGAATATCAATAAAATATATTGTAATATTGCATCCAATGTTTGGGTTTTCTGATGTTTTATTTCAATCTGTACAATATAATTGACAACCGCGTGAAAAAATTGGTAGACGTAATAGCTACTGCGGTTAAATCGGTCGAGAGTAATACAAAAAGTGATTAAAAATAATAAACCGGAGTTAGTTAAAAGGATTGGTTCACAACGCTTCCGAGCAGCATACCATTGTTTATAATGCAGTTAACGATTATGTTTCTTCTAATGATCAGACAGAATAGTTGTGAGCCAACAGAATACAAGTGAATAATGTGTATCAATGTAATGCACCAGTTACACTGGACCGCACGAACTCAATTAAAAATGTCGCATACAAATGTCTGATACTGACCGCACGCAATACGCTTGAACGGTAACTAATCCGTGTTGTGAAGTATAACTGAACTGTGCGGTGAAGTATAACTGAACCGTGCGGTGGAGTATAACTGAACCGTGCGGTGAAGTATAACTGAACCGTGCGGTGAAGTATAACTGAACCGTGCGGTGAAGTATAACTGAACCGTGCGGTGAAGTATAACTGAACCGTGCGGTGAAGTATAACTGAACCGTGCGGTGAAGTATAACTGAACCGTGCGGTGAAGTATAACTGAACCGTGCGGTGAAGTATAACTGAGCCGTGCCGTGCGGTGTCGTATAACTGAACCGTCCGGTGAAGTATAACAGGACCGTGCGGTAAAGTATAACTGGACCATGCGGTGAAGTATAACTGGTTCGTGCGGTGAAGTATAACCGGCGCTTTATATGGTTCATCTCGGGTTGATCATGGCACTGGCCGTGGCACGACCCATCTCGTTCTCGGCCACCACCGTGTAGAAACCTACATAAATGTACCACCAAAATATGTAGATACATCTATTATTTTTCATTTTAGATAAGCAACTGCGATGTTTTTTTACAGAATAAAACAGAAAACTTGAGAATATTGCATGGTAAAACGTGGGTTTATCGTTTGGTATTCAATGATACACCGAAAGACTGGCTGTGGTTTACTATCCTGTACACTTCCGGCATTCACAGAAGCATATATTTTCCCTCCCATAAAACAGTCGAGTTTTGCTGTATCTGTTTCCGTTGAGAACATGGTTTTTCATCGTTCCACTAATTTAAAACATTGTAAACAGTAGATTTACATTAGTAGATTGTAAACTAGAAGTGGTCCACAAACCGTAATGTTCGGGTTTGAGGTTCCTGATCTTGAGTTGGCACACGTCGGCCGTGTCCACGAGTTCGACGTCGCTGAAGGGCAGCTTCTGTTCGTTGAACAGCCACGACACCTGATATTGAATTTACTCATTCAGCATGTCATTATCAACAAATAAGATTACAGTGACTTTATTATTATACCATTACAAAGCTCGTGAATTGAAATAAAACGTTATCAAAAACATTTGTCAGAAGTGGGATTCGAACCCACGCCTCCGAATGGAGACTGCGACCTGAACGCAGCGCCTTAGACCGCTCGGCCATCCTGACATGGCTTGTTCGGACGTAACTCTACTAGCTATTTCCAATCATTCACTCGTTCACTCACTCAGTCACTTACTCACACACTAACTCACTCACTCACTCTGTCACTCACTGACTCACTCACTCACTCAGTCACTTATTCATTGAATCACTCACTCACTCACTAACTCACTGCCTCGCTGATTCGCTGATTCGCTCACTCACTCACTCACTCTCTCACTCACTCGCTCACCCTAGGTCTCGGTGTTCCCAACAGCATGCAATCCAACGTTACGGTGCCGCCCAACGGAATTTGTTGATCACCGAAAATTTTCAGAAATTCCGGGGCATATGACCAGGGATTCGAGTATGCAGAACCGGGCATCTCATACGACAGTTGGTTGACTTGCTGTAACACATATATTATAAATCAGTTTTTATAACACAAGTGAACTGTTAATAAAGTTCCCGAACTGTTCCGGACTCAGCATACCATACCAGATGAAGATGCAAGGATGGATCGACTTCAGCATGACATCAGCATGAGTTATCGAAAAACCCGTTCAAAGTCAAGAAACAAAAATTGAAGACACTAATGTAAAAAGCTCTGCAATTTGTGAACCGTATCGTTTTCAAGTTCTAAGTAACTTATATACTTTGATGATAGTAATCTTGAACAGGTGTTGTTAAATTTGATAAATTCAACTTTTGATAAATTCAATAATTCCAACGTTGATGTATTTACCATATCGCTTAGAAATGTATTACCTTGGTTTAGTTTATATTTCTTGACTTAATATAAAATTTTGAATCACATAACATTAAATTTGCAATCATATTGTTATCAATACTTGAATGGTACTGACCTTGGTCAACGGACTGTGTTTGTGCGTCAGATGGTAAGTCGGACTCTGCATGTTGAAGTCGGGTTGGCGCGCCAGTTTGAATAATATGATTTCTGCAATCAAACACATCGATTTGATTTCCAACGATCATCAATGTATCACACAAATTTTTTTAAACTAAAGACTCAAACGAACAAATTGAATAGAATTAAATAAACTTTTAATAAGTGAACGGTGAAAAAGGGATTCGAAAACGTGGATTTATTTTTTTGAAAAAGCTCTTTCAATCAACAGCATGGAAAACACAATCACTAAAGATTTGTCCAAAACATAAAGAGGAATAAATTAATTTAAACAATCAGATTTCGTCATAAGGCCAACAACCACAATATGGCAGACAATCAACTAACGAATTCACTCTACAAACATTCTTCTTCACTGGTTCAATACAGTACTATTTTTTTCGAGTCTACGGTGAAAAACGTGGAAAAGTAAACATTACATTACAACTGCCGAGTGAAAAACTCAAACACCCGCGTGACTTCCGATTTATGCCACGTATGAGTGAAAATGCTGGATGGATGAATGACGTACATATTAAAATATATTCCACTTAGTGGTTCGAATTAGATAGACTAATGTGAACCACAATCAAGCTACATGTACAATCATTGATTCTAAAAATTAATTATAGTAAAAAATTCATCAACAGCGACAACAATAACAACGGCAACGGATTATTACACGGGTGTCATCGGATTGTATTGTCCTATTGTCATCGGATTTTGTTACACGGGTTGTAACCGGGTTACGCACTCCGAGTAGTTGAAAAACGTTTCAATAACTTGCAAAAATTCGTGCTGTCATTTAGTTTCATGTTCTCAGAAACAATTACCTGCCGATATAAATCTCCTATTTTAGCGATATAATGTAGATTATACCTCAATCATCATCGTCATTCCTAAACCACTGTAACCGGCGGACGAGATAATCCTGCAAAGGGAGAGGAATATCTTCAGAAAAGGGGACAAAGCCGTAATGAGTCCATGTATGTAACCTACATCTAAAAGTACAAACTCTACTTTGTGGACTCACAAACAGAGAGGAATTTCACTTTCCAGTCCTTCCATCATTCTGCATCC
>OZ038447.1:10690301-10705301 GCA_964036265.1 Daptonema setosum
CAAACGTCCAACGGAGCCGTAACCTGGACGGTGAGATGTCAGTGAGTGAGTCAGGAAGTTGGTGAGTCGGCCAGAGTGGTAGTGAATGAGTGAGTGAATGAGTAAGTCAGCCAGTCGGTCAGTCTACCAACACGAGCATTCGCCAATGGAAACAGGTGTACATTCTTCAACAACAAAATTGCACAATTGGCAGCCGCAGCAACACGTATCGTATCTTAACGAGTATATGAGTTAATGAGTGAGCGAGTGAGTGAGTGAGTTAGTGAGTGAGTGAGTGAGTGAGTGAGTGAAGACTGACCGACATACTCCTTCACCTTACTGCTCTGATCAGTCACATCTGGCGCATCCCTCCAGTTTTCTGGCCACGTTGTGACCAAGGTGTTGTGCCTCAAGGCGCCCAGCCCAGAAGTTTGAATTCTGTAAACCCCATTTAACTTACTACAAAACAATTTTAAAACGAAGAAGTATGTTTTTCTTCAAAGCGTGAAATATATTTTGTCAATAAAGTGGTGAAATATGTTGTTTTCGAATAATTGGTGCAGTGTATTTTTTTCATAATGTTTTCCCAACAAGCAGCTGATGCCTTCCATACGATCTCTGGTCACCACCACGTCACAGAAACCGCGTACTTTGTGCTTTTTGATGAGCTGCTTGGTAACCTGTAATATGTTATGTTATGTTGACTAACTAACTGACTGACTGATTTACTGACTGACGAACTAACTAACTGACTGACTGACTGACTGACTGACTGACTGACTGACTGCCTGACTGACTGACTGACTGACTGACTGACTGACTGAAAAACGGATTTACCTCTGTGTTACTTTCGACTATGTCCTGATGTTCCTCCAATGTACCAGGTATCACTGAAGACAGCACTGTCAGACCTGCAAGATATTTAGTGTAAGAAATATGTTTGCTCAAAAAACTTATTCTTACTGGCATTTATAATGGCGAAAGAAAGATTCATCAATTTTGGCACAACATTCCTGTGCGTCACTTATATTCAAATACATCAATAAACATGTGCTTTTTGTTATTTTCTGTCTATTTTCAATTATGATACTTGCTCCTAACCAGCATCTGCTTATTGACCGAACGAATGAATAAATAAAATAAATACACATATGATCAAATATTGAAAATGAACTAGATATCGTTTCTTAAAATCATCCAACCTCTTCCAGCTTTGAGTTGTGCCACGAACCCGACCAGATGGTTATTGGCATCATCATCATGTATCTCGGCCGCTTGGAACAGCACAAGAATTTGCGGCCTGTAAGTTTTTTTTAACTACTGATGGTTTAGTACTCTTCCAGCAACTCTTTCATTATTTATAAAAAATTAATGTTTTTATCATCGGGGAACTTTTCTATTATAGTCATAGTAAGAAACCTCCAGTTTTTCGTATGTGGCGGGCGGTCTTCTAAGTTGAGCAGGGCGAAACGGGCTGCCGACAGACCGAGGCCGTTCAGACCGTCACCCCATTCCTTTTCGGCCCTGTATTTAAATTCATTCACTGCCTCCCTCCCTCACTCACTCCCTCCCTCACTCACTAACTCACTCACTCACTAATTCGCAATCACTAACTCATTCACTCACTCACTCACTCACTCGTTCACTCACTCACTCACTCACTATCTCACTCACGCTTTCACTCACTCACTGACCAACCCACGGTACTCGATATATTTGTACACCACCGCGCCAACAACGATCGCAAATATAGCAAACACCCAGTGACTGATGAACATTACAGCAACGCATAGAACACTGCCAGTCAGTGACAGTGACCTGCATTTCATTTTTTTTAATATTTAATGCATGTTATTAACTATTACAGTAAAAAGCTAAACTTAGAATGCATGTTCCAAAAAACTTAAAAAAATACGAGAGTTTGAGAAGTAATGAATTATTTGACTAACCAATGATAGTATTTGAATCTCGGACGCCAACCGGGTGACTTGAGTAGACTCTGTAGTGCGCATGCCGTGTTCACACCACAGTAGCACATGAGGAAGAACCTGGTGTTATTTGAAGATTATGTAGAACAGTAACATAAAATGAGGTTTCAAAACATAGGTGTCAATAAATTGAGTCATTTTATAGTTAAACCAACTGACTAATCAGAGCGGTGATATTTTCCAGTTGTGCAATGAGAATGCCGATTTCAGAGATGGCCAGGGTGAGAAGGATGGCTCTGAAGGGCTCGCCGGCTTTGGTGGTTTTGACAAACGGGGACATTATGGGGATCACCCCGTCTTGGGCGATGGCTTGGAACAGACGTGGAGCTCCTGAAGTATTAAAAAGTCAACAGTAACACAACAACAACAACAACAACAACAACAACAACAACAACAACAACAACAACAACAACAACAACAACAACAACAACAACAACAATAACAACAACAACAACAACAACAACAACAACAACAACAACAACAATAACAACTTAACCTGTCAAGCTCTGCAACCCAGCGCCAAGTGTTGAGCACAGGCACCCAACAACAATAATCTTGGGGTGTGGAACAGCGGCAAATTGGGCAACAACCAAAGCACCTGCATTCATATTTGATAAAACTATTGGAATATATTGTATTTTTTCTCCACTTTATAACACTGCATCCGTGTCAGGCCTATGAATCTTGAACCTTGAGCCGAGTCGCCAAACTTGTCACGAATGAACATCTCTTCAACAGCTGCTCCCAAAATCAGCACAGCGCTTAGGTCTGAATCAAGATTAATCTTTGCGTTTCATTCATTCAAAGATTTTTGCAAACTTCTGCAGAATTCTGCAAACGTCATTCAACTAACAGACGATTGAGGTCGTCACGGTTGCCGCAATCGTGCCTAATGGTATTGACTTTGAAGCATCGGCCAGATCACCAGATCGATTTGAACCCGCCATGATACCTGAATACGATCAGCTCACTTTCACTCACTCACTCACTCACTCACACACTCACTCACTCACTCACTCACTCACTCACTCACTCACTCACTCACTCACTCACTCACTCACTCACTCACTCACCAGTCACGGATGGGAAGAATACTCCGATTAGAATCATGAATCCAGTTGTTATATCGGCAGACACGTAGTACTTATTTTCTACTGAATCTTGATTTTCGGGTTCAATGGTAGAATTCGCGTTGAGTATCCAGCCTTTGCGCTGATACTTTGAGTCAATATTGTCTGCAGATACAAGTAAGCGAATGAGTGAGTGAGTGGGTGAGTGAGTGAGTGAGTGAATAAATGAGTGAGTGAGTGAGTGAGTGAGTGAGTGAGTGAGTGAGTGAAATGTTTCCAAACCTCAAACAACGGTAGCACGCCCGTATGACTTCTACCCGTCGGATCATCATCTGGCGTTATGCCTGTAAGCTTAGAATTGTAAACAATTGATTCTCAAATAATATCGCATTGATATTGGCAATAATTCATGACGAACAAATTGAAATACCCGCGGACTACCTGACTGACCGACTGACTAACTGACTGACTGACTGACTGACTGACTGACTGACTGACTGACTGACTGACTGACTGACTGTCTGTCTGACTGACTGACTGACTGACTGACTGATAGACTGACTGACTGACTGACTGACTGACTGACTGACTGACTGACTGACTGACTGACTGACTGACTGACTGACTGACTGACTGACTGACTGACTGACTGACTGACTGACTGACTGACTGACTGACTGACTGACTGACTGACTGACTGACTGACTGACTGACTGACTGACTGACTGACTGACTGACTGACTGACTGACTGACTGACTGACTGACTGACTGACTGACTGACTGACTGACTGACTGACTGACTGACTGACTGACTGACTGACTGACTGACTGACTGACTGGCTGACTGACTGAATGACTGACTGACTGACTGACTGAATGTACATAATTACCATTGCATTGTACTGCAGGCACCACTGCATTATCCCGCGCTGTGTTTCGTCGCACACCACCAGTCATCGTGAAAGTTAATTTGAGATAATTAGAGTAAAATTCAACGCTTCATTACAGGCGTGCAAGATTACACATTGACGATGATTAATCGAAGAAAACGATTTACAGCCACAGTCATGATTGATATGTTCGATTTTGCAGTCATACTCGTCCGTTTGGTGATAACTGAATGCATTTGTGGAAAATTTGTATTTGCATTTGTAATGGTAAGTTCGAAAAGATATTGAACACATGTTTCTCTAGATAACACTTTTTTTCTGCCACAACAGTCGATATGAAAGTACTGAAAAGACGGGTGATGCAAACGCGTACTAGATTTATAAGATTTCCCATTATTTGTTATATTCCGTTTCATGAATGGTACATGTTTCGGTTCAAATCTAAGCATCATTATTTCCGGTTGTGAAGATTACAGCCGACGGTCATAAAGTTTGCGGCGGGTCAAAATGTGGCGTATTAGTACCGAATACACCAACATATGTATGTATGTACCAAAGTTGCTCTGTCAGATGATTGTAAAATATAATTGGTAGTCTACATACAGGGTGTCCCAGCGAGGGGTTCACGATTTGTTTTTTGAATAACTTTAGTATGCGTTGAGCAATAATCTTAAAAATTGATATTGAAAATACCAATACCTTAAGAATTTTTTGCTTTTTTGAAATTTTGAATTTCGTTGATTACAGCTCGAATTATAGTCGAGTGAAGAAAACCTCAATTTTTGAACAAAGTTTCAGAAGAATTTCATTTTGAAACATATTTAAAACTAAATCAATGGTGATTATACGACTTATGTATTAGCAAATTATGCGGGAAACAATAGAAAAGAAAAGCTTCATTCAATATGACCACCGGATTTTATCGATACAACTATCTTTACGAGTTTTGAGATCGAGTAATGCGTTTGATCGCGATTCTTAAATGATGTTCTCTATTTCCAATAAGATCATTTCTATGTGTTCTTCCACTGTGATCATTTTGTGGGAATAAACTATTTCTTTAAATGTCTTCAAAAACAGTAATTAGTAGCTGTTAAATCGGGAGTTCCTCCACGTTCGACCCATTCCGTTAAATGATCGTGCACGCAGGAACCGTGCCCTCCTCTGTGGTGGGGCACCGTCAGCTTGCATGATCATCGGTCCATGTACGAATTTTCAAATATTTTCGAGATGCTGCAGTATAAAATGTTGAGCCTGTTCAGGTACTTGTCACAAGTTACAACTCCATCAAACTTCAAAGAAAAACGATCTGATCAAACCGCCGTACAAATTGGCACACCAAACGTTGTTTTGGGGGAACGTGCCTGGGTTAAGTGATTTCAGGATATGGTGGAAATATTGAATAAGACATTTCTTTTGCATCGTTTATAGCATAATCTGTAATTATATTTGTAGTATAACACCATTGAATTAGTTTTGAATATGTTTCAAAACGAAAATTCTTCTGAAAATCCGTGATTTTTTCAAGTTTTTTTCACTTTACCATAATTCGAGCTGTAATCAACGAATTTCAAAATTTTAAAAAAGCAACAAATGCTTAAGGTATTGGTATTTACAGTATCAATTTTTAAAGTTATTGCTTAACGCATACAAAAGTTATTCAAAAAATAAATCGTGAACCCCTCCCTGGGACACCCTGTACATGTTCAACATCGATCCGAGGAGCAGTTTATACGGATGTAAATCCCTGCCCCGGTTTGTTTCCTTTAATATGAAACCTTCACTGGTAAATAACTTTCTGATTCACTCAATTTAGTAGCACTGGAAAATCGGTCTCAATTTTGAAATAAATTATGGCATAGATTGAAATAACCAATTAAACAATCGAAATGTTTAACGGGTAAAAGTTTTTCGAATAAACAGTGAGGTAGGTTCCCTAATTGTTTACTATTTATAAAAGCAACTACATACAGTATATAGTCTTATGTATCATGCAGATTACGGCGAATAGTTCAAAGTATGTACAGTAAAAAGAATGTTTATTTACTCAAAGCCAACTACTCTCTGCTGAATGCCAATCAAGTTTGGCTGTTTGTCGTACCTACACAGGAACTTAGTTCACAAGAAGACCTTGTTTGGTCAATAGCGGATTGAACCGGTAGATAATTTTTGTAAGCACTAGAAGGTTAGAAAATACACGATTGACATGACCTGTTTCTCAAACAAATAACTATATTTAGATCAATCAAGATACAGACAGTTATTTACAGTTATTCAACGAAGTTTTCCGTCCGCTACAGACCATGAGCCGGTACCCTTAGGTGCCCCTGGTAAAGAAGACGAGCCACTTATGTAGTGCTGAACCGGTTGAGTCTGGTTTCTTGAATCATGGGTAGACTGACCGACAAGTTCAATGTCATCATATAGCAATCTCGATTTATTGAGAGACTTAATTTGAACATTCATCATTTAAACCCGGTAAGTTTTAACATTATTTTGAGTGTGATTTCAAGCAGATCTAAAGCAAGAGTGTCCGTTGACCTCATTGTTTCTCTCTGTATATGCATGCAAAAGTATTATAGAGGTGTAAGACGAGTGGGTATTCAAGTTTTGTCTCCTAATCAATTGAGAATGATATAGTGCTGTAAAACTTCTATTAGAAAAGTTTGTTTGTAACATTGTGTCTTGCATAAAAGCGAATTATGGATTCTTACAAAAACTACCTCGAAAAGGTTTGCTTTGAATATGACATGAACTTTAAGTTGTTCTAAGCTCACATTGGGTCTATAAAACATGGGTTTAATGTAGGGACACTTTGGTTTTTACTACTGTTCTAGTTTTAAAAGCTGTTTTGGCTATTTTTAGCTTGAAAACAACAGAAGAGATAAAAATTTAAAGGATCATGCTGTAAAGTTATGTTTTGTGAGCTCAATGTAAGCTTCGAACCATCTAACGTTTATTTTATCTTCTAATAACCATTTTTGATGTTGTTTTGTTTACATCCATTACTTGCATTTATGCAGGACAAAATGTTACAAACAAAATTTTCTGAAGTTTGTCAGCGCTATATACCGTAACTGGTCTTGCATGCAAACTGAGTCCGGGCAAGAAGATAAATCGGCTTAACTGACAGTTCCATCAGATTCCCATATTTCACCATGAACTATTAGTCAGCCCTATTTTGTGTTCGGCTTTGTGATGGGTAATTTATACCTTGGTTTGGTTGGCTTTCGGAGTTATTCAATCTCGAACACTGTCTGAGCTGAGCCTTTCAATACCTTCTTACAGAACACGGGCGAACAATGAACGGCTGTGAGTTTCTCATCATGATTTATGTACTTCGTGTTTACTCATATCTAAATCATTGCTTGAATACCATTACGATGATGATCGATGAAAGTTGCATATACTGTAATCAAAGTTACGTAGGTAGAAGTTGTACCCAGCCCGTCTGACAAACTCTGCTGACTCCAACATGTCAAGTTATTTCATTTCTCAACGGCGACACAACAAAACAATAATACCGTATTAAAAATCGCAATCATAGTGGTGTTAGAGCAATCGGGGTGTTGTGCCACCCGATGCACCAACGGACGAGAAGAGGTGGGGAAATTTCGAAAACGGAATTCCCGCTCTCTTTCCCTTTCAAAAAGTCAAACTTTTGCCCTTCAATGTGTAAGTAGAATGGTCTCAAAAGTGCGCAATCTCTCTCTTTGGGGAGATTCCCCTCCCTATGGGAAATTGTTTCGTCCGCCAGTGCAGCCGTTGATACGGTGCCATGATGTAACTTTGCCTTCGGTGAGAAATGAAAAATCCGGTATGTATCCGGTTTTTCCGAATGCAATACATGTACATACAGTATGTAATACCACCGAATGTGGCGAATAACCACCGCATTACGGTAGGTAGCGGACGGAGGAGGAACCAGATCATGGAACTCCACCTCTTTGGCAGTTCAAAAGAGTCGGATTTGGTTTAACGTGTAGGTAAAAGGGCCTAAAACTGTGGATTCCCCTTTCCTTGATGAAATTCCCCTCCCTTTGAGGGTTGGCTCAACCGCCAGTATGGTAGGCGAATGGCAGTAGACGGATTGGTCGAACAGACGGGGAACGAGCGGGAAAAGAACTCAAATGCTGGAGAATTTGATGAAATTTATGCTTCGTTTCGGGTTTACATATACGAGCACAAAACTAGAAACTTAGAATTTATGAATAGATCTAGAACTTAGTAGTAGTTATGACTAGTTGATCCGCTTCATGGAATAGTAATAATATGAATTACCGTACACTCTTGGGTACTCTTGATTGCAATACGAGACACGGTGACTTGTGATTACAGGTTGGGTTCGGTCAGCCCGGATTATGACTGCGAATAGAAAATTATAACCGAACATGGTGTTTTGTTTGGAGGGCTGACTTTTTCGTCTACCAATATAAAGTGGTAGTAGATACTATGTATTTTTTATTAGAGTAAACCGTTATAAAGTCACGAGCTGAGAGCATCTTCAAATAAACGAATCATCGATTGACCATTGTATTGGAAACCTGATTTGAATCATCGGTCATAATCGGTTATGACTTTCAGGTACTCTATCGATGAAGTTTACAAAAAAATTTCAATGTCAGAAGTTCATAGATACCTACCGTAGTATTTATGTTGGGATTGATGGAGTTAAAATCGATTAAAAAGAAGTCACTATTACTGGTCATAAGGAATACTGGTATCAGACAGTAATATAAGCTGTGATTTGACGTTGCAAAAGAAGACAGAGAAACGTTCGATAACAATCTGAAGTCAACTCACCTACAATGAAATAAGTCCGCCACATTTCTAGGTTAGAACTAGAAGAAGTAAACCACTTAAAGTCAAATGTATCAGTTTACAGTAAAGTGTGTTTGTTTATGCATTGCTAAGAATACATCATTAATTGGTGAGAGCCATATCAAACACTTATTGCCAACAGTAAAAAAGCAGGCTCGCAGCCACGGGCGGACGGGCCAAACCTTCAAAGGGAGGAAAATTTCTTCAAAGAGGGGAATTGATGATCATGAGGCTATTTTACGCACACCTTGGGAAACAAATCTCATAATAAATTACGGAGGCTGTGTTTCAGCTGTTGGTATTCATCGAGTAAAAATTACCAATAGAATTAGAGTCGAGGTTAGAGTATAGAATAAAAAGGATAGGCACTACTAGTATACTTTTTACCAGACGTTGAACTGTCTGTAAGTGGACAACGTTGAATACGGTACAACCTTGGGTGGGTCTGTCTGTTTGACGCCCTGATAGTCACGTTTGCGGTTTGAGCACTACCGGACGAGAAGGAGAAAGAAAAGTGGGATTTCCCCTTGGCGAGTGAAAAAGTGCATTATTTATTATGCATGAATGTAAACTTAATCTCCTGATAAATGTTTAAGACTATTTTTCTACATTCTATATTACATATCAACATCAGTTTTCGTCAAAGAACAGTTGATATTGCGAGATAACTGGCAAAAATCTCTGAAAAAAACCGAAAATATGGCGAATTTCGAGAAAAAGACGCATAACTCATGAAATAAAGTGTTGTAACTTAAAATAAATAGCAGAATCAAAATTTTCAAGTGTTTTAGCATCTGTTTGAATTGTTTAATCATATTGATGCTATATAATTTTTTGGAGAAATTTTGCGTCAACAAGTGTATAGTTACTTTTGCCCCACCCTGTATATGGTACATATTGAGTAGCTGTGGTGCAGCATTTAGCACGTCTGTGCATTGAACAGAATCGATTATAATCCTAATCAAGAAAAATTACAGATTTTAACTTTCTCGGTGGGACTAGAACTAGTCTATTATTGACCTACCGTACTGCCGAAGCCGAGTTACTCAACCCCACGGCACTTACTAAAACCACCCACTTTTCCGTCTCGTCAAATCGCAGCCGGTTTATAACTGGATGGAGGGCACTTGAAGGCAGGTCTTTATATAAATAGGACGATCGTATGTCATCATAGGCTGCACTTCTAGATGCATGCCGTACCACAGATCAGGTTGTGGTGGTTATCAGAAAAATTATGCAGATAAATTCATAGCGATTCAATGGTCGTTAACCGAATTTGAGTTTTTCTTATAGCAAATTACGAGGCCTGTTCATACAGTACATATATGTACGAACATAGACTAGAATTCGTTTACTAAAACATGTACGTTGTACATACCTAATACCTGGTAAAGAGAAGTGTCGAGTATGCATAGCATTCAAATCAAAACCCTCATTTCAAGACGAACATTAGAAAGTTCGACTGATGATTCAATTTCGCACATCACAAAAACTGAAATTCTCCTCGGTGAAAAACGATCATGCTGTTCACTGAACTAAATAATGCTGGTTAGACTGCAACTGTATCTATCATGTCATGATATAAATGCGAACAATTCACGATGTTTAGTCATCAATAAGTGGCACCATAGAACAAGATAATTATTTGTGTAATGATCCAATATTCCAGGATCGGAGCACCGCCGATCACTAGCGGACGAGAAGGGCAAGAAAAAGGTGGAATTCCCCCCACCCTCTTTGGCGGTTTCAAAGAGTACAGTTTGTTCCCTAAGCTGTAGGTAAAATGGCTTCTTTTCTGTGAATTTCCTGTTTCGGGAGATTTTCCCTTCATTTGGAGGTTTGGCTCGTCCGCCAGTGCCGTCGATTGAGTCAGGCAATATGGCGTGTTCGTTGCAGGTATATCAGCAAATGCCTGTTTTTGGTTGACAGGTTAACTTTCTTGTATTCTAGTTGGCTTGACCGAACAAGTAACTCGTTAACTAATGTTAATGGACATGAAACATCATATGATTACGCATATAGCAAATCATATTTATTAGTACCACAGAAGCTTATTTGCTATACGGAGTGGGATGAGATTCTATTTGAGATCTTTTTTGCTATGACCGCTTTCGAAGTCATAAGAAGAAGAGGAAAAAAAGTTTATCACTCTAAGTAAAACAGATCCTTTGTTCTGTGAAACCTTACTCTACCAGCCACAAGTAGAACAGGGTCTTCTTTTTTACTGTTTTAGGTTTTCGTTCGGGCTCTGAAAGCACCGTAACTGATATGTTCTAGTAACGCAATAAGCAGTCAGACAGCAGGCCACTGTTCTGATTGAATTCAGGTATAAATAACCCGGCAACGAGCCGTGTTATGAGTAACACAGTACATGCATAAAAATGATTGTTGAAGGAGACGTACCGAAATTTTGTAATGCATGCTCCTGATCCGAAAATACATACGGTTACAGTTACAGTTACATACGCTAGAATGTGATCATGGAAACCGTGAACCCTTAACTTCTTTAAAAATTCTGCCATGAAAATAAAAACACTGACCATGTAGGCACTATCTATTCAACTACGGGACATCATAGACAGCCCGCGCCGATCAAACTCATAAATCTTTGCGTCTATGCTGTAAGTATTTATAGACCATTGGATGACGCCGAACCGATCAACTGAATCAATGAAGAATCACAATTCACGATAAGATGATGATTATTTTTTAAGGCAACGTTTTTGAATCAAAAGTTTTTTCCGATTTCCAAAAAAAAGACTCATTTGTTTTATGTTCAACGAAAATGTCGACACGTAACCGTCGTTGAATGGCAACATGCAACTCACTCGAGTTTGTCTGTCAGCCACAGACCTGCTATCCAACTAACGCTTTCTACTTACTGCACGATTCCGCCAAGTTGTTTTTTGAAAATGCGAACGTGGATGATGAATTCGAGATGCGTTTGCCATTGCCATATGGTTGGACGAAGAGTAACGAATGATAATGATGCACGTTCCATGACCGTACATGTACATACATACATACAAACATATACAGTACTGTACATACAGGCCAACAAACACATAATGAGAAGGCCTGTTAATGGACGCACTGCGTTCCGCGTTTCTATCGACTTGAATGAATCTAGTCCAATTGAGTCGAGCTTTGTTTGTTCCGCTGAACTTCAACAGCTTGATTTTCAAGATACAAAAAAGTGAGGTATGGGTCAGAGGTTTTTGCATCGTTCCGACATCTGTGAATAGCAACTACAGACCTACATAAATTCACCGTATTCTTGGAGTGGCCGGCCTATAAATAACACAGACGAATGATACGGTGCTCTGTTTAATCGCAGATACTGTATGTATGTACATAGATACTGGACTAAAAGCGGTAAAAGCACTCGTTGTTTAGTTTGGCTTATTTGGTTAGTCAGCCATACAGTCATCACATGCCACTCAAATCCTTACTTACATTCATTCATTCTGTACTGATCTGACAGGATGCCGGTAACACTTTGTTCAGAACCAAACAATAACAACAACAACAACAACAGCAACAACAACAACAACAACAACAACAACAACAACAACAAGTAACAACAACAACAACAACAACAACAACAACAACAACAACAACAACAACAACAACAACAACAACAACAACAACAACAACAACAACAACAACAACAACAACAACAACAACAACAACAACAACAACAACAACAACAACAACAACAACAACAACAACAACAACAACAACAACAACAACAACAACAACAACAACAACAACAACAACAACAACAACAACAACAACAACAACAACAACAACAACAACAACAACAACAACAACAACAACAACAACAACAACAACAACAACAACAACAACAATAACAACAACAACAACAACAACAACAACAACAACAACAACAACAACAACAACAACAACAACAACAACAACAACAACAACAACAACAATAACAACAACAACAACAACAACAACAACAACAACAACAACAACAACAAAATTAACAACAACAACAACAACAACAATAACAACAACAACACAAACAACGGTAATAAGCCGAGTATGTGCCACCCAGACACTATTTTTGGGAACACCGTTTTCTGTAACCGGTTCAAACCGGAGTTATGTAATACTTTGCAGCAGGCTTTTATCAAAATTATTTTTCTAAATAGGCCAATATTTCGAGCTCTAATACCTGTATTCTAACGAAAGACCGAACGATTGTTTATAGCATGACAGACTGATCAACTGGCGGACGAGCCAAACTTTCATAGAGGAAGGGAATCTTTTTAAAGAGGAAAGCGGGGGATTGGCAGAAGTTAGGCTATTTCATCCAAAACTTAAGGAACAATGTCTACTTTTTGGAACTGCTAAAGAGGGGAGAAATCCACTTTTTCGTTCTGGCCTCTGCTAGTGGACTGAACAACTGATCAACTGACAGTCTGTCGGACCTGCCTGAGTGTTTGACAGACTTCATACAAACATGCACAGACTAGACACATGACAAACTGGACTGTATGCCACCCAAAATGACAGTCACTCTGACAGTTTGCCCATCTCACAGTACGTTTTCCATCACAGTTCACATTGGCGCAATAATTGCATTATTTGTCTATTCTCAAGACGATTGGCTTTCTCTTCAAGTGCCCCCATGCCACCGTATTTTGTTCCACCACTCAGAAAAAAACGTGGCATTCGTGCCCCGGCCAGTATGCCGTGGATCAGCGGATGAGTACATTCCACTATTTTGACGATCAAAAGCGATCATCGTTTAATAATACTCAGAAATAACTCTTTTTTATATTGATTCTCTAAATTTGAAAATATTAATTAATTTTTTTATTTTGATATCCGCCAGAACAACAACATCCAGTACATACATACAGTACATAGGTATTCAATGTTACAGACGACACATGGTGCAGTGGCACTGAGTGAATGCCACAAATCAGTGTCGGTTCGTTCAGCGTGCCAATTCACCGAATGTAATTACATGTTAAGGTGATTCAAAAAGTTCGGAATGAATTAAAAAATTATATCAAAAGTAAGATGAAGTTCTTCCATTGAAATTCTACAAAAGCGTGATGATAAATAATGGTATGCTATGTGAATGTTCACTTTTTAACGGATAATGAATGATAGATGAGTTCAACCGCTCATTCGAGTTGACCATGGCAGTAATAACTCAGACATTATCATGATCAATAGCTGAACGTTTAACAATAAATTACAGCCGTTATCTAATCAAGTTCAACTATCTTCAACGACTATCAGTTTGGTTTTGATCTGCCAAAAATATGTCTGTTGTAATAGTAAAAATTTATGAAAATAAAAAGTCACAATTTGACACTACAAAGTATGTTTGGTGCAATGTGTTGGTCCTGGTACGTATCCGCATAGTGTTGTATCCGGCATGTCACTCGCCGGGTGGCGAAAATAATTGGGTTAGAGTGAGTGAGGAAAGTCATACGGAAACTGTAAAACACATAGCCAAATATAAAGTTATATTTAACTTTTGACATATCAGTTTTGTACTGTTTTCATATGTTTGATAACAAAGCAACTTTTGGTATATACATCTAATAATGCAGTTCGTATATAATTGACTAGTGCGGAGTGCAGTAATCTATTCAGAGTGTGCTACACAATGTATGTGCCACAATTACGTGAAAAAAGGAACCTACAATCCATTATGTTTCCATACAAACAGTGTGGTCAAAAAGTGTCAACCCGCGGTTTGCTTATGAGTTTCTCAATATTAATAAAATGTAAGAGTCAGTTTAACAATCCAAATATATAATAATAAAAATACATGTTTATTTAAATTATTTCTTTATTTTATTATTATTGATTCTTGGGATTATTTTTTCATACATACAAGGGTAGTAAACATACAAGTAATCGGATATTGTTTAGCCGAACAACTAATTGAGACCTATATTTGTTCGTTCATGTTATGGAAACCTAATAAACTGAGATGCTTGCAAAACTATTTTTAACCTGTATTTTCTCAAGCGATGCTGCTATTTTTAAAGTGAGATTTAAGGTGTTCTTTATAGTATGTAAATACAATATAAAAGTCAAGCGGAATCGGAATTTCCGATCGCATCAACCGAAACAAAAATGGGACGGAATTTTCGTTTCCTGGCTGAATTTCCCGGCTTTCAGCATGCTAAACAAATGCTGATTACTCATTCAATCGGAAGTAAATGAAATGCCTGATTACGGTATATAACAACATT
>OZ038447.1:10710301-10742851 GCA_964036265.1 Daptonema setosum
CTCGGAAACAGTTACAGTAGTGATACAATTTTTGTCTCGTCTTCCTGTGTAGAAAGCAACAGTTTGTCAACAAAATATTTGTCAACAAATTATGTGAAAAAAGTGCTCCACAACAACAACAACTACCCAGCAACATGCCAGTACCATCATATACATTTGTGTGTGTCCCAGCAACTCGGTACAAATAACCTCATTTTAACGACCGCGGCCTCATCGCAAACGAATGCAAATTTCGTCCGCCTGACGCCGCCAAGGAGGAACCGAACGGTTGGGCTCGTTAGGGAATTGGTGATAGTGAGTGAGTGAGTGTGAGTGAGTGAGTGAGTGAGTGAGTGAGTGAGTGAGTGAGTGAGTGAGTGTGAGTGAGTGAGTGAGTGAGTGAGTGAGTGAGTGAGTGAGTGAGTGAGTGAGTGAGTGAGTGAGTGAGTGAGTGAGTGAGTGAGTGAGTGAGTGAGTGAGTGAGTGAGTGAGTGAGTGAGTGAGTGAGTGAGTGAGTGAGTGAGTGAGTGAGTGAGTGAGTGAGTGAGTGAGTGAGTGAGTGAGTGAGTGAGTGAGTGAGTGAGTGAGTGAGTGAGTGAGTGAGTGAGTGAGTGAGTGAGTGAGTGAGGGAATCGGTACATTTCGTGGATCAGTGGTTGTGGGATACGGATGTACATATATTAATATAGGATACATCAAAATGTGATTTATAAGAATAATTATATGTGATGAAATAGGAGCGATAAAAACAATGAACCAAGTAAACATGTTTACATCAACCAAAAATGAGAGATATTGTACATGTTCTACATGTGTGCATCCCAGGTCCATAACGTTCTCTGCCACTGGCGACTGAGCCAATCCTCCATAGCAAGGGAACTTCTTCAAAGAGAGGGGAATCGGCAGTTAACAGGTCATTTTATCGACACCTAGAGGAACAAATCATACTTTTTGAAGAAAGCAAAAAATGAAAATTTAATTTTTTCCCATTCTTCCGATCCGCTAGTGTTCTTAGCAGTAGTCCATTTACGGCACATCGTAAAGCCGACGATTGTATGCCACAACCATTCAGGTTACGGTACATAGCTCAGCTGATATTTGGTTGAACTGGTTGCTACCTGATTCTCACCTAGTTTTTACTGGATTTATTTGAGATTTCAAATGTTTGTGGATTAATTTTGTTGTTAAATGATCTCGCATGAATATATATACATTGTGAACTTAATGGCTGTGGTAAATGTAACAATCAGTTTGTGGCACAATGATAGTATGTATATGTAAAATACTAACTTTGATCTGTTGGTTTAGGAACTAAAAAATGATATGCAACATACTCATTACCGGGAGGTTTTATACAAGGAATGTTGTGAACCCAAGCTCATTATATTGGAGAGCATAATGCAGTCATTCATTTACATGCACAATACTGTACCACATTACTGTAAACATTCTTCGTATTTCTCACCCTATCCTTACCAGTTTGTCCATTTGTGCCAATTTGCCCGATCCCAGTTTGGTGTTGGTTTACTTTTTTTGACGTCCCAAACAGTCAATTCGGCGTGCATTTCTTTATGCTCAAAATTCTTCGAACAGCGAGTGGTTAATTCTCAGTTTAGATGATTATTCCTGTATTATGTTCGCTATCTTCGGATCTACACTGGGTGTTTTCCACTAATTATTTAACAGTTCATTTTACTCCAAAAGACTGAAACAGTTTACTTAGTTTTTGTAAACAGTTTCGATTGTTGAGACACTTTCCTCCGTTTCAAACTTTGTTATAATTTATAATAACCATTTAACTTCAACCTTATGCTCGAATATAAAAAAAATCCCAGTTTGCACTCACCAACAGTGCATGAATCAACACTTAGCTTGGGTACATAGAGGAGGGTCTCCTTAACGCCAAGGTACCATCCGGGTCTGGTAGCCTGACAAATTGGCTGTCGAGGTACCATTTCCGTCTACACCATGATGATGCACCGATGCACATAATACAATATACCACCACCTCTTACACCCGTTCACAATCTCATAAAACTTCCATTGGATGATAAGGGATAGAAACATTATTAGGTTTACTCGCATAATTTTTTACATGACTGTATTTTGTTGTAGTGAGAACCGAGCTGATTTCGAAATTGATCCGAGTACGATAATGGTTGTATTCTGTTAATATATAAATATACAATAGCTGTAATTGACTGGGTATGCTATTGTATTATTTACATTAAATTATTGTTATTATTATTATTGTAATGGATTCGAATATGAATACAGGTATATTTATAGCTGTATGTTTGCGTATATTTATAGCTGTATGTTTGCGTTGTCAATTAACTGTGAACAGTCGCCTTTGATAATATGAAAACATATTCGGTTACGTGCATCCGGGCCATCGGCGGCATGTGCCATTAACCAAGGTGTACCATTCGAACTGGTTATAACCGGTTATGCAAAACATCTGGTTTTGGTGCCACGGCACAAACGGCTTATGAATACCAAGTTTGGGCGATTTTGATGGTGCAATTTTGTGGCAGGAAATGAACAGCGATGAACGACATCATTTCGGATGGGTGTTTACATGAAGTGGAATGGAGCCCTAAAGTAAAATAGAAGTGAAATCCTGAACCTTGGAGTTCGTTTCTGAACATCTCTGGGTGCAAAAATACGATCCATATTGAATTGCTTGTCATGCGAGAACTTTGGTAAATAAGAACTTCAATGAATAGTAATTGAACAGCGATGACCACCCGACAACGGTCTTTGTGTATCCCATTTACAGGTAGTGAGACACAACTTTAACTGATTGGCAGGGAAAACGCGCTATAATCACAAAATAATTTGCGAAATTTTTCTTTCTGAATGGCAGCACAGATGTGGCACACAAAGAGAAACGGATTAGCGACGGTGAGCAATCATGTTTCAATCGGCCCGTGCAGTGAAAGAACAGCTATAAAACCCGTTTATTCATGTAAGCACGTTTATTCATAAGCAATGGGAAGCTTCAACTCGGACGGAGACAACCACTGAAACAAATCGAATATTTATGGAACAACAAAAAGATTACAATTCCCATTTCTGGTTGCTTCAATCGACATGCCAGTTACGGTTAATGAAATATGTATGTACATAACGACCGTATTTAGCATTTTCATTCAGAAGTAAGCCCGAACAGAAGCAATGATCAAACAGAGTGATAGAATAATTAGACCAGAACCAGAATAAACACAAAATTTCGGGCATTTCGAAAGCTTGCTTAATGCTGATTGAACTCAATTATTGGGCTGAACAGTTTGCAGCGGAGTTTGTTATACAACGGAAACTGATGTTATGCGCATAACGTAACTCATTATTTTAACATAACCTTCACTAGCCAACCATAAATAGAGAAACTTTGATTAAAATAGTTGGCTAAACTTACTGCAAAAGCGTTCAAATCAAGAGAAAATAATCCCTCAGTTTGCAGATCTTTGGCAGACGAGGTATGTACATACCGTACCGTTGGACTGAACGAATCATATGGAATATCAGAAAACTTATTTGTACTGAAGATTACAAGACGATAAGTATTGGAGTAGGATGCTTTATATGATCGTTCAAAAAGTCTGGAGCGCTGAATGAATATGAACTTGGTGAGTATGTTTTAGCTGGTTCGTGGTACAACTTTACTGAATTTCATTTTCGGGAAACATTTACTACGCTTTAAAAAAACGACCTGCGTTCTCGGTGAAATTATTGGCTCACATGCAATGAATACCCATGCTTCTTTTAAAATTAAAGATGACACGGTTTACACAAAAAATTACAGTACCAAAAAACTCAAAATGGGCTCTTATATAAAAAAATACATATGCATATTCTGCAACTCGTCCTGCATCACATGAAACCGTATCTGATTGGAATCTTGCCGAAAAGTGTAAAAGTACATACGCATTTCCTGAAGGCGTGTGCCACGTGCCGTGAAACTTCTTTATCAGTGGAGAAAGTGTGAGAAGAAAACGAACAATTTATCCCCTTCTTGATAACAGACGCATGGAAGGAAAAAACTTTCTGAAGACGCACAAAACTATAGTGTCGATAGATAAAACAATAAAACAAAGCTAGTTTTATTGCGGTCAGCTTTCATCCTACGTTCAGCACACATTTTGTGACTTCTGAACGTCAATTTACGACGTGGGATATGTAAAACTCCTATTTGGCTAAAAATCATGGTGCGCCGGAGAACAGAGAGCCACTAGCAGAATATTCCGAAGCTTCAAGTGGAACCGATGTTATATGAAACCAAAAGTTGGTGAACATGAGCGTGAATGAAGTGCTAAAGAAAGTCATCCGACTGACAGAACTCTTGAACATATATCTCCGAATATAACCATAAATACGTATGTGTATTTCCCATAGTCACTGGCGAACGAGCCCAGCCTCAAACGGGAGGGGAATTTTTTTGAAGATATGATAATCGACATAGCTAGGCCATTACACCTACACCATAAGAAGCTAATTAAAATTTTTTGAACTGCCAAAGAGAGGGGAAAATCACTGTTTCGTTCGTCCTTCGTCCGCTAGTGCCCATGGCATAAAAAAGGCATCGCCAAAATAGAGCCATGCGCCATGGTATGTGGGATGCCAGACTTTGAGTCAGACACTCAGACTCGTCGGGGCCGAGTGCAAGTCCGGACCCAATTCAATTATACCACTTACAAGTTATATATGTACCATGTACCATCACCATCAAATCACTGATCCTCTTTTATGTCTGTCATGTCATCGTTGATGTTCATTGCAGTCATACAGTATTGTTTATTTGTTTGTTCCTCTGCTGACTTTTTTCTGCAATTGACTGATAATGAAACAACAGACGTGTTAATCATCTTCATTTCATGCTTTATTACACTCTAATTTCAGTTTTGTACTGTTATTTGATGAATATTTTTACTTAAAGTATGTAGTTCGACATTCAGATTTCACAAAGCTTAACTTGAAATTGCGACTGTAAATCAGTAGTCGTGAAACTGTTGAGGAATTTAGTTCGATTCCAACGCCAAATTCTCATTACTACTATCCACACAAAGGAACTCCGACGGAAATCAATTTGCACCGTGGTGGCTCGGCACATTGAAAAAAAATCGAATGTTCTGGAATGGATGCGCGGTTCTATTCTAATTCGGGGGTGTCAAACATCGGATTAGGAAGGAGGGTATCCAGTTAACTGGCATTGCTCGGTATATCGGCACTTTGTTGTGCTCTAGTTAAGAGGGAAAGGAATGCGAACAGTGAACACTTTCCGATCTAGTGTTCCAAAAGTAGTAGACTTTCTTTAATGAAAAACAAGATAAACTGGTTGGTTTCGGTTTTAATGTTTTTCGCCGTTTTGGAAAAAACTCTTATTCGACTTTTTGTTCGCCCACCAACGATTGCTGTGTTTGGTGGCACATTGGGGAATGTGACCCTGGACAGGGTTATATAAGTTCGGCCCAAGATATGATTGATCGGTTTGCGTGGACGTAGTAGTCAAAACTTATCAGATGCTATGCTACTATCTAATGTTACCAACTTTAAACATGTTTTATACCGTGAGTGAATTTTTAGTTGTGTTTACAAAAGACTTCAATCACTGATTACACCAATCAACCAACCAACCAATAATCTCAAATAATTTTATCCGCCATTCATATCACCATAAAAATAATACATGAGCAGACTATCAAATGTAGCCAAAAATCCAAAGGATATAGAATATAAAAATCAGCTAGACAGTGACACTACAATGAATGCAATACGACTAAATATTAACCGGTGTGTTTGACTGATGGTGTATCGCTTACGTCACAAATGTACGATCACAATGACAAAAAATAATAACCATTGTATCAAAAAAGAATTAAATTATTACAGGGTGTTCCATAAATCACTGGTTGGCCGCCCATCCGATGATGCCGCAACCCAGGCGGGGACCGGCATTGCCCGTCTTCTTGGACTCCTCAGCCAGATCACCTTGACCGCGTCCTAAAATCAGGCAAGTGTTACAAAAAACTAAGAAGGTGAGGCAGTGAAAGAGTTGGCGAAGAAGTGAGTGAACTGCTTAACCACCTCTCAATTGAGGAGACGTGGTACATGAGCTTATGGAACAACCAATACTCAATGAGATGCAGAGTCAGTGAGTAGATGGGTGAGTCAGTGAGTAGATGGGTGAGTCAGTGAGTAGGTGATTGAGTCAGCGGGTAGATGGATGAGTCAATGAGGAGGTTAGTTAGTGAGTGAGTAAATAAAAAAAGAGTCATGAGTGAGTAAAACTGCAAGAGCGTGTATATCAAACCGAGATCATCCTCCTTCTCGTGCACGACCATGCTGCGTCCAACCACCGTGTTCACACCGATCAGCTGTACCTGGTTGTCGCTGAAGTCGATCTTGGCAACACCATCGCCTGCGAAAACACGATACAACTCAAAATGTTTCATTAAAAACGGTTTAAAAACCAAAACAATTCTTCTCTCCTTAACACAATGTTCAACAAGTACAGGTTGATATGAAATGTAATCAATGACTGACTCTGAAGCGGGTGAAAAAATATTTGCTAGTTGAACATCACACTGTAAGAATTGAGCATTGAAGAAGGTTTGTTTTGAACGTTTGTCATTTGAGTTGTGCAAGCTGCATGATAAAGTTCTACACAACAAATAATCTACAAACTGATCCGAATCTTTTGACACCTAAAAGCTGAAGATCGAACGACTTTTCAAATCTTAAGTGTCCGACAGAAAAAATCTTTAGGGCAGCGTACAGTTGGTCGAGTACATTTGATTGTTACGTTGAATGAAAATTCATGATTCCGAGTCATTCAATCGAATCAAACCAACCGCCAGCCACGACGTTTCCGAGATCACCCACGTGACGTTCGGCATCCTGAAAGAAACCCATACAAATGTGGAGTACAGTCAGTCAAACTCAAACTTAACAGCCATCTGTTCATCTAACCCAAACTTCGATAAAAGCATGGGTGAAAAAATGCATTCAATCCTCCCTGGTGGGTAAAGTGATGATACTATACTAAATACTCAGACATGCAAGCACTCTACTTTACTTGAACTTCACTTTCACTCCACACACTGGAGAACAAGGCAAGTGTTCCTTCTCAATGCCTGATTACTGTCAACAACCGGATAATTCGCTCACACCATACTAACATTAATTATATAACAAGTAACACGGATTACTGTAACTGAGATCGAGTTTCCTCAACTAACAGCGGGTCCGCCGTGTGTCTTGGTGAACGGATTGAAATGAGGTCCGGCCGAAATGCATCCGTTGGTGGTGTCACCGTACTGGTGAACGTGGAATCCATGGTTACCCGGCTTGAGGCCTTTGATTTCGCCCTTGATGGCCGTCGGTGCACCCTCCGACTCCTGAAATCGTTGTACTTTTTAATTAACTATCGGCATCATATAGCATTCAGATAGGTGCCAAATATAGCTTGGTCAGGGTTCTTCGTTATAAAACATTATTATGAACTCATCACGCACATTCAATGAACTATGTAGATGCAGTCTTCATGTTGTCCAAGTGTTGTGTCAAAATTCCAAAATATTTGAACGCGCGCCGAAAGCAAATTTGAATTGAAACCGCGCACCAATATTTTCCTGAGTAACAAGAAACCCTGGACCCCAGTATGTAAATACTCGAACAGTCGAACAAGTTTTATTATTCTACGACGGCCGTCCGTTCCAGATGCCGAAACGGCAACATCTGTTGTACTTTACAGACCTGGGTGAAGTAAATGATTCCTTCGACGGTATCACCTTTGATGACGCAGGTGGCTTTGGTGGGCATCTTGTTGTTACTGGCACAGCACACGCGAATCGGGCAGTGACAAAATAACCTGCAAAACGGTAGGCATTAGATTCAATACCAAAAAAAGAATATTGACCATAAATTATCGACGTGAAACTGATTCCCAGCTGATTATACTTCGATGCGATAAGATAATAATTAACATAAAACAAAAAAATTAGTGCGGTCAAACGGCAATCACTATGATGAAACGAATGATGGTTAAATACTACGAATGTGTAATAAACAGACAGGGAGCGCACACGAACAGCAATTTTATTCCCAAACAAGCATTACATTCATTTCGATGTTATCATAAAAAGCAACTGATTTGTTCAGTAGGAACGTCATGATTCAGCAAGCAAATCTAAATATATCGACAGCCACTAACACACGGCTCTTCTCCCCGGTCAAATAAACAATTCGCCATTGACAAGTGAACTTCTACAACCTCGAATCATCCCTCATTTCATTTCATCAGGTTAGGGCAGGCCCAGAACAAACAAAAGCATGAGTACACACGACAAAGGTTTTGTATTACCATCGCTAATTGCGAGCACATCTACCCAGTCCACATGCAACATACAGTGGCCTGCACCTCTAACTCACCATCGTCTAAAGCACTTTCCGTAGGCACCGTAGACGTATCCCACGAGTCCGGCCGTGGCCGCGATGGCAATGGCTTTACGTCCGATCATGCTCAGGTATGGCACAATGCCGTTGTGATGTTCGAACTCGTGCCTGCATCCCGAAGTGTGGTGGAGGAACGCGGAAGCAAACAGTTTGCTGCCGGGCATTCAGAGATGCAAGTGCCGTGAGGAGCGAGTGCGACAACGACGATGTCTCGGAGGATCAGATCGGGGATTTCCGGGGGTTTTTAGGTGGAGGTGGATGGGCTTAGGTTATCGTTGTGCAAGTATGGGCATTGCAGGATCATAGCAATAATAATAATGCAATTAGGAATCGCAGACGGGCAAGCCAACTTATTGGACGATAATATATGATGAGATCAAATGCACTGTGGATTGTTGATTTCGATTATTAGCGTAGATAACGTAACGTTTTATATACTTATATAACCGATTGTGTTGGCTAGCAGCGTAGTGGTTGTTGTTGGAAATTACTACCGCTAATATTTATTGCAGATTAAAATGATTGTAGATATTGGGATCAACGTTGAATCCAGTTCACTATCCTGGATGATAGTGCCCAGGAGTTGAGTGCCCGTAGTAGAATAAAACAACGAGTCAGTGTTTGTTTTACACGATACTTTTCTCCGCTGAGCTTTGTGGCCGAAGAACAACTTTGAGCACATTACTCCGAGGTACGCGGTAGATATGTACACGGGCATTCATCGTAAAAATCAGTTGTTAACTAGTATTAACCAGATTATTGTTTTGAACCAATTTTACACAGAGAAAATGAGAAAACGCAGATGACTGACTGGAAGTGACACAAATGTCGACAACAGTGTGCCCGTTCAACGGGCATTAATAGAGTTAAACTTCCCGTCAGAAAATATGTTGTTTGGATTTAAATTATTGGCAGCCCAAAGAAAATCGAGTTCTAACACCACATTTGATCTGAACACCAAGTTTAGTTGAGAAAATCTGGCTATTTTTCGCTGATCGCTGTGATATCAAAAATTTTAGAGCCGAGGACCTAACCCCAATGGAACATCGAACATCACTTTTAAAATGTCATATTAGCTATTTGCAACGTCATAACTTGAAATCATTTGCACATAATTTAGCATTACTCGAAACGAGTAGGGCACTGTATATTTAGCAGTAATATTATGTGGTTAGCATGGGTTGTAGGCAGGTGCAAGAGTAATCGGTAAAGGAAACAGCTGTGAGGTGAGAGCAAACGATTATCCATGGCTCATGTATATGCCAGTGTATCCATGGTTAGCCAATATAAACAGTTATACATAAACATAACAAAATTTAATCAACAAATGATGTTCAACAATTATGATAATCAACAAGTATGATTCAGCGACGTGAAATAAAAATGTATGGAAGTCATAAAAGTGATTCTGCGACTGTCAAAAAATGCCGTTCGACCGCGAAAATTAACAGAAAAATAAACAGATTGCAAGTAAATAAATGCAACACAAACCGTTTATAATATAAAAAAACCAATTGCACACACAAGCATTTCAACGCAAATAACTGATAGCGACGACAGCCAGCCAACCATTTTACACGCGGAAAACATCAACAAAGTAACACAGGTGTATAATACAGGTATGAAAGTGCACTACTATGGTTCATCTTGCTAAGTAACTCGGTGCGTAAATTGTAAACTGACAGTCCGTCTTATACGATTTCACAACACTATTCATAAATGAAAGTTTTGTACCCAAACACATTAATAAATGAAACATTTTTTACTTATAGTATGAAACTCTAACAAAAATAAACACATAATATTCAACCACACAAATAAACCCAAATACCAATGATGATTCTGCACTGTACTTCCCGTCAAACCAACCGAGACATCACCACACATCTCCTCACTCACATCTTGGCGAATGCCCGACACACAAAACTGTATAAAAATATGATGTTTCAATACGGAAACGATAAGTTTCCACTCGGCTGAATTTGGATAACCGACTTATACAAATCTTCCAACAAACTGCGACAAACATTAGTCAGCCATACATACATCATGAATATTTCATTAGCACCTGGCAACAGTGGCATCATGTTTGTATTACTAGGCAGAGGCAGCAGGTAATCAACACAGGAAACTATCAGATAAATAATATATTCACTAAAATACGCTACACGCCGCCATACTACTGCTAATCTCAAACATTAATAGTCAAAAATTTGCGAAGTTAACGACAGCCAATCAATCATAATTCAATATATCTGTGATAATCTGGCAGAGTCTAGTGATAATCTAGCTAACTGATCAGGTAATATCACATCGGATTCTATGAAATAAGTGCATAAACTATGTATCACAGTCGTATTAAAAGTTTCACAGCTAAGCAGAAATGTAAAAACTACTTTGTGGATTCTTCAGTTCTCAAGCCAACGTCGCCCGTTGTCCGATTTCCACTGCGTCCATTGATTTATTGCCAGACATAAATGATAAGCACCTGAAAGAATATAATTTCGCAGTGACTAGCAAGGATGGCTAGATATTCACAAATTCTATCGATGAAAACATAACTACTTTGGTTTACGTTGCGTAGCGTAGATTCTAGTTTTGTGAAACATAATGAGTACGTAATAGGTGGTAAAAAAGGGAATTGTTATGTCTTATAAATTGATTAAACTTGTCTTACAAACCTTACTTATCTTGATCACATTACTCTTTACGAAACAAAACGACCGTTCACTCCAACCCACTCACCGGTTAACGTCCGACTTCCGGACCGTTGGTTTATATTCGGAAAGCGACTTTTCAATATCATCAACTGTGATCCATTTCAGTTCGGAATGAACATTGGTGTTTTCAATTTGCGTGGATTGTTGGTCATGTTTGACAGCGATGGTCAATCGGTGGTCAAGCACTCGATGTACGGCTGACAATTGTGCTGTGGTCAGGATGGCCTGTTAGAAATAGTTATGTTTGTTATAATAGTATTTATATTATATAAATAACATTTTATTACTGTGATAAATATGATGCAGAGTCTTGTTATGTAAGTCCAAGTCCAAACATAGCATGAACAAAAAACACAATCAATGATTAACTTTAGTCAAGAGGCATGATGATATCTTAATCTAACACTTAACAACCCTACACAATTTGACCCTAAACCTACTTTGAAATAAACAAATAGACGGAGATTTTTTCATCCGAAAAATCTGAAACGTTTCATAAATAGTAACCTTGAGATCAGCGCCGGTGAACCCGGCAGTGCGTTGAATCAAGTCAGATAAACAAACAGAATCGTGCAGTGCCAGATTTCGAGTCAGCGCACGCAGTATCAGAGCACGATCCGACTGAAAATCACCAACCAATCAGTTCATCCATCATCCATGCATGAATGAAGAAAAATACCACTCAGTTTTACCAAATATGACTAGGTGTTTGGAATTGTTCAACTCAGTGAATAATGCGAGCACGATTACGATAATTACGGTAATTGCACGCTTAGAATAGCTCTCACAGCGTGTCAAAAATAAAATTTCCTTCTCGAGTTCTGTGAATATTAATGATAAAACAACGTCTCATTTGGTAATCCAAAATACATACGTAAGTTTGAAAATCTAAACTTGAGTGAAAAGAATTAATACAGAAACTACCTCATTAGGTAGTCCACAATACACGAGCTTGTCAATGCGTCCAGGTCTGAGCAGGGCGGCATCAATGAGATCGGGTCGACTGGTGGCGGCAAGGATGAACACACCCTCCAGTCCGTCCACACCGTCCATTTCAGTCAACAGTTGATTCACCACCCGATCCGTCACACCCGTGCTGTCGTGGCCCCGTCTTAAATCAATCAAATTTTGTTTATTTATTCTTACAGAGACTTATCAATTACTGAAGCCATCAAGGCACGTGTACATTAATACAATATCATAAAGGTGTTTCCGTGGTGGCCAGAGAAGTTGAATAAACTGATGGTCAATGGCAGTAACCGCAAAGCAACGCGTCATGATCTGTGTCAAGTCAGGCTTCGTACCATGACCTCCAGTTTTCGAAGCTGGTGGCACCCTAAGCACTGGACTAGCCAGGGGACACTCGACGTTGTTCATTATCGTCGAAACTTTTAACATGATAAGATTACTAAAAAAGTTACTCACTTTGGCGCCAATGAGTCGAACTCATCAAAGAAGATCAGACACGGTTTCGCACGACGGGCCCTGTAAAAATGATGCTATTAATACGTTATACTTCATTTAGAACACAAAATAACTCAGATACATAAACCGTTGCACAACTCACAACCAACACACATACGTGCAACCAGAGATAAAAACACGTAACACAACCTGGCAAATAAATCCCTTACACTTTGCTCGCTCTGTCCGATGTATTTGGAAAGTAGTTCAGGACCCTGAAAAACATCCATAATATGGTCTACGATTAACAGATGGTAGAGGCTTACATTACTACGGATTAGTCGGGTGATTCAATCAAAACCTTCAAATAAAGTAAAATTTTCAACAAATCATTGCACCAAATATCTTTTATGACTTATTTCAACCAACATTGACGGCGACAAAATTGAGCTGACATTCGTTGGCCACGACTCGAGCCAGCAAAGTCTTGCCCGTGCCACTGGGACCGTACAACAAAACACCTTTGGCCATTGGGATACGACACTGTGCGTACAGGTGCATGTACTAGAAAGATAATTTAACTCATTATTTCAAAACTATATTAAGAAAAATTGGTAGTTATAGTCGAAAATGTATTACTGTTCCAGTCCAGCGCAGAGTTGTCGATGCATTATCGTTTCTTAAAATTTTCGAGTTATAATCAATTAACATAAAAAATACAGCAAATTAAAAAGAAACGATTACTCTCTGTAGAATGAAACTATCTAAATTGGTTACGCACAGCTAGAAGTAATCCAGAAACCAATATCCGAAAAAATGTACACTTTTCATGTAACAGTGATTTATTTTGGACTATATGCCCCGTGTGATAAGCGAGTGAAATTTGGACAAACAAAAGTGAACCTTAGATGGCCATAGAAACACCTGCTCCAACGAACTCCGAACGTCGGCCAGTCCGCCCACGTCCTCCCAGTGTTCGTGCAGATCCTCTTTGGCTGACTGAACACATCACTTATGATAACGTTATATGAAACATTATGTTATCCTGACTCTGGTAAAAATGCTGAAACAATGCGAAAAGCATCGTGCATAATTTATTACTTTTCGGAAGTTTTATAAGTTTGCAATTTTAAACATAAATTTTTATAAATGAACGAGTTAAACAACGAACGAACCATAACTGACTGCTGATGTACGGGCACAAAGTCGACCAGAGCCGCCGTGAAGTCATCCTCGCTGAGACGAGTGCTCGCTTCTCCTGCTATTTTTTGTTGATAAGTACATGATTAAAGACAACTTTATTTTTATTTTGCCATATTATCACACTATACAATTTTTTTATGTCACAGAATAATTGGCGTTTTTATTTTTATAAAAAAACATTTTCTCGAATTTTTTTAAAGATTTTTTTCGAAATAGGCAGTAAAAAACCTTTCCCGAGTGCTCGCAGTCTGGCTCGACTCACGACCTGAACCAGATCACCAATCACACACCCGTTAAGTCGACCGCCACATAGGTCTTCAATCCAGTCATCACTGGTTGTCGTTGTCCCATCATTAGATGTCGTTCTTCTGTCAATCATATACCGTAGTATGTCAGCGCGGTCAGTCTGTAATATATTAATGATTATTAATATTAAGTGACAAAATAAATCTTGAGGTGATTTCGAGTTACTTGCTCAGATATTCCAAAGCATAACAATAGAGAAGCCCATCCTTACATAGTATGTAAATTCAAATGTGAAACACCCATGATAGTGAACAACACACTTGAGACTTGACCGTTCGCTCTCATAAAAATCTTTCCCACTCGACCCAACGCATTCGCCCCTAGTCCGAATCTTTCACTCCGAGCCTGAAATTCCAAGTTAAATCCATTAAAACTGGATTAAAATCCGTTCCATTCCACACTGCACGCATGTTCTAACCCTAACCCACATGTTTGACGAATCGTTGTGCCGTCGGGCGTGAACGTCGCATGATTCGTCAGCTGAGATCAATCGCCGATGCTCAATCCTATCACGTGAGCATAACTACCACCGACAACGAGCGGATGGTATTACATTTCAGTGAAAACGTGAGTAAAGACAGATACATTTACTTGGTATCGAATCACTATTTATTCAAATGAAATATCGTACAATTTTGTTTGTTAACCCGCTACTAGACCATGTCTACATTCCCAGTACATCCAATGGTTGGCTAGGCCGTTAACACAACTGACGCCGACTTAGTCAACACGAAAGATGACTTTTTGCCTCAACCCTCATTGCCTCTGCCCAACCCCCAAAGAAGACTTGAAGAAGATTGAGAAATCCTGTGTTGATGATGGGAGATTCGGAGCAGTCAAGACGACAGCGAAACGGATGTGTGCATTCAGTCATCATTACGCATCGCCCATGGCTACGGGTGACTTTCGCAGTATTAAAATACCTGTTAAATCATGCTGATCTGCTATGCCCTCCCTTGGAATCCAACAACTCCAAAATTACGTTCGGGGAATTTGCCATGATAACGGTTCTGTTACATTATATATGTACTTTTACTTTACATGGTTGTAATAAATTACTCATAACATATTCATTCAACTTTGTGCATATACTGCTCATGATTGGTTATGCAAAAAATCCGAATCAGGTTTACAATCACTTGAGTATGGATACGGTCATTGAGCATGATACGCTACATCTTTCTCTCATTCATAACTTAAGGAAGGGTCATTCAGTTCCCTCCTCTATTGAACGGATAGTATTCTACACGAACACTCAACGAAGTTCGAAAGTTACGCAAAAAATTTAAATTGACTCGACTTGGTTATAACCCTGAGAAGACTCTTGAAACTTGAAAATAGTGGTTCTTAAAAACATCTACAACAATACTCTCAATATTTCGTAAGCATTGGTTGCGTTAGTCAATAGTCGAAATGAGCAGCCGTACCAAGCATGCAATTCACATAATTATTAGTTTAGTGTCATTTTTGTTCAAATGATATGTTTTTGCCATTTTGTATTTCCCACTCCCACACCGGCTGTTCAGCTATCCTGCTTTTGTAAGGATTTAGCCAACTACTACGCACTATATTAAAACACAATACAATCCCACTGATTGATCGATTCATGTTGACTTGTTACAGACCCACGTACGTCAGTCAATTGTGAGGTGACTTGTGCGCGCAACAACAATCAAATCTGTTGATTGCATCCGTCAATAAGAAACCAAAACATGCACAATAAAAGCAGCAAAGGCGCGATAATAGAACCAGTCGTCAGCGTCGACAATAATATCACTATATCAGAAAAGAACAACTCGGCTCACAATGTTACTCTCGCGCCACATATCTGTTTTTCATCCAAACGTCACTGAGTAACATAACAACTTTCAGTTATTCTCCGTCTCAGATCAGTTATGCATGTGACGATAACTGACGCAATCACATGTAATCGTCATGCATATGATGATTAAGTTGCTATCGCTATTAATGCATGTATGTTCACACCACACTCATCATAATATTACTTGCCAACCACAGCCAACTAGTGATAAATGTTATGCTCGCCTGCACTCAGCATCACTATTTTATCCCAGCGCAACTGCCAGCCAACCAGTCAGCCAGCTGTTTCATCGTGTAATTCCGATTCCCCAACTTTTATTGGTCGAACACGAGAGCATGCGCACACCGGATTATGGATTTATCATACAATCGTAGCGCTGTGCATCACACTTTTATTGATGATTATTTTGTCGTTGCGACGGTGTCAATGGATATTCATTCTGCTTCTTTCGAAGCCATCGAAGTTCGTTTCCTTAATCATAGAAATTGCTTGCTTGTGGCATATGTTCCATTTACTGCCTAGATTTAGATCTTTCACACTGTCTGTTGTTAACAAACAACATACGATCGCGTATTGTTCTCGAAACTTCAGGTCCGTAAACGATTGCATATCCGGTTGAACCAGTCGCATTATCAATCTAACCATATAAAAGGTAAATTAATGTCGTCATCTTATTAGCTTTACCTTATTGTCGAAATGTTCAAGCATCTCAAAATCGGCTACCAACAATAAGCTAATGTTATCTGATGCAATCTGCGACATCGCTTGATCAACGCTCCGTCTGTCCGAACTCAAGGTCGGCCAGCGCGTGTGACCACGAGTCAAATGCATTTCCGCCCGTGTCTATAGATTAATTGCCTGTCGGCGCGATTCAACAATTTCGAACGTTGTATCGTATGAACCCAATTTTGAGTTTCAACGAATGCGACAAACTAAACCACAACATTCAAGATTTTTACGTCTTTTTTACATTCCGATTGCGATAACAAGCAGTTGTCGCCGAATATTGCGAGTAGATTATCTGACTTCATAGTAGGCGACACAGCGTACGCCGCTCATTTTTCAGCCAGAAAACGGTTTTCAGACCCACGAGTATGGTCAGATTTTACTGAATCTGTAACATGATAAGTAATAAGTAACTTAACAAAAGTAAGAAGTGGGAATTGTGGGAATGTAGGGTAGTCAATAAGTGAGCGACTAGATATTGTTTGCTTAGAACTGATCATCTGTTTTCCAGTACGAACCGGTTACAGCAGAAAGGGTGTTGCAGTTGCACACATAATCGTAGTAACCCACATATCTCTTCTATCATCGTACACGCATTTATTACCAGTGAGATCTGGTCATTGTTGTGGTCAAGAATATGCGCATCCGTTCAATCGAATATTATGGCAATACATCCATTAAATGATGCTTGTCTTGTTCCAAGTAATCTCATATTAATGTAGAAAATGTCTTCATCAGCTTCTTTTAGGACAACTGATTAATGTTTTCGCAATTTTCACATATTTTCCATATAATGAAACTCAGTACATCACGTTCAGATAAACGATGCCAAAATCAGTAGTGGTAAACCCGGGTCAACCGTTGACCATCGAGGCGCTCAAAGAAGTCGCCTCATTACGCTCACGATTCAACGACATACCAGAATGGTACGACACCGATTTCAATTTGTACCGATGGATATCCAGCGTACAGCTCAGCTATCGCTGCAAGAACAGCCAGGACGTCATCGACAAGGCCGAGAAGCTGTTCCGCAATCATCTTCGTTAGTTAACTAAAGTTGCTTGGCTTAATTAATCATCATAACAGCCTTTTTAAAACACGTTATTTGTTTGGCAACTGGAACTAATGTTGGTGTGGTTGTAGAGTACCGTCGACTGATGCGCATGGACGTGCAGGCGCGTATCCCCAACTGGGACAATAACCCTCTATACACCATGGGGCTGCTGCCAAGGGGCTACATCATCGACCAACCAGATAATCAGAATCGTGTCGTCTGGTTCATCGAGTACAAGTCCATGAATTTCGAGTCCATGCTCACCAAACTCAGAAGCACCGAGATGGTGCTGTACCAGTTCTGGCTGTTCGACCAGGTGCTGCGTAAGGTCATGGAACAGGTGAGTTCGTTTACCTTGTCACCCTTTCACACTAAAGATCAGCAACATCATTTACATATATATTTACTTTACGGTGACAACCATTCAATATCAATTAAACTGTGAACTTCAACTTCCAGGAAGCCAAATCGGGCCTGCTATCCTCCGTGTTCCATGTCGTCGATTTGTTGGACTTTCCACTGAGTCCGATGAACATGCTGTTTGTGTCCAACGGTTCATGCGCTTACTTCGCCAACCTCATCCACTACGAACACTACCCTCAACTCGTCACCACTTCATACTTTGTAAATTGTGCCAAGTGGATGACTGTACCCTACAAGCTCATCTCTCGCATGATGCCCAGCACATTTGCCGAGAAGTTCCAGCTGGTTGAAGGTTATTTTTTGCATATTTATTTTACTCAATAGATGATATTACAGCCGACTTGTTAACCGAGAACACCTAAGACTGATTCACTGAAACGTAAGCATGCATAAACCGTCGTTTGTCTAAGTCTAGTGCTTAGGGCGTTAGCCTCGGGAACTAGTGGTCCTAAGTTCGAAACCTGATTTGAGACACGGATCCTGACGCGTTGCTCTGGAGTTTCTTCCATTGCTCATCAGTTTCTTCAACCTTTTAGAAAACACCATTCTGACATGGTATTAGTATGTCCTGTTTAATGCAGTAATAAAGAAGTCCATTTAATAAACGAATTGCAGGCAATTACACTTCCGGCTTGCAAGAGCACGTCGATCTGGATCAGATTCCGACGACACTTGGTGGTAACAACGCCTCGATCATTACCATCCCGACACTACCAGTGGACCAGGTGCGCACCATCGATAACCCTAACATCATTACCAAGATGACACTCACGTCAATGGCACATGTGGATGAAGTCGTCTCAATGGATGACAAGTCAGAAGTGGAGCATCAGATCATCGAAGATGACGTGTTTCTCAGCGAGGTCCGGTTCAATTATTAACATTAACCGGATCAAACTAAACTTACTACCTCAGTCGAATCGCATATTTTGAATCAATCGGAAAGAACACGAGAAGAAGTGAAAAGAAAGTGAACCCTTTATTGCTTCATAAGGCAATTCAGTAATTTGCAGAAAACTACACCAGCCACGGGTGGCAGCGAAGGCTCGGTGGACGCGTCATCTGGTTCAGATGAAGACCTCAGCGAGGATGCACCCTATCTGGTTAGTTCAATTAGGCTACTAAACGCATTTTTTACCAAACGACAACCCACTTATAACAGTCCATATTCCTAAAAAAATCACCTGGTAACGTGGAGCAAAGGTGAAATTTTTCTGAACTTTAAAGAATAGACGAAATTCACTGCACGATGTTGTGTATGTAAAATTTCAACAGTCGGGAACCAAGTGTTACTTAAAAAAATCCTCCGATAATGAAATTGTAAAATTTTGATATTAGGAAATCGTGTATTACGAGATCATACAATATGTAATCATAAACCATTGACATGTTTTTAGGATGATGTGAGCGAGGACGAGGACGACTCCACCCGGTCCAAGGTAACGATCAGTGCGCGTCGACGCAAGATCATCCCGGTCGAGATCACCAAAGCCAATACCCGATTGTATTGGCACTATACCACCGATGCTGATGTCTACTTCGGAGTGTTCAAGCATCCGGTTAGAATGTCTATACTTATAGTGAATTACTGTGTGACTGGTTCTCCTAAATTGAACACCAGAATTTTCTCTCTAGTCTATTGCTCAGAGCACCAGCCTATGAAACTGGTCGTTTTAAGTTCGAACCCTGACATGAGACCCACTGGAGCGTTGCTCTGGTCTTTCTGTCGTTGCCCGTCAGTCTATTCAAACTCTCTGACCACTACGAAAACATCAATTTTGATATAGTACTCGAGGTTTCAGTAATCCGAACAATGGAGAAGTCCCAGTTAAAATATCAACTTCTATTCAACAAAATGATCAGAATGGAATTAATTAAAATAACACAAAAAAATCTGACTGAATCAAAAATGTTCAGGTCGACAAAAGCTCCACGTCCATCAAGAAACTGGACAACGACCAGCTGGAAATGGTCTATCCCTGGCTCAAACTCGGCGCCAAGATGGTGCCCGAAACGGACATGGTATTGTGCAAAGAGCCTGGCACATATTACATGATATTCTGCAACCGTCATTCATGGTTCTCGCGTCGTAATGTTCACTTGAAGATGGACGTCCACACCGTGCCCTTCCGCATCGAACGCACGTTGAGCATGTGAACCATATATCAAGATGAGAAATAATTTTTTATTCTGTTATATTGGGTTGAAAAGGCCCATATTAGTCAGTAGCAATTTTCACTTATGGTAAGAACCCTGTTCAAATTCATTCATTATGTCCATCGTTATCGTAGATAAGAAACAAACCTTTTGATCTGATCTCATGCTGATAGATCCCCTTCCCCAACTGAACTGGTCATGAAATACCATCGACAACCAACCAGTAAAGAAACGATAATGTACACGTGACATTTGTTTGTTTCAAGGTCATGTCACCTAATTGATGAAAAAATATTTGAAGTAAAAGCTTTATAAAAGTACATCAACAAACATATATTCTCTGTGAATTATTCTCTTAACGTCATAAAATATTATTGTACTGTTCCAGTGAGAAACACCGGTGATTTATCGTTTATGTCACGTACTCGCTGCCTTCTAACTAAATATATCAAGTAAATGATGGTGAAAGCAACGCCACTTTATCATCTTTTTTTTATTTGAATCAACAGGATCAGGCTGAACTGAAGTTACAGAACCCGGCCAAACTAAAAAAAACATTATGAAAGCTCAACCTGTGCCTGTTTGATTCTCTTATACTAAATTTGAACAACTTACACTACTGTGATTACTACATTACTATACCAATTGATGTCATGTTCTCATACTACGCATACCTCCCTAACCTACGCATTGGGCTGTTGTACATACACAAGCACTCGAATAAAATGAAACATAAAAACACAGACAATTCACCAGTTTGCATAATTTTTTTATCAAACCAAACTGTTATAGTGAGGAATTCAACTTCTTCCGTTGAATAAAAGTTAAAATCACATGCAAATGTTGCAAAAAATCGGTGACAAAATTACTTAATTCTGTAAACGAAAAGAAACTCACTGCATTCATTTCGGGTACAGATTGGAGCGATGCGAAGAACTGCTTACCACGGGCCGTTACAAACAGCGGATGGAGTGAATTGGTGGATGTGGCTGTGGCCAGTACAGACACCTGATGCATACGATTAACGTTCAGCAGTAAGTTGTATACCACTAAAAACCAAATGTTACCATCATTTTTCGTTTCCTTGGTTCATTACAGATGTCAAAAGGTTTTTCATTTTACTACATTTTAAGTTTCCATGTTTCTGGTTTAGCTAAACTTACAAAAACTAATACAAATCCAAGGAAAGTTAAAACTTCCAATCGAAAAAAGAAGGCCAAAACAACAGACAGAGTCAAACAAGATCTGAATGGTTAAACTTTGCGACTAGACTAACGTAAAATTTTGATATTTGTTTCAAGATCCCAACTACTACTAATTACTACTTGGTTGCATAATGAATACAAACAATATATCAAGCATGATTGGCATAACGCCCCATAATATTTATTAAACACCCAGTTAACCGACCATGTGCCGTTTTATCAGCCATCAGGTGTTGACCCTGTGCCATCTCCAATTCAGCCATTGCCGGACACAAGGCATCGAGTGCGTCGATCACGAGCAACGACGGTGCACATCGGACACACTCGACCAGCACCGAACGCAACTGCTTCTCGATCGAATCCAGTTTTCGTCCTATAATATATTTAGATCACAATGGTGCGTTAGCTGAAATAAAACAAACATACTACATTGAAAATGATATGGACAGTATCTCCAGTATATGACATTCAGGTTACGGTATGATTGCTCCGCTTATATATCGGTTACGGTAATGGAAACCGGATGGCTACAGTAACCTGAACGTTACGTACTGAGGACAGCGCCTGAATGAAAACCAGAGTTTTTAGGGTTGTGTTTCACTCCGATTTTTGTTGTTGCAAGATAGTTCATTGTGGCTGTACTGATATTAAATACTTAAACGACCTGCCCATGGGCGACAATCCAGCGAGACGGAATGCCAGAGTGCATGTTCATGCATGAGCACGCGCACCCGTTGCGCAGTACTCGACTTGCCGGAGCACGCTACACCAGTCAGCAGCACGTGACCGCGAGCTAAGCCAGTGCAAAGCTGATCAGTCAGTGAACGTGTGTAGCTGAAAGAGATGTTTATTCATTCTTATGGTTCGAAAACAAACGGTTCACCACAAAAATTTGACAAAATTTTAGTTAAACTAAGGTGCTGGTCCCAAGAACCAACGGTATATCATCCACAAAAGTAGAATCGTGGTGGGGAGCCGTCCAAGTCTGTGACGAAATCTTAAGGTCCTTCAGGGAAGACGCCCTGTTCCTGGCCCCATCGGCATCCGGATTGTGCGAATCAGAATCCGTTTTAGATGTCCAAGTCGATTTGTTTATATTCACGCGCAAATCAAGTGGATCAAAGGGAGACGGAAAACCGATGGACAGATGGGAGAGAGCCGATGCCTCATCGTCCTCAATGTTGTCGAATAGATAAAGTAACCTCGCTGCAAAATTTTCATATGTTGACTATTGAGTAAAAATAGTACAACTGACAACGAATCACGCCTTTACATCCGTTTTATGTTTTCAAATGTGCTGTTTGAAGATTACATTATTTTGCAGAGGGCTTGTGAATGAATACTTCGAATGACCACCACAACAACATGACTACATACAACAATAATTTGCGTATGCTTTCATCCATACGCTTAGGAATTTAATTCAAGATGAGAAACTACAATATAAAACATGGTATTTATAATATTTAACCTTTATGAGCACCGGTCACTTCAAGTTGAGCACCGGCGGCAGGCAGCACCAACGGCCAGGCACCGAATGACGATGTGTCCAGAAGATTTACGATATGACTGCTTACATCCGATTCAAGTACGTAGCATGGCTGCAACAGGTCATGGTAATTGAAATCAGGATGAAAATTATTGTACTTACAGCTTCGCTTATAAGTCTGTTGTTTGCATAAAAAGGTCACCAAGTCACTCACCTCTTCACTGGCAGTTTCCACCGATGCACTCAACGTCAACGTGTCTGTGATCCGAATATTCTGCTGAGTGGCCGCACGAAACACGATTTGACCAAAATGATGCAGACCCAGACTGTCACACAACCAGTCCGATATTATTACATGACCTGAAACAAGTGATCGTGATCTCAATCAGTTCTCACTGGTCACTACTATTATTGACCATCACAGGAACTGGGCACCAACCGGGTGTTCATCATCTTATCAAACGAATCTTATTAACAAAATTTAAATAGGTATTCAAACTAGACATAATCAGTTCCCTAACGAAGTTAAAAAGTTATGGAGCAACCTATGTAATCTAGCAACAGAAATGCTTATTATTAACCGTTAGGAACCAATGTTGTGTTAGCCAGAACGATGAGACACGCCTGACGAAGACTAGAAGTGGCACCATTGTGAACACGAATCTGTATGACAAACGCCAGTTGCGAGGTAGTGCAATGGTGGAATAGTTGACGGAATGTAGAGGATGACATGCACATTACGTGCGAAACAGCCGGTAATGTCTGATTACGGTTGCATGCACCCTTAAATGGAACACTTGATTCATTCTTATTCACTTATTCACACGTCATTATTGATAGATGGTGCGGAGTTACTTGAATTGAAATCAACTTTAATTTCTACGACATTCTTTGAGCAATGAAAATTCTGTTTAACTCAATTACTTAATATCCAAACCAACCACTCTCAAAATACGCTCAAAATTTTGAAACCCTATCAATACATTGCTTTTGCTCGATCAAAAGTAACATAAAACTGAACGTATATTCTCTATTCAACGAACCAGGTAACATGACTGTTTGAGCACTCTGCATTGCACCCAGCCCGTTCGGTGTATAACTCCTCTCATCATTTTCTGTGCTCGCTCGAAGCTCGTCACAAAGTTATTCATTTCTCTGCTGTTTCCGGGCTGCGTGCTCCCACCAATCCCACTAATATAAGCTTTGCCAATATTCTCGAACGCCGATCGAACATTGGATTTCATGAGCTCGTCAGAGTTTGAATTGCTTGGTTTTACGGTCGGCGAAAGTGTTTCTGAGTTGTTTTGACGGTTGTCGATGGAAGTGGGTGAATCGAGAACGTGCACTTGAGTGGAGCTGGTCAGATGGACGGCAGATGCGACGGATGGAATAAGCTCGCCTAAATAGGCGTAAGGCTGACCATTATTTCTATACTTTATCCTTATCAATTTAAATAAAGTCTATGTTAGTGACCTCTAGTTGTTTCTCTTTCAGTGACCCTCCCATGTGGAGAGCAGCACATGACGACGAGCAAACTCTGCTATCTCTTAGCTGCTAATCAATTGAAATGTGTTCAGTAATGTTATTGTTGATAATTCAGTTCAAAAAGTATACCCATCGACTAACCAACGGTGAAGTACACGCACAAATTGCCACAAATCCACAATGGAATGACGAGCCCGGTCTGTACCAGCTGCACCTGATCCAACAGGCTCAACTCGATTGAATTTGCGTTAGAGTGCTACAAATATAGTGGCAACATTCAATCACCTATTTAGTTAAATCGAGCAAAAAAGTTTTAAAACAAAGTGACCGTTATTTCACTATATTTGTGAATTGGTATGATTTATGAAACTTTGCTATTGTGGCATAACAATTGAATAAGTTTAATTTTAGCTTGGAATGGAAAACAGTGAATAGAATCTGTTGTATAACAGAAATAATATATTTTTGTGATAAAAAAATTATAGTTTAACTCACAATAATCTGCCAGTCAGCATCAGACTTTGGCGTGATGTAAACGTGTTCGGCCGTGTCCGGTGACTCCACGAAACAGATCCAAACCTGAATCATCTACATACTTCAGTACACAAAACAAAACAATATAAAATACTACATATGAAGTCTAACACTGAAAGAAAGGCAAACATGCAACAAACAGGATCAAAAAGTTTCCAAATAGCAAAATATCACCTGTTCATCGGGTTTGAGTCCGTTGGCACAACCGAACATGCCGTTCAGATGAAGATCGACCACCGAAGAAAGACTCGGGATACGACCCAAACATCTGAAATCGTGATCATAAATTTAGGTGTTTTATGAACTCCATTGAAAATAGCATGAATGAAAGGTATTCTTATGGAAGGTTAGGGATGTTAGTAGGGAAGATTCTTTAATTCTCATCTCAGCTAGGTAAGATAATCGTTGAAAAAAACTATCAGAACGGCACGATAATAAAAAGAGGAAAGGGTGTTTTGGTAACAATCACTATCAGACGAAACGCGGCAGAATAGTTTATGTGAGGTAATCGGCGGAAAATTAGCTTCGAAAAGTGAAACACTTATCATGATTCATGATGGATGAACATGAACCGATTATTTTTAGAAACCTCTAATCACTCACGTCATAAAAAAGCTTCTACATTCAGCGAGTTTTCATGTAAACGAATAATACCAACCGTAAGTAGAGTGTGTCCCTGTGTCTCAACGACGTACTTTCCTCTGTATCCGGTGGATCACCGAACCTGACCTGAATGAAGCCGGCTTGTGTGTTGCCCGACCCGTTGGGCGCTGATATGCGTGCGATGCAGTCGCGGTGCGCGGAGAAACGCACCCGTGCCGCCGTAAACATTCTATTCAATTAAACTAATTATTATTAATCATTTAACTATATCACAAATATAATATCGCTAAAAGCTGTTTACTTGCTTATAAACTATAAATCACATGAAACAAATACAAATGGAAACATATAGTCAATGGCAATATCGAAAAGTGGACTATTATCCACTAATTCAGGGAACGAACCTTGCAGTCAACAAAATAAAGAGCAACAGCCGGTAATATACGAGTACTAATATATTTCATTCATCATTATTATATCATAACTGGTCAATCATAACAGTAGATGCATAACGAAATAACAGTCAAAACTCTGAAAAAATATCAATAACACGAGAAAAACAAGCAGATCATATACCTGGCCAACTCTTGATCAACAGCAAAGTAAGGTAACTTTTATTTACAATTACAATAATCCAATTCCATGATCTGATTATTCAATCCAAACATAACAAAATCACCGGAGTAAATCAGCTACCGCGGTGCTCCATAAGCATCAGGCATGCGCTCGATGCTGAATCTGTAAAAGATTTGAGTTTGGTCAAATCCAGAATGTTAATGAATGACATATCAAAACAACAACTTCAACAAACATGAGCAGCGATGCCAGTTTAAATAAATCAATAAGTTCCATAAAAAGTACGTGGCATACAAATACCACTATGAATTGAAATTAAACAAAAATAAAATGTAATCAAAATCTATATGTTTCGCAACCAACCATGTTTTACCATTAAACAGTAGTGCCACTAACTTGTGCGATTTGACGTACATGATAGGCACGCCGGGCACCTTGCGGATGCGACGTTTCAAGTCCTTGTCACAGGTGGCAACGATGTAACATTTGTGCTGCAATCAAACAAGCTATTGTAACTCAATAAAAAAGCATTGTGTTGGATTGAAATTCGAACTAAAAGAGTTTCAAAAGCACCCATAATTTGATAAATCTACACTCACAATGAAAAGTAAACCTGACGTCTAAACATTATTATAACTATTTTTTATATACTCACCTCAGTTATCCTCTGAACGATACAGTCATCGGCGTATGTTCCTTTGTGGAAACAGGTGAGTCGTTGGAAACGGGGATCTTTCACCACTCTGAAACACAACACGAGATTTACGTTGAAATTAATTTGATTAGAGTTTAGCTAGCAATTAGGGTTGGGTCAGGACACAGGACTACCAAGTTAGCTACCACGTTACATATGAGCTTTGGTAGTCAAAACTCAGGCCTGGGTCTTGAACTAAGTCGGAATATGACGCTACCAGTTACCACTGATCAAAGACCAAGCTATACCGACTTGAGCGCGATCTTGAACTTCTGTCCCATCTTTTCGAGTTCGCCCAAAACGCAGTCGGTTACATACGGAATACCTGCAAGCAGTGTAGAGTGAAGCTCACTCGCGTTTATTCAAGTTTTCCGATCCATATTGCGTTTGAGACTTGACTCACGTAATAGAATTAAACGTAGCAACCAACATTTGGCATAAAGACAATCCATCATTGACTTGATGATGTCGAGTTTGTTTTTGATGGCAAAGTTGATGAAGTTGGTATCGATTATGATGTGAAACGGAGGGCCAAGCTGGGTGTTGTACTTCAGGAACATGGCAGACGATGTTCGAGGGCTAGAAAAAAAACAAAAATTAGCATTGGATATGACAGTGAAGTAGAAAGAAAAAAATATCAGTTTAAAGGCTGGTATGTTGGGGGTTACGGTAGGGTACAACAAGATTAGTTATTATCCAAAATCGATAAAACTAAAAACATGTTTTTAAATAGTTACATTTACAGAATGTAGAAATTTAGAAATTTACAGAATTATTTTGCTGTACCCGAAAATTAAATGCGTCATTTTTAATCCGAAACGTTTTACCGAATAACTTTTTTTCAATTTCAATCAACCAACGCTTCCGTAATTTTGATGGCTTGTGGGTCTTCTTTAACTTGTCGCATCACACGGTTTTCTTCTTTTCTGAAAATAAACAAACGGTTACTAGAATTACATTAATGATAAGCTTCTACAGTTAATATTAAGTTACTGTTTAACGACAGACATATCGGCAAGTCATAAACAACACAACTTGAAACAGAAAATGAAACTTTGGTTTGCTTACCCACAGCAGTAATATAAAACCAAAAGTCAACGTGGCTCCTATACTAGTTCAATCACTTTCTAACTGTCACATGAACACGATGAGAGTGAGAGAAAACGAAAGTTTAAATCGAACGAAAGAAAAAAACTAACATTCTGGCATCCGTTGGTTTGATCATCTTCTTTACCTTCTGCAACTTCCGAGAGAACTTGGCTGCTTTCTTTAGCTTTCCCTGCAACAAACTTGGTATCGACTTCCGCCAAGGCAATACACATACCAATATCACACCCTCTGTATTAAAAAAAATCACCCTCGTCTGAGTTTGATTAACTCTAATCCAGGACCCAGGTGGAAATAAAACGACTATAAATTAGGAAACTGACCATGCTGATGGTGTGGCGGCTACGATTTACTTAAGGATGTCCAGTGGATTTTATTGAAATATTTTAAATTATTTTTCAATATTTTTTTATCTTTTTATTCGTTTGAAGAATAATAGATTCGTACATAAACTGCCTACCGTAATATTTTGTATCGTACATTTACCGTAAAATTTATGTTTTGAAGTGCTAAAGATAACTACCGTAATTTTGTTCTGGACTGTTATTTTTTTATTTCATGAAAGAGATTATAAATAACTCGTTGTTAGTTAAATACTTTCTATTTTTCAAAAGTAGAAGTGTTTTGCATAGGAAATGTACGATTCGAACATGAACGATTTTCAAGAGCTTTGATCAAGATCTTCAAGATCGGATTACAAACTGTTCTATAACAAAACAACTGTTGGTTATTGGGATAGCTTGCCTTGAGCGAACTGCAATAGATTAACAAGAAAGTGAACAAGATTTAAACAGAAAATATTGGACATGAAGACATTGCATCGTATGGTGCAAGTCATGTTGTAAGCACCGACGGATTTTTTTGTCTTCCCATGATAAAACATGAAATCTTTATTGGTATTACAATACTAAAATTACTAATATATTATAATAATTACTAAGATCATGAACTTCTTTTTAAAAAATCATATTTTATAAATTAACGGTAGAAAATTTACAAATTAATTCACTATCTATAAACTTATTTTTCAATAAAAAAAATTGTGCGGCACATAAATGTTTGTAAACACTCTCTTCACACGAATTTTTTATTCTTTGCTTCGTTATTGGTTGCCACTTTTTTCGAACTTTTCGTAACGTTCAGAGATGTGTTGGAACTAGGGCACGGCTTGCATAGTCGAGCTGAACTGAAATGTCATGGAGCCACCACATCACAAAAGAAACAGTTTTCCCTTATTTACGATATATTTTTTCCGATATAATGTTTTATTAATTTATTTATTTCATAAAGTATTCAATTTTTAGCGAAATTTATTATTTGGCATGGGAGGAAAATTATATGCCCCGAAACCGTAGTCTCAGCGTAACGATCAACCGCAAAAACCCGTATCTTGACTACAACCGTACCCTCTTAACTTACCCGTATCATGACTATAACCGTACAACTCTTCTTAATAAATGTGTGACAACACTGAGTATCTGTCGTTGAAATATGTCTGAATTAACATGTATGGCTTCCTTATCAGACCGAGCCCTGCATTTGATGAGAAAAGATGTTTGAACAGCGTTTTATGTTAGTGGTTGATAAATAAATACGTGACTGGGTTGTTATTCAAAGTACTAAAAAATTTGTATAATCATTGTGAATGCATTTTTTCGAGCGAGGCCTTCAAAACCTCAACAAGGAAATTGGGACCACCGAACCTCGAAGCTGAAAAACTTTATTGCACTTTACTTCTTCCCGTTTCCGATTTAAAAGTAAGCGTAAAATTAGATGTTAAATAAATACACAGTAACAACAAGTCTCTATTTAACCTCGGCTACGCAATATTTACATTCGATTAGTAAACAATTGTTTGCTTTCGTTATCAACGAAAGCAAAGTTATCAACGAAACCAACCAGTCCGCTTCTTGTGTAATGTGCTTAGTACAGTATGTCCTGCCAATAAGTTCAACATCTGCTTGCGAGTCAATGGAAAAACATTGAAATATAAAGTTTCTTGAGATTCTAGCGAACCATTGGCACGTTAACTTCTCAGACCCAGCCTAACATTCAATGGAACATGATGCATTACACTCTCATGCATTTGAAAAAGCTATTGACTCAAAGTTGTAAAAGATATCACACCTACAGTACTTTCCTGCTTGAATCCCAGAGTATTTTGATGTACACCACCATTTTGCATGCTTTTGTATGTGTTGAGCCCATTTTATTGTGTAACTATTTTCCAGTTGCATGATGATTATTACAACGAGTGGTCGTTTATTGGTATCGTCAGTGGTGCGGTCTCATCTCAGGACAGTGAGCACGACCATTCTTGCGGTTGGCTGCTTTGATAGAATTACAAATGACTGGAAACATCTTTGAAACTGGAAAGCGCCTCAAAACTCACTATTTAAAAAATTCAGCTCAAAATCAAATTCTAATTCTAAATGACTAGTAAAAGTAATAGTTCGCACTGTACAGAAATTCAGATGTAGATCAGATGATCTTTTTGGAAAATGTGATCATGTTTGAGCAGTGAGAAGTTTAGTGACTTTATTTTTAAGTGCACTCACAAGATCGACCACGCACACAGTCACTGGTACAAGCTGATCGACAAAACAGAAAGCTATGCCCATGGTGCCTCTGATGTACCACTTCTGCATGCCACCATCGGACAGGTACGTTGCCAGTTCATACAGTCACTAATGTTTTCATTTCACCAGTTTGAATTCAATTCATGTACATTACAATGCATTATTTGTTTCTTAGGTACATCAGTAGTAAAAATCTTCGATCAAAACCTGTAATTAGTTCATGCGCATATTAAATAAAGGTTTACAGGTACTCCGAAATGCGACCATGGAAACACCCAACCAAGACGTGTTTGTCTTCCCCCGTGATGATATTCGAAAGACCTATGGACAATTTTTAGAAGATGTTAGCTTTCTAGCTCGATCATCACACTAGTCACTCACTTCATTCACTCACTCACTCACTCACTCACTCACTCACTCACTCACTCACTCACTCACTCACTCACTCACTCACTCACTCATTCACTCACTCACTCACTCACTCACTCACTCACTCACTCACTCACTCACTCACTCACTCACTCACTCACTCACTCACTCACTCACTCACTCACTCACTCACTCACTCACTCACTCACTCACTCACTCACTCACTCACTCACTCACTCACTCACTCACTCACTCACTCACTCACTCACTCACTCACTCACTCACTCACTCACTCACTCACTCACTCACTCAGGTTGAACGTTGTGCGGCCGGCATGGTAGCGATGGGTTTACAACCGGGTGACCGAGTGGGAATATGGGGTCCAAACATGTATGAGTGGGTGTTGACTCAATTTTCCACTGCTTTGGTAGGAATGATTCTGGTTGGTTTGGTTGTAATTATGTATGTATTATACTTACGGTTAACAACTCATTCACCAAACTTAATGTAGGTAAGACTCTGATTGTTTAGGTCAATGTGAACCCGGCTTACCAATCAAATGAGCTCGAATACTGCTTAAACAAGGTGAGTAATAAGTGCACCTTTGCTCGGAATGAGATCATTATCAATCTGAAGCATCCCCTTTCAGGTGAATGTAAAGATGCTGGTCATGTCATCCAGATTCAAGACTCAGGATTATTATGCTCTCCTGAAACAAGTTGCGCCAACTCTGAAGAGCTACATGGAAGCGGGGACAATCAATGATCCAAAGTAAGTGAGTGAGTGAGTGAGTGAGTGAGTGAGTGAGTGAGTGAGTGAGTGAGTCAGTGAGTGAGTGAGTGAGTGAGTGAGTGAGTGAGTGAGTGAGTGAGTGAGTGAGTGAGTGAGTGAGTGAGTGAGTGAGTGAGTGAGTGAGTGAGTGAGTGAGTGAGTGAGTGAGTGAATAAACTTGGACGTAATTTCAGTGTACCCTCACTTCAACATGTCGTCATGTTCGGCACAAACAAAATAAATAAACCCATGTGGACCGTTAGTTCCGTTAAGTAATTAGGAAATCATATTCAGAACGTTTTTACATCAGTAAATTACAGGGGAACCTGGGACTTTCACAAGGATCTGATGGAAGCTGCCGATTCAACCTCGAAAGCTCAGGCTCAGATCTATGAAAAACAAGTGAAGCACCGTCCTGACAGTGCTGTCAACATTCAGTTTACATCGGTTAGTGATGAATTAATCAATGAGTGAGTGAGTGAGTGAGTGAGTGAGTGAGTGAGTGAGTGAGTGAGTGAGTGAGTGAGTGAGTGAGTGAGTGAGTGAGTGAGTGAGTGAGTGAGTGAGTGAGTGAGTGAGTGAGTGAGTGAGTGAGTGAGTGAGTGAGTGAGTGAGTGAGTGAGTGAGTGAGTGAGTGAGTGAGTGAGTGAGTGAGTGAGTGAGTGAGTGAGTGAGTGAGTGAGTGAGTGAGTGAGTAAGTGAAGTCAACCTAAATCTTGTTTATAGGGGACCACAGGTAATCCCAAAGGTGCCACACTCACGCATCACAACATCGTTAACAATGCTTACTTCATTGGTCGAAGAATTCACATGCATAAAAGAGTTGACTAATTTATTCACTCACTCACTCACTCACTCACTCACTCACTCACTCACTCACTCACTCA
>OZ038447.1:10743051-10888051 GCA_964036265.1 Daptonema setosum
GGAAAAGACGAGATAAGTCACCACAAATATTGGAATCTTTATAGCTGCGTATACGGAGTTCAGTTCAGAAAGAGCAATGAGAATCACAGCACAAATACATAGACAAATCAATGATCAATGAATTGAAAAAACGGGGAATTATGTATAACTTGACAAAAGCTGACTATCTTAGAAAGTGAATAAAAAATCATGGTGTTGGGTACTCAAAGAAACGAAAGTACCTACATATGTATGTACAATATGTATCTAATTCGATGCCCGTGGGTTATGGCCAGAAAGGATTATATCAAAATAATGAAAGATACACAGATAATATATTAGTCACCAGAGGTAAACTTTTATGCAAGTAATATAAAAGAATACGAATCAAAAATAAAATTTATAAAGCCAAGCAATTCATGATGTTTGATATATGAAATGTGATATCAAAAGGAAAGAGATTTTTGGTCAAGAATACATCTAGATCTATCGTGATTTTTTATTACGTATACTAACTATTTATGAAAACTGAATGTTGAAATGCCATGGCATCTAAAACTGGCATTGGTTTTGTAGACGTTCACTAAATCTATTTGATTTTAAGTCGCTGGCTCATCAGTGAGTTAACGAATATACACATCTGCAAGCCATTACAACCAACTTAACTATGTACTGTATTTTAACTACGAGTGGATGAAATGCGTCGCGATGGGAAAGAAAGAGCGAGGTGCTGGTTCACTAAAAGTGCGCATAATGATCATACTTGCGAATGCACCATGAGTGCGCACCAGTGGTAGATTTACGACTTTAACAGCAACATGTTAGACATCTTAAACAGGCGATCACGCAGCACAGAGCACCCAGAACGGCGATGGCAATGCCCGCTATCAATGCAACCCTGCAGTGAGTGAGTGAGTGAGTGAGTGAGTGAGTGAGTGAGTGAGTGAGTGAGTGAGTGAGTGAGTGAGTGAGTGAGTGAGTGAGTGAGTGAGTGAGTGAGTGAGTGAGTGAGTGAGTGAGTGAGTGAGTGAGTGAGTGAGTGAGTGAGTGAGTAAGAATGAGTGAGTGAGTGAGTGATCTAACCTCAAAATGTTCAAAGTGCATGTATACGAAGCACCGGTGGATGAGACAATTTTATCGAGTAGTTGAGTGCACTCTGATGTGTCCTCTACTTTGGTGCAATGCTGCCAGAACTGACATTCACTGTTGCCTGAGAAATATATTGTCAATAATTTTTTAGTAAAAATTTTGTGCAAATAATAAACCAATCAACATTTTAAGGAAGTAATTAAACGTACATTCGGGAAGTAATTAAACTTACACTCGGGTTGTAATAAGTAGCAGGTGGTGGAACTTGACGCTTCAGCTAATGAAAATCCAATGATCAACAATGGTGCGGCCCAAAGTAAAACTGAAATAATGAAATAATTAAAAGACATTTCACCCAAATTCAATGTATTTAAATGCTTCTGATAAAGTGGATTTAAATGGTTGTTATACTTCTATTATATAAAAGGTGAAAAAATAAGCAAGAAAAGTATCACTTAACATTTGAAAATATATTAACTAACGTGTTGACATGCTTCCGGTGTGTAGAAAGTATAATAAAAATGACAATTGGTGTCGTCAATTGACCTGAAGTAGAAAACAATATTATTTTATCATGTATTTTACAAAGCAAAACGTTACATTATAACACACAAACTCAATATATTGTTCTGGAAAACCGACGAATGGAATCATAACGTTAACAAAAACCTCGTGTTTTATACACAAATTAAAATTAGTTAAGGTAAGTATTTGCTTCTTAGACTTTCTAAATCTTCCAAAATCGTTATTAACAAGATACGAAACAATGCCGAAAAAATAGCAACCGCAAGATTTGCAACAGTATATGTTGACTGTTTGTTTACGCAATCAATTCAAATAACATCTGTCTTTAAATCAACAACATTATTGTAGCGTATAGCAACAAGCGGCGTTTAACAAAAATAAAGCAGCAACACCTGCATTCGTGTATTCATTGCGTAGTCAATAACAACCGATGAATCAGCGGCAACCAATAACACGCACAATTGTGTATCCAAAAGTAGCAGGCGAACAAATCGCCTATGGGCAATGTTTTCTTATTAGATGAGAATAGTAGTTTTGATTTTGTTTTACCTACGCTATAAAAAAACCACGTTGTCGCTTTGCCAAGAGGTGGTACTTTATTAGAATATGTATTCATCTTCTCGTCCGCTCGCTAGAATTTCCAGCCATAGCCGACCGAATAGGGAGCGGTTTCCAATTAGAATTTTTCGGTTCTGAGGTTGGAAAAACAAACGGAAATTAGTGTCACCAGCAAAATCAATTGCGTGAACGAAACTTCAACAGTGAGGCAACATCTTGCCGAACTCAATCATCAATCTTGGTAGAAAAAAATATTTGTGCGTGTATCCTACGCAGCACGACGAAAATATACGCTCGTGCTGCAGCGAAATAAGCGGTCCTGATTTTACTGGTTCTCATTTCATAACACAGTGGCAGCGTGGCTTGTCCTACGTTCAAATACATGCATGAAAGCGTGCACGTGCATGTGCATGCAGGTTCACTCAAGTGAGCTAAATATGAACGATAAAAAAAGAACTAAAGAATGACGGAAAATGAGCTATTTGACAGTATGAAAGCTATATAAAATACTACTTGACTGCATTGACAACACGGGACAGCTTATTTGTAGAGAGTGGGGAATTTTCCACGTATATGAGGAAATTTCCAGTTTCTGGTTAATTACCTGTGAAACAGTTTTGTTATTTTAATGTTTGAATATGGAACTGTCCTGACTCATAATTTCTTAGACACAATGATTACAAATGACGGTTTTTACTCAAATGTACATCTGGACTTGAAATTACTCCAATGGAAAAAGCGAATATTGTTTTCATTCTGATTTGACTCAATAGTAAAAGCACCAGACTTAAAATAAATCTTGTAAAACTCGACGCAGCCGAAATTTTCACATAGGAAATCTTGGCTTCTAAAGAAACATTGTCTAGAAATGTAGTTTCAGTAATTAATCAGTGCATTGTACACCGAATCAATGTTTAGCTTTGAATCAACGATTTTCATTGGTTTTAGCAGTGTTACAATTAAAAGTTTCACAGGGCCCTTCACGAGCAAGATACAGAAAATAACTGAAGAAAAAAGTTCACTGGCTGTCGTTGTTAATTCTTCATTGGGTCTCACAGTGAAAAGTACCGTAATTCAAGATTTGAATTCAAACTTTTAATTTAAAGTTTTTTATTTTGTTTGAAATTCATTAAAAAAAATTAATTAAAACATTGAATTAACTGTATTTTGTAAAAAAAATTTGTTATTTAACAAATTGTTCGTTTAGCCATTCACGTGCGCTGAAGAATGTCGGCCCAAATGATGATGTCAACGCCGGTCAAGTCGGCAACGCAGCAGCAACAGGGAACCATTTCAGGTACTTTTTCTTTTTCTTGAATTGATTAGTAATCTCTAATTAGTGCCTTTGAAAAAAACCTTATCGCTTCACCGTCTGGATGACAGTGAGCTTTTTTAGCTGCGTGTACGCCTCAATCGACCGTCAAGTCATCCACGAAAAAGAAGGTTCTTTCGCAGAAGCAACCCACGGCTACACTTTCGCAGTCCTCCATCCACCAGCAGGAGAACATCCATCCGGCCGCGCTTTCTCGCCAGGCTTCCAATCAGAGCGTTGCTTCGGTGGCACCTGAGGAGCTGCTGGAGGAAGATGATTTGGTTGGCTGTACGCTAATCGAGAGTTATATGTCACATTAGAACTTTGATTTGATGTGTGGAGGGGTATGGAGCACGGATGGGGAGCGGGGTGTCATTCCCTCTTCGGAGAATATTTTCAGGCAGCATCTCAGTCAGCGCACACTAACTTTTTCGGCTTTTATGCGTTCTTAATTTTCCTGGGCCGTAGACTCTTGCTGACTGACTGACGGACTTGCTGAGTGACTGGGTGATCGATTTATTTACTGACTTATTGAGTGGCCGAATGATTGATTTACTTTTTGACTATCTGACTGACTAATCATTGAATGACTGACTGATAAATATTTTCACTGAGTGGTTGATTAATGAAGGGCTGACAGTCATTTAAAATGAATGACCGAATAACTGATTGTTTCACTTTTTGACTGACTAGGTTTGTATAGTGAGTGAATGACTGATTGATTATCTTTTTGACCGACCGACTGACTGACTGATTGCTCAGTTGACTTACTGAGTGACTGATTGATTGATTCACTTTTCTATTGACAGACTAACCAATCGATTGATTGACTGACTGATAAATATTGTTACCGAGTGTTTGAGTGACTGACTAACTGATTGACTGACTGACTGACTGCTCGGTTGACTTGCTGACTGACTGACTTTTTGAGTGACTGATTGATCCACTTTCTGACTGACAGTCTAATCAATCGATTGATTGACTGATTGATGAATATTGTGACTGAGTGTTTGAGTGACTGACTAATTGATTGATTGACTGACCGACATTTTGGAAGACCGACTGATTGACTTGTTGAGTGATTGACTGATTGTTAAACTGTGTTTGACTGTTGACTGACTGACTGACCAATTGACTGACTGCCTCTTTGAATGAGTGACTAATTTATTGACTTTTTGACTGATTGACAGACTGATCGATTGATTGACTAACTTTTCAAATGACTGAATGGTTGATCATTTGACTTCGTTGTGCAATCGTTAAACCGTTAACCTGTTTCAGATGTTCTTCCAAGACGCTGATATGCTGCAGCAGCATGGCATTGTTAGTCTTGCTCATGATTTTCTGATCAGTTTTTGTAGGTGATTCCAGGATTCGCCTATCTTGATTTAAAAAAGTGTTCCTGAAGTCTAGAGTATCTGTAAAACGTTTTTTGGTATGCAGAATTCTGCTTCTACACACTTCATAAGTTCGTCACCGATTTGTAGAGTTATTAGAGTAACCTTATGTTCTCATGTCCTTTCTTTTCAACTAAATTGATCTATCATCTAAATCTAATGATTCAAGATAAAACTCAGAATTTGTTCTTAGAACGTGGCCGACATCAAGAAGCTGCACTCTGCTGGCATCTGCACAATCAAAGGCATTCTCATGACAACCAAGAAGCGTATGTGCGAGATCAAGGGACTGTCAGAAGCCAAGGTCGAAAAAATTAAGGATGCATGCGCCAAAATTGTGGTAAGTCGTTTTTTTAGTTCTTATTGTGGCAATTTTTTTCGAATTTGATTTTATTCGGTATACTTTATTTCTCTTGAGAACCCGGGATTTATGACTGGACTTGAGGTGGCACAAAAACGCAAGCAGGTCTTCCGTGTGCACACCGGCAGCAGCGAACTTGAGTTGGTTCATGTGATATAACGTCTTTTAGAAGAGCAGCTAAACAAAGTAATTATGGGTGCACCGTGCACTAATTACATTCAGCTTATTAATTAAAGAGTAATATGATAAAAGCAGATTCTGTCAATGCGCTATAGTCGATTATGTTGAGTTGAACCTTCCTTAAATTGGGAAAAAATTGTTTAATACCATCATCACAATGCAATGAAGTAAGCTTTTTGAAAGTTAAGTTCTCAATTTATGAGCCGAAAGGTTAACCATGTTAAAGAAAGATGCACCTAGTTAATAATCTTGATCATAATCGACTATAATTTCTCACAAAATATTGTGTTTATTACTTTAATGAGTAAGAATTTGCCATGCAGTAAACTTCTGGGTGGCGGTATTGAGAGCCAGTCGATCACCGAAGCGTTTGGCGAGTTTCGGACTGGCAAGACACAGATTTCACATACTTTGACTGGTTCGTTTAGCTCAATTGCCGTACCTCAGTGATATCAAAAGTAACATTTTGTAATTTTTTCTGATTTGAGAATTGTTTTAATGTTTTTTCGTTAATAAACAGTGGAAAAGCCTGTTTTTATTTCCAGCCATGTGCCAGATACCAGACGCCAGCCAGAACTATCCGGGCGGTAAAGTCATATTCATTGATACGGAGAACACGTTGTTAGTTTTGTCAGTTATATGTGTTTTATTTGTCGTTAAGCCTAATTAATGTTGTCTGGAATGTAAATTTGAACTGCGGTAACTGACGAGAATGAACATACAATATTTACATATTACGGCTATCATACTTTGCATGTAACGACAGCCACTAGCAGCTGAAGCACTAGCGAGCGAGGGAGGACTTGTTGCTTTAGATGTGTGTAGGTATGATGGCCCCAAAGCTGCTATTTTCACTATAAAAAAGTTTATCCTCTTGGAAGTTAGACTCCTCCGCCAGTGAGCCAACGTATTGTAGAATCGTACGTATGTATCATTTCTCACAGATGAGACACTAAATGTTTTTCTGACTATAATGTAAGTACAATTTTATATAAAGTGAGTTAATGAGGTTGGTTGTGTTTTTCAGTCGTCCCGATCGTCTGCGTCAGATCTGCGATCGGCTGAATGCGGATGCGACCGTGATGTTGGACAATGTGCTCTATGCCAGGGCGTATACTAGTTGGTCATACACTTCAATCAGTTCACACACTAGAATAGTGGAATAACCCTGTTCTAGAATTGAATTTGTATCTTATTATTTAGATAAAATGACTTAAAACGGCTAATCCCCTCTTCCGGTCGAAGAAATTCATCCGTGTTTAGTATAGACTCGTCCGTCAGTGAGTTGATGTTGTTGCTAACTTCTGTCCTGACCTGACCTTAGCCATAGCCACTATTAAATTTCTCCCAAAATATTGTTAAGATTTTTTCCCGAAGAATGGAGTGGCGTGGTGGTTCTTTTGTGAACCGATGTTTGTTGTTGTTGTTGTTTCTGTTCTGGCCTGACCTTGGCCACTATCAGCGTTTTATTCAAAACTTGTACACAGATTTTTTCGAACAATATCGAGTTGTATATCTTTTTGTAAACCGTTGATTCCAACATGGTTATGCAGGTGAGCATCAGCTCGAGTTGCTCGACTACGTGGCAGCCAAGTTCCACGAGGAGCAGGGAGTGTTCAAGCTGCTGGTCGGTTATCGGTGTCTCTTTATCCTTCTCGATTCACGGTTTTTTTCACTCCCTATGGTTTGATGCAGTTTACAGACTTAGTATTCTGCTATGTTTTGGTTCATTGCTATCGATTACCGTATCCATCGAAATAACTATAGTGACAGATTGGCAGACTATTCCCCCCCCCAAATAAGATAAATATCGATCTATTAGTTTCAATTATTTTGTTTCTGTTTTTATCAACAAAAAAAACACAATTATCAGTTACAATAGTCATCTAATCAATGAGCGTTTGTTTTTTATATTATCGATTCGATCATGGCGCTGTTCCGTGTCGACTACTCTGGTCGTGGTGAGCTCGCTGAACGCCAGCAGAAACTTGCGCAGATGCTCTCTAAACTGCAGAAGATTGCCGAAGGTCTGCCTTTAGAGTTCTCTGTTTTACCAAGTTTATTTTTAGTTATAATCTAGTGGATCTATAATTTTTTTTATGTTTATTTGTTTAGTTACAAACTTTACAGAGTACAACGTGGCCGTTTTCATCACGAATCAGATGACTGCTGATCCCGGTGCCACCATGTCGTTGGTTTATATTTATCTTGGTTGTTGCTCGTTGGGTTTCGTAGTTAACCTTTGTGGGCAAATTATCAGTAGATGTTTTTTTAGAGATTATGATATCGCAGATGATAAAAAAAATCGGTTAGTTTCAGTTTAGGTTTTATTTACATAATTATGTTTTATTCTATTGCAGCTTCCAAGCCGATCCCAAGAAACCCATCGGCGGCCACATTCTGGCTCATGCCAGTACAACTCGTTTGTATCTCCGAAAGGGTGAGTTTACTATGTTTTATGATCAGCGTGGGTTACAGAATTAAAATAGCAATTCCCTTCCCACAAATAAAGCGAACACTAACAGAATTAATTACGGTTATTTTGTCAGACCGATAGAATTACACGGTCGTTTTCAGGTCGTGGAGAGACCCGCATCGCCAAGATCTACGACAGCCCGGATCTGGCTGAAAACGAGGCGACGTATGCGATCACCAGAGGTGGAATCGATGACGCCAAGGATTGATTACTAGCCAGTGCTAGTCGGCCGCCATTGTGCTTGTTTAGTTTTTTGATGAATAAAACTGGATTTGAGATTATATTATTGATGATCAAAATTCAAATAATGATAGGATGTTGTTGGTGATAAAGATCACGTTTGAAACCAATTGAATCGTTAACGATTTTTTGCTCCATTGTTTATTGATCAATATTTTAGTTTTATTTAATTTCTGTTCTCTGTAAGTTGTAACCGTACTCTGGTCTTATGCGCACGCACGCTCAATCTGAAACTGAATTGTACATTCTTACCCTTATGCTAACCTGTTGTCACTGTTATTCTTGATTATTACTATCATGTTCACTTCCTTGTGAAATAACCATTTTATTCTTGCCAAAAATTCTTTTCTCTGATTGCATTCGTTGATTGTATCCGTTTGTGCCCTCACATTCCCGGTGTTTATTTCTTTGATGTTAGGTGCTTTTTCCGTTGAAATGCTTGTGGCAAATTTTTGTGTTTCTCTCGTCCCATTCAGGATCAGTTATTCCCTAGTAGATGTTTTGGTCTCAAATGGAATAAAATACTTCCGGAAATTGTTACATATCATTTGGATTTCGGAAATATGTTCTTATTTATATTTACAAAAACACGATTATTACTTCTGGCTTGTTATTTCTGTTACCGTAACACGGTTGACCTTCAGTGTAAAGGTAATTAAGTCATATGCACAAAATTATCATAGTTGGTTTAACTGGCTTCCCTTTATGAATCGTCGGAGCAGAAGTGAGTGGTCGAACGTTCCCGTTCTGATGATCGTTAGTTTTATGGGTGCTGCACAAAGAAAATTACGACTCACCTAAGGTTTGGATTGCACATTGTCTGCACTACCAGTTGCTTTATATCTGATCATGATGTACCATCTGTAATAAACCAGAAATAGTGGAGTAAAATACTGTGTTATGATTCATCTGTTAGTGTGGCCCGAAAATTTTGTTTGTTGTAGTGTAGCAAGTTTGCAGTCATGCTGATAAAACCGCGAAATCCGTCGAAGCTAAACTCGCGAAATAGCCTATGAATAGATAATTTGTCTGGTTTCGGTTGCAGTTAACCTGACTCAAGTTTCTACTTTCCGGATACCTCTGGTTTTTATAATTAGTAAACAACGTTGTTGCAGACAACAGAAGAGTTACGTCTGTCAAATGACCATTGACAGAGGTGTTGCTCTTTCTCATGTTTGTCTACATAAATAGCTTGTAATACGATGCTAAATAAAATTGTAGAGTTAGAACTCTATCATGCACGAGTCAGTAAGTGCGGTCAGTCACAACTTGGCAGTACAAATGCATTTGGTTTTTATCTTTATGGTGCATAAACAATTAAAAAAATCATCCAGTTTCACTGCGTTCGGTAACTAAAATGTTAGTCTGTAATCAAAATGCCAACTAATCCGTGGTCGTTTTATGACATAGCAACGACGTGCGCTGAAAATCGCTTGGATTGTAGAAACTGGTCCAGTTTTTATGTCATAGTGAAATAATGAGAATCTTAGTCAAAGTAAACAAGGTAAATAGTTTGGTGGTGAGCCGTGAATTCCAGCAGGCCATATATATATGTTTACGATTGGCAAGTTGTTTGTATGAGGACATGTGTGGCCATAGTGTAACCTAAATATAGGAACTTTAAATTTTTACTTTCTTGGCTAGACTAAAATTTGTCTTTTAATAAACCGTTCAATTCAAGTCATGCAATTCGCTGAACAAGCTTTTAGTAAAATTTTTGCGTAATTAAAACATGGATTTCTAATTTTACCAACAAAAAAAATTGGATGAGCGTAACTTATTTGCTTCTGAAACCTTTTCTCACATATGAAGTGTATTTTTTCATCATCAAGACAGACTCCGGTATTTCAAGGTCTGTTAAAAATAGGTTTGGATCACATGGTGAATGCACCTCGATTTCGTACAAATACCCAGGCCCAGCAAGCCCAGACAACGTACCCGGGCACTGGGCACTCTGTTGCGGATGCGAACCCTAACAAAGCAGTCAACATTTACGACTTTTTGTCAACATAATGCGGTAACGAATTGCAATTTTTAAAAAGTCTGAGTTTTTGTAACCAGAGTAAATTTTGTGTGGTCTGAGGAAGATCAACCTTTCCGAGGATCTGATATTTTTTCGTTACTTGTCACTCGTACACACAGTGCCGGACGAGGAGTTCTCGAAAGGCAGGGGAACTGGCATTTCCAAGGATATGTTGCATATCTACAGCTTACTTTTTCAAACCCCGTATTCTAAAACTGCCAAAGAGGGAAATTCCTCTCTAATCCCCCTCCATATCTCTTCCGCTAGTTTACGAGTAAAACGGTTGTGTGTGGGTGCACGTGTGTGTGTGTATACTTTAGCATTGGGCCATGTGCCACGCGCTACAGCACACCCCCACTGGCGTAACAGCCTAACTCCCGAAGGGAGGGAAAATTGGCTAAAAAGGGGGGAATCGGCAATTCCTAGGCTAGTTTACTTGCAACTTACGGGACAAATTATACTTTTCAAACTTGTCAAAGAGGGGGGAATTCCACTTTTCCTTCCCTTTCTCGTCCGCTAGTGGCACACCCCTTTAGCAGACCATTTCTCTTCTCTAACATAACATGTGTAAGCCGCGATTTTTGCTGCGACCTACAATTTTTCCGGTTTTTAATCTTGGACGCTTCGCATATCGGAGTCGTTGGGTTTTACATGAGGTTTGTAAAGGAGACGAGAAGGGATGGCAAAAGTGGAATTCTTCCCTTTTTGGCGTTTCCAAACTGTCAATATCCCTCTGTTTGACGAATCTCCCCTCCCTTTGGAGGATTCGGTAGGTCGTCCGCCAGTGAGTTAACATAATACCACAGTTCAATGATGTGGAAGGAAACTATCACGGGCTGGCCTTAATTTGTTTTGCGACAACGTCGGTTTATGAACCAAAGTCAGTACCACCACTCTGAGTTATGGATTTCTTTGACCAAACTTGGTTTATTAATAGACGTCCTTTCAAATTACCTAGACAGAATTTCGCTTGCTTGCTTACTATAGCAGCCATTTTGGTTGTTTTACTGAGGACATACGTTCCCATAAAAAATCCAGAGAATATCCGGGCAGACTATGAAAGTAACCCGTTCACAAACCCATTTGTTCATCTCGGCATCGTTTTCTGACTTGTAGTACTTGGGTAAATACATGTCTGTATATCGCAGTATTTATAGCTTGGTCAGAGTACCTTGTTATCAAAGATTATTTCTATGAGCCCGTTACGCACAAATTCAATGAATTTGGCCAATGATTTTATCCAAAAGTGATGTGGAAAAATTTTCGAAATTTGAACGCGCGTCAAAATCAGATTTGAATTCAAATTGCGCGCCACATAATATTCTGAGTAGCAAGAAACCCTGAATAGGCTATGTAAGTGTAGTCTGAACTGTTCAACCCAATCTTGCTGCTGTTGGCTTCCTTCCATGAGCACGCCAGTTTAGTCGGTTGGTTCGGTCGACTCAGACTCAAAACAACCTAAAATTATACGCTTGTTTCTCTGGCTCTCTTTCTAGCTTGCTCGGTTTGTACAGTAAAAAGTGGGTATCGGCCGTAAATTGATGATGAAAAACCAAAACTCTTAGAAACTGGGATGTCAGTTCACTATTATTATTTTAAATATTTTTAGTTATGATAACGAGTGAAGCTACAAGATGAAGTGGTCGCTTGTTTTTAGAAGCACAGGCGAACTACTCAGTTTCGCTCAGAACCGTTTGGCATCCAAACCTACATACATTAATGACAGATTTTGACTGTTCATTTCGTTTTTATGGGAATTCGAGTCTTCAGAGATTTTTGTTCCATGTGCACCGATATGTATGTACGTCAGTTATTTCAAGTCAATGTATAGGCAACGCTGAATAACCGTTTCTGAAATCAGGACCGCTTCTTCATGACAGAAAAGTCTTTTTCCCGTTATATCTGTATTTACAAGTATGTAGTATCCGCTTAAAATTTTGGATGATGTAATTCATCGTGTTTTCCTGTCAGCTTCAAATGTATACAAATGTGAATGTGAATGTAACTGGTGCGACCGTACGCGTATTATGGCTATGATAGGGCCGTGGGCCGGGCCAGTCACATCAAGGCACCGATTGCTCTGTCCCCCAGCCAAAACATCTCTCAGACTTTATTGCCGTTCAGACTTTATTGCCGTCGTTCCGTGGGATAAAAAAGAAGATGCAGGAAATATGGAACGTATTTTCGCCCGGAAATGGCGTTTCCTGATCATTTTCCAGAGTTGTATTTTTATAAATGTTAGGAATGTTGCTGATATTTACGTGTTCATAAATGTGAAAATAAGATGGAGGAAAAATGGAACGTCTTTTTGTCTGGAAACGGGCTTTCCTCAAGGTTTCCCACACTTATATAAACGAATTTATGGTTGATATTTACGTTCTCATAAATGTGATTTTTCTCCTAAAGTATAGCAATATTGCATGGCTGAAATTGTCAGCTGTCAAATACGTTTCTGGTTTTATTGGTTGTTTATTTTGTTTTTCACTATGAAGCGCAACATCGATCATGTGCAGACAAAATACCCATCATTCAATGCTTTATTTACGGCCATTGGATAACTGATAAGCACTGCAAAAAGCTACGATGGTCGATGAGCTATGTACATACCATCAACCAGAGCGAATACATTTGTACTTATTTTACTTACAGTAGCTATATATCCAATTTATCGGTGTTTAACTTATTTGGTATAGAAAATTGGTTAGCTTTTTCAATAGAATTGTATATAATCCAGTCAAAGTGCTCACCGATGTTTAGGAAAATCGCAAAGTTAGACAAGTGAGAAATGTGATATCTGACGTTACGTCAAAAATATTTCCATAAAAAATCTCCTCATACATTAAGCGTACTCCAAACGAGTTGTCTTTGAAATGCGTTCAAAAATTTTCGTCAAAGGAAAAATTCTTACTGTTCGTTAGGGTTATGTCTCATTTGAGCCATTGCTATGCTGCCAATGTGAACATAATTCACGTGACGCCCAGGCATAAAAAGCGGCGATAGATCTCTGGTCGGTCTCGTATGAATGCGGACAGTGTAAAATGGGTTGGAACCAAATCGGTGACACTGCTCACAACCATTAAATCCAGTTTTGGAGCCACAGCGAAGGACATCAATGTTTCACAGTTTACTTCCCGGTTTTCATCTTACAATTTGAGCCTGCTAGGGAAGTTACATATTTTGTTCCCGATTTCTCTCAAATCTCAATTTTTGTGCTCTATCCTAAATTCTCAAATTCGGTTCCCCACGTGTTACATCAGAACCAAATCCACGTGGACCCACCCAAAGATAGAAAACGTTGGCGACTGCTCGCTCAAACGTTTCTTGTCACGGCCCTGAAATGGCTAGATTGATTCTTCAAGGCACACTTACTTGAGCATTTACAGGTTGACATGTACTTCATTAACTTGACAACTTCAGGTGTTTCCAGACGAAACCATTGACACTGATTGACATGAGTACCAGCCATTAGCGGACAATCCAAACCTCCATTAAGAAGGGAATTTCGTCAACGCAGAGCGAATTGTCCATTTTCAATCTATTTTACCTACACCTTTAAGGCACAAAATATGCTTTTTGTTACTGCCGAAGAGGGGGGAACCCACTTTTCCGTATTTCCCTCGTCCACTACTGACACCAGCCAGCACCCCTTTGAACTACTGGACACGACGGACAGACATTTTACAACCGAGTCGCGTATTTTTCACGTCCACAACAGGTCCTTCTCGTATAGTGCATTTACGCAGTTCGCCCCAAAAATTTCCAGCAACCTGAATTCGGCAAACCAGCAGCTTACCATAAACATACGTCTAAGGAGATATTGTATAATTCAACTTATTCAGTAGCCATGAAAATAAGCAAAATAAGCAAGTTCTAAATAAGCAGGAAGTCTTGCCTTAATTTCAAGCCTGAAAACCCGGTAAAAACTGTTCGTACAAGCTGTTTGTCTGAATTTGCTGATGTAAAAATCGTTTACGTTTCATCGTGTTGTTTTTAACAACAATTCGAACAATTCGTCCATTGTTAAGGCAGCGAAGCTCTGGCCATTTGTAAATACGAACGATAACCACTCGAACAGTCAGTTTCAAGTTTGCTTTCATGCTTCAACTTGTCTATTAACTACGTACAAAGTTGTTTTGTGTAGGCGGGTAACCTATACCAAATTTGCGGGGTAACGACAGCCATTTGAATTTGAGTGGATCTAAAAAATTCCTCACGTTTCAAAGTGGTAAATAGATAATAAAACCGATATTCAATTCACATCCTTTTGGGCGCGAGCCCCAGCTGGGGGAGGGGAGCAGTCAGTCGCTCCGCTCCTTCGATTTAAAGAAAGAGTAATTTATTTTTACTATTATTAGCTTATTTTGTTCATTTCTTGACTTCTGTCCATTTTTGGGTAAGATAGCTCAAGTGGCTATAGAACTGAACAGAGTGTACTTGTGTAATTAATCCAAAAGTAATAATGTGGTAACAACTAGTTTATCCAGATGTTTTCAAAGTTAATGCCCATAAAAAGTTCTGGCGCGCAATTTTAAACGTCAAATTTCGGCACGCGTTCAATTTTTTGAGAATTTTCGTTTCATTGACTGATTTATCCATGTCAATCTGACTTATACTCTCTAAACCACTGAGTGAATTCTTTGCTAGAAATGTCGTAATTTGCTAGGTAGTCGAACCTAATGTTGCATCGATGGGCTTATGATGTCGTGCTATTCATTCATTATGGGGCAATACATTCAATCCGAGCACAGTACATGCATGTGTATGTATTCTATACAGAACACAGATAGTACAGTGCAGTACAGTACGGGCAGCCTTTATGTAGCCTACAATTCAGTGTTAGGATGGTTTCTACATTTAAAATGTACAAACATGACGTACAAATATTGTTTTATCATGCAGCGAGAATAAAACAAACATATTATTTTGCGAGGAATTGAATGGTTCCAATTTTGACCTTTCATAGTAGACATGGTTTTTCCAGCATTTACAATACGGCAAAGCTAACGATTCAGTGCACACGTGAATCAACGTTCTATCATTTGGCAGTGATGGCATGGCGTTCGATCGTTCAATTTAATGAATCTCTCTATAAAATAATCGTTATCTTTACACTTCGAATAAAGATTTACATATGTACCACAGTATAAAATACAAAGAATTTCCTCGAAATGAGTCCACCGCCGGACTATTCATTCGTTTGTGGACTTTGCCCCCGGAATCGCTGGCATTGTTTTGTTTTGTTGGGATGCGCGTCGATTACGCTGAATGATCTCGTTACGTAAGTAAGGCACATCAGAGAATGAGCATCGTTCATCCTATTTATTTTGTCTAACTTTTGTGTTTATACAGTACGTATCCTAATCACTTACAAAGTCAGACGGAATAACTCTAGCTAGAACACGGAATAACCTCAATAAACTAATTGAAACGCTGTATCGTAGACCTCAATTTATGTAGGCCTTTTAACTTCGTCTTTATGTTGCAGCGAGTTATATCTTGTAAAACTTTCTCCATACACACCCTAAAATTGAGTTTTTCCTTTGAGAATTACTTATATAGTATAAAATTAGTGATGTTTCATTAACAAGAACAATTTTTCTTCATTCTTACTGACTGAAAATGTGCGCTAGACCTTGTTTCTTATCCTCAAAATTTTTCAGCATATTCCTCTTAATTGTTTACTGACATTGAATATCTCAATAACTCAATAACAAACTACCCACTCAAAAACTCATAGCCCACAGCACTCATCTGGTGTTTCAAGTATGTAGGTATTATCGCTTACATTGAGTGCAGTTTGGCAGCTTCAGTCAAGTGTTCGATGCTTCGACCCGGACGGCACACAGTGGAGTACTTGCGGACAAGCAAGCTACCGAGAGTGCAATTCCCCCCTTTATGGCATTTTCGAAAAGTAGAATTTGTTCTTTATGTTGTCTGTAAAACAGTCTCAAAACAGCTAATTTTCCCCTCTTCAAAAATTTCCCTTGGTTCGGAGAATTGACTCATCCGCCAGTGCAGTAGAGGATGATGGATTTGAGGTGGTTTTCTTACGCGCAATGTGTATACATTTTCAAATAATGGTGTTTCAAAAGAATTTATTGACAGTAATCAATTTTACAAACTAAAAATTTTCATCTTGGGATATGATATTCAAAAGATGTTTTTTGATCCGCTATAATCCAGGTTCTAGCCCCTAATGTCCCATTCTGATCGAAGCACCCCGACGGGGATCGAAATCTTCGAATTTCCATCGCCGAATTTGTAGCCTACATGTTTACATACAGTACATGCCATGCATATGTATCGAGTTGCAGAAGACGGAATTTGTTTTCAATAGACGCAGATAGGATAACAGGAAGTAGAGCCTTGTTTATATACCTTTTCAGAGCAACAACAATGTAACACGATACGGTAGCCTAAAGGCTATTCCCAGACAGGTACCTTTTATCTAGGTGTTGTTGAAGATTAGAAGATTAAGTTATTTTATTTAAAAAACTGAACATACTGCATGACAATAGGATTATATTTTGGTCTGAAATTATATGTAGTCCAGTATATTTCAGTTTTTCGAGACATACTCATCCTTCAGAGTAGATTGTACTAACCGCCTGATCATTTGAGTTTTCGAGTGCGTTATTACAAACCGCGCGCTAACGCTACATTAACGTTTTTACGGGAATCTCGCTTTTCCAGTATCCATTTCATTATACATTTTCGTAAATCTCACTGCTGTTGTTGCGGCCATCTTTCAGTAAACCGTTATGTACTGGATGTGTTCAATAGATAATAATGTAATAAATACATATTCTATTTAATATTACATTTATGTACATACATACACCGCACGATGACTAATGTTCCATCATTAAGGATACATTTTCCCTGTTATGCGGGCAAATTTGCGAATGGGCAGAATATCATTACCAGATGTGCTACATATGAACCAAAATTACTGTCTTCAATCGCATGTTACACGTTCTGACAAACTCAACAAAGGTTGCAATCCTTCAATCCGTTTTACAAACATCGTTGAATCATAATTTTTTTTCAACCAAAAAAAGATTGAGTTCCACAACCATATTACTCGAGTTTGTTCCATCGGAAGTTTGAACGTTCATTTTAATGTCAAACGGAACATAGTAGAGTTAACATTTACAAACAGCCTCTATAAAGTCACGATGCTAAAATATTTGCAATACTTTGGTATGAAAACAACAGATATTGAACATACAGAGTCAGCTGTCATAAAGTCATAAACAGTGTTTGCCCAAGGCTTGTCATTCTATATAATATTTAGTTTGTGTGGTTTCTACTGGAATGTTTAGAGCTGAATCTGTCTGTTTTGACATTATGTACATACAGTAGGTTTGGATCCGATAGACAGATGCCAGCAAGCCGTTGTTTTTTATCGGGGTATTTCATAAATGACTTGATTCAGCTATATTGTCATGTTTGATGAAATTTCTGAATTTTTCATAGATAAATGGAAAGTTAAAAAAGAATACATTGGAAATTAACTTTTTTGTCGTAATCACAGCCGATGACAAGTTTCATCCCTGGTTTCGTACGTGACCAATCAAGTTGATAAATGAGCTTTTTATGTACATGTTATTCATGTAATCCAGACCCGGGAAAAACTATCAGTCGATACACTTTTGTACATGTGCTAACACCGACATACAGCTTATCCAGGAGAAAAAACTTCTTCTTCTTTTGACAATTTTTTCAGACTATATTTGAACGTTGAACCCATTCATTGTGTTAACAAGTCATGAAAACAAATTTTGTCCACAAGAAATCCTGACCGAGCTATACGTTATCGTACACTGATCAACAGCACGAAACTGTGTTTTTCTTATCGACATGTGGTCTGTTTTTGATCTACGTTCGAAATCGCGGTCTATTTATAATCATTAGTTTGTCTACGCTGTGTTTGCCAGTCGAAATACAGTCAGTTGAGAGAAGGGAAGCCGGCCTTCGGTATCAAAATAACAATGTTTTGGTTTCTGCGCAAAATGACTAATCATGTTCATGTTTATAGACAGTTGGACGGCTGGTCCTGGATTATGTTGGTTGCTGGATCATTATAGCCACCCAATATGTTACATGACAGATCCTAGATACAGATCCGGTAATTTAAACATTTTATGAATATCTGGAAAAGGTTTCGATTTCCTCTGTTATTTTATATTTGTATTATCGTATTGGAATTGTCTAGACCTCTCCATGTCATTGCCAGTGCAGTTGTCAAGAACCATTAAACCTGTTATTTTATTGTGGCTCCCGTCACCATGGATACGTTTCAAACTACCACTTTTCTATAGTTTGTTTTTTTGCATTCCTGTATGTTGTATTGTTAGTTGCTACTTTATCTTAGCATTATGATTATCTGCATTCGCTGGGATACATAAATCTCTCCTTTGCTTGATAACAGTATGGATACAGATTAAAATGTGTTTATCCCAGTGAAGTAAGTAATATTGCATGATATCTCTTAGTTAGTCATCGAAAATACTCTGAAACATATTGATTCGGTGGTTAATGTACTGCCGTGGCTGACATCAAGTAAAGCTGAATTGATTCATGACATGGTCTGTATGTGGTTCGCTGGCTCTGTACCAAATTACGCGTACCTGGTTTCGCCAGCGGACGAGTAGAGGAGCGTAAAGTAGGATCCACCCTCATTGGCGGTTTCAAACAATAATTTGGTCCTCATGGTGTTAGTAAAATGGTCTTATTCAACCAGTTACACCGCATCGGAGAGTATCCTCTCCCTTTGAATGGTTTGGCTCATCCACCAGTCATGATTTTTTTGCAATAATGCTTTGGTTAGGTTTTATACTCAAAATTGATTACAATCAACCATCAGTACATATTAAATTTAATATTTAGTCAATTTTTCATAAGAATTTATATGGCGAATCTATTCAAATTGAGTGAAATGGAACTAGATACATACTCGTTAAAGCATTCGGTTGAACAACGTACAACAAGGTACAACGGTACAACAACATGCGTACTTTCGTACATGGGTCTGCGTATACAAGACTATGTACCTGCCTGTACCTACTTTCCGTGTACTATGATTCCCTTTTCCATGATCGTTTTGTGCCCCAGTTGTTTTGGTGTCGAACGTGTTAGTCCGAGAACACATAAGCAGTTGTCAGATCGGATCAAGCTGTAACATGTGACTTGCTTTTCTGTTAAGCCATCACACATGAAGATATTCCAGCTGTTACAAAGTGAACTTTCGGTTCACTGGTCTGTGAATTCAAGTTCAAATATCAAGTTTGATTGAAAGAGTCGTTCTAGCATGATCGTATAGTATACGTAACCGTGTGTTCCATTTAACTTTTTGCATAGAGTGGGATATTTATTAGCCACCAATGTTTTTGTTGTTACTGTATAACTTTAACAACTTGTTGAATATTCTAACTTGTTTTTTGTTGATAATTTCCATTTTCGTTGTGTTTCTGGTACCGATGGGCTTTTCTGGTTTCAAACACGTATTATCTGAGCAAGGGCTTTTCATCTTTTTGTATTTATGTTGAAACCAGAGAAAAACTAGAATAGCTGAATAACTAGCGGCATCTACCATCCACGTACATATGTAGCCCTCGTGGTCTCTGCTGCTGTTGTTGTTGTTGTTGTTGTTGTTGTTGTTGTTGTTGTTGTTGTTGTTGTTGTTGTTGTTGTTGTTGTTGTTGTTGTTGTTGTTGTTGTTGTTGTTGTTGTTGTTGTTGTTGTTGTTGTTGTTGTTGTTGTTGTTGTTGTTGTTGTTGTTGTTGTTGTTGTTGTTGTTGTTGTTGTTGTTGTTGTTGTTGTTGTTGTTGTTGTTGTTGTTGTTGTTGTTGTTGTTGTTGTTGTTGTTGTTGTTGTTGTTGTTGTTGTTGTTGTTGTTGTTGTTGTTGTTGTTGTTGTTGTTGTTGTTGTTGTTGTTGTTGTTGTTGTTGTTGTTGTTGTTGATGTTGTTGATGATGTTGTTGTTGTTGACCGCATGGTCAGCAGCTGCCTCAACCAAGTTCGTTATCAGTGCGCAACGTCACGATGGTCGCCCTCCACCGATGTTATCTATCATCATAACAAAGTTTCTATTACTCACTATTATTAAAAAGACGATATTCGATGGAACTATTGTATATGTACATACGTGTGTATCGTAAAACCGCTAGCAAACTGTTTATTCAGTGCTGTAATCCAATACCCAAGTGTTTCTCAGGTATCCTTTGACCGTATCGAGAAATAAACTAAACTTTTAAGAGGATACGACCGCCCTCATCGCACTAATACCAACTGACCGTTCAACAAATTTGAGCAGCTACTTAAAAAATTATCATAATTGCACCTATATACTACTGTACACCTAATAAGCCATTCAACTCGTTTTTGCTCAATTCATCCCACAGCTCTGTTCACCCACATTTCGTTCAAACAGCATTCAGTCAGTAAATCTTCAGTAAAAAATAAGTAAATCGGATAATATTTCACCCACATGGTGTGAACTTGACGTGGTGTTCCAGACATCAACCCTTCCGTTTCCGGTCTGCCAGAGTAAACTAAGAAGTCAGATTTTTTGGCTGTTGACATGCCCGTTGATTCTGATTTTACGATCTGTTGAGTACTTGTGACGTTCAGGGAACCTTCCAGAAGTACGTGATTCACTTACATCAAAAACATTTAAATTTATTTACCACTTAGTTAAGCTCTTACAGCTTGTCAAGGTACCTTGTTATCTATAAGTAATTGATGGACCCGTCACGCACGTAAATATGTATGCAATGAGATATGTATGTAAGCGCAATTTATGTATTTTATCCGATTGTTATTTTTCATCTATAAAAAACGATTTTTTGTCGAAAATTTGGTGTTGCGCCAATAGCCGATTTGAATTAAAACTGCACGCCAAAAGCTTTCAGAGAAACAAGAAACCTTGAATAGGCCATACACATCCAACTGTAAAATGTGCAATGTTCCCAGATCTCTGTTGTTGCGTCGTTTCCTGTCTGGCATGTTTTGACCTTCGATATTGATTTGGTATAAGTCGTGCCGTCACTGAAATGTCCCATCATATATTACCACCCTACATACATTTTGGCTTATTTATTTACTAATATTTTGAATACGATATCCACTGATAATCGCGCTCGAGTTTGGAGCCGACTCTGAGGCTAGAGTGGCAAGCCGTGTCCTGGTGAGTGCAGGACAAATCCCAAACAACCTTTCCCTTACCGTATGTGTTTTACCGACGTTGTGAATTGAGGGTCATACAAACAAACGAAACTAATATTTTGGAAACAATATTTCCAACAATGTTTGTCTGCCCGGATATCGCCGCTGTTTTGGTAATGAATCATTTATACAAAACATACGGCATTTTTCTGTATAAAGACGTGGGTGAATCAGATAGGGTTTATTGACATAATTCGTCCAGATGGGACTAGTAAAATATGTACAAACATAAAGCGTATATGTACGGCTGTATTTTATAAGTACATTGCACTTTATAACCATTATCAATCACTTTGCGATTACGTCATTTCATAACGTTTTTTCACTAGCAATTACTGGTAAGAGAAAATTTCACTTGAAACTCAAAAAATCTGGTATTTATCTTTTTATGCCTATTTGTTATTTTCTTCACACCAAGATTATGATGAGGCTTCAATCATTGTATATCATTCATTTGACACTCCCCAAAAACTCCACGCATTTTTCAGCGATAAGCACTGATAGAATACGTAAGTATGTACATACTATAATTTTATAACAGCTGAACTGATAAACATCATAGTGAGCGAGCATTGTTACAATATATTGTCATTTTAGGTTGTTGTGCTTGAGAAGCAGCAGTAATTTATTATCACAACCAATGAAAAATTGATTCTGCCACGTTTTCTCTGATCTTCTTCACCTGAACGTTTCTTCTGTGATCGAATCTTAACATCAATATATCTGTTTTCCAAAACTTATAACACTTTCAGCTTCTACAAAACCCATTGAAGCTAAATACCCAACGTAGTTCCACTGGACACCGCGTCAGGCAGCCAGCCCACACGCGGGCGAATACATCCATTCACGGTACCATTTACATACAGTACCACACACGATCAGTCAATCTGGAGCTGTACGACCAGCACCATAACAGTACCATCAGTACCATCAGTACCATCAGTACCATCAGTACCATCAGTACCCGAGTACCATTCAATACCTCAACATGTCAGACACTCCCAACAATACCACCGTTCAACTACCGTCCATTTCGGTGACGAGAAACTCGGATTCGAGTCTGGCCAAGAAGAACTACGATCGTCAGCAGTCCGACCAGCCGCTTATAAACAACGGAAATGCCGGTGGAAACAACCGAAAGTTACTCAGTCCCGACGATCCGGTGGTGCCGCGAACTAGGACAACGTCGAATAGAAGTGGTGCATCGGCGTTGTCCGATACCCGGACACCGGTGGGATGGCGGCCGATCATACCGGATGGCGGATGGGGTGAGTGAGTGAGTGAGTGAGTGAGTGAGTATTGTTCTTTTGAACTCTTTTTGTTAGGTTTATAATATTTCAACCTACTCAGTGCGTCACCAACGTTTCAGGCTGGGTGGTTGTGTTCGGTTCATTCCTGATCCACGTGTTTGCCGACGGCTTTGTGTACAGTTTTGGCATAATCATGGTCGAGCTGCTGGCAACATTTGATGAGGGCCGGGCGTGGACGTCGTGGATTGTCAGTACCCTGGTCGGATTGACACTCGGATGTGGTGAGTGAGTGAGTCAATCAGTCAGTCAGTCAGTCAGTCAGTCAGTCAGTCAGTCGGTCAGTCAGTCAGTCAGTCAGTCAGTCAGTCAGTCAGTCAGTCAGTCAGTCAGTCAGTCAGTCAGTCAGTCAGTCAGTCAGTCAGTCAGTCAGTCAGTCAGTCAGTCAGTCAGTCAGTCAGTCAGTCAGTCAGTCAGTCAGTCAGTCAGTCAACCAGGTTTACAGGTCCACTCGCGTCAGCCATCACAAATCGTTACGGATGTCGATTAACGACGATGGTAGGTGCCGTGGTGGCCAGCATTGGATGTGCCATTTCAGTGTATGCCACAAGTGTACTGTATTTGCTGATATCGGTCGGATTCGTGATGGGTTCGTTATTTTCAAGTTTCCGTTTGCTAAGTTATCTCTCATATTTTTACCTGCCTCATTTACTCATCATTTTATTCAGTCAGTCATCCACTCACTCACTCACTCACTCACTCACTCACTCACTCACTCACTCACTCACTCACTCACTCACTCACTCACTCACTCACTCACTCACTCACTCACTCACTCACTCACTCACTCACTCACTCACTCACTCCCTCACTCACTCACTCACTCACTCACTCTATCAGGCACTGGATTCGGACTGATGTACTGTCCAGCGATCGTTATCGTCACGATGTACTTCGAAGAAAAACGAGCGTTCGCGACGGGCATCGCCGTCTGCGGTGCCGGATTCGGTACGATGATATTTGCACCATTGAGCAACTATCTGATACATGAGTACACTTGGCGTGGGGCGTTTCTCATTTATGCAGGTAGGCTTTTTTTTTACTGAGAATTCTTACTTAACGAGTGGCTTGTGGAAAACCTAAAACCTTTTCAAACCACGATTTTTCCCTCAATCCTTCACTCACACTGCCTGTTTCAACTAAAATGTTTGCAGGTATAATTCTGAACTGTGCGGTGTGTGGTGCCTTGTTCAGGCCGCTTGAGTTCGAACCGATATACGAGGACGAGGAGGAGATGCTGCACGACGGAAACATCAAGTCGGAAATTTCATCGCCCGATACTCTGATTGGTTAGAAAACATTGAAAAGCTTGTATAGTATGTTAAGTAAACAATCTTATAGTATTCGAACAATACAAAAAGAAAAAGTTGATTATGAAGTTATCTAGTGATCATTTGTGTTGTTTTCAGAGGCCGACTTCAGACTGCACGACGCAAGTCCACCCGACTCGCCCACCAAGGCCCTGTCACCGAGACTTGTGATTAACGATGCCACATCGGTCAGTACCTGACTGAATGATTGATTGATTGATTAATTGATTGATGGATTAATTGATTGATTGATTGATTGATTGATTGATTGATTGATTGATTGATTGATTAATTGATTGATTAGTTAATAGTTTGATTGATTGATTGGTTGGTTAATGGGTTGATTGATTGATTGATTGATTGAATGATTGATTGGTTGACTGACTGTTTGATAATTTCTTACGAGTGATAGAAATTATTTCAGGATGCTGGCAGCGTGCCAATGATGTTGGAATCGGGCAACATACTTGGTAACGCTCATGAACATTATCGGATGCCGAACGGATACATGGTACAGCTGGAGACCATCGACTCCGCCTGCTCCATGTCCGGTCGGGCGTTTTCGTGCAACGATGTCACGCCTACGACAGCCGGTGAGTGCGTGAGTGAGTGAGTGAGTGAGTGAGTGAGTGAGTGAGTGAGTGAGTGAGTGAGTGAGTGAGTGAGTGAGTGAGTGAGTGAGTGAGTGAGTGAGTGAGTGAGTGAGTGAGTGAGTGAGTGAGTGAGTGAGTGAGTGAGTGAGTGAGTGAGTGAGTGAGTGAGTGAGTGAGTGAGTGAGTGAGTGAGTGAGTGAGTGAGTGAGTGAGTGAGTGAGTGAGTGAGTGAGTGAGTGAGTGAGTGAGTGAGTGAGTGAGTGAGTGAGTGAGTGAAACTTTTATGCAGTTGAAAACGGTACCACAGAAACTGGTCAACAACTTGTACAACCAGGAATGGCACGCGCTATATCAATGCTGGAGTCTAATGAAACTGAACAGATTCCACGGCGACCGACGTTCAAGCCGAGGTTACCTTAACACTCACTCACTCACTCACTCACTCACTCACTCACTCACTCACTCACTCACTCACTCACTCACTCACTCACTCACTCACTCACTCACTCACTCACTCACTCACTCACTCACTCACTCACTCACTCACTCACTCGCTCACTCACTCACTCACTCACTCACTCACTCACTCACTCACTCACTCACTCACTCACTCACTCACTCGGTTACTCAATCAACTTACTCAGAACTGGCACTGGCAATTCGACTTCCTCAAATCATCGTCGTCGTGGAATTAGCGAATCATCTGGTTACCTGGACGTCAAAGATGTTTTCTACCCGGGCAGTGTCAGTCACATTCCGACTTTCAATAAAAGTCCTGACTACTACCGCTCTATACACTCACTACATGACCGGACTGGCTCGGTGAGTGAGTGAGTGAGTGAGTGAGTGAGTGAGTGAGTGAGTGAGTGAGTGAGTGAGTGAGTGAGTTAGTGAGTGAGTGAGTGAGTGGGTGAGTGAACGAGTGAATATCTGCAGGTTCTGTCCACCCGTCACCACAGTCGACGTCCATCGCATTCGAATCATCCGATTTCGATGGATACCGAAGATCGTGAGTCACTCAGTGCATCATCCGATGCCATCGACGACTTCAAACGGTACGTTCCGAAATCATAACGTTTCATAAGTCCTATTTTTCGCCAATTTGTGCTTTTGTTGTGCTTTCTAATTGAAGAATCGTGCTTGCTTAATGAAAATATTCGGAGCTGTTTTTTGTTACTCGTGCTTTTTAGCTCATAGTTTACAAAATTCAACGCTTCTCTGTATTGTCTTTTTTGTTATTGTTGCTTGCGGTGTTGGTTTTGTATCGTATTTTGCTGTACCACGTGCATAAGGCTACCAGTATCCTAGAAAAATATTCATGACAGCTTGGCGACTTCTATAATTCCCAAGTTCTCTAGTGCTTGGTTTTGTCATCTTCGGTTACTTGCTACCCTGCTTGTACTGTTTGCCACGTTTCACCCCTGTACCATTCTATCCGCTTCTAGACGTCTCATATTCAACGACTCAGCGGATGATGATGTGTTCTACAGTGCACTCGAACACTCACACGTGTTTCGGTTGGTTGTCGTTGTGCTGTTGGTGCTTTTCTGTGCTTGCTTTTATTTATTTGGTATTTTTGGGTTAATTTGAGGTTTATTTTGTGTACATCAGTGTTTTTTGGTGTGTTCTTGAGTTTTTCCTTAAGATTTTGACGTAAGTCGTGAGAGTCCGTTACTCACATTGAATGATGAAAATGCTTGAATCCATTATTTTATATATTTGTATCGGTCAGGCAAAGTGAGCTAACAACTAACAACCTGAATATTTAACTACTCAGTCCGATAAAAATTGTGTTTGTCAATGCTCCCAATGTATGCAACACTGAATCAATAACTAGATTGCCTGTTCATCTCTATTACATGATGTTTGATTTCAGTATCCTGATGAAGATGGCCAATCTCGGTTTGCTCAAAGACTCCGTGTTTCTGCTGTTCGTTGCCTCCAACTTTCTGACGTCGGTCGGTTTGAATCCACCACTCATTTTCCTGCCCGACTTGGGCAACGAGTTGGGTATTGACGAACGCGTGAGCTCATTGTTTATCTCGGCTTTCGGTTAGTGAGCGTGAACTCACTCACTCATTCACTCACTCTCTCACTCACTCACTCACTCACTCACTCACTCACTCACTCACTCACTCACTCACTCACTCACTCACTCACTCACTCACTCACTCACTCACTCACTCATTCACTCACTCACTCACTCATTCACTCACTCACTCACTCACTCACTCACTCACTCACTCCTCACTCACTCACTCACTCACTCACTCACTCACTCACTCACTCACTCACTCACTCACGCAGGTATCGCCAACACAATCGGTCGTGTAATGTTCGGCTACATATCCGATCAGCCATTGCCGTGTCGTTATGGCAAGAATCCTGCCAAGAATCGTCTGTTTATCTACAACTGTCTGCTCACGGTTTGCGGACTGTCGACCATGTTGAGCGTGTTCGCCAACGATGCTGTATCGTTGATGATTTACTCGGCTGTGTTCGGATTATCATTGAGTTGGTTGAGTCATTGAGTCAATTAGTGGGCATTGAAAGTGGGTCAATGAGCAGTTACTTTACAACACACTGGCTGCCTGCTGACTGGCTACCTAGATAACTGACTACTTGAATGACTGACTGACCGACTCACTCACTCTCTCACTCACTCGCTTACTCACTCACTCACTCACTCACTCACTCACTCACTCACTCACTCACTCACTCACTCACTCACTCACTCACTCACTCACTCACTAACTCACTCACTCACTCACTCACTAACTCACTAACTCACTCACTCAATCAATCAATCACTCACTCACTCACTCACTCACTCACTCACTCACTCACTCACTCCTCACTCACTCACTCACTCACTCTTTCACTATCTCCAGGTGCATACGTCTGTCTGACATCGGTGTTGTTGGTTGATCTACTCGGACTTGAAAAACTCACCAACGCCTTTGGTCTCTTGCTACTTTTCCAAGGTATTGCGTCGTTGATCGGAGCACCTATTGCCGGTTGGACCAACTTATGCTCACTCACTCACTCTCTCACTCACTCACACACTCACTCACTCACTCACTCACTCACTCACTCACTCACTCACTCACTCACACACTCACTCACTCACTCTCTCACTCACTCACACACTCACTCACTACAGGCTGGATTGTGGACACATGGGGCAGTTACGACTACAGTTTCCTCTTCTCGGGATTGTGTCTGCTTGTATCAGGCATCATGCTCTACCCAATATCTTGGATGAAACCAGACTTTGGCGTCAACACTCAACCGGTCATTTCGGGTCATTTTTGATTGCTTTTTTTCTAAATTCATGATTACAATCTGGGAACGGCTCTCGTTTTTATGTGTAAACTATTTTGTATTGTCTTTGATATTTGCAAGTCAACACTGAATATTCAGTGCTGTTTTCATGGCATATACAAATTTACCTGGTAAGGAACAATTATTTGTTTATAATATATAAGCGTCGAATTCTTTATTAACCGATTTCTCCATCTGTTTTACTTTATGTGCCCAATTTTCATGAAGTGTATTTTGTTGTGATTTATGGGTGTGTAATAGAGCATACAAATTTTTTTGATGATACCCAGTTCATAGAAACAGACAAACGTACAGTACGTAGAGCCAAAACAAAAAATGTGTAGCAGCCACTGTATTTTTTTAAATACTAAAAATACTATTTGTAATGTTTGACTGTTGTATACCTGTTTGACCCATCCACAATATCAGTTGCTCAGTATTTCGTTCGATGTACATTTCTTTCAGTTAACGACTTTCTACATTTTTGGGTCTTCCTTTTGTCGTATCCGTTTTGTTTTCTCATGAAATACTGCTAAAACGGTCAGGAGTATGTTTATTTCACGATTAATGTCAAGTATATTATATTTACTTTACATTTGGTTTAACAAATGTAAATTATTGGTTTTGGTTCATTGTATTCTTGTAATCAAGTTTTTTCACTTTGCGTCACTGTAGTGCTTTAGACAATGTTTACACCCCGTTTATAAATTTTAAATTCGTTAAGAATTTCACCCTGTCGTTAGTTGTAGTTAACGCATTTTAATCTTTCTTCCATAATGTACAAATGTAAATTCAGAATGTTTCGTTTTCCGTTATTGCAATCAGCCAATCAGCTCAGCACAATGACTACTACTGTTCAACGTACGAACATAGAAAAAAGACATTTATACCAGAAAAAAAACCAATTATACCATGAAAAAGACATTTATATTCGCCAATTCACAACTTGTGATCCCCTTTGAGGTGATTTATACCCTTCAATTTCATTATATACGAATGTATTGGTTGTTTGATAAAATCACGTATACCATATAAAAATTTATTTGTTCGTTCGTTTCAAGAGAGGTATGTATATATCGTTCAGATGTTGGTCGTTTTAACTGTAATGTTGATTGCATTTCATTGTTTTATTTTCAGAATAAAAAAGAATTGATACAAACATTCATTGGTTATGTTTTTTTTCTAAATTATCGCCCTCAACAAAATGATTCTTGTAAAAAATAAGGATTTCACATAAAATACTCAGCTTTTTTCAGACAACCACACACTGAAAGTTAAAAGATTGATTTCCGCCAATGTTCTCGCAACTGTCCAAAGCCAAACTCCCTGAGCAAACGGCTTAAGTTAAGACACAACAAAGTTTAACCGGGGACTCGAACCGTCATACCCTCGAGCCAGGAACACCCTTTGGCACACAATGGGACCCTGGCACCCTATGATGGGTATGGGCACACTCCGATGGCTATAGATTACATTACAACATTCTCGATATTAATGCTATTATTATTGACCTTTCTTCGTCGTTTAGACGGACATCCAGGCACAGTGATAAAGGAAAAAAAATTAATGGAAATTCGTGGTTATTTTTTCACTTTCTTTCAACTGAAAAGTAAACATCTTAGAGTGAGATAAAAATTGTGATCTTTGGCTGCTAAACATCTGAGTTTGGTTAATTGTGAGTGAAGCCAACGTTAAACGCATAACAGTTGTGCAATGATTGACTCGTTGCAAATACATGTAGGACCACACATTGAAATCCCATCAAAGTGGATAACATTTCAATGTTTATTAATCACGGTTAGTTAATCCCTGACGAATTAAAATTTAGTGAAATTGTTTTGTATTGTTTGTTGTTGTTGTTGTTGTTGTTGTTGTTGTTGTTGTTGTTGTTGTTGTTGTTGTTGTTGTTGTTGTTGTTGTTGTTGCTATGTGGGTGTAGCGTTACATGTATTTTTTTGGTGCAAAGCCCATCTTTCTTTCCAATGCATGAACGGCCTAAGCGTTTCCGAAACGCATGCATTTTATGAGAACATCACACACCAGTATTAGAGGTCGTATGTTTGTGTATGCGAATGTGGTGTTTATGGTAAACTAATACGAAAGTGCAGCATTCATTCACACATTGTGCAGCCAACCGGTTACATACATATCTAGATTTTCCCAAGCATGATATTTTTTCCAACGAATATCCGATACTTTTATTTAGCCAAATTAGGCCACCTCAAATGAAAAAAAAATATTCGAGGGGTAGGTGGTAAGCGGTGGTGAGTCTCCGGTCATTGGTCAATGAATATCTAAGCACAACATGTCCACTTAACGCAGACACGTATTTTATTATGTAAAAATATATGGCTAACCAGCCACAAAGCCTAATGTCGGACCGTCATTCTAGTTATTTCACACTGAACTTCTTGAATACATCGAAGTATAACTTGAGTTTTTTCAGGCATGGACATAAATTAATTGTAAATAAGTATCTGGACACGTGCAATCGTATTAATATCTCCCTGAAGTCAAGTGCCATCAAGCGGATCTTCAACTGAATCGTACCTGCCACTGACGAAACGCCGATAAACCAACTGGTTTGGAGCAAACTTGAAACGATACGACGTCTTGTATAAATGGTTGGTTTTATGGTTCGGTTTCGGTTTACAGGACTAGTTTTTGTTTCTTCCATATCTTTTTGTTGTGGCCACTAAATGACGGTCAAAGTTGCGGTGCTGCCGATATATATTTCCCAGATGACCACTCAACCGTACTTGACTCGATGATACACTGGATGGCATGACTTATTTTCTTGTATTTCTATGATTTAACGTCTTTTTTGTGATCCTTTCAGTAATTTTTTCACAAGAAAAAATATTGTTTGCAAAAAACTTCAAGCTTAATTCTGCATTGTTGCTCGCCCTTTTGAAATCTCATCCTGTAGTGTTTGTATGAATGGTGAGAGTGAGCATGGCTCCCTGTTGGGTCGTTGCTTGAATGGTACTGGTTCGGATCTGATGGGTGCCATCGTTAACGACATTGCTTATTGTTGTTGTTGGTATTTTTACGGTTGTTCGTGTTGAGCCGCAGCTGAAGTCCATGAAAATGGGTGAATCTACCTCAAAATCAGTGTTTCCTGATCAATAATCAGTGATCCAGCCTAGCCTGATTGGTGTGGTGAGTGAGTGAGGTTAAGGGAGATGTACTTGGTTCAAGTGTTTGATCCACTCGAGCAAACCAATTGTCGTTTTCATTTCCTTTGTTTTTCTGTGTTGATGATCATTACATTAGAAACAAGAACAAGGTATCAAGACCTACATCTACATATGCAGGTATCATTCAAATACGGTCGTTCAGCCCGAAAATGAATAGATGCCGGGTTGAATGATAATATTTGCACCCGAGCGAGACTCGATGGCAACTTCTGTAAACAACACCAACACTTTGTCCACTGTCCCATTCGATTCCCGTTCAAGAGTTCGGTGTTCCCATGGGACTGCAAAACACTCGGAACCGTCATCAAACTATACCAAACCATACATACCCGTACTAAAAAGACATTGATATGGGCTGCCAAAAAGGCTATCAACAAGGCAAATATGAATGCAGTTCGGAGTGAGAAAGGTTCAGTGGGTTGGAAAATGACTTTTTTAGTCAACTATAGGAGCAGTCACCTTTTTTTTCACTTGCTGTACACTTGTACATATTCCAATGAATAAATATAAATTAGCATAAAGTAAGCGGTCAACTTGTCACTCATGCCAGTGCATCTTCAACATCGTTTTCAATTTGTTACTGTGAGCTGATTAAAAAGTAGTTTCAAAAACAGTTTGTTTTGTATCTGCGTGTTTTTGAAGTTTTACTCCACTTGACAATGACGTAGGTTTGGTAAAGACTCGAGCAATACATCAGGACAATCGGAACGGTCACGGAAATGATGTCCCGGATGGTACGGTATCAGAAATAGTCTTCGTCTTCAAACCCGGTGTCAAAAAACAAAATTTTTTGTGATGTGGGTTTTTTTGTTGTTACAGTTCTTCTATAGTATACTCTTTACTACTGTTTTATGTATCAACATTACCAAAGTGCACGTATGAGGCACGCTACCATCATGAAAATATAGTTATGATGTGTTGAAGTGTTTTTTTTAAGTTTCTCACCGTTTCTGTGGTTTTCAAGTGCACATATTCTTAGACAATTTGTCTTTCATAATGTAAACTTCAGTGAAACTGTAACTTTTTACTTTAACATGAGTAATATTGCATTAGCGTATTGCAGAAGCTCCATGTCTGGTTCATTGTCTACTACACACACATGCATGGATGCATGTACACGATCAATGTGTTTTTGATTGGTTTGTACGCAACGGTGGTCGGGTGAATGCCAATCCAATTACCACGTACAATCACTTTCATTAGCCGACGATTTGGAGAACTTTGAAGAATAAAATTGAAACTAATAAGTTTATATGTATAAATATATTGCTAAACTGCATAGTTCCCCTCCCTCTTTGGAATAGTTCTCCAAACATGTGTATGTGTGTATCGTCAGTGATCGTATTCAATTTGTTCCCGCTCATGACCGGAAGACTTTTATTGCTCACATGGGGTTTTTGTTTGGGGTTTAGTTTTTCGCTCCATGCACCAACTGAAGTCACGAACTGAACGTGAGTAATAAAGCATAAAGAATGTTTTGGTCATGGGTATTAACCATGCTCACTATGGTTGGTATAAGAGCTTACAATGTGTGACGTCATCACCTCACAGTACCCTAAATGGAATCAGTGTCGCACGTATCGTCCAGCCACTGGCGGACGAGCAGATTCACCAAAGGAGAATTTTTTTCAAAGAGGGGAGAATTACCAGTTTTGATGTCATTTCATCTACACCTCAAGGAACAAATTTTACTTTCTGATATTACCAAACAGGAGGAGATTTCCACTTTTTCGTTCTTCCCTCATTCGCTAGTGCGTACCATGACACATGGTGTACGAATGCATCACGTCACGATGGTTCGTGACCAGGTTCACCATTTACCAACACCTTGAAGAATAATTACTCTTCCATAAAAAAATCATGAAAAAAATAACTGTATTTTTGTCGAAAATTGTTTGATCTGCCGCCTCGCCAGTCAGAGCTTTTATGAAAGCCGTCATAAACCCCGAGGCCAAAGTAAGCTCTCATTTGGGACCAAAGAAGACACCATGATGATACTACGGAGTCGACGCAGCTAAATGCCAGGCTCAGTCATAAAATACAGTACTATTTCAAATATTCTGTACTTCTTGTACTTTTTTCTTTATTGCAAAATTGGTTATATTCGAAATGTTACCATTAAATAAATGGTTCAATTGAATAATATCATAACCGTTGTCGTCATTGTCAGTGTACGGTATTTATTATCGTAAAAGTTTAGTTCCTAGAATAAAAGATTTTCAAGTGCATAATTTTTTTAAATAGAACAAGTTGGTACGTTGATCGTTTCTAGTAATGAGGTAAAACTTATATTTATCTGTTCGTTCTAATTAGGTCGTCGTAAAATTTACATAAAACATTGGGCTTTCCTTCGTATGTTGTTGTAACGTCTACTACTAAAAGTTTATTGTTTTGGACGTCTTACATTTTGATCTGCCGCAGTATAGTGTATCGTATAAATGTATGAATTAGCCGAAAATTATGGAGCTCGTGTTATTGTGATGTTCCTGTACATCTCGATGAATAAGACCTATTTCAGAAAATGTTAGTTTTAACTTTACTTGTTACATGTTAGTTTAATTTTTATTATTTGAAAAGTTATCGTAAAGCTCAATATGCGAGATGTCAGTGGCATTAATTAATGTACATATTGAATATGTACGTAAAATGGCAGCGGCACGGAAAATTTGCAACTGACATCGGGAACGGAAGGTTTTGATTGAAATATGAGAAAACGCCTTCAGATTAGGAGACATTTTGGTTGAGTGGATTAGGACAGCTGTCAGACACAGATATGTGCTAACCAACTTACATATGTACATACATACAGTATACAGTATATGTAATATTCATACATACAGTACGTTTGTCACATCCAATTAGCCAGCTGATTCCAGACCCAGACCATGTTTTGTTGCCGATCTCAGACTAGAACTTGACACAGAGAATCAAATGAAACGTAAAATGAAAGGTTACAGTTTGCGAAAAAGCAATGTGCAAATCATGTTTACGAACGGACTGGACTCGACTGCTGGCTTTTTGCTGCTAATAAGCCAGCCAAAGTCGCCTCATCAAAATTGTTCGAGCTCGAGAACCGTCCGACTTTTAGTTAACTTAATGGCGGTCTGCCGCAAAAAGTCTTGTTGTTTGTTTGCGCAATAAGTCAGTCAGTCAGTCAGTCAGTCAGTCAGTCAGTCAGTCAGTCAGTCAGTTAGTCTGTCAGTCAGTCAATCAATCAATCATTTGTATGAAATTGTATCAAATATGCCTACAAAGTTGCTCTTAGTTTCAGTGAGTCAGTTGATTAAAAATTGAATGTAATGGTTAAAGCTATACAAGTTAAGCATGCAACACATATGTTAGGCTTCCTAAAGTTAATGACTGTGAGTGTTGTTCAACAGAGAATAAATAGCCTATAATCTGTCGTCAGGCGATGGGTTCATGCACATGGTGTAAAATATAGAAGCTATATAGTCTCATATGTAAGGGCTTACCGTACCATTCTGTAACGACTCACTCAGTAATCGGTAATTGGGAAATCATAGGAAATCTTAATCGGTAATCATCGGGAAATTACAAATTATTTCAAGTCACAGTTCTGACCGATTTCACATAATGTATCAGGAAAGGTTGAATTTCAGTCAATCATTAACTGACTAACCAGTCAATCATACCGTCATAATAACATTCCTTCTTTCCTTACATAACGGGGAATGTTCCAGATGTTATCTCTTAACAAAGATGTTGGCCGGCGGACACCATCTTTCTGCTAATATGCCTGACATGAGGCGCGTTCGTTAACTTAATCAATGTCTGCCATCCTTGCCACAACAGTCAGTCTTTCAGGCCAAACATCGAAAACTTTGCCAAGTTTTTTTTCTCGATAAGTAATTGAATAATTATGCTAATTATTACTGAAATAAACTAAAAGGATGATATGCCCATTAAGGATTGTATCTTATATATATACATGTCTTACTATGATTTGCTGAAATTTCTGATTGATGCGATGAGAATTTCTGATGTTGAACTATTGGGCTTATAGAAAATTCCACAAGCGTCTAGTGAATAATGTCACAGACGATGAATACCGTAATTCGCAGTAAGATTTCCGGCTGATGTCTGCGTCAATTTGCAGTTATTCATGTGATAGTGGCGCATTCAAGGAGACCGTTATCGTTTGGCCTACATTCGGTTCAGATTTATACAGTCAAATACAATCAAGACTATTTTACGCTATTTATTGAGTTATTTTCCATGGGAAAGGGTTTTGTTACTAGTTTACTTACATTCTGCTTCCAATCAATCACTCAACAACATCTTTTTTGTCCTTAATTTGATTTGACAGACCGTTCGGCAGTGACCCTTTAATAAACTTATTATGCTTTAAGTTGTATGTGTCAGTCAGTCAGTCAGTCAGTCAGTCAGTCAGTCAGTCAGTCAGTCAGTCAGTCAGTCTGCAGCTAATTTTAAACGAGAATGACTCATCCGTTGCTTCCGGTGCGGCATACGAAACTGTCTGGAAGTCTGAAAAGAAAGAAGTGCACTTTTGTATTACTTGAGATAACATCTGAATTATAGACTGACAACTATCAATTTGCACTAGCTTGATTTTAGGACTTGTCAGTGTACAAAAACCTTCTTGAAAGGGTTCCAATCTGTGATGGCATGAGTCATGACGTCATATGCAGTGCTTTCAGATTCAGATGACACAGAAGCTGTCTTTAATCGAGTTATTCAGACCTTGTTAGTCGGACCACTCAGTTTAAACAAACATAAAACAATAAGATTTCGGTTAATTTTTCATGTACAATCTATCATTCATTGCTTTCTCAGCTCACAAATTTAAATCTTTCTATTCCCAAATAGCAACTTTCAAGTTCATTGATTGAGTTTATATCAAATTATACGTACGCGTGACTGGACGGTCGTTTTCCCAGTTTCACATATATTTGGTTCGAAAAGTCAATAAAGACCCGAGTTGTGCTCAATGCCTCTTGAGTCTGAGCTCGTTACCGTAGGCTCAGACTATTTCGCGGACCAACCAGCCCACCCCAGAGAATGGTATAATATTTATCCAAAACTGGAGTTTGACAGTTTATTTTGCTTGATGGCAACAACTTTGGTGTGAATCAACTTCTTTTTCCTTTTGGTTTCCCTGGTGGATGAGACTTGAGTTCGTGGCACGCCCCTCCATGTGCCGCCCAATTTCAGATGCCACTATTCAATTTGGGTTTCCTGTCCCAGGCACCAAGTCTCGCGTCTAGCAAAACGATCACTGGGGTGTCTGGGTCCGGGCCGTAAAAAGCGACTGCTTTTCTGGACTTGCAATAGTTTTATCTGAGTTTTTGAAATACGGAACGCTTTGAAAACGCGCAGTTGAAGTTCAACTGACAGAAAACTATGAACAAATTAACTGGTACTGGATTTATTTTGACACTTTCAAGATTTTTTGGCATTTTTACTTACATGTGATTGTTTTTACTGCCTGCTTTATGGTTCAAATGATATGGTTATTTTAATAGCATTTGAATGTCGTCATAAAGCAGATACCATCAACAAACTCAACATAAAGTACAGTATGTATCGTTTAACATTGTAATCATCATCAGACATATGTAGGTTGACTAGCTCAATGAAACTGGTTGTAAGAAGATCTTATAATAATATCCTATAAGACCACCATGATGGGGATGTAGAAGAAATGTAATTTGGAGACATGAGCTCAAAGTAATTTTTTGGACCACCCTGTAGAAACTGCCATAAGAGAAGCAACCTGTAATCAGTGTTATGTGAGTCGGTATCAATCAAACAAATTGCAGATTATCAAAGTTTCCTGGGTGTTTTTTTTCATTTAAGTATGCGTTATGTAGACATTATCATTAATTAGGTACATAAAGAACCTTTCATGGGCCGGATTAGCATCAAGCTTCATACATACTCTACTCTACTTCACTGTACGTACATACTTGTATATATGGAGCTTATGCACCTAAGAAGACATCTACAAAAAGAAAGAACCGTATTTCTGTATATTCTCCCTATAATAAACTTTACAGGGCACCTAGCAAAGCCCTTAATAAGCACCTAACGAGATCCGTAAAAGGTACCTTACAAAGAACTTTACTTGGCACCTAAAACTACAAGGATCCAACAAGGCACCGTATGATACATTCGCATCTTTCGTTTGCTAGACTGGCTTGATTCCAACAGTCTGATACCAAAACCAACCAAACCGAGACTTCAAAGGATATACGCTCCGTCGGATTCCCGAAGCCGAATCCAACCTGTCAGATTTCTATCACTGATTTCTAAAGGCTTGCAGACCCAGTATTGTTTTGCATATTTATCACTGTGAGCCAGACAGCCTTTCGAACAGTCATTCAGTCAGGTACATACATACTATGCAGACCAACTGATTCAGTCATTCAAACAGTCATTTGTAGAGACAGTCATTCATTTGCAAAAGCACTTTTTAACCTTAATAATTTAGACAGTCAGTATTTGCTTTGGGTTTCCTATTCACTTACGGCAGTTCTTTTTATGTCACCCTTTTTTGTTTCATCACCTGAGAATTTCCGGGCACCCGTACAACTTAAAATTATAGAAAATGACAATACGGTTTTTTTTTATTCTTGGCAATATGGTTGTATTGTATTTTCCTGTCAAATGATCTTAGGCCTACTGCTGAAAGGTATTGCGCTAAAACTTGGAGTTCAAATGGTTTCAGTGAATAGGTCGTTTATTCTGACCAATTTTAATGATGGCTAGACGCGTAAGAGCGCTAGATTTTCCACAATACACATCTTTATCTAAGTTTTAAAAATTAGAATTAAAACTAAACAAAATGCAGTTTTGTATGTTAACGCCTTGCGAGATTCGGCTCGTTACGCATGTTTTCTGCGCTAACGGAACGGCAGGTGCGTTTTGTGTTCAACAGGGGTTTTGAGTTCAGCTGTGAAACCTTTGATTTGAATTTGTCCCCTTCTTCAAATTTTTTTCTCACCCGCTGGTAAGTCGCCACTGAAAAACTGAATTAATTTGTTAAATTCACCTGTTAACTTAGGGTGCATTCCTCAAAACGCTAAAAGCGCCGACTCTGGCAAGGCCTATATGCCATTGAGCTATATGTAGGTTATCATCCCGCTAAAATCCCTGACGTCATACCATATGTATCTGAATGAGTCGGTCAAGTAAGTGAGTGCCTCTAGCTTGTATGTCTGACTGTCTGCCCAATTTGCTTCCTCCGGCCCGGACATAACCTGCCTGTCATATGCAAAAGTCACGAAAGTCGTGTTTTGAGCAGCTGTGGCAAAATGGGTATTCTCTCTCGGAAGGAAAATTTCTTGATAGAGGTTTCTCAAAACGAAAAAAATCAAAAATCACTCCGAAAAAAAATATATTCGATAAGAAGAGCATTCTGAGTGTTTCTTGCCGGATGTTCGGCTAGTGGATGGCGTACGGCTCACTGGGGTTTTTTTTATCAGTCGACTATCTCGAACAATACAAGTCAAACAAATCTCATCTCACTTCTTTAACTATGATATCATTCAGCCAACATTCGACGGCTAAGAGGTTTTCCTTCCGCCACTGACTGACAGGGTCTGCCAGATAATTGGGTGCCGGATAAGAGGTACCGGAACATGGAATTGATAGGACGCACTCGCGGGCCCTGAAACACGTGAACACTGCATGTTCATGGTTATGGGCATGTGAAACAGGTATACGGTAAGGTAGTGACGAGTGGAACATCTTAAACATGAAAACGCTTCAACATCTTTTGACTTAAAAGTATATTTGTCCTTGAAGACTTTGAACTGCATATGTCTAAGGAACAAAAACTTAAAAATTTTTAAATTGGTTTACCGAAAATTAGTTTACCGAAAATCTGTTTCCCGAATAGACTTTCCCCGAAATGATCTTTTACCGAACGTCTTTCCACCGAAAATACTTTCTCCGGATGAGTCTTTTCCCGAATTGCTTTTCCCCGAACCGAATTCCTGGGAGCAAATCAAATGACAAGTTCACGTGAGTTGAGGGCGTGGCTTAGCCATAAACACACACGCTCAAGTTCCAGAAGCCCAACACATATTATAATTTTTCTGTTTTGTATTGATTGAAAATCCGTTTAATTGCTTGTCACTTTTTGTAATACTAACACGTATGTTCATCTTGACCTTCCACGGTTGATTGATGCCCAGTTCCGTATCCGGCTGTCATTTAAAAGTTCCGTTCTGCATATTTTTTTCACAATGAAAGTCGCTCATAATTTTGCACTATTTGAGTGACATTTCAGAATGGTGAATGTGATTCCGAAATGTGAAGAGAATCGAAATATTCTAGATGAGTCATTGTAGTGTCGGCTCCAAACTCAGCGAAACTTCCTGATATCACATTAGTTTTCGCTACTTGGTTCGAGAAAACTATAAACTGTATTGGTTCATTAACGTGTTCACTGATTTGAAAAGTTGTTTACTCCATATTAATTTTAGAATAACGCCATGTATGCGACGTTTTTAATATAATAAAAATCTTTCCGCAACAGTTAAACTATAAACATACACGTGTATTATAACACTGTCATGATCAGTTTAACTTAATTTTGAAGCTCTAAGCAACACTTACATTGCATGTAGATAGACCAAGTTTGGACGGAAAAAGTATCCGTCCTAAGCTTCATTCAAACCATAGCAGCTAATCATGTTCTTTATGAAAAATGTATATACAACGAGCAAAGTGGTTTTATCTGAACATCTGATATGTTTACTGCAGAAAACTAGCGGACGAGAAGGGGAGGGCAAAAAGAAATTCTCCCCTCTTCAGCGATTTCGAAAGTAGAGTTTGTTTTTTAAGGTGTTTGTAAAATGGACTTATTTTTGCTAATTCCCCGTTTGTTGAAGAGACTCCACCCTCTCTGGACGTCTGGCTCATCCGTCAATACTGCCGGAATCCCTGCCATTCCGAAAGGAAGGATTTTAGTAGTTGGACATTTGGCAATGCCATCTGGTTCACTGCAACTGGTATGTAGATTAATGCATCTCAATAACTAACGCATCTTTATGTTTGACGTCATCATTACCAGACCAACTGAATTTAATTTCTAATAAAAGTTGGAGAAACTAAGATGTCAACATTATTAATGTCTAAATCTTGTATACGTTTATAAATGCGTTTCCTTTCAATGAATAAGACGTAATATTCAGATGAATACATAACTTTTTAAGCCAACACGAGTCTGCGCGTGAAAAATGTACAAATGTTATTAGAAACCCTATGATAGGCTATATTAAACGCTGACGATGATGATAGTTTAATTGTTGTATTCATCGATAGTACTTCAAAATTCATCTGGAAAAGTGTTTATTTACTTCTACGTCAGCGCGAAAGCACGTTTTATTCTGTTCGTGTACGTGATTTCTGAGTGAGGGCATCTCAGCCCACATATCAAAGCTGCATACATTATGTATGCATTAAAACTTGAATAATCAAAATCCCATGATCAAATACGACATATGTAAGTCATAAATACGGTAGGAACACTTTGTCGGAAGAACTGTTGAAACAACATTTGTGGTAATTCAACATTCCAGAGTGTACATCATTCGCAATTTACTCGGCTCAGTTTGTGGTACAAAATTTTCCATCTGTAGTATCTGTCTTCTGTCTATATTTGCAGATATTCTGTAATTGTACAGTCTGTAAGAAATTTTATTGACTATGAGTATGAAAAAAAGTCATGAAAAATCTACACAACTCGGAGGTTTTTTTGTGCAGTCACTTGTATACTGAGTCAATTATCAGTCAACTTTGTCTGTCTTTACAAATGTGCCATAATGAGTGAGTGACATGTTGTCAAGACAAATCGCCCGTTCATCTCATCTCTTTTGTGCCATAAATTGACCGGCACACCCATCTTTTACCGGTTAATTGCCAAGTCCTTCTAGATTTCTTTATTCTGAACTCTTAGATAGCTATTTAGTTGAAATTGTACAAACTTATTTGTTCACGGATTCCGTTTTTAATATCTAATCTATAAAAATATGTTTATAATCTAGAACATCAAATCACGGGATGTCACCGCATCAACTCAGTTCGAAGTGTTCGAGAGCTGTTTTGTTAGCTCCGATTGATTCAAAAGCAGTTTGATCAGGTTAGATTCCGAAAACAATGCAAACAAAGTTCACCGTTCGGATCAGATTCAGATAACCATCAGTTTGACGGATTGAAATCTCCCCGAGTACATGACTACCTTTTTAACAGAGATCTTTTAAATTTTATCAGCAATCAAGATTTATTTAGGTCAATAGATATAATTTGCTATTGGTTAATTTGTGTTTACCTTAGGACAGAACTCAAAGTTCATAATAAAACACTTCAAGTGAACTCATCTTTTTATTTGTCAGCTATTGTGGTTGGCTCGATTGAAATTATGTTATGGGGTTATTTTGACAACACCTTTTCCATTTATAAAAACCATGTTACTTATTTGAAAACAGGATGTGATAACGTTCCACGTGAGGAAAACTTCCGTCCTACTCTAATGTGATATAGAAGTCAAACTCGATGCAGCTTGTTTATATGGATGTGATGAGTGTCAATGAGTTTATCACGAAAGCTATATCTATTTTATAGTTTATAATTTATTAGGGATGGTTTATGGAATAATTGACTACGAAGTGTGTACCTGATGATATTGGCTCGTACCATATGATCAAGTAAACAACCTTACATAATAGAGACCAGACGACTTGTATGACGTCATTAAGACTCTCCCACTCTTCATATTTATTACCTTGACCTGCATAAATACATATTTTATGTCATCAATCACGTTGATGCGAAGAAACGTAAATGACTTTACTTCAGCCTTTACTTCAGTTTCAGCTTTTCGTTCATTCTAGTTATAAAAAATTCTAGTTTTCAAGAGTTTTGGCATTGATCGCATCTACATATCTGTCAGACAATTATTAATTTGCGCGACAAATACTCAAAGTCACAAAATTAAACTGAGAAAAATATTATGCATTTGATTCCACGTGTTCCACCGGTATCCAACCGAATAATTGAAGCATTTCTGTTTTTCTATAACATGCTACTGTCTGCTGAAAATTTACAATACCGTTTTTAGAAACACCAAAAGCTTCATCAGTCATGTGTTCCCTTCTGCTTTTTATGTACATAAAGTAACTCTGTAAGATCACCTCAGCATAAATTTAATCAAGTCATGTAGCAAGATAATCTGTCATATAAAAGGAATAATGTGTAAGGAGTAATAAGTAACCAACCCACTGTGGCCCACGTCATTCTCACGTCACCTTATTGAGATTGTTTTTTTTTATATTTTCTCACTCAAGACGTTTCATTTCATGCTTCATTTATTAGGATTCTTTTTTTCCTTGATGTGGCAACTAAAGTAACAATTAATTTCACACGCGAGCAAAATATTATTGGCGCAAACCTTCTTGTCATAGTATTTCGTTTTAGAAGGCTTTTTGTCTGTGGAATACTTGATTGTCCCGGGAATGTCACGATCTAGCCTTGGAATTTTTCAGGGAAAACCATAAATGAAGCCATCGCAAGAAGCAAGTGCATTTACTATTCTACTTGTATGAATGAAAGAGTACATATTGCAACATCTAACGAGTTAACACAAAAGATGTGACCATTATTTGTAAGAAGAAGGTGTCTCATGCATTCTTGAACAATTCTCTCAGAAAACATGTTTCCAGCATACATATGTGGATAGCTATTCTATTATCCCCACCTACTTTCTTCTACTGGTTAACTTCGACCTACCTTATCCGTTTAACCAACACTCGTTTAATGTTGGTCGGCTACACCGTTCTTCTTGGTTGACTAATTGGTTTCACATTTTATCTGTCGTTCATAGAGTATATAGTCCTCGCTGTTGTCAACTTATTTATTTTATTCAAAAACTTTTTGTTATGTTTTTACATTCGTATTTAGCTTTGTTGTTTTGTATCTTTGGTTTCTTTGGTACATTTTTATTCATTATGCTTCACACCCTTAGAATGTTATGCCTGTAGTGGGGTACCCATTTTCATGTAGTCCCCGAATCGCCCACCTTCAACCACGTCCATTTCAGTGCTGATCCGTACCGTATTGTTTTCGTTTCGTTTGTGTAATCGGTCGAACCGAACCGAACGTACGTACTTACCTACCCGACATCACGGAACAACAAAACAGCTCCGAAGCAACGATACAACGGATAACAACCTCATCACAACAGATATTGAATCTGTGTTCAGTCAGATAGACCTGAAACTCGACTTAATACTGGACGTCGGCAGTAAGCGAATCGTCAAGGCATTCAACTTGAGCATCCTGGTGCGACACGATCGATTGATTCAGCATCATGGCACACTTGAATGATGCCAACCATCCAAACTATATTGAGAGCGGCAATAAGGTCGGTTCAAGTCCAACATTGTCCCATGTGCATCCAGGTATTTAATTACCAAAAATCTACGCTAAGAAACTTTAGGATGGTAGAAATTACATTATCGTTGTAATCTTTTTTTTTATATTTTATATGTGGTAATTGTGTGCACAATGATTTTCAGAAACATCTGCAGCGTCTAATTTGACAGGTTTTCAGTAGATATAAATAACTATATTGTACACATATGTATAACCACTTGTTTATGTCTATACTTAACTTTACTTTTGTCGGCTCGTATATTGAATTATATTGGATATTACGTCCGACCGGAATAGACTCGGAACAGATAGCACATAGATCTAGAAAACGCACGTACATACACACACCACCATGTCAAGCTGAACCCTTGTGTGACCGTCTGATTAAATTATGAACTACATATGTATGTAGGTGAAATAAGAAATAAAAATAATCAAATGCATGGTGAGGGAGTAAATGAAAAGCGCGTGAGTGAGTGAGTGAGTGAGTGAGTGAGTGAGTGAGTTAGTGAGGGAGTGAATGAGTGAGTGAGTGAGTGACAGAGTGAGTGAGTGAGTGAGTGAGTGAGGGATGAGGGAGTGAATGAGTGAGTGAGTGAGTTAGTGAGTGAGTGAGTAAGTGAGTGAAGTGAGTGAAGAATAAAGTTTGACGATAAAAAAACATTTGCCCATAGGATAGAATGGAACGAGTGCGACTACTCTGCCAAACACTGGCGGAAGAGACAAACCTCACTAGGAAAGGAATTTCTAGGAATCACTAGGAAAAGAGGGGGAATAGCAGTTTTGGGGCCGTTTTACCTAAACCTTAAGTAGAAAATTGCACTTTGTAAACTCACCATAGAGGGGGTATTTTACTTTTACCTCCCCTTCTGGTCCACTAGTGATGCCGCACACAATGCGTGTGATAATCTGGCATGGATTAGCTGACTGACAGTCATGTTCATGACCTCCCACAGTGGGATACACGACCACTGCATTCTGTTGATTCAACACTTCCTTCCATGTTTACTGCCACCCGGAACAGTTTTATGTGAATCATCTTGAACATTAGAATTTCTAAATCAGTCATGGTTCAGATGATAATCGTGTTTATATTTGTAGTTAATTTGGAAGTGAATGTGGTTTTCAGCCTGTCCTCTATAGAACGTTGTTTGTTTTGTATTATACGTTGTACGGAAAACGTTGTACAGTAAGTATGGATAGAGCAGCCCAGAAATGTTCACGTATATTGTGATTCATCAAGATCGAAATTAAAACTCAGAATCACTAGCTTACAATTTTGAAAAATTAATGATAAAAGTTGTTCGTTGCTCCAACAGTTTTATAAACAAACCAACCACATTTATGGTAACTACTCCCTCCCTATTATTACACGTGATTGCCCGAACAAAATTCCCAGTATTCAAGCTTTACTGCACAACGGTGTTTTTATGTTTTTCATTTACTTCAGAATTTGAAGCTCCTTATATACATGTAGTTATCGGATCTTTAAAAAAATTACATTCTTGTAATTTTTTATGCTTCGTAAAGGTGCCGCCTGTCGTAAATATCGATGAAAATACGTTGGTTCATAATTGGCCACGTGCTCCACCGGCTCTTTAATCAACTTCTAATTGAAATAAAAATAATGTCCACATCTGCAACATCCTGTATTTGACTGAATTCTGCGTCAGCGGCTCTTGTTATGTAGTAGATCAAGCTTTCGTGCTTTTAAACTTACAGCTTTGCAGCGTTTATGTTTTGTGTTCATTAACTGAGTTTTTAAACTTTGTTCCAAAAATTTTCGAAGCTCGAAAACAGAAGCGTCGAAAGAGTAGCAACTGAATAGCAATAGAACTGAGTAGCAATGAAAGCAACCTAATAAAACGCCTGCTGCGTTGCTCTCACGGCTTAACGAGATTATCTTCAATTCTTCGATAGCTCCACGTAGTTTTTTATTAGAAGCATGACCGAATGTCTTATCTTTCACGTATTTGCGTGGCTTGTGGGCTTGACTACAAATCTTTCCATACCGGAGTACATATATTGTTGTTGAATGCACACACAATACGGTATGCATAATACATACATATATGTATGTATGCATGTATGTACAGGATATGATGTACATATGACATCAAGATTCTAAACAACATACATATATGTATGTAAATGTGAATAAATTATCCGTCCAATATTTGACCATACATATATTGTAGATCTGGCAGATTTAGACAGAGAATTTCAGGAACACATGAGTAAAACTCGTTCAGTTCCTTCCATGTGTATGAACCTACATACATACTGTATGTACCCCTCCCTACTAGAAAAATGGTATTGTGTTTCCTGTGAGTTTTTACGGTTTGACGTTGTATTGGGTTATGTTATGAACGTGACCGGTATATTGTGAGTTAAATACTACTTATAGTTGACAGGACTAAACAGTCGATGTAATTTAACATTTATGGCACATTATGGTATGGTGCTCTTCATGGTAAGTCACATATGTAACTGTGTGGGTTTTGAATGAATGAATGAATGTGAGTACGAATGAATGAATGAATGAATGAATGAATGAATGAATGTGGGTACGAATGAATGAATTCCCTGAATGAGTTTTTTATGGCATGCGCTGAATGATTGACGTCAGGACTGTGGAGAGGGGTTTATTCATCCAATACATCATAGTCTAGTCCTATTCGTAGTACTTTTGTCACACATATATATTCATGGCCACATACGGATGACATCTGAAGATTTTTTAATAGAAACGTATAAACTGAGGTTCAGGAGATTTCCCACCAGACTTTAATTTATAAATTACTGTTGAGCGTGTGGCATTGGTGGGCTTACATAAGGTAAGGGTTATTGAGTCCAAAAGTGTCACACGGTTTAACGTTGAGTAAAATTTCATGAGAACTTCTTGGTTAATAACAATGTATCGGTTCGTTAAAAGCTGCTTACATATGGTTTTAACTCAATTTACCATCATCTCAAATACCATTGCTCATTCAACAATTATATATAACTCTTCTAATTGTGTCAATAAACACTAGGATTTCACTTTTTCGATACATCCGTCTATTGCCATGCTACAAGATGTCTTTTTATTCATATTTCATTACCACCAGTGCTCATTCTACGATGAAAACTATAAAATTTCTAGTGTACGTGTTCATGATGAGAATACAGTACTTCTGAAATTCAGTCACACATCTACTTTTATAATTACATTTATTTATATCGGTCAGTCACTTCGCAGCTACTGTTCATAAATCTAAATGGACCGATACCACATCTGATCCAAAAATTTTTAATGCAAAAGTTTCCTGGGATAAATCACTAGGAGGAAAATGAAAAATCTGGAAATAAATATTATATTTTACAATATTTTTCCAGATATGTCAAATGGCTGAACAGTACAAAGTACAGGAATCGTATGATTTCGGGCCACTGGAGCAGGAAGACAAGGATGTGTTGAGGTCATCGTGGAATGCTCTGGGCAACGACAAGACACAATTCGGTGAGCTGATTGACTGACTGACTGACTCACTCACTCACTCAACCACTGACTCACTGACTCACTCACTGACTCACTCACTCAATCACTGACTCACTGACTCACTGACTCACTCACCGACCGATTGACTGACTGACTGACTGACAAACTTAGTGATGAACTGACTGACGATCAACGTTTCAGGTGTTGACATATTCCTAATGATCTGCGATTTATGCCCGGAAGCCAAGCCGATGTTTCCGTGGTTCAAATGTTACTCCCAATCCATGTCTTCCGTCAGTAAGACGCCTGAGTTTCAAAAGCATTCCGTCATGTTCATAAAGGTTGTCAGCAACTTTTTTTTTCTTTCTTATTTCTATAGTCAGTCAGTCAGTCGGTCAGTCAGTCAGTCGTTCAGTCAGTCAGTCGGTCAGCCAAAAACAGTCAGTCAGTCAGTCAGTCAGGTTCGTTAATTTTGCAGACACTGGACAAGATCATGGCCTGTTTGGATGATTTGAGCAAAGTACGAGAAGTGACGGATGGCTTAGCAAGATTACATGCTACCAAGTCACAACACACATTCCAGGTATAGAAGTTGTTCAAGTGACTTTTTACCTTTCATTAAGTTTCATATTTCTGTTCTCACTCACACTCAGTCATTCACTCGTTCACTCACTCATTCACTCACTCACTCTCTCTCTTTTACAGCTTTATCTGTGGCCAACCTTCATCGAATGCACACTTTACCAGATCCGGGCACATTTGCGACGGAATAAGGTGAGTGAATGAGTAAGTGAGTGAGTGAATGAGTGAGTGAGTGAGTAAGTGAGTGAGTGAGTGAGTGGGTGAGTGAGTGAGTGAGTGAGTGAGTGAGTGAGTGAGTGAGTGAGTGAGTGAGTGAGTGAGTGAGTGAGTGAGTGAGTGAGTGAGTGAGTGAGTGAGTGAGTGAGTGAGTGAGTGAGTGAGTGAGTGAGTGAGTGAGTGAGTGAGGCAGATTTCCATAAGCTACCCTTTTTCATCTTCAACTTTTTCAAATTGGTCATATGCCTAAGCCTAAGCCTAATACGGAGCCAAAGTTCATTCCTAAGCCTAAGCCTAAGTTCCAAGCTCGGAACTAAGCCTAAGCCGGAGCCTTAATCGAATGGATTGAAGTTGAACAGCAAACTAAGAAAAAGGGTAGGGTATGGAGATTCTGCTAGGTAATTTCCCAACCCTACCCTTTTTTCATCTAGATTTAGAAGTATTTCGACCCGTATTTTTGGCCAAAAACAAATACATAGCAGAACGTTATTTCTAAGCCTAAGCCTGATACATAGGCATGTAAAAAAGCCAATGCCTAAGTCTGAATTGACTTAGAGAGGAGAAAATATACAAAAGAGAAAAGGGGTAGCTTCTGTAATTCTGCGTGAGGCAGTGAGTGAGTGAGTGAGTGAGTGAGTGAGTGAGTGAGTGAGTGAGTGAGTGAGTGAGTGAGTGAGTGAGTGAGTGAGTGAGTGAGTGAGTGAGTGAGTGAGTGAGTGAGTGAGTGAGTGAGTGAGTGAGTGAGTGAGTGAGTGAGTGAGTGAGTGAGTGAGTGAGTGAGTGAGTGAGTGAGTGAGTGAGTGAGTGAGTGAGTGAGTGAGTGAGTGAGTGAGTGAGTGAGTGAGTGAGTGAGTGAGTGAGTGAGTGAGTGAGTGAGTGAGTGAGTGAGTGAGTGAGTGAGTGAGTGAGTGAGTGAGTGAGTGAGTGAGTGAGTGAGTGAGTGAGTGAGTGAGTGAGTGAGTGAGTGAGTGAGTGAGTGAGTGAGTGAGTGAGTGAGTGAGTGAGTGAGTGAGTGAGTGAGTGAGTGAGTGAGTGAGTGAGTGAGTGAGTGAGTGAGTGAGTGAGTGAGTGAGTGAGTGAGTGAGTGAGTGAGTGAGTGAGTGAGTGAGTGAGTGAGTGAGTGAGTGAGTGAGTGAGTGAGTGAGTGAGTGAGTGAGTGAGTGAGTGAGTGAGTGAGTGAGTGAGCGAGCGAGTGAGTGAGTGAGTGAGTGATGAGTGAGTTCGAGTAATTCGTTCAGTCCTTCAGTGAGTTGAACATATCAGGTCTACACCGAGGCATCGGAACAAGTAATGTTGGATGCGATAATAATGCTGTGGCGTTCCGTACTCAGCGGTATCATGGATGACCTCCAAACCAGTTACTACGCAATTAAAGTCGGCAAACACACCACGGCCAACGGTTCGGCCACCCGACAGATCAATGGTCATCCATCGGACAGCAAAACGCAACACATTGAACTAACTGGCGGCACCGCCACCAATGGTGCGATGGGCAAAACCCCGCGAGACAGTACATCGAGTGTTAATGGTACGACTCACGGTGGCAAGACTCTCACTCCAGCCAGATCCAAATCACGCAATCTGCTCACCAAGTTGTGCTCCAATGGAGTCGAACGACCGACGCCTGGTACGGCAGAGACCGAAGAATACCGTTGAGTCACATTTATGGATTTATGGTTGACTTTGTTTAATTACTGAAAAATATGATCACTTCTCTGACGCATTTCAGAGACGTCGAAATCCGACATTTTACTGTTATGACTTGGGTAGAGAAATATTAACTTCCCAAAACCCAAATGATGTATGGCTGCTGAACCGAGAAGTACATATGTTTTACAACGGGCCATTTTCAGAAGTAAAATTAATCAAACGCAGTTAAAAAGATTCCAGATAAAATGCTATACAGTGCTACTAAACTCAGAACATTCACTGCAACTTCTCTCCGGCAGCTTATAGTTTGATAATATTCTAGTCACTACGAAATTCATTCTATTATTACATTGACGTTGTACAAAAATGTTGCGGCATGTATAATATACTACTGTATTACAGGGAGTATTTACCTTTGAATTTATTTTTACTTTCGGTTCTGATTTCCGCACTTCATAACCAATAACAGAACAGAGTTGGAGTTCACACGAGTTGTGTTTTCTACTCTGTTTTATAATCTTACAGTTTTTCAAGGATATTCAACTATTTCATCTGAAAACAGAACATGGTGAACATTTTAATATTATAATCTGTACTTTATTTATACTGTTTATCTGTATTTTTGTAATGTCTAATAATTTTGTGGTGCAGAAACAAATAAGAAATAAGAAGAAATGAATACAGAATAGTATACGTTAAAGGACGAACGACAGATCGTTTTCTTATTATGCACGAATGTCGCATTTCTTCTGAAAAGTTTTATTGTATTTCTTTATTGGCAGTTGAAATATCTTCTCCATGCCTGTATTTTTCCACAATTGCTGAATTAGTGATTCACTATGTATCTAGTCTATTTATACAAAATATTTTACACTTTATAAATGCAACAGACATGAGTGTTTCCTGACAAAAAATTATTAACCAGATTATACCAATGATTGTTTATGTTTTTAACTAATAGTTGCTCATCATACTGATATTTCTCGATTGCGTATAGCCCATAGATTATTTTCATTGTTTTCTGTATAGTCCCATATTTGATTGATCAAATTATTGACTTGCTATCAACATTTCTATGTGGATTAACTCCATGAATAGCAAACTATGTTTGTTTCTAAAAAATTATGTATTGTTCAATTTGAACTGGTCGTGTGATGCTTTTACACACATTCTGCTGTTGACTTCCTTTCTCAGTGTCTCATCGGAGCATTTTATTCTACGTAAAATTAAATGATACAATTTGAATTTGCAGTTTTTGATATAAAAAATTCCGTGTTTCAGATGACAAGTTTATGATAGAATAGTACATATTTCATTTCCGCTCATTGCGTACACATGCTTAGAATAAAAACTTTGAATTGTGTCTGATATAAATTGGTTCAATAAATTAAAAATGTATAGTTTTTTCTTAGTACCTTGTCAATGTCGTCAACGCATCCCCCGAAGCTCCTGGGGGAGTAGCAGTTTTTGTTTACAACATCTTAACGAAGTTGACGATGTTAAGTAAACTGGACGACCGTACACTCCCACGTCCCAAAACTTACCGAAATGTGCACAAACCAAACTAATCTGTCAGATTGCACAAATGTGCCACAATTTCATTACCAAGTTGGTCGGGCCGGCCGGACCGCAGACAAACGTGTCCGTTGGTCCGCGTTGTCTTGACGGTACGTGACAGCGGATGACATGTGTAGTGCGATTCCACAGTATTTGAAGTTTTTTTATAAGTATAATCTTCTCAAAATTGCTAATTTCACTCTTCGACATGTTTCCTGCCCGGTCCGTCAAGTAACGTAACGCAAGTGATATGGCGTGTGAGTGTGTGGTACCGACACAATCGTTAATTGCCAACTACATAACAACGAAAAAAAGAAGCACAACTGTGGAAATCATTTTCCCAACTGAAACGTTTACTTGAATTAATCAATAAGTGACTTCAAAATTCTTGATTGCCTCCTTCTTTGGGAAATTTTGTTTGCCTGGTCGTGATCAACCGCCAGTGATAACGACGTTGACCGCTAACACAATTCAATGGGTACAATGGTACAGGGTGCACGGATAATAATCAGGTGCAACTACAAAAAATGGTAGGTTGAACCACCGAGATTTTAGCAGAGCCAACATCAAAGATTAATGGATTAAAGATTAATATTTGGAAAAAAACTGGTATAACAAATGATAATGATGCAAACTAAAAACCGAGAATAACTTTTATGTTTTAATGTCCGAAACAATGACTCTATAAAAATATTGACTACAAATCATACTTAAAATTAACCCACAATGAGGGGTAATCAATTCGTCAGGGTGGTAAATCAAGGGGATACGTTCCCAATAACAATAGCCACCTTGGTGGTCGCTTCCCAAAACCTGAAGGACGCACATGCGCTTGTGCCACGGCAGTTAACTACGAACCAGGTGACCAAGTAACGCATTCAGTGGCGAAATCGGCTACAATAAAAAAGTCGTCAGAATGCCAGACTCTTCGAATCTCGTTATATTTTTAAACACATTTCACAGCGAGCAAAGTACAGGTATGTTCATAACCTCATGTACATATTTATTGGTCACCCTGCACATACAACAGACGGACGACCCGCGATAATGGGTACCGTATGGGCGAAACCTTGTTTGGGGTGCCCAACGCTTGAAGTGCCCAACGCAACTTTAGGTGGTGCAAGACAATATAACAAAGACGGCTGGCTAATGAGTACGATAGTCTTGGGTGAAACATGTCTCGAACTACTCCTATAAGAACTCGTGAAAAAACTTGTTTTTCGTGTTTTTCATGTCATTAAACATGTTGTTTAATTCATAATGATCGTTCCATGATTAACTTGATTAATGAGCCCCATCCCCCGAATTCAATTTTTGGACGCGTTTTTTGAAGTAGATTAATTCCTGAAATAAAACGAATCAAAATTCTCTAAATGATGGATGTGATCCGTCGTCCTGAATCGAGTTTAAATTTTCAGTTTTCGTAGATTTGGGTCATAAATGAACAGGTTTTAAACGAAATAGTTTTTTTGTATGTGCGTATTCAGAGCAAAAACAACTTTCGAACGAATATTTCACTTACATGATTTTGTTTATGTACATTAGAGTACTGTGCACTATTATATAAATAAAAATCTGTGTTTACCCACACACAATCAAATATTTGACACACATACTGTACATGACTCAGATTATCATTGTTTATGTTCTTTAACAAGCACGCTGTTTAAAATTAAGAAATTTTATATTCAGCCTTTTGATGAGAGTCTCTGTCAAATTTTGAATCTGACGTTCAAATCTAAACGTAATGAGCAACTGGAGTGAGTCACATCGTACTCTTTATAAGCTACCATAACCTCATATTACGGATCAAGTTTCGTGGATTTGTCCAAAGTGCTCGTTATCGGGCAAGCAAACTGAGTCGGTAACACAATTAGGCTTGACGTTAGCATCACATCGATTGGCTTGACCCAACCAGAGTTCAAAGTGTCAGGCGAAACTTTAAAGTTTCAGCAGAGTTCATGCGGAACTCCAATAAGCAATTTTTTCTATTGAACAGGTGCTTTTCACGGGGTCACTTTACTCACCGAAATTCATCTCACCCAATTCAAACTCACAGAGAACCCACTTTCGGTCAGTTAAATTTTAGAGAAATAAATTTCGGTGAGTTAAACGGTACCCGCTTCCCATTGCACAACTGTTTATTACTATATTTTACAGTTCCACCGTAAAACGTTAGAATTTTGGGAATGGAACGTTGTATTTCATACACAATGGTTTGCTGTTGATAGATTGGATGTACTCAAATTAAAGAGAAATGCCGCTTTCAAACCGACAAACATTCTCCACTTTTATATGTTAAACGAGTTGCTTCGTACATACTGTATGTGCATACCTTTCCTATTGTTCCCTATTTTCATAGCGTTTAATTGGAAATCATTTATTTTGCAAACAATTACTAGATTACAAGCATTGCACACTAATTGTATTGCGTATGGAACCAAAGCTTATTACCACCAATTTAAATCCCTGAATGCATTCATGCGCTATGTTCCTACATACCTACATACAGGGTGGACCAGAAAAAAACAAGTGAGTTTGAACATCAAAAACTCGAGCTATGTACAGATATATACTCGAGCTATGTGTAAATAGCCGATTCACTTGTTCTAGCCTTCATTTGAAAGCCAACTCTTCGATTAAATCAGTTATTTATAGCTTGAGTTATTAACGTTCATTCGTTCGGTTTTTCCTGGCCCACCCTGTATGTATGTATCGTACGTACGTATGTATGAAGGTACTGTAGGTATAAACGTGAGAACACGGCATCAACTGATGTAGGTACTAATAAGGAACGACTATCAAATAAAAACTTATAAAGTACGTCATAACAACAAAATACGTTATAACAACGGATTAAGTGGTTTCGATTAGTTTTTTTTCCGTAAATTTTTTTTATTCATAGCCGTATTGTTGATTTTGTGTTGTTGATTTTTATTCTTGTGTACGTCATATCTTTTACGTCATCCAATAATTGCCCGCTTACAAAAAAGTATTCCAACTTGCGGAGGACTTCATTGGTGAGTGCGTAGGTGAATCGTTGATCATTTGAGAACATACAGTACAATGTCAATCCTATTAACAAGGAACTAAAGAGCTCACTTTCCATTCACAGTGGGTTAACACTCTGTTCGAATAGTCATTCAGTCAGTCAGATAGTCAGCTAATTATTTTTTAAATGAAACCATCGTTAACCTGTCGACAAAAATATTGTCAACGATGAACACTGGATTCACATGTAATTATCTATCGATCTTTCAAACAAGTTTAGATAATTTTCACAGACGAAATCAGATTGTAATCTCACAACACAATGATTGGAACCTGGGTAATTAAAAGGAGATCACATGTATATCTCGGTGCATCTACCACCCACCTACTGTACTTGTATGTACAATCTACAATACAGTAACGTGATATCGTTATGGGACCATGAAAGCCCGTCTATAGGCACCTAAATACCCAATTAGCCACGGCATCGGCTCAAATGCCAAGTCAAAAGGGAATCGTGTTTCCCTCTCTAAGCGAGCGGTGGTTGGTAATCACACTGGGGAATCACCCACTTCTAAAAGCATTCCATTAAACAACACAGATTTCCTCCGAATTTTGTTGAACTTCTCAGATAAACCCAAATGGGAATACTAGGAATACAGAACTTTTGTTGGTTCAAGTAATCTCTCGCCACCGGTTACTAATAACCATAACCTGATCACTAACAAGCTGATGATCGGATCCGATATAGCCGTCGTACAATTGACCGAGGTCTGTAATGATTACTGCTCTTACTAACATACAACCACCATATGTATGTATGTACTTACCAGGATTCAAGTGTTGCTTCTATCAAGATTTTTCAGTTGTTGGAACCTTTCTGTGGGTTGATTCGAATGTCTTTAGAACAGATTCCATCAGTTTAATCAGCCATTTGCAGCTGTAGTGTAAACGTAAAAAAGACTCTACTGTTGTTTACAGGCCGATAAACAATTTGCTGAAGATGTTGATCATTCTAAGGCAGGTCACCGAGGTGCAGCCTCATGAATTTTCGCCTTCTGTCACATTTTGATAACGACATCGCTGTAACATGGAGTTCAGCATAATCGTATAACAAATTCAATGTTTATTGAGCCATCTCTAATGTACTCTGTCAAAATTTGTATTTATTTGATTATATTTCAGGTAACTCGCATACAATAACTAGGGTTTATAAATACAACACACTTTCCCCCTTTCACCATGAAACATTCAACGCTCGTCTTTCTGGCCGTCGCCTCCTGTCTGCTACTGATCGCCGAATGTTGGTCGGCTGATCATGAAGTTCAAAGTCAGTCAGTAAGACAGACAGACAGTCAGTCAGTCAGTCAGTCAGTCAGTCAGTCAGTTGGTCAGTCAGTCAATCAATAGCTTTAATCATTTAAGGCACAAACAACGGTCTAAAACGAGACTGGGGCACAAAACTTCGATTTGGCAAACGAGAGGTTGTGTGAGTGATTGAGAATCTGTGAATGAGTAATTGAGTGAGTGAGTGAGTGAGTGAGTAAGTGAGTAAGTGAGTGAGTGAGTGAGTGAGTGAGTGAGTGAGTGAGTGAGTGAGTGAGTGAGTGAGTGAGTGAGTGAGTGAGTGAGTGAGTGAGTGAGTGAGTGAGTGAGTGAGTGAGTGAGTGAGTGAGTGAGTGAGTGAGTGAGTGAGTGAGTGAGTGAGTGAGTGAGTGAGTGAGTGAGTGAGTGAGTGAGTGAGTGAGTGAGTGAGTGAGTGAGTGAGTGAGTGAGTGAGTGAGTGAGTGAGTGAGTGAGACTGTGAGAGAGTGAGTAAGTGAGTGATAGAGTGAGTGAGTGAGTGAGTCAGTGAGAGAGTGAGTGAGTGAGTGAGTGAGTGAGTGAGTGAGTGAGTGAGTGAGTAAGTGAGTGAGCGAGTGAGTGAGTGAGTGAGTGAGTGAGTGAGTGAGTGAGTGAGTGAGTGAGTGAGTGAGTGAGTGAGTGAGTGAGTGAGTGAGTGAGTGAGTGAGTGAGTGAGTGAGTGAGTGAGTGAGTGAGTGAGTGAGTGAGTGAGTGAGTGAGTGAGTGAGTGAGTGAGTGAGTGAGTGAGTGAGTGAGTGAGTGAGTGAGTGAGTGAGTGAGTGAGTGAGTGAGTGAGTGAGTGAGTGAGTGAGTGAGTGAGTGAGTGAGTGAGTGAGTGAGTGAGTGAGTGAGTGAGTGAGTGAGTGAGTGAGTGAGTGAGTGAGTGAGTGAGTGAGTGAGTGAGGGAGTGAGTGAGTGAGTGAGTGAGTGAGTGAGTGAGTGAGTGAGTGAGTGAGTGAGTGAGTGAGTTGTTTAGTGAGTTTGCTTTGCATTGTTGTACATAATATTTTGCCAGAACTGGGCAACGGGCGCCCGATTCGGTCGGTCTTCATTTGCTACCGGTATTAGATTTGGCAAAAGAGCACCGGTCAGTCAGTCAGTCAGTCATTAAAATCAATCATAGATAGAACTTAAGATTGGCTTTTTTTGTTAGGCCAAGATGGATCGTTCCTATTCGGTAATTTTGTGTCTCTCTGTGTTGCACTATATTTCTGAATCAGCCGAAAAAAAATTAGCAAAACTCACACCTACAGCATTCATACTTTCACATGTTCAATTCACACATGTCCGAAAGCACAGATGTCCAACACCATTCATGTCACTGAATCACACACAACGTGCAGTTGAATTTCAGAGCTGGATATCCAATAAAGTGACATGTTTAGCCTCTGTGATATATAATGCCAAATTGGAAACAACGTTTCACTATCATCCATAATGTTTTCAATTCAGATTTCAGTTTCAAAATTGTTTTCAGAATAAAGTAGAATAATATAGACATGCAATGGTTTCAGTTGGTTGAGTTTGCTCTACCCTGGCGAAGGAACATGCCATACGGTGGTCAATGGTATGCCAGCAATATGGTGCAACAATATTAGACAATAACAGACTTCTAGGTCGGTCCAATAAGTAGTCGGTCATTAGACATTAGTCCATATACGTCAGTTCCGACAACTATGAGCAGTACCATTGAAATATCTAATAAAAATTATATTTACCGTAAAATAACGATGCTGTGTTTAATTTTGTTACAAATTATGTTAGAGAATAGGCATAATTATGAGCCTAACATTACAGAATTAGGTGTATAAAGTGTATAAAATGTATAAAGTGTAAAAACTGTAAAAAGTGTAAATGATGATCTTACAGGATGCGTACGACTTCACCTACGGCCGCAGTGCGTTTGGCGATGAACCCATTCACGTTAACAACTAAAACAATCCCCAAATAAGACAAATATCGTCCCCCACGACGGTATTTGCTTTCTTTTCACCCAAATACTGGCGCGGTAATACACCCTATATTAATACACTCCTCCTGCAATCAGGCCGATTCTTTCCTTTTTATGTTCCATTCCTTGTAAAACTTATTCCTAATTATGACGATGCCAGATAGAAAATTAGCTGTGTAGTGATCGACAGAGTGCTACCAATAACTATTATTCTTGCAAGAGCACTGGCGGAAGAGCCAAATCTCCAAAAATGAGGGGGAATTTCGTCAAGGAGAGGATAATCAACAGTTTTCAGGCCATTTTTTTTCAAGACTTCAAACAACAAACTCTACGGCTTGAAATGGACAAAGAGGGGGAATTCCAATTCATCCTCCCTTTTTCGTTTGCTAGTGTGCAATAGGAAACGCTTTTATTTCGATGAGACAATGAGTAGCGTTCTGGCGTTAATGATTCAGCATCTGTGATGATTTCGTATATACATAACAACATCTCATTTATATATATGTAAATTCAGTTTAGTTTTTATTTAATATCGTATGATGACTTGAAAGATCTATGAACAAACCTGTGGTCCTCGAGGTGTACCAGTGATCACAATCATCATCATCGTCGTCAATGCGTTACGGCATTGCCAAATTTACTCGTCGTATAGATTTATGTAGGAACTAATGATCGAAATGGTAAAACCTCGATTATGGAAGACTTTTTACCATCTCATCTGCATGATGATTGACGGCAACCCTGTTTTGCTTGATATCTTATTTTGAGCGTTGATGATTTGCGCTCAATCGCCCATCTAATATACTCGTCTCATTCAATATAACCCGACACACCATGTTGACGTGAAATGAAACCAACCAGAGCATTCCAATTTGATGGTTTTGATATTATTATAGTGTATAGTGAAACAAAAAAATCCATGATGCACTCTAAAATTACTAATGATTGATTATTTGATACTACCGTTGCTACCAAAAGTTGATGGAGAAAACGCAATCATTGGAAGTACTGTAACCCATTCTTATTTGAAGCTAATAAAATCATAATCTAATCTCGGCAGCAAGTGTTACAATTGCCTGCGAGCAATTCAGTTCAAATGTTTTTACATAGCAACCGTTTTATTTGTGAAGTTAACGGGGTGTAGGGCGCTATTGTATATATATACTACTGTCATCTACCGAAAACGTCGATCCATCATGAAAAATGGGGAACCTGATTCGAAAATATTGGAGCGAAACAAGTCACCCGGAAAGCGATATATACTGGACAAACTAAAAGTAAAAAATAAAGTGTACGTGCACAAAAAGCTTGATAATAATTGGAATTTCTCCTAGCCATTATGACGATGAACCTGAACATAACTTATAAGTTGAACTAGATAATACTGTGTTACGAAAGAGGCAAGATCAAGTTCTGTCCTGTTGTTGAATACAATCACGTAACATAACAAAATATACATACTAACGAGCAGACACGTGTTACGCAAAGGTTACTCGTTTCCATTTTGTTCGAGTCGAGGAGATCATGAAACTTCTGCTTAATCGGCCACGTTTTCGTCATCTAATAACTTCCGCTTTGAACAAGCTACTCATAAATTTTCAACCCAAAAACGTGGTGGTTTCTTTCTTTCAACCGTTTTTTACTATAATTCTCAAGCCTTCTAGTAAAACTATGTACTTTGTGATTCAAACCGTATTATTACCCAAAAAGTTTTTTTTCAAATTATTTATTATTTGCTTACAAATTGTGGTCATTACCAGATCGAAATCCGGTTGTTGTTTTCGTGCGAGAAAGTTTCGTCTACTTTCCCAATTTTGGTCATATTTTGCGTATTGCATTGTCATTATGCAATGGTACGTGGCAACCAGTTGTCATGTAGTACCCGAATCAATAAACCCATATTGTGTGAGGCGACGCCACAAGTACAAAACTGTGTATGGCACTTATGTATGTACAAACATACATACAGTACGTACAGTACATTTGATCATGTAATGCTCCATGATTACTGAAATCTCATTTTTTCTAAAAATTAAAAAAGCTGTTGTTCATACAGTTTTAAGAGAGTTTGTCTATTTTAATTGACGGACTGAGTTAAGTCATCGTTTTAAAGAACTTTTCTGCTTAACATGCAGGTATGTACTTAGTGAAAATGTCATGTAGATTTTGAAACAGGCATAAAAACCATGTCCATTCTTCTTTTGTCGTGACTATTGCTCATAACTGTCTAGATACAACCAAAGCCACTATGGGGTTGGTTTCATGTAGTATGAACTTTCATGGTCTTACCTTACCTCACTGCCATGTCTGAATTTAACATACGGTGAGTCTGCCAAGTCTGTCATGACAAGTTAGAAAAAGCGGGTGATCTCAAGAAAAAAAGTAATTTTCACTGTAGACTCTAACCGGCATCTCAAAGAGCCTTCTTCCACAAACTTGGGAAGCTGTGCCACTATGGCACAATGTGTTGTATCGTACATATGTGTCCGCAAGCCTGAAACAAACATGACAGCAGTAATGTTTCATACGCATCCAACATGTTTTTTGACGGCAGCCAGCGCGTGTTTCGTCACCAGTTTTGCTGCGTCTGTAGACTATTTACATAGCGTGCTCGTTTTACCTGCGCCCACAACGTTTGTTCAACGCAACAAATTGCATTACGTTCGGAAGTTGGGAAATCCCTGATCTTTATTGTGAAAGTTCCCTGCTTCCTATCGTGGGAAAAAGTACCGAGAAACCGGCAACACGATGGTGCTATGATTGATAATTAAAGGGGTCGAATCACTTTGTGGTGCGATCGGCAAACTATTTAAGTCGGATAATAATCGACAGTTGACTGGTGGAGTTGGACCAATGGCTACGATCGATATTGAGTACTGGTTGGTGAGTAAGTGAGTGAGTGAGTGAATGAGTGAATGAGTGAATGAGTGAATGAGTGAATGAGTGAATGAGTGAATGAGTGAATGAGTGAATGAGTGAATGAGTGAATGAGTGAATGAGTGAAAGAGTGAAAGAGTGAAGGAGTGAAAGAGTGAAAGAGTGAATGAGTGAATGAGTGAATGAGTGAATGAGTGAATGAGTGAATGAGTGAATGAGTGAATGAGTGAATGAGTGAATGAGTGAATGAGTGATTGAGTGAAAGAGTGAAAGAGTGAAAGAGTGAAAGAGTGAAAGAGTGAAAGAGTGAAAGAGTGAATGAGTGAATGAGTGAATGAGTGAATGAGTGATGAGTGAATGAGTGAGTGAGTGAGTGAATGAGTGAATGAGTGAATGAGTGAATGAGTGAAAGAGTGAAAGAGTGAATGAGTGAATGAGTGAATGAGTGATGAGTGAATGAGTGACTGAGTGAGTGAGTGGTTTCAGTGGCGGGTGAGGGTACGGGTCACGGTTTCGATCACTTGAAGCCGAGATCAAGAAGGTGATGCCGGATGCCAAGGTGTCGGGCAGGGTGGGACGTACGAGTTAGTTGTTGTTGTTATTAGGCTCGTTGTAGTTATTGTTTTTGTTGTTATTGTTGTTGTTATTATAATTGTTGTTGTTGTTGTTTTTGATGGTGTTGGTGTTTTGTTTCAGATTTTCGATATCTTATTAAGTTTTTCTATTTCAGAGTCGTTTGAAGTGACTGTGAATGGCAAGTTGGTGTACTCAAAGCTGAAGTCCGGTGATTTCCCCAACTTCCAGCAGGTTTGTCAGTCAGTCAGTTAAGGAAGGACTCAGTTAGTCAATAAATAAGTCAGTCAGTCAGTCAGTCAGTAGTTGATTATTCATATTCACCCACTAATCATTCCCTTTATTTGCAGTGTGCCCAGGAGTGCCTGGAGGCCGCCGAGGCCCAATAAGCCAAATCCACACGTTTTTGGCGCCAAAATTCAAAATCAAGATCAGTTCAATTCGCTGCCCAACCGTGACGGTCATTATATAAACCTGTACTGCAGAATGTAATGACTTGATGTATAAGTGATTGATTTGATTGAGATGATGATTTGGCTATGTTCTATTAAATTTACCTGTTTTGTTTATCAATTAAATGTATTTTTTGTTAATCAATTACACTTGTGATACCACGTTTGCTTTCTGCTTTCATTTTACTTACACAAAAGCATTTTATTCAATTTATCCAGGGCAGGGTTACTAGCTTTTCATAGATTTCGTAACAACCTGTATATTCAATCACTCGTAAACGTTTATCGGAATCAATAAACTAACGAATCTGTGATTTACTGGTTAACTAGATGGGTAACGACGTACAACGCCAAGCTCAGTAGTCAGGACTAACCATACTTTACCACTGAGACAGCTAAATCAATATTATTTTTTAAGCCACTTGGTCCAGTCCCACTAAACTTCACATTTGCCGTATTTCGTTAAATGAAAAGCAAGCTGTATAATATTTTCATATAATACTGAGCTCGTCATGTCCTGTAAAATCATAATTGAACATTCGTTAGTTAATCATTATCATTACAAAAACACTGAGTGGATAAAAAAATGGTGAAGTGAGAGACTGAGTGAATTTATAAACTGTCTGTAAATCAGTCATTATTCAGCAGCAGCTGAGGGTATGCATCAAAATTCCGTATATTGGGATTTGAAGTCTACAAATTGATGCCAAATGCGGATGTAACGGGCCGCGTAGGTCGATCGAGTCAGTTTTGTTGTTGCTATGGGTTTCGGTTGTTGTTGTTGTTGTTGTTGTTGTTGTTGTTGTTGTTGTTGTTTTTGTTGTTGTTGTTGTTGTTGTTGTTGTTGGTGTTGTTGTTTTGTTATTGTTGTTGCTTTTGATTTCTATTGTTGTTTCTTTCAGTGATCAAAAGCTATATTTTCCAGATTCTTTCGAAGTTACTGTCAATGGAAAGCTAGTTTACTCAAAGCTGAAGTCTGGAAACTTTCCGAATTTCAAACAGGTTAACTGTTTCCTGATATTTAGGCCTATTTCATGTTTATTTTATGTTTATGTACGTAAGGTGAACTATTATAAATCATTTGCTAATTTATCAATCAAGCCTTTCAGTGTGCCCAGGAGTGTCTAAGATCGGCCCAGCCCAAATCTGCCTGAATCATCACCATGGAATAAATGAAACTGATGTGAGTTTACTGGAAACCATGGGCTTATTGAAAACGACGTATTGCTTTCTTGATAAGGTATTAATATAAATAATAATAATTTTAATAATAATACTCAATAATACCGTGACATGATGAAAAACTTGATGTTAGTGTGCCAGTTGTGTGACTACCATGCCAACAAGATCAATAATGGGCCAATATACATATGTATGTAGTAGTACCAGTGGCATATGGTTTTTGATACCGCACTGATGATGTAAAATTTGGCACTTTAGATACACATGTACCAACTTACTCGGTTAAAAGCAGAAATTAATAGTAAAAGATGAAAAAAATTAATTTTATTATTATTTCATGACCGAATTCCAGACAATATAAGAAGTTCCGCAACTTAAGACGATTGCAATTATTGTGAAGGGTTGGAACAATGACGATTGTCATCGAGATTGAATACTGGTAAGTGAGTGCGAGTCAGCAGTGAGTTGGGTTCCACAGTTAGGACCTGAGTCGAGAGTTATTAGGGAGTATTATTCTCAGTGATTGAGTTAGTGAGCCATGTGGATAATAAATGAGTTATCACGGCATAAATGGCAGATATTCCTAAGTATTTACGAATTGCAGCGGCGACTGAGGTGAGGGGTACGTGCCTCGTTGTCACGAACTGGAAAAGGAGATCCTTAAGGTGTTGCCGGACGCCAAAGTGGGATGTGTGCTGGGCAGAGACAGTTGGTTCTTTTCTTGTTCACCTTTAATGACTGCGTTTATGGTCTTGTCTAGACATTCACTGGAAAAAATTATTATAAGCAGCACACACGGCAACCGCTTCACTCAACGTGTTAAATTACGGTAGCCACAGTGGATCGATCTAGGGAATTTCCGAAGAGAGTCCGTAAACCTATAAACGTACCCAATGCAGTTTCACGTTGTCCGATTCATGTCAAATATACAACAGTTTACCATACATCATTAACTTTTATATATTTAATTCAATTTTATTTGCAGAGTCGTTCGAAGTGAGCGTGAACGGCAAGTTGGTGTACTCCAAGCTCAAGAAGGGCGACTTCCCCGATATGAAGAAGGTTGAACATCCAAGTGAAAACAACAAACTTATTATACAATTCTGTTCGAAATAAGCTCTTTTGTAAAAAAATTATGCAGTTTACATTAGCAAGTTTCTAGAAACCAAAGACATACATGATCGTATTTCAGTGGCTAAGACAATTAATTTCGTATTTCAGTGCGCCAAAGACTGCCGTGACGCGGCGAGATGATTACGGTAATGGTATGTATCATGTGCCATCCATCTTCCAAAGGCATCCAATCACCGACCATTGTGACGGTGATCACACAAATCTGTGCCACTCAGAATGTGATAACCCGATGTACGCGGTTGACTGGATGTGATTGGGTGTGACTGGGACGTGATTCTCTCTATATTTATAACATTCGCAGTTGATTAGGAGACTAAACTAGAAAGCGTGCCACTTTCATACGTGATTTCTGACAGACTCGGAATAGGAATGTCCACTGATCTGGTTGATTATGTCTCTGTATCTATATGGAAGTATTATCAAGATAGGTCTTGATATTCGACTTTAGCTTCCTAATCAAACGAGAGTGCTGTATTATTTATACTTCCTTCCTCATAATCAGTACTGTTCAGCGATTAAACTCTTCAGATTTATTTATATATACTTTTAGATATTGAATTATTTCCCTTTAGTAATGCTATTCTACTTTATTGCTCATGTGAACTATTCCGTATTCTAAAGAACATAAATATTCACATTCATTTCCTGTTCTCCATATTTGGCAGCAAAACACACAGGTACATACATAAGTCGGAATATACAGCATTGCAAGTGTGTGGCAAACAATAAAATGTTATTGAGGAGGAATTTTATGAAGGGAAAACAAATTTTAATTAATTGGGCGGGAACGTATGTAATTAGCGTTGCGTCGAAAGTTTTTTTGCGGAGTTGATAATTGATATTTTTAAACTCTTGGCAGGAAAGCAAACATTGATTGAAGGGGATCATCTTATTATGATAAATAGTGTGACATATTCAGGTCAAAAGCACTGTAGTGTAATTTTGGGTTGACATTAATTTGGTATATACAAATTGTGGGAGTGCAAATGTGACCCAGAGCAAAGCATTAATAATAGCAGTATGTTCATATAAGTTTACAATTCAGTGACCGATTAAGTATAGTTACAATACTGTTAGTCAAGTTGGGCAAGACCAATCTTGTCTATACATCAAATTACGACGAGAACACATTAAGTTTGTAACATCAGGCTGGAAGGCTTGTTATAGTCGAAGACAGTGCGAAAGGGTGTAATGCGGTGGTGTGCATGTGATTTGACTAGTCGATGATTAGGTGAAACACAGCAAAACACAACCAATTCATTCAAAAGAACCACCATAAACAATTTATGTTACTATGCTCCACCATTACATTCAGTTGGGATTAAATAGAGAAGGTTCTTATTATCTACAAAATAATTGAAAGATGAATAAGTAAAAGTAGTAAGAAGTGTGCAGAAATAGCAGTGATACCCAACACAACAAGTGGCCGTAAACATAATTACAATCCATACATTAAGATTGGTGAATCAGACAGCGAATGATAGGCGTTTATACAAACAAGAATAAATAAAGTGGAATTTAGCAAACAGTCTCCACCAAGATACAAACAAACTGGCCAAAACCAGTCATTCTGTTCGATTGTCAACGATTTACGAAAATAAGCCAGTCCGTTTACCCATTCTATACAAGATCACAGTTGCGAAATATCGAATGCCTCAATCAGAACGTAAAGCAGAAGGGTGATGATGACTTGGATGTACAGGGTGGTCATCTATCGACCAGCTGCATCACATCGTGGAACGTTTGCTCAAGCTCACTCAACAGCTGCTCCTGCTCGCGCACATCAGTCATGTGACCTGCAGTGAATGAGTTAATAAATGAGTTGGTGAGTCGAGTAAGAGAGTGAATAAATGAGTGGGTGAGTCGAGTGAGGGAGTGAATAAATGAGTGGGTGAGTTGGGTGAGTGAGTGAGTGAGTGAATGGATTAGTGATTGAGTGAGTGTGTGAGTGAATGGCTGAATGGATGAGTGAGTGAGTAAGTCAGTGAGTGTACTGTACTGTAACGAACCAGATTTGTTGGTCAAACTGTTCACCGGTGACGTCACCACCGAATTCGGCTGACTCGTGGCGTTGGCACGCAGATTGCGCACGTAACCGTCCATTTTGGATAGGAGTTCACTAAAAAGAAACGAATTTGAATTTCTTTATTAAAATTGTACAAGAAATTTTACACTCTAAATCGCTCGTGGTTCACATAAAAACAAGTGCCGATTTTCTGAGAAATAATTGCACATATTAAAACATTATATATAAAATACTTCAGTTAAACTGACCGAAATCTGAACTTGGAGTGCGGCGATATGTTTTCCGCGTAGACAGCACACACGTTGTTGAATTGGTGAACCGTGTCGGACAGTCTGTACAACAACAATCGTTAACACCTACTTATATTAATGACTCTAAACTAACTCACGCACTCACTCACTCACTCACTCACTCACTCACTCACTCACTCACTCACACTCACTCACTCACTCACTCACTCACTCACTCACTCACTCACTCACTCACTCACTCACTCACTCACTCACTCACTCACTCACTCACTCACTCACTCACTCATTCAATCGATGACAGCAGCAGTGAACTGTGAACAGATTGACTCACCTAATCATAGTAGCCGTACTATGGCACGAGACTCTCCTCAGCTCGCCAATGCACTCGTCCAGTCGACCATGCAGTTGATTAAGCGACTCTTTGCTCACCTAAAACAAAGTTATTACACATTAATCAGAGTGTAACTACTTTGAGATAATTTCTATCGAAATACAAATTGCATGTGCATCTTCGATAAGTTAACTAATTCACGTTGTATCGCTGAGTTTTAGAGGACATAAACCACTTACAAAATTTCAAACGTATTGTGAAAAAAAATTTCCTCAAAAAATGTGAATGCGCGCGAATTTCCAGATTTGAATTCAAATTGCGCGCCATTAAATTTTTCCTGTAACAAGAAACCCTGGGTATGCTATAATTGCTTTCAAATGTCAGATGTACTCACCTGTTCACCAGCTGCTGGTTTCTCGGTCAGATTCATGTAATTGTTGTGATCTGCATTGTTGTTATTGTTGCCCTCTTTCTCTGGCAGTTTGCCGTTTTGGGACGGCAGCTGGTTGGTTGGAGTGGAAGACATCGACGGACGGACTATTGCGTTCGGCTTGCTCCATACAGGACGGGCCGGCTAAAAATAGTTTACGACAGTGAGTAAACAACTAGCAATGAACTCACTCACTCACTCACTCACTCACTGATCACACACTAACTCACTCATTCAGACTGAGACTATTCCTTTGGAAATACTCAGTAAACACCGAAAAAAGGCACACTCCCGCATTAAATTTCCTTCAACTATTTCTATCAACATTGAAACATAAACAATTCTTTTAACCTTATCATTGGTGGCACTGAGATCTCTGAGACTGTGCGCCCGGGCCAGCTCGCCGTTGGGTGACGTCAGATTGGCACCAGATTCACTGATGGGACTTGAAACACCCGGTTGTTGTCCATTGTTGACCTGAGCCTGCTTCAACTGGGCCGCAGAATTGGCAACACCTCGTAGACCGAACACTGATTGAGCTTTGCCCGCACGCCGACTGGCGGTTGAGCCCGTTGATGAACCTAAAATAAACGTTAACTGTTATTTGCTAGACTGACTTGTTGCATTACTTGACGGTCTGAAATGAACTAAAGCCCGTCTGCTGTTTCTGCGAGCAAATATGTTGCCCAAAACATCTGATAATGGAACATTACTAGCCTCAACTCGAATCGGTTTACACCATGGTTTAACACAGTGTAGCATGGGGTGATGATGATTGATGTGCGTGTTAACACTGATTGTCTGATGTTTCATTATCAGAAGTTTTCAGCAACACTGTTGCTTGAAACAACATGGCAATTCAACGTGGCTAAGAGTTCAACTGGGCTTACTGCAGTATAGCGTAATCAGGTCTCGGGTCCTCTGTTAACGCGCGGGAAAACGATAAGTTGTGGCTCTGGAACATCACTGTGTATGATGCACGCGACAGGTAATGTTTCAGGAGTGACATATTTTCGTTTCCCGTACATTATTAGACGGTCCGACCCAAATACAATATTCCGAACTGAATAAAGAACCTGATTGACTTCACGACCAACCCTCGGGTGAAGTACTGCCTCCCGACTGATCACCAGCGTTTCGATTGGCCTCCCTGATCAGGCCCTGAATGGACGGTCGTTGACGGGCCGTCATCGATCGCACATCCAATGTTTCGCCGCCAGATTTGGCTAAAAATAACAGACGGTTTACCAAATTCAGTGCATTATTATTATGATTGAGAGCATCAGGAACGTTATCAAAATCTTCATTAACAACCACGAAAACAGCAATAACAACAACCACAACAACAACAATAACAATAATAATAATAACAACAACAACAACAGTAATCTAACAGCTGTTCAACTGCAAAGTACCAACCAGAATTCGATGAAGTACCACTGGATGCATTCGACCCGGCTTGACTGCGTTCAGATGGAGCGTTATCTTCATCCGATGTACCCGCTGAAATTATCAGTTTTTTCAGCCACTAAAACCGAACATCAATAATGGGCTTAGAAGAACAAAAGTGCATCCGTCATACAGTTATTCCTCCTAATAATCAACCACCGACCTTCTTGGTTGATTATTGAACCCTTGATACTTGAACAGGTACAGAAAAAAACATGAAACAACAGAATACCCACCTTCTTGTTTGCCATTATTGGGAATGGTCTTATGGTAAGGCAAGGGTGCCACCTTGTGAGTGACCAGTTGACGGACGCGTGCCGTTCGCTGTTGCTGCAGTGACTCGGCAAACGTGGTCGTTTCAGTGTCGGGTGTCAGGGTGGCAGATGACGTAGACGTTACGGTGTGAGCGGGTGATGACGCCGCCGATGACGTCTGCGTCGTCGACACGTGACGTAGGGTTCTAGAACAAGTGATCCATTCCATAACAAAATTCATAAACCAATGTGACAATTAAATCAGGACCCAGAAATGGAAAAGATTGAGTGAAATCCGAATGTTTTGCGGAACTTTTCAATCCACTAGTCAATAGAGGCAACATAGCAGAATCATAGAGCCGCAGTATCATATTTCAGTTATTTCCAACCTAATTTTATTATAACCATATTTTATTATCATTTTATTACCCAACCTGATCTTAGCCTGCAGTTCACTGGCCTCGACGGCAGCGGCATCGCCCAGTATCACCTCCTGTGTCTGGGTGCGTCGTACTGGCAGACTCGGTGGCACGGGTGCGGCTTGACGCATTGACGTCGAACGTTGCGTGATCGCAGGTGAAGGCTGGTCGTTGGCAGGAATCTGATGTTTGGATGGGGCTGCAATCAATTCGTGATAAAATTTTTGAGTATTGATTGAGATAAAAACAGAACATGACTCTGCATGTACCCTGGGAAGAGTATAATATTACAAGAAACGAATGGGTGGTCTAGAACATGTAACCTTAACGCCATAACACCGATACCTGCCACCTTAATACCGTAACGAAAATAACTCACATTGATTTTTATAACAAGAGAAACAGCATTCAATCTGTGCAAAAGAGTACATAACGGTAATAATATTTATACTTGTTGCAACGGCAAGGAATTCAAATAATGAACTGGCTGAATCGGAAGATGTAACGTTACGTTGTTGTAGCAAACTCAGTAATTAATGAATCTGCAGTGAACTTTGGCAATTGGACCAACAGCACAGCAGTTCATTTTCATTTCTTACACATTCACCTGAAAAATAATGGAAGTGAAAACACAAACCAGTAGTAGGTTTCCTGAGTTTATCATTCCATGACGTTGTTGACGTACCATCATCAGTCTGACAGCCTCCGTCCACCCGACTACTACTCGTCGCGTCGCTCATTCGATTCATTAACGACTGCAAAAAATTAAATATGGATTAGGTTGTCTAATCAATATGGGTTCTGTTCTAAATTTATGTTATTGAATCACCCAAATATTCTCAAAAAAATCTTCGGTATCAGCAATCATTATCCTCATCATCATCATGATCATTATCACGATCATTATCATCATCATCATCACCCCACAACAACAACAAACCTCATCAGCATCATCATCATCAACATCACATCACCACCCCACAACAACAACAAACCTCATCAGTACTGCTGGCACCATCGGCACGGGCTTGATTAGTTTTCCGAAGTCGTTGTTTGAGCTGCTGCAAGAACTCGCTGTTGTTTGACTCTGAACTGTCGGGTTGTGACGGGGCATCCGACCGACCCGATGACTTGGTCGGTGACGAAGAAATGTTGTCCAGACTGAAATTATTGATGGTCAATTATCAGCCCAGCCAAGTCAATAACGCCTTCAATCAATCGACGATCACAAGAAGTTAGATTATCGACAACTAGACTTACTGAAAAATAGAAATTCTTCAACTTGCCAAGAAATACTGACTGATCGACTTTCACACATGAACTACCTGAGATGCTAATTCATTCACTTATTAACCAACTATCACAACCAACTACTCAATCACTGCACTCATTATGGGTACTATTAGCATAGGTTTACCAATCAATTATCAAACTGGATACATGTGAGTGAGCTGAGAGCACAAAATAAATTGCGATCAGTACATGGCACCAGCAATAATCGGACCGGAACTACCATGCCCTTTATTATGAGAGTACCAACCTGTCATTGCTCACACTCTCATTGAGTGTTCCCGGTATCGGTTGGTTCTTGATCGACTCCAAGTACGACTCAATCCTGGCACCCTTTGGCATCGTGCCGAACCGATTTATTGCTGAACGGACGTTCTTTTCCGTCGGTTTGTTCGTTGGCGTTGACTCGCTGTCATCGGCTGCAAACATAATATAATGGCAATACAATAACAAAACAACAACAACAAACAACAACATCAACAACAACAACACTAACCAGTATCGGTTGATCCGTGATGGCCCGACGGAATGGAAGGAGGGTGAGAGCGATTAAAGTGGGGTTTGGTAGCACCGGGTGGAGGCACGGGACTGCAAATAATGAAACTTTATTCATTATCTTATCAATCGGTTAACTGTGATTTAATTGATTATGGATCGAAAAGTCATTCTAGCTAATCAGTTTCATCGAACCGAGATTCACTCTCACTCCCTCACTATTTATCCTCTGTCACTCACTCACTCACTCACTCATTCACTCACTCACTCACTCACTACCTCCCTCACTCACTCACTCACTCACTCACTCACTCACTCACTCACTTACTCACTGACTGACTGACTGACTGACTGACTGACTGACTGACTGACTGACTGACTGACTGACTCACTCACATATTCACTCACTCACTCACCCACTTACTCAGTCTCTCACTCACTAATTCTTTCAATTCACCAACCGTTTATTGGTGGGGGACTGCAGATCATGCGGACTGGGTGGTGGAGGGAAATCAGCGACTTCAGTCAACGTGGGTGGCGGATCGCGAGCGGATGCACTCGGACGCTGGTGGGTGGACGAACGCTGTTGGTGCACGGGTGAACCTGTAATACAGATTCATAGTACATTCATTTAGTAATTCACGGACGAAATACACAGTCAACACTATGAATGAAATTCAAATTCAATATAACGATTACTCCAAACATCATTGTATCCGGGAAAATTTAATGCAAAATTTAAAGATAAGTCCCAAATTTCAGGTAATTTTTGCGGCATTTATGTTTGTGGGAACAGATTTTTATTATCAATTTATCAAATCAAATTGTCATAAATTCACTTACCGTTCGGATCATTCAGTTGAAAATCGTTGGCAGATCGTGAAGATTTCAACGGTGATTTGTGGCTGCCAGACCCGGGATGATGTGGGCCGCCAGCTGAACCATTGACCGAACCAGTTTGCGACTGCGACTGCACATTACCCGGTGTTCGCGACCTGGAGTCCCGCGAGTGCCGACCGCTTCGGCGACGTGAATCGCTGCGACTCGAGTTGGGCGGCACCTGGGGCAGGACACCATGGGCGGCCAGCTGACGGTCAACTTCTGCAAAATATAGAGGTGTACATCAAAACGTTTATGTTAATCACTTTACTTTCAGTAAATCGGTTGATTTACCAGTCATTAAATAGAGAAAACGTGACTTTTGTTTTATATAGAGGCACCTTCGTGTTGTATTAGTTATCGATCGAGTTATAGCAAAGGCTTGGGGCAATGATAATTCAAAAGTAGCATGGGATTTAGACCTCAGCAAATGTAGTGAAAATGATACCTACCGCATTCCGGAGTCAGCTTTCTAAAGGAAGAACAACTTAAAAGAAGCAACTTGAAACAAACATTGACCGTTCTTCAAGTTAAATGCCAATGGAATCTAACCTTCATCCAACGTTGACTGCGGGAACAACGAGTGCAACGATCGGTGGATCTCACGGAACGAAGGCCGATCGGCCGGTGACCAACGCCAACATTGCAACATCACCTGTACATATAAATTAGTGATCACGAGACAGTCAGTCAGTCAGTCAGTCAGTCATCCAGACAGTCAACCAGCAGAACAGATTGATGTTTCATCATCATTAATAGATAGATACCCATATTAGCCGAACCTGATAGACTTTAGTGGGGCATCCCTGAGGGCACTCCATTCTGAATCCCTTTTCCAGCAGCGTGTACACATCGGCCAGTTCCACACCCGGATACGGCGTCAGACCGTAAGTGGCGATCTCCCACAGCAAAACACCGAAAGCCCACACATCTGACTTGGTGCTGAAAAAGCGTTCAATAATATCGTTGGTTCCGTCAGCTTTCTTTTTATAGTTATCCTACAATGTATGAGATTCCTGGTGATTCCAGAAGTGATGTTCTATTTGCTTACGCATCTTATGTGGATAAAGTTCAAAAGTAAAAAATCATAACAAAAACTCTTTAACATAGATTCGATTAGCAGTTTGACATACAAAAACCAACCAAAAACAATAAACAAGCATCGTAAATGAACCTGAATGTATTATAAGCGAGTCCTTCGGGTGCAGTCCATTTAATTGGGAACTTAGCGCCGGCATGTGCCGTGTACGTGTCGTCCCGCATGAATCTGGCCAGTCCAAAATCAGCCACTTTGACCGCATCGTTATCACCGACCAGACAATTGCGCGCAGCAAGATCACTGCAATTTGGACGTAAGAATTGTTCGAAAACTGTTCATTGTATGTAGTTGTTGTTTGAGCATCGTAAGATTGGTTCAGATTCAGATCAGGTTCGTATGAAAAGGAATAAGCGACTATTATGATACTAAGACAACTAATTGGGAAAAGATACGTTGACCCGAATGTGTGCGTTACATTACAATGTCATCACTTTCACTCACTCACTCACTCACTCACTCACTCACTCACTCACTCACTCACTCACTCACTCACTCACTCACTCACTCACTCACTCACTCACTCCCTCACTCACTCACCTCACTCACTTCACTCACTCACTCACTAGCTCACTCACTGACTCACTCAATCACTCACTCACTCACTCACTCACTCACTCACTCACTCACTCGCTCACTCACTCACTCAATCACTTTCGTTCTGTTAGAAAAAAGTTTAACACAACCCAAAACAAACAAAAGTGCGCACGAACCGATGAATAAAGTTTCTTGATTCGAGGTATGCCATGCCGCTGGCAATCTGAGTGGCCATGTACATGAGGGTGGTGGGCGGCAGCGAGCGCTTGTCGGCTGCTCGTAGGTAGTCCAGCAGATTGCCTGAATATTTGAATAAGAAAATGATAAAAAAGCCAAAAAATCTGATATACAAACATGAGCGAAAAAACTTAAAATAACCATGAAAACACAAAAAAAAGATTGATGTGCTCACCTTTGGTCATGAACTCAGTGATGATGTAGAAGGGTGGCTCCCTGGTACAGACACCCAGCAACCGGACCAGATTCGGATGCCGCAGGTCCTTCATGATCGCTGCTTCGCCAAGGAAATCGTTCAGCGCCATGCAGTCCTCCTGAAATTTCGTGACTAGCCTTTAAAAAATTCTAAACACGACTGGTTTATAAAAATTTGATAAGTTTAATTTGTACACAAACTATTCATGTTAAAAGGCTCATATTTCACAACGGTAGTGAGTGAATTAACAACATTGTGAGTGGGTGAGTGAGTGAGTAAGTAAGGAGTGAGTGAGTGAGAGTGAGTAAAACGAAATGTTACCACACCAACCTTCAATGTTTTGACGGCCACCGTGCACTGGTATCGTTTCCAGTATCCCTCGTACACATCACCGTACTGACCACCACCCAGCTTGTTGCGCATGGCCACTTCCGTTCTGCAATACAATATACCATTATCACATCAATTACTCATTGCATAAGTGTAGTGAAAGTGCAAGTATTCATACTGGAGCAGTTCATCAGATATTTCATCCATCGACCCCGATAATAAATTATTATATTTTATAACGATGATAGGGTCTTTTTGTTTTGCCAAGTGGAGTTATTTGGGTACGGGCAAGTTGACCCGAAAACATAATTTAGATTTTAATGGGTTGACTTGTTGACTCGTATATAATCGGTTTAACAAATTACACTAAAACAACGATTAAGAACTAGAATAAAAATTAAATGGAATAAAATTACTTAAAATTTACTGAATCAACCTGTCCACTTCCCACTCGTCAGGTGCCGTCGGACTCAGACTGAACACGGCCGGGGGTCTGTCCTTTTTGGGTGCCGGATAGAGCAGGGTACAGACCAGACCATCCGGCTGTCGGCTGTGGTGGTGCACGAGCTCGGCCAGACCGTTGAAACGACATTCTTGTGTGATGTACAGTTGCTGCAATACAAACGGTTTTCGAATGTTTATGCATGGCGATAAAAAACATTTGAGACAGTTTTACTTTTCATTTACAAACATACATTCTTATAAATTTGATGACATTGACAATTGACAAACTATACACCCGAGAAGTTTCACTTTTCATTTACAAACTTCCTTTCAAACTTTTACCGAAATTTGATAGCCAACCTTTGTATCAGGTGCCTCATTGATGCGATAGTGGTACACCCGACCATCATGCCGTACACTAATACTATATAAGCCGGGACTCGTCTCCGACTCGCGCACCAGGAAGCTACCGTTGATGCCCGAACTGAGCAGATACTCGGCACCTGCTCGCGATACCTGCAATCCATTACATTTTCCAAAACAAAATATTGAGACGATAAAGTGGAGCTTAGTCAGAAAATGAAACCAATGAGTTATTAGGCTGAACAACTAAATGTAAGCTTTACTACTTCGCTCCTTGAATATTCTCGTTGCCATTATGGCGATGTACCTGAATAAACTAGAAACTTGAATAACTGCTATCTAACAAAATAACATTATAATGCAAACAATGGCCAACCTTTCCATGATACCACGAGTGTTTGTCCAGCGAGTTGGAGGGTGTCACGTAAGCGGACGGCACCCAACCTGAAATCCAACATTCAATAGCAAACTATCAATTCAAAAGAAAAATAAATCGCAATAATAAACTATAAATTACAAATAATCTCTATATACACCTTTTTGCAATACTTTTAGACTACAGAAAGTCCCAACCATCCGATATAAGGTATCGACGCATAGGCATGTCCACAGTTATGTTCGTAATCGTAACTTTTTTTTCTTGAGAAGAAATTACGACTAAAATATCTCTTCAAAAATATTGACTTTGCAGAATTTCCGCATTTGATGAAAGCAATTTCTTGAAATTATATGGCTGGTTGACTATGATGTATAACATTGGTTGATTAGAAACACTGACTTGTACAGAGTGTCAACAAGTTCGAAAGACCGACAACGGAACTTAATTACGATTGAACTTTGCCACAACTGTGGTACTCTCAACTGGCTGCTAGCTCAAGGGCGTGTTTGTCATTTGCAACAATACTATCAGCATCATGTAGGACATTATTGTCAACAACAACAACAACAACAACAACAACAACAACAACAACAACAACAACAACAACACTAACCAATATCGCCGGGATTCGTACCGGCACTGCGATGTGGCTGGGCGTTGGCATGTCTCCTTGTATGCCTGGGTCTAACCAACTGCGCTTCGCACCACTCACCCGTGCTGTTGTAGGAGAGCACCCGGAGCTCATCACCTAAACAATTTTAATCTTAATTATAAAAAACATAAAAATTAATTTTTAAATAGTTTACTGATACTCTGTCTGACTGATGTACAGATCGAGGAACGTGAACGCCGTAGTACTACCAGAAATGAAAATACAATGACTAAGGGAGTAAAAATCATAGATTATAACACACAAACTAGTAAACTACGGAGTGAAAAATACCCACAAACGTACACAAACCTGAAAGAAAACAAAAATAAAAAGCCTCATGGATAAGACAACGAACGACAACCAATTATACAACTTGAAGAAATACCTGATGAAGCATCCATACTGCGAATGGATAGAGGTGGCGACGACAAGTCCAGTTCATACCTTTCAGGTTGCTGTCGATAAACGCCCATAAACCACAGTTTCAGCAGATTCATTGCTGTCAGAGTTATAACTATGATAACAGCAACTATCGTCAGTTTGTTAAACAGCAACTATCGTCAGTTTGTTAAATAACTAAGCCAGCATCCAATAACATTCACTTTATTCGCCAAGGGAATTACGCACGGAAAGTTTTCAGCAAAATGACCATATTACATGGTGCAAAGTGCGTCATCATGTCATGAGTGTGGTGCGGACACCCGGCTTGTAAGGAATTGAACCCAGTCGGTCGCGGACATAAGTCACACCCATTAACCACCCGGCTAGGTCGACAATAACTGGTCGAACATGACATTCCTCACCATATGATCAGCTCATGGCAAGTTCATGCATTCACTTTATTTAATCCCGATGATAACTTCAGAGTGAAGTGCTTGCCTATATGACAATCAAACATACTTGCGTTGTAGGCAACTTAGTTCATAGTAGTCAACTAGACTTGTATGAACATGAAGTATGACCCAACGCCACTGTCTCAAAAACAAAACAGTGTTCGGCTCTCGCATGCTATGGGCATCTATTTTAGTACAACGTACAAATAGTGTAGTTATGCAGAACTACACAACTACATACCATAGCCGACTACAAGTTCCAATAGTTTTTTCCAGCAATTTTTACTACTACTATATAACTACCAACACGCTGCGGCGGAAGATTTTTTCAGGTCTACGCGTAGCATGGGAATATATGCAGCTGAAATTGAATACCTGGAAGATAATTGGATGCTGGAGAAGTGTACAAAACAGACCAAACAACCCATAAACGTATCACAGTATACTGCGAGCGTCTGAAACATATTTCATTACAGGGTTTTTTTGGCTAAAGATTTTTTTATAAAGTCTGCCTGCCTTCCATAAAGCATGCCTAAGGAAGCCTAAAGCATGCCTTCCCATAAATCCTACAATGCTGATGGAAATATCTAAAGATAATTTCGTTATCTTTTTTTATCCGCTGGTCCGCCCGCCCTTTTTATTTGCATGTGCCTATACGAAATGAATGATGTCCCAACGTAAAATAGGAGCCAATTGTAAAGTTAGTAGTAAAAAAAGTAATGAAGCGCCATGTCATTCAAGCACACGTAGTTCATCACAGTTCGACAAATACCACATCATCAAGCGATAGGTCGGTCGGCATGCAAGAGCGAATGTACAGATTCAACTCAAAGTTAGTTGCCCACCTAACACAAAAACCTCAAAAAAATTCAAGATTTAGCAATGTCTATAAGCATGATAGATAAGATACTAATTCAGCTTTTAAAGAATAACCTTCAATTTCTGCTATATTTTCTGTCCATACATGTACCTGTTAATATGGCATATTTCGTACACGCAATCATGCATTCAGTATTAATTGGGGCGCCCATATGACGGTAGTCACATCACAAACACCACACTATAAATAAACATGCAACCTAGGTTTTTCATTATTGTATGTACATTGTACAACATAGTAAAATATTGCCTAACTGATAGAATGTGATTAAAACCATTATTCGGTTAGTATCAACTGAACTGATAAGAAATACAAAAAATAAGGATACCATGAAGCCCTGGTCAAGAATAAGCAAACCACGAAAAAATTAAGCAATGCTTGATGGTAAGTGTCAAAGAGTTACCGTAACCTGCATGGTGTATAAAGGTAAGACTCCGTCGTAACTTCTTGACCGTCCATTTCTTCAATTTCATGGTCATGCCACCGTCCTATATTCACACAGCCACAATAACCGTGCAGTTTCAACAACAGTCAACGTCAAGTTTTGCATGATCACTTATTTAGTTGAGCCGAAGGCAGCAGCACCACAAAAATGCTAACTGGTTATGTAATAGTAATCATGTAGCACAACAACACATCACTAAACGCTAACACATGCAAAACACGAGCGCAATTCTGTTTCGGCCCCTTATTTTTTTGTTGACGTGACTCGATCGACTTCACCGACGTTCAACTACCAACGACACACGTCAAGTGAAATACAACACCAAATTAGGCCATCTAGTTTCATTTCAGTTAGAGTAAGGTTGGGTGTACATGATTTAATGATCACAAAACGTCACTTTATTACACGCACATTGACACAGCATGCTTATACGACTCAGCGTCAACTTGTTTTGCTTGGCATTACCCAACGAGTTTGGGATAAAAAATGACGGATTGTCGCGAATTAGTGATCGAACCATTTGGTCGTCGGACAAACTCAGAGCGGACGGCACACAAAAGCGAGGTAACGAAAATGAATGCGTTTTATAATCAGGACGGATTGATTGAGATTGATGGGGTTTATGTACTGAATGGCACTTGTCAATGGTACATTTGAATACCGAATGCAATAATCTGCTAATGACATCAAACTTGGGAAAGCAAAACGATAATGATGACGAATTAGCAACCAGACACAGAAACAGAATCTGCTAGAATTCTTGATACGTCATATAACTATGAAAGTATACGTCATGTAATACGTTATCTTTAATATGTTATCTTTTCTAATGTGCAAAAAAAACTTGACATAAAATTAACATAATCGAACAAACAAACCTTCCATTTCTCGCCAAATTATCTCCACCTTTTTGTTTCGACATAGTTTACGCAGCAGGGCCTTCAGACATCCCATTTTGCTTAAAGCAATGTCAGACGGCATTCAATATTATGATGTTGATGTCTTTTGTTGTCATTGACATTTGTAGGCAGTTTATTTGAATGACTAACTGAACGATAAGCAATTAGATTGACTAATAAAGGGCCGCTCAATCCGTTATACTTAAAATACATAGATTATGTAAACAGCTAGAACGATTCCACCGACCGTAAGTAATCTAGCAAAGACTATTAAAACAGTTATGTAACATTGTGATGTAATTCACGTGCAAACGATAGCCATTGAAAATGATAGCATATCTCGATAAGAATTGAAGTCTGTTCAATCTGATTGACATTCAATCCTGCCTGACATCACTCTACCCACCCACACCACATGTTCCACTTTATTTACAGACAAAACAAACCCAACCGACATCGGATGAGCTTGAAATTCACTCAAAAACAAACCACAGTTCACACCGTGGAAAATTTTCGAAAAGATTTTTGCACGAACATTTCTTGAAAACAGTAACTTTGGGTCGAATCAAGATTACACTACATATGTACATACGTATGTACTTTCCAATCTGATTTTCCTACATGCGGTCGACAAAATCGCTTAAAAAATAATTCCTCTACAAGTCTACAAGGAATTTAAAAAAATGAAGGCACGGGCTGTTCCAAGGTTCATTTTACCAACATTTTAATAAACAATTAAAGAAATCCCCAATTAGAAGAAAATAACTTTTCCTCCGCCACCGGCATCCAATCCGACCGGGCATCCGGGATAAATCACCGGAACGGCCGATGGAACTGATCAAAAACCCGATGCCGCCCACACCGACGCATGCCACATCACATTAGCGGATGGATGAGAGAGCCACTGGCAGACCAGCTGAACGGAGGGAAATTCCGTCAGAGAGAGAGAAAGGAAGAGGAATCGCCAGTTTTTGATAAGATAAGCGTCCCCTTTTGAGAACACTAAAAGGGGGAATTACACTTTTCCCACCCGTTCTAGTCCGTTAAATAGAATAGAGAAGTAAATTTATGTAAGTCTAAGATTAGTGAATGTTTCAATTTGTATCGAATTAGAATTGTTGGAAAGTTACAGTATTTTCCAGAAGTTGAAATTAGGAAACATGAAGGAAGCAATTTTTTTCAAAAAACTCCCTTGGCTTTGAACGATTGGAAGATCCGCCAGTGCCCACTTGCACATTGCCCATTATCTGTGATCGAGCTCAGCTGATCTGCCAGTATTCAAAGCAATAAACAGTAACCAACACCAACTCACCAAACCAAAGTACAAGCGTTCAACTTATTATTTTTATGTGTTTTGCAGAAGAAACCGCTTTCGAGAATGTCAGTTATGTGTGTTTCGCAGTCGCAGTCAATTATTGGACGAACAATACTCTGTTGTCCTAATAGAGTTCGACGTGTTTTTATCAAAATGAAAGCAATGGAGGTTGTGAGAGTAACTGAATATAATAAAACCAGAAATAATATCCAGCTTTCTGTATTGTAACTTGTAGTTTACAAACAGCGGAACGTGCAAACTTCAACTATTATCCATTATTCTCTTAACTACGGCACTGGAACACAACCTCACTGAAAGCCTCTAAATTGATGCACAAAGTTTCAAACTCGTGATCTTTGACTTGGCGGGAAAAAAGTTCCGGCACAACAAAAGCTTCCAGCCACCTACTGGGATTGAAAAAGAGGCAGGACAAATTATGGTTGGTCAAAGTTTGTGTTGAAGCCGTGCTACGGGATCTCAGAGTTCGAGAAGCAAAACACCTGTGATGTAAGAAGACCCAAAAGTTTACGAGGAAAAAGGGTGGATGCGAACGATCACGGGAACAAACGAGTCTGTACCAAGGGAATATGTAACTTAACAGAAAATGTAATGGCAGCGGCGGGCAGAAGTTTACTCTATAAATAAGCGAAAGTTTCAAGTAACTGTAGTTTGATAGTAGTCAAGTTTGATAACCCGAGAACAAAATGCCCTTTTAACTAAATCAATCTTTTATTTTTTCAGTTGCTTGGTGGTACTGGAACAAAATAAATGTCGGTTGATTGTAGTAGACCCGATAAACCGGTCGTTTTCTATATGGCCACCACGATTTAGTGCGACGGAAAGCAGGGTGATTATCGCACTTAGGATAATGTTATGTGTAACTGGATAATGTGAGCTGAGAGCGAAACGGAACCCATTGCATTGGACCACTTTTACAGGTGCTTAGCATCACTCAGTTTATGTGTTTTGTTCCCCTGTAGTAAAAAACTGTGAAACTTGAATGTATTTCGTAGAAGCATACAATCACATTCTAACTAACTAACTATACCGGTTGTCTTCGATGTAGTTATTTCTATGTAAGTGACATGAAGCTCGATGAAATCGGAATCTGAATCTGAAGTCGCTAATATACACTGTATAAAATTTAAATCGCTACAAACTTGCGTCAACTCAAATTACATGATTAAAGCACATCACAAAACTAATTCAAATTAAATAATCTAAGTGTTATCCGTGATATGTCTGGATCACTGGAACGCTCCATACCACCGAATCGCTGATAGCCGCCCCAATACTTTTTATGACTCGGATTCAGTTGCGGACAGACGGTCATTCAAAACACAAAGTATGTAAGTACATGTATACTGGCGGAAGATCCGATTTGACCGAAAATTCAGTCAAAAAGTAGGAAATTGGCAATTTTGAGGTCATTATTGCTACGCCATAAGGAACCAAATTCCACCTTTTGAAACCGCCAAAGAAGGTGGAATTCCACTTTTCCCGCCCATTCTCGTCCGCTAATAAACATGTGCAAATGGGCGAGATAACAAATGTGCCCGGCGCTGCGGCGAAAGCCATCCAGTGATTGAATACCGTCCTAATTCAAAGTACCACATTCATAAATTATTCGTACAAAAGCATTAGAGATAAACAGTAAAAACTCAGTGAGCACGAACGGACAATTAGAATTGGAATATAAGAACATGAGCAAACATTCTAGCTCAAGTTGGGCGTCCACGTTCTTCACTGCAGCTAGCGTTACTTGTTTTTTTTTTGTTTACAGTAACGAGAAAGCAAGAAAAAAAATCACCTTTTCTGATGCTCAGCTGTTCCTGACCGACACCGTTGAAATCGTAGAGAGCCACGAATGGAGGCAGACCGTTAACCGATCCACTACCAGGTGTCGACTGAAATTAATGGTAATTAAATGTCTAACATAGCTACCTCGCTTCAGTCAGTATAAAAACGCGTGTCACAATAACATGAAAATAGTTAATAATCGATGAAATGTATAACCCATAAGTTATAAAACAATAGCACAAAAACCAACATTTCCAAAAGTACTCGTGCTGGCCTGACTGCTATGAATCAGATCGTCGCACGATGACCATCGACTATCTGAGCCCAAACCCGAGGAATCGGCACGTTGTGCTGAAAAATAAGTTACCTAGTCACTCATTCATTCTTTCATTACCTCACTCACTCACTCACTCACTCACTCACTCACTCACTCACTCACTCACTCACTCACTCACTCACTCACTCACTCACTCACCGGCATTCACAGCTTCGAACGCGGACGGTGGTCGTTTACCGCCATTGGGTGCCGTATTTGAATTAGTATTCATGAAATGACCGAAGAATGTGGATCGTTGATTCGGTGGTTGCTCAGATACGGGCAGGGAAGACATCGAGGACTGACTCGCCAGACTGTCCACGTCCGGACTGCGCGACCGAGAGTTGGACGCTGCCGTCTAGAAAAGAGTGAGTGAGTGAGTGAGTGAGTGAGTGAGTGATAACAGTGAGTGAGTGAGTGAGTGATAGAGTGAGTAATTTAAAAGTATTCATGTACAGCATCCGTTGTGCTAGACAATGAAATGAAATATTTCAGAAAATGAATGAAGAGCAAAGAACAAACATGAAAACAGAGTCCATATTTTATTCAAATCGAAGTAACCGGAAAAGTGGATGAAGTATGTAAACACTGCTGTGTGTAAAATGGATGATGGATGAAACTTAACGTGCCACATTAAGGCACCGGCAGAGCACCCTAATGACCGATCTATCATAGCAAGTGGTACATTAAGATCATTGCTAATGGCCCGATGATGTGGAACATATAAATTGATGCCACCAAGTTGATTGCACGAAGATACAACTCGGCCAAACCAATACACCCGGGCCACTAGGTGTAGCATTACTCAACATCGGTACTTGACATGTAGTGGGTGTTGATGACAGGTGTGCCACACTAGCGGACAAGAAGGGTGGAAAGTGTTTTTCCCCTTTTTAGCGTTTCAAAAATAAAAATAGTTCCCTAAGGTGTATGTAAAATGGCCAGAAAACTGCCGATTCCCCCTTTTTGACAAAATTTTCCTCTCCCTGGAGGATTATCTCATCCGCCAGTGGTGTACGATGCCGTGGTGGAGAGATTCATTTAGAACTTTCTAATGTAAAAGAATGCAATGATGAACTACAAATAATTGATTTCATCAACACATTTGAAACAAAATACTCGACTTCAAATCCTTCAAAAAAATTGGGCAATGCAGTGTATCAAAAGCATCGATCATAGATGCACTGCTTGTTATGCCATAAATCAAAGTTACGCTAAGCCATTACATTACGCCTGATGAGCGTAACAACGGAATGAAGATTAGCATAACAACGATACACAATTTCGTACGCTCAAGTGCCCGTCAATCACATCGATGAATTCCTCCGACACCCCATCGTAACTGTTTGATATCAATTTCACTTCACAAACAGCTCCAACACCTTCATATTGTTTTCGATATCCGCCTACGAAAGTATACTTTTCTCCCTCCAAACAATGGCGGACGAGCCAGACCTCCAAAGGAGAGGGAGCCTTTCAAAAAAGGAGGAATCATCAGAAATTAGGCCATATTACATACACACCTTAAAAACCTTTTTTATTTTGAAACTGGCAAAGAGAGGTGAATTCCACTTTTCTCTCCCTTGTCGACCAAAGTGCCTCCAAAGGCATCGGTTGTAAAACCACTGAAACGGCACGGTGCCACTAAAAAACTGACACTTTGGTGCATTAAAAAACAGGTGATGCCAGTCAAATAATGGTTGCATACCTGTCTGGCCCGGTCAAACAGGCCACGGAAATGGCACATTACGTTTGGTGTTGGGTTGAGTGCTATTATAATATTCAGCGTGACCATTCAGTTATACTGCACAAACTATAGGACTACATAGGGCTCGGTTTTCTTTCTTTCTTTAGTCTCACTCACTTCAAAACGAGGGTTCAAGTCGATAATGCACTTAAAATAACTTTTTTCCCAAACGCATGCAAAATTTTCTCATGGCAAAAATGTATTTTAAAATGAGAAAATATGTTTGTATGGTTTATCCTATACATTTCAGTAAATACACACAATAATGGATAACATGGAGCCCGGAGTAGGGAGAAAAATAAAAGTACACAAAGATACATGGGCTGAATCGGTCTGTTGGCATGACATAATACTGAATAAACCTTGCTGCGCGCAATATTTGCTTCGAATACATTATGTATATTTTCATAAATATTCGGACATATTCGAAGGAAACTGATAACGGTAATAGAAACCGAACAGCTGAAATTTCCAGTTTTCCGAGCACTTTCAACAAAATTACGGCTACCTGTTGAACTTACATATCTTATGTAACTTATGTACGTTATCTATGACAACATCATTTGAAATGGTGAAACATGTATAGATAGAATGATGTTCCGTAATGTTGTTCGCACATACAAACATTTGAATTAAAAACCTCTTGATTTTTCTTTCAAAAAAACTTTCGCGGCAAGACCTCATTGTTTACTCGATACATAAAATCCCTGGACCCAAACAGAATCTGGAGTACATGGAGAGCATACAAGCACATGTGTGATGGCAATGGAAGTATAGTAGTAGTGAAGTGAGTACATCCTCTGGTTGTATGGCCGACGATACATACAGTACACACATAGTCGGGTTGCGTGAGAACTCGGCTTTACTCAACTCATCCCATGCTTCTCCATCCAGCACGAGTTTATTCGATTACACTTCAATATATTTAGTACTACAATTTCCACTTTGATAGTTGGAATCAGTACCACACGTGGAAGCGAAAAACGAATTTAGTACCACCGATAACAACATGAATACACTCCAACTCCAATGCAGCCGACCGAATGGGGCATTGAGGGCGCGATGAGTGCCTCTCAGTTGTAGTTGTACCTCGCAAACAAGGCTGGGAAAGCTGCCTACATCTGCACAAGTACAGGAGTCCAGCACTATTTCCAGGAGCAAGTACCGAATCAGATCGGGAATGAGAGAAGTGCCATTCCATTCCATAAGACTAAATCACACCAAGTTTAGTCGTATTTGTGTGTTCTGCCAGTGCACACCACACAAACTACACTCCCTTTAACACACCACTGTAGCGAACGATGGACTGGACGTTGCCAGGATATCTTTTTTCATAAATATGATGAAAACACTAACGTTAACTTGGTAAAATTTCTCGGAACTGAAAAATATCCCTCTTGAAAGATATCTCTGTACTATGTACAAAAGACCAAACGGAGCACAACGTATGTAGCAAAATAGTGGCGCATGTTGAGACCTGAGAGAGGAAGATAGCTGGTTTGGTTGTTACAAGGCAACCGAGCGACGCATGTATCTCACACAAAGAAGGCACAGCCACGGACGCACATGAATTAGCACCCAAGACATCTAGTCCAGGGGCACATGACATTCAGTCTGACATGACATCAATGGCACATATAATGTAGACACACCCGGCACAAAAACCCATTCAGCTTTCATATCATCAAATAAAGATCAATGCCGCCGGCTGACTGACCTAACATGGTCAAGAAAAATACATTGAAATTTGTTGACCATTGACTAGACAGAGTTGAGTCAAGTACAGTAAAGTACATGAAATCGTTAAAATGTGATAAAACACATTGAAACCGTAAATTTCCAATTAGCGATTCAGTGTTCGCCTTCATTCGAAAATTGTAGATTGAAAACAAAAATAACATATAGCAACCTGCAGCAACAACAACAAAAACCACAACCACAACAACAATGATAACAACAGCAATACAGAACTGCAGCCACATCACCTAATAAACGATAGGTTTGCCATGGATGTGTGTTAGATGAACATGTGTGAATTCAGTTGTGGCACATACATGCAGTGATACAACCAGCAATATATTGCCCAAGTACTCTGCGTTGGATCGTGGCACACAACCCGCTAAATGGTGCATAACCAATTTCCCCGTGGCACACGAAGCACGTGCCGGGTCGAGTGTGTGAGTGAGCCGAGTGGTACTGACGGACGAGCAAAATCTACAGGGTGGTCCAAAAAAAATTACAACACTTTGAAGCTGAATAACTCTTAGCACAAAGATCAGATTTGAATGAAATTTTCAGGTATTATCATCAACATACTAACTTAGAAAAATATATAAAACTAAGGTGATCGGACAATCACAGCGGCCACCACGCGTTAATGTTTGCGAAAATGCGTGTGGTTCAAAAAACCGAGCGATTCATACATGAACATTTAGGACATGGTTTACCCGTGACTTGTGAAACGATAAACTCAGTTTTTTAGCCTGTAATCAATAAAGAGTCTTTTTTACTTATTCTGAAGCATTTGTAGTTTGAATTTTTCGTATTTTATATTTCATTCGAAAAAATCTTGTTTCAGAGGTCAAAACTGTGTGTGTCTTCTCCTGACATTGAAAAAGCCCTTTGTTAGCTAATTTAAAACGAAAAAATGAAAACCAATTGAACCAAAGGCTTAGATACAAACGATAAAATTTTATTAAACGTGGAATTTTTACCAATGGCTAGCAAAATCTAATGTTTCATTTATTACGTGCATATCATCTCTTGAATATGCATGCACGATTAGGCGGTTTTTGACCCATGCGCATTTTCGCGAACATTAATGCGTGGTGGATGCTGTGATTGTCCGATCACCTTGGTTTTATAAATCTTTCTAAGTTAATATGTTGATGATAATACCTGAAAATTTTAATCAAATCTGATTTCTTTGCCGAGAGTTATTCAGCTTCAAAGTGTTGTCATTTTTTTTGGACCACCCTGTACAAAGGGAGGGGAATCTTTCCAAAGAGGGGTAGTTGGCAAATGGCAGGAATTAGGCCGTTTTAGCTACACGTTAAAGAACAAATTCGTTTTTCAAACCACCAAAGAGGGGGAATACCACTTTCCCCACCCGTTATCGTCCGCTACTGGGGTCGAGTGTGTGAGTGAGCTGAGAGGTGTTGGCACCTTATGAAATATAGGTCTCCGGCCGTACATGCGCCATTTCATGAAAAAATTGGATACATGAACCAATAGAGATGTACATATATTATTATGTACATACATTATTGTGGAAAAAACACGATAACATACATACCATTGAATTGTAGATGATGCGATCACATTGGCAGACCACCTAATCCCTCAAAGGGAGGTGAAAAATTGACAGTTTTCAGGTCATTTTACCTTCAAGGACAAACTAAACTTTTTGAAACCGCCGAAGAGGGGGGAAGCTAGTGTGCGATCACAATTGTTGTTTACCATTTGAAGAAAACACTGAGACAACAAAGTAAAACAGATCTAAACTTTAAAAATTTAATACTACTGTACAAATGATAAGGTACATACAAGTACACCACACACCCTTGTATCAGACCGGAAATTGTGTTCAGCTTGGTTGGATTGAGTGGTCACACAGAGCAGCAGACCGGGGCACCGTTTTATAGAGGTGGACGTAAAACAGTCAAGTCACTTCAAATGAGTTCAAACCAATCAATGTCACCAAGGTTTACACCACCTATATAATCCGATAACCTCGAATGCTTTCCTATTTTGTACTTTACTTGCTAGTGAGTCACCGATTTCGAAAATCCGAACGGCTCTCAAACGGATGTATTTTCGGTCTGACTTGCAAACAATCAACAACTCTTCATTTACTACAATGTAAAATGGTTATCATTAAGTGCGGAGTATAAAACAACCTGAGCTGACAGAAAAGCCGAACCAAAAAGTATCAAGAAAAAAGCATTCGTGATGCATGTGCATAGAATAAGCGTGAAACCGACTAGGTTTTCTTTGTAGCCATCATTGATCACACATAATCGGATCGGAAACATACATACCATACCAGTGCCAATATGAAAGACCTCATGGTGGATGTATATTATGTACCTGCTTCAGTGACACGGTAATGTCATTCGAACAAGCATGCCTTTATGCCTTACGGAATGAGTGAGAACACGATAATGACATTATGTGTATGAATTCGTACACATCTGTATAGATATATTTGAACGCATGTTGTACATACAGGGAGGCCCAAAAGTCTCTACCCGCTGTTTGACGTCAAATTTCTCGAAAAAATTATATTTGAAGATTGGTGTTCAAATATGCAAATACAGGTAAAAACACCTGAAAAATCGAATTATGTTGTCAGATTTTACCTATGTCTTAGGATTTTATGACTTTTTGTGGAAATTCGCCGAAAATCAGGGTTTTCCTGTACTTTTATGATCTTCAGTCGAATTTTTTTAAATGTAAACGTGTTATAAGACTCAAGAATTGCATAATTCTGTTTTATGATGATGTTTGAACTGAAGTTATCACAAAATACAATTATTATTGGCTTCGACCAGCGAAATATGAGCCAAATTGCGCAAGTCATTTTTAGGACCAAAATCGGTAATTTGGCAGTTTTCAGCCTTAATCTTGTTTTAATAGCCCTAAATGGGGTTTTATGACGATACATCCGCACATTGGGAGTTGTAGGAGCACGATTATCCCGACTAGAAGTTAATTTACTGATTTTTTTATTTTTCGATTTTTGTCAAAAAACGACGATTTTTCTTTGGTTACCCAGATTTTTTGTCGTAAATCACTGTAATATCAACCTCTGTTCCTATATAGTTATCAGAAAAACCCAGTTAACACTTGTTTTCAGCAATATGAAATTCTGTTACAATTATTTGAACATTTAATCGTATCATTATGTCCAGTTTCCAGGGTATTTTGGTCAGAATTGCCGAAAATACACGAAAAATCCATCAATTTCGGCAAAAACTTAAATTTTAGCAATCCTATAAAAAAATAAACCACATAATAAGAAATTTCAGGTGTTATTACGTATGTTTAGGCTGTAAAAGAGAATCATGCAATTTAATAAATTTGAGAAATTCATGGTCAAACAGCGGGTAGAGACTTTTGGGCCACCCTGTATACGTTCCTAGACTAAAGGATATGGGCAGACCATTATTCATTAACATCACTCCACAACTCCATCGTGTGGAGCAGAATCTATTTTACAGTAGATACCAAACCGAGTCTAAAATCACGCTATAACAAGCAAACAAAAAAAATTGTAGGCTGGGCAGATAAAAATCTTGAGGTAAGTATTTCGCAATTTCAAAGTGTCTCTGCCTGATGTATAGCCGTGAATGCCTCACAAATCTGATATTTGACGCAATGATAGAACAACATACTTTGGTGCATAATTATGAAACTATCGGTAAAGAAAAATTTGGCTGAAATAGACAGAAGCAGAGTACCGTGAGTGAGTGAGTGAGTCAGCGCCAAGTATTGCGTTCCACAGCAATGGTCCAACTACAGCCAAAGGGGTGCCGCACCGCCTAAATTGCATTAGTTAGTGCGTGTGTGCGTAATACATTGCCACTCGCATATATAGACCATATACATGGTGCCTTCATCACCCGACTTGCAGGTTTTTCAAAAATTTTCTGTAAACCGTTCCCATGTCACAATGGGTTTCGAAATCTGAATGGGAAGAAAATGTCGAAATGAAACAGGAGAAGGTTTACAGAAAACTCCGAAAAAGTTGCAACTCGAACTATGAAAGCACAGGCACCCGCAATAGCGCATTATTCTGGGAGAATTAAACAAAAATACACTTTCAAAAATTTTAAGGCCCGTTTCTTTCCTTGAAGTTACCAACAGAAGTAAAAATATTTGTCGGTTTTATGAAAAAAATCAGCGGTTTGGCGTAATATTTTCACCCACCACGTACCAGTGATGTGATCGACTGACTCAGAGGAGCAACATGGTTATGTACTAACAGACAGAGTACTATTACCATCATACCAGCATCGATGATGTCCAGGCACAAAGATAATTATACCACGTCTGCTCTCCCTATACACGACATGACTTGTCGAGGAGAGACGAAACTCACCAGGCTCACAACAAATAGTACCACTGCAATACTTTAAATAAACTATTTGAATTAAACCAAAACAAAACTCTACACTCACAAAGTTTGAATGAAATCGTTTTCCATGGAAATCGTTTTTTCATATCGGTCCCCTAAGGTTTGTATAAAGGAAGGAGATAACATTGGATGACTAGTTCGCTCATGCCAGGATGAGTATCATGTTGTACCCGAATTGCAGATAAGTATGACATATGACAACATGATTAAAATGCCGGCTTAAACGGGTGTCATAAACTGAAATGACATTGCCATCAACATGAAACCGATAAGAATACCGGATGACAAGCGTTTGGTCTGCTTGACCACAAGCGGACGAGAAAGGATGAAAAAGTTGAATTCGCCCTCTTTGGCAGTTCTATAAAGTAGAATTTGTTCTTCAAAGTGTAGATAAAATGACCTAAAAACTGCTAATTCCCCCTCTTAGAAGACATTCCCCTCCCTTTGGAGAATTAGCTCATCCGCCAGTGTACTTGACCACATGTCTCCAGAGAGTCGTAATCACTCGCCAGCAACAACACTGAATCGTTCAGGGTATCTTGTCTAATAATACATAGAAGCATAGAAATACTTCTAAAAATAACAAGCGAGTGGTTATATTTTTGACTTGAATGTTCAAAACAGCAAAAAATATGGTCGAATTTGATATCTTCGGAAGTATTTGTAAGGAAAAAAATCGTGTGCAAATTCACACCGTATATAACATTGGAACAATAAAAAATTTGGAGAAAATTGACATTTTCAACATGACACTCACGGATAAGAAAACCGTAACAGTAAGTAAAACATATCATATCAACTACTAATAATATGAATTATGAACAATTATCATTTTTTACCTTCTAGCAAAATAATTACTTTAGCTTCGACATAACGAGAACGAATTGTGAAAAATGGCTGTAATGGTTGACCGAGCGAGCGGTATGGCACCGTACGGTACCCAGTTCAGTGATTTATGGGCCATAAGTTCGGGTGCACCAACGTTTTTTATAGCGCACTAATGGGCCATAACAATATGATCATTAGCCGTCCACTGGTGACGCATGACCAGTAGATAAACATTACATTACTTCCTATTATAAAAATGGACATGAATACGCAACGAGGTGATAAAAACCAATCTGCTACACTAGCGGACGAGGAGGGAGGGAAAATGGAATTCCTTCCTCTTTGGCAGTTTCAAAAGGTGTAGTTTGTCCCAGATGGTGCAGGTAAAATGACCTAAAAACTTCCGATTCCCCCTTCTTTGACAAAATTCCCTCCTTTTGGGGTTTAGATTGTCCGCCGGTAATCTGCTATGAGTGCAGGCCTGCCCGATTAACGAGGGAAATGTATGCAGGGTACAGTATTTAAACGCGGTTAATTACTCATGACAAACGATAATGTTTCGCAGTGACTGCAGCCATTTTTCGCACATGTTTTTTTTAATTCACAGTGCATTTGCAAACAAAAATAAGATTGACTTCATGTATGAATGAGATACAGAACAAAGAGGAGTTCAGAATATTCTGTGAGCAAAAGTTATAAAGGAAATGAATGTAAAAAATAAAAAAGCTGTTAAAGTTGATTAACGAACCTGTCTCATGAATCGATCGTGATGTGAGCGGATGTGTTCGTTGCCAGGGTGCTGGGGACTGAACACCGACGGGTCGTGCCCACCACGGTCTGACGAACACGGTGAATCTGAAGTATGGTAAACAATTAACATGTTACATTAACACACATGAAAAGAAATCCCAAGAATAGTTTGTTATACATAAACAAACTTATATTGAAGTACAGATGACAGCCAGAACTGTCTTGGGAAATTGAGATGGCACTCGGGGTATTTAATTATTTGTTGTGCAAAGTATGTATGTATCAAACAAAATCATCTGATTAATATCCACCAATAATCAACAATATTCCACTACCGACCCATTCGATCCAAGACTCCATTCAGTCGATCAGCGACCACCAATGACGACATTGGTCGTGCTCGAGGTGTCAGTGATTTCAAGGTAGACGTTGAGGACATGCGATGATGGCTTATATGGGACAGACTCCGATCCACGGAGGCACTTCGAGGCGGAGGCAGTAACGGTGGCACTTGTGGAGGGGCAAAACTCGGCGGATTTGGCATCTGATCCCTGAGTGGCACACGATTCGGGGTGTAATGGTGTGACTGGTGGCACCGGAGTTCACCTCTGGACGCTGATTGTTTCATGTTACGAGGCAACGTGGCACATGTGGCACCGCCAAGCATACCATTGGCCGATGGTGATGGCGTCATCGTGGCACGTGCCGATTGGGGCTTGGACTTGAAGAGCACCATATTGATGTGGTGATATCCGGTGGGATTATGGTGCTTTCACTCGTCACAAGTAAGAATCCAAAGTGAATATAACGGTGATACTGATCAAGAGTGTTGGTCGCTGCAGATTTGTTGAAAGTGAAAGTGTTGATTGTCGGTCGTTAAGAGTCCTCCACTCGAAAGTCGAAACCGTTTATTGCTGGCAAAGGGTGACTGACTTTATTGGGCAATAATTGACTCCGGTTTTGGTCAATAGCCCGGCTTGAAGTGAATGAATGCGCGCAACCCGTTACTACGATATAACAATGCTCGTTCGGCGCTCATAACTTTCGAGTGTCAATTGTGTTGTTGTTGTTGTTGTTGTTGTTGTTGTTGTTGTTGTTGTTTTTGTTGTTGTTTTTGTTGTTGGTGTTGTTGTTGTTGTCAAGTCGCTAGTTTCATGATGTTATTTTTATCATAAACCAGCATCATTGGTGACACCCTCTTAAAAAGCGGAAATTCAAAATACCTCACGAATTTAATATATTCTAAGCAATTGTTGAGGTTACTGTATGAGTGAAAATGTTTCATAGTAAAGCATCAGCCGCAACGTTAAAAAAATATAAAGCATGTACATAATTTTAGATGCACAATTTGAACTCAGATATCAATCCATAAACTTGAAATTTCACAAAATTTATCAATTTTCAACTTTGAATATAACTCTGCTTTATTGATATGGATCTTAGTAAAAAATACTGCGCCATAATATTTAGACAAAATCGTTCAATGTTGGACTAGAAATACAAACAAACGAAGAGATTATTACACGCAGCTCGCGTTGTTGAACTCGTTGTTGATGATACCTTAGACACTGCGGTCCGAGTCTTGTGACGACGGGTCGCATCCAGTCTCATGCACTCACCCAACAATCACATACAATATTATCTTGGCTATTATATTCTGCACACATGTATTAGAATGCTCACGTTGGTAATCATACCTAGTTTACATGGCTAAACCAAGAATATGTTCTGGTTCCAGAAGCGAAAACTCGACATCAATCAAAACTATTGAAGTGAATCTTAACTTCACATATTACCTACTAAACAATGTACATATGCACTGATACAATCCATTCAACAGACCATAACTACAGCGAACACAGATTACGGTACATGCCATTCAGTCAACAGTGAATGCTACAAGACAAATGCCTAAAACTTGATAGACCGCTATGCCACAAAGCCGCTTAAGGCACGAACAAAAGCAGTAAAACTACGTAGTAGTAGTACTACAGTAACATTGTAGCGAGATAGTGATAGTAATAGTAGCAGTAAAAGATAGATATACGGCCATACATCCCGTACAAATGAGACTAATCTCAAGGCGCACAGCTGTTATACTGTATGAAGGCACAACGGCATCTCAATTTGTACCGTAACAAAGTTGGCACATCACATGCATAAAGTTTATAGTACATACGTATTGTATTGTAGTATAGTCGGAATTTTCATTCTTGACTCGATTTGTGCAGAGGAACAATACTACGTACATGCATCGTCTTCGTCGGAATTATACGGCTATGCAGGGCTGAATTATGTATTTAGTTCAAGTGATCATTCAAACTAGATATTTCATCCCTCTGTATTGCATAGTCGGATGAATCCGACGAAAACGACAGTAATTACAAAATGAGTCAAGAATATGAATTTCGACTATGTATAGATGTACCTAGTAACAGGACAAGTCGTCAATGAGTGCTTGAAACTGCATTCCACTTGGCTTGCAGCCTCCGCAATGGTCAAGAGCAAAAAGAAGTACAGTACATACTTGACCACAAATAAGTTGCCGTAGTACGTTCAAACTTCGTTGTCGTAACCGTGCCACATTCGTACAACTGAATTTGGTCGCAAAATCAGATCAAGCAAGATTCGACTTTATACATGTGTAGTACGCAAAAGTGATTACCGTCTGACCAGAAGCCATACAGTAGTTTCAGTTCAGGTTCAGTGATGTTATAAAATGAAATCAGCAGGAACATATTACTTAAAAACCGGACACTACACAGTATCAATGTCAAACTCAAACCAAATACTTTAATATAATACATATTCCCAACGAATTTCGCTCGAAACTGCACTTAATCTTAGCCAAATCGGCCTAAATGACCATCAAATGCAGATGTGACTGCAGACAGGCAGAGGGAACACAGAATCAACAAACGCAGGTGACATGGGGTGGAAAAGGAATCTCGTAACAATAAAGAAATAAAGATTTGTTAAGATAAGTTTATGTGGTTTAAAAGAAAGTTCAATCTCTTTTAATAAAACGCATAATTCATGTTAACAGTACAATAGTTTCATTATTATGATTCACCATTGTCAACCGATTGTACGTACGCTAAGGTAACATCACTTTCATAAACGGGGGTATTGTCAACAAAAATTTCCAAAATAGGGATCCTGGCCCCCAGCGAGAATTCTCAAAGTAGCCAGAGCATCGTTATGAGCAAACAAACGTTGTCGTTGACCGCAGTGTTTGTCGAACAGCACAATGTCTAATATTACGAAGAAGGGAGGGAAAAGTGTAATTCCCCTTCTTTAACGAATTTGAAAAGTGCAGTTTGTTACCTAAGGCGTAGGTAAAATGACGTCAAACATGTAAATTCCCCCTTTTTGACAAAAATGCTCTCCCTTCGGACTTCAAAGGCTCGGCTCGTCCGCCAGTGCCTAATAATAATAGTACACACCGTTGTGTCTACGTCCATCTTATACTGGTTGACTAAAATCAACTTACGATTCTGATAATAGAATCGGTTAATAAACATTTCTGTAAAGTGTAAACTTTATAATTTTGTATCTCTTCCAATCAGGGGTGGGCCGGGTTTTTTGGCGTTTTGCAGGGGGTGGGGGGGGGGGGGGGTAGAATTTTGAAATCTCCGTCCCCCCCGCCCCGAAAAGTGGGGGGGGGTAAGGTCGGGTAAGGGGGGTAGAAAAAAAATTTTTCGCAAAAAAGCCTTGTTTTTTGCTTGTTTTTGCTAAAAAATCTTCTATTATAAGGTATAAACATCACATGTACCGGTTTTTTCAGGTTTTAACCAAGAAAATTGACCCAGAAAACGTGTTTGTTCGAAAAAAAATTCTCACAGCCAAAAATTTTTGAAAAATGAGCCTCAAAATCGAGGTTTTGAAGCCGATTTTCTCAAAAATTTCGAGTAGGGGGGGGGAGGGGGTAGGCGACCTAAATTTTTGTCTAGGGGGGTGCTACCCGCCGACCCTGAAAAGTGGGGGGTAACCCCCCCCAGCGGCCCGCCTCTGCTTCCAATCAACTAGAGACTACAGAAAAACTTCACGAGTCGAATCTGACCAACAAGTGCATTTTGGTTTTGGTTGTGAATAAAGTGCTCAGTGACTCAGTCGATAATAAGCATGACTCAATCATACATAGAACAGAAGATGCTACATACAAAAAGAAGCAAAATAGTTAAAACAGTAAAATGGTGAATGCCGAGTAGGCAAACATCAACCGGATGAAACAGTCATGCTGCAATGCACGCTATGTATCTTATTCAAACTTGATCACAGTGGCTCATCGAAACAATTCAGCTATTTTTCGATACATAATGAAGAATTTCACTCAGCTACTTTGAACTTTCAGGAAGATTAGAAATAAGTATGGGATGTATGTACTTTGAGAAAAAAAGTATCCTTGTCACTGTGTCATCCGCTTGTTCATTCTTTCCGAGTACTAACTTGAAACATGCCAATACTTAACGTCAGTCAGTTAAAACGCCTACTAAAATCGTTTGCATGACTCATCGTCTTTGCAAGACATGCAACAAACTTTTGTATTGAGCGACAAAAACAACAACAACAACAACAACAGTAACAGTGTAAATGTGCAAAATTTACGTAACGCAACATATTATACTTGGCCGCCAAAGTTTGTACACGAAAGTCGCACGTCAAAGTTTAAGTGGTTCGTGTTTGGACATGTGCGGGGAGTTACAGTTTTGATGACCAACCTGTCTGGAAAAGTATACAAACATTGACGAACAGATGGTCAGAACAACTAGACGATCAGTACGTAATGTTCGAGAGTTGATAAATAACAGCAATCGGATGGTCAAGCATCTGCGTCAAACACACAACAATTTAAATGTTTTTTTACTAGTTTACACACTTAAAAGTAACAGTAACATGCATTAGGTAAGCATTAGGTTAGCGTACTAAGTGTAAGCATAAATTCGTTTCCAACAGGGCGCAAAAACTGAAACTTCGGAACGAAATAGACCGTTCCAAACATTTGCCCACAAAGAAATTAGACAGTCTGCCGACTTTCTCAGGACGATACTTGAAGTAGTCCAGATCATCAACAGAGACGGGTGGTATTGAAACCGATTTGTCAGTCACTTCAGCCACTCATGTTTAACCAAACCAGTTGGGTATCCCGCTGACAGTCATATCATAACAAAGCACGATCACTTATAACTGATATAAATATGTACAACCACAAAACTCTGGTTGTCTGCCAGAGTGGGCAGTCAGATGATCCGACTTGATGCTGTGACCAACAAAAAATTTCTTCAAAAATGGACGCGATTTTCATTACAACAGAGAAAGCACCAAAAACTCACGGTGGATCAATCTCTCAAATAGATTTTCAAATCTAGATAAAACAGAGATGCAAATAGATTTACATAAAAAAGAAAGTGAGCTATTCGGAAATTAGAAGGAGACTGCATTCTGGACGCAAGTGGCCATTGGCTATTGGTTGGTGTTCACCGTTTGGTCATCTGCTCCCCCATCCAATTCCCAACAAACAAAAGCCCAACACTTGAGACAAACACATTACCCGCTATTTTCCTGCCTGAGAAAACCGTTACGCTACAAACCAGTCAAACTGTTTGGATATTGCATCGCAATTTTATTTCCAACTAGAAGATTTTCTACCAATCGTAAGTGAGAATGAAAACAATAAAACAATACCCGACTGTGCGTATGTTTGCAGATAAAGTTCAAGGACTGGCAGAGGAGGCGCCGAGTGTTTGTGAAACGGGACCGAATGAATGATTGGATAAATAACGCTTTTGTTCGGTATATGAATACTGTGTACAATAATGTCCAGTGGAGTGGACATCCATAGAATACATACTTTATATATGCGATCAGACTTTTTTCGAATTCACACATTCGAATCAGAGAGAGTTAATTTACAATGCAAACTTTCATATGCATGCAAATCAGCAGAGTATTTTCACGACGACTAAATTATCGAAAATTATGATAGAAACAAAAAATGTACAATATTGCAGACTATATAAATATGAATTCCGGTTATAGTGTGTTCACCATGTTCATGATTATTCTGCCAAACTTTCAACACCTGCCTTGATAGAGACAAATACTAGTGCCATGCATTTATCTATTCAAATTGACTGAGCATAATTGCATCGAGTCAACTAACGCCATTATTATTTATAGTTCAATTCAACATTTATATTTTTAAATTCATTGAATTTTTCTGTTGAGCAGTCAGTCAGTCTTGAAGAGTTCCCTGATTTAATAATCCGCTTTCGCTGAGTATCACAACATGCAAAGCAAACTTCATAACACCTCGATGTCCCCCTCTTCCAGATTTGAATGGGGGCGTTTAGACACCTTCATCGTTGTTGTGATAATGGAGCGCACAGCGCGGATTATTATGGAAAAATTAATGAAACAAAAAGTGGGAATGATATACAGGGGAGGGGGTATGATAATGAAACTCAAATTTTCAGGCGAAAAATAGTTCAAAGCTGGTTATATTTCGTGTTCGAGCGCTTTATCGGTTAGCGAGCATTAAGTACTGCAGAAATAAATTGTCATAACGTTATTATTATTGTGATTATGATATGATGCGTATTATGAACGAACGCGTGAAATGGGCGAGTTATGCGTTGAACGATAGCAAATAACGAAACCATAATATTGTCGCGTTGGATTGGCTTAGCTTCATGAAAACTGAAAGAGATTACAAATGCATTTTCTCTTTCGAAATCACGAAATCCAAACGCAAACATTTTTCGGGAATGGATATACTACTGATTAGAACCCATTAAACATGACTGCAAGTTAAAACTGAAACATAAAACAACTACATACGTACATATATAAATAAGTATATATTATTATTGTTCGCACAATCATGTCAAACAACACCACTAATGAGACATGCCATGCCAGCCCGATTTCCGTCCCATTCCTAGCACATAACATAATGTATAGTTACCTCGTTCATAATCAAGTACAATCAACAATATGCTTTTTTACTTGATTGATCTCAATGTTTCATAAAGTTTCAAGACGGCCAACCAGTATTGATTCCTAAGCTGACCCATTGTCACAGTCGGTTGGCAGCTTATTTCTATTAAGATTACCGTATCTTGATTTATAGATATTTTGAGGAGAGTACGGTCAGATACAGAGTGGCATGAAGTTAATGAACATTTAGACATTATGATTTGGATGGCATTACATTGTAGATAGGCGTACTACTGGCATTACTATGTATACATGCAAACATAAATACGATATAGCATCAATCACGAATGTACACTGCGGCCAATATGAGACAACAAATACAACGTTTCAACATCCGCTGCTGGTCAATCCACAGGAGAAGTTCAAGAAAAAATACAATATACCGAAGAGACGGTTGATATTTTATCGTTTTCAACTGAGTATAAGAGATAATCTAATTTTCTAGTCGATGCGAAATCCACGTTGTGTTCGTTTTCATCCGCTTCAACTTGACATATACATACACTACTGAAATATGATACCGAATTCGTGCTGTACTACTGGTCAGTCGTAGCCTCGAACGCAGCGGCGGATAAAAACATTAATAATCAATTAGCAAACATCCAAATTTATGGGAATATACAGACTAAAATTATTTGAACATTTTGTCTCATTTTGATCTATAAATTTTTTTCACTTTATGGCTTTATTCATCTCTCTTTGAACTAGTGGTGATCTGGTCATTCAGTGCAGATTAAAGTCATATTGCTGAGGGTCGTTTAGCCCTTATATTTGCGGCCAGCCGTGAACGCTAGAAAAATATTGACTAATTGCAAATAAAAAATGCTAAACATTTGGATCGACTTTCTTGGGGAGGAGGATTAGGAAAACGTGTAAATTTCATCTACAAAAACAAAATGACACGACAGAAATAGGTCAATGTTAAGTCAATGGTATGGCAACCATACCGTCAAATAGGAACATACAAATCAGAGTGAGGCAGCCCGTTAAGCCGAATGTAAATGTCAAGCGTTGCTGTTGTGTGTGACCCACTTAGTCAAATGAATCACAGTTATGTGCCCCTGGTTTACACGATCAAAACAATCCCCAGCTCTTAAGTCAGCCCCAGATCAGTATGAAAACATCGTTACGAGGTTGGTGATTAGCAGTTTGTCCAAGAAAATGTGTCAACCACAATTAAAATTAAAATTTATATCCTAAACAAACAAAATACGTGTAACTCGTCCGCCCCTGAGACAAAGGCGTCCAGTACAAATCGGCAACATCGTCGCTCAGTTTAGTCCTCGAGAGGAATGCCATCCTCTCGCCGAGGGAAGCATTAACAAGTCAACGCACACATTTAGCCTTTATTCGCGTAGAAATACGGCCAGATCCCGATCCGAGATTAGAAGCAAATAGATCAACATTCAATACATACGATATGCATGAAATCATGAATCAACTGTACCATACCAGAATCGTATACTTGGAATAGAAGCAGCCGCAATGCACGGAAACGATATACAGTACATGGAATATTTATGTGATGCAACACCACAGATGGAAAAGTAGTTAATAAATTGGGGAATGGTAATGCTTTATTTATATACGCACACATGATTCTGGGAAAGAACAACTGTTAAAAATCAAAGTACTAAACCAACGTCATCAAAATAGCAACTTATCAACACACACAACCACACTTGACAAACACCACCATTATCCAATATTTACTATCATGATGATAATGATATACATACCTTAACTTTACAGCCCAATAACTTGCGCTAATAGTAGTGAGTAAAGGCACACAGCAGTTAATTGCCCGTAAATGACCACCCAACCACCGGGGTTCAGTCCAGGACTCAGGTGTCATCTATAATAGCAGCGGATTAACTACCAAACTATTTATTTTCTAAACCCGGTCAAACAACTAAAAAGTTAACAACATTTGACATAAACCTACCCTTTTCAGGAAATCAATAACAAATAATAAATGAAGATATATTCCTCACTTTTAAGCTAACTTTTTCATGCACGTTTGGTGTGAGTGGAACGTGAATCGACAGTGGGACATGATGTGCTGCATGGAAGCATCATGCATTACAATAATAAAGCATGCATTGATAGTAGTCATTGTGCCGTCATATACTAGCGCATTGCCATAGTTAACTATGTGATCAAGTATTGCTAATTAATGGCAAATGGCCCATAGGCGCCATCCAAGTATTCATGGATCAATAGGAACATACTACAATATGAAAATTGGTAATGGTAAATGTAGAAAACTTTTTCGAAAATCATAGAGTTCACCCATTAGGTCTCTATTAAGTTATGATAACGGTCTATGTTTCCCAGACACTGTGAATTACCTACTACAACCACAACTTTTTGCTTAAAAAAGCCACGAATCAGCGAAATCCAAGTGATCTATCAATCGATGAACGATTGGGATCAGACAGCTTCATTCATCAGTCAGTCCACAACAAGTTAATCCATGCATGCGTAACGCACTAATGAGAGTGCAGATGCGCTCGTTTGTGGCGGTGACAAATGACGGTCCACTAGCGGACGAGGAAGGGGAGGGAAAAGCAGAATCCCCACTTCTTTTTGGCAGTTTTGAAAAATAAAGTTCGTTCTTTGTGTTGACAAAATGGCATGATTTCTGCCGATTCCCCTCTTCGAAAAAATTCCCTTCCTTTTGAGGTTAGGCTTGTCCGCCAGTGGAATGGTCACCTACTCGTTGGGTACAAGGTCACCAACTAAAGCCACCCAAGTTATTCAGACTTGGTCATCAAACAGACCCATTGTCTGAAGGTAACGAAAGCGTGGAAAACCGTGATAGATGTTCCATCACATCACAAACGTAAAATAATACCGTAACCTGAGACTTGTTAGCCATCAAGTTGGACAACTCAAACCAGTGTGTCATACCAAGCAATTTGATCAAACTTTGTCTTAGGCAGAAACTCAGAAAGTCAAAATAAGGAACAAGAAACCGGACGAGTGACAAACCAAAGCAAAGTCAAAAGTTCTGCCGAAAGAAATGTGATCACCATCACAAAAATGATTGCGAACAGAAAATAAAAGTCTGAATATCTACATAAAAAGGAAGTAATAGCCAAATACCCTAATACCATGTGACGACTGTCCAGATCGTCACGATTTCTTTGCGAGCACGCAATTCTTTCAAGTCCGATCACTCAAGGGCACAAAGAGTGTTATATAAAGTTGGTGTTAAGGGCATGTAAGTGTGTCCCAGTGCATGCGGTCATGTCAAAGTCATATGGTCTGACGTGGTACACTACACTACCAGCGCAAATGGTATAATGTAATTCACTTCTCATGAGTAATTTCAAGGAGTGGAAAATGCTCCTTAATGTGTAGATACAATTTTTCCTTTATTTTTTCATTTCGCCATAATTATGTAGGAGAAATTGCTCTCCATTCCGACGTGATAGTGGTCCGCCGCCTAAGCGTGACAACAAGCCCGAATCAGTGTGACAAACCAGCCAGCGTGACCGCATGAGCGCTAGTAAACCCGATCAAAAGCCACTCAGTCGCAGTTGAAAGGGCCGCCGCGACAACCAAGAAAACCATGTGCCACTACAACATATAGTGGTGCATGCAGGCCCAGACTGGCTGCCGAGCCAAGGCTACACAACTGTGACGTTCGCTCGCCCGATTTCCATAAATCAGTCAAGAGCTCCCGTCTTCTCTAATCGGGAACTTGGCGAGGAGTAAGGCAGATGCTCTTACATAGTGAACGGCTGATAAAAATGACGATTCGATGATTCATGTGCCATTGGGAAACCACATATGTTTGATGAACGTATGTACGTGTACAGTACATATGTACTTACACAAACAGTTAGATTACAGATATGTATACGATTCACCAACAACGAAACAAAAGTTTTGTAACCACCACAACCCACTTGAGGATGTTCGTTCATCATCAGTAACTCTAGAAGAACTCGATTTGAAGAGACATCCTGGTATGTAGCATCCCAGCCAAAATACAGTCAATCATGTACGTTCATCCAATCAGCCACTCAGTACCGTATACCAGATACCATACGGTCAACACTCAATCAATCTTATCAGAATCCGTCAACTGGCAGCGATCATAGAGAAGACTTCCACATTATAAAACATTGTAAAATATTCGTAAGAGGAAGGCACATATGTATGTACGATGTGCGAATATCAAAGTAAGGGAAGTGAAAAAAATGAACTATAGATAAGTTTGCGTTTAGATTTATCTCATATATCGAATAAAGAAAACAGTTTGCTTTAACCACAAATAGGCACTCCGCACTCGTATTTGTCAGTGCACGGCATATTGGGGCGGTGCGAATAGGCCCCGATGGACTGGAAAAGCCGAATATGCGCCAGATATCTGGTTAGGTCTGGTCAAGACAGCCTATGTTGCCGGGTCTGTCAAACTCAGATCATAACATTTTAGACCATTACATGCAGAAGTTACAAGCAAACACGTTAATATACTTACATATACAATACAGTACGCAAATCTTAGCATTACTGTCAATTTTTTATTATGTTTTTTGGGCAACTGTGAATAACTCAGAAGACCGGAACATGCGGTTTTATTTAAGCTTATTAAATGGATCACACATGGTGGAATCAGCAAAGCACTGGCTTTCACTATTAACTTTGTAATTTTTTGTTGGTTAGGACCTGCCAACCCAATTTGAATTCGAATGTGCATTTTTTCGCAAACTGGAACTGGTGTACGGGGGCACTAAATTATAGAATGAGTGACAGTGGCAAAATGAAATGTTCAGTTGGAGAATCAGATATGGGCACGCAAAACAGATCCATACCGATCCATCATCTATACCACCCCCATTACCATCCAATCCAAGACGTTGGCATCTGCCACTGTCCCGCTGCCCGTTCGCTCATCTATGCCACATAAAAACACAAACAACAAAAAGTGAATCCTTTTTATTTCATTTTTTAAACACGTTATGTTTTTATTCATAAATATAAAAAATGACTGGGGAAAAGGTTTCCTAATTAGTTTCGCTTCCATTTTTGAGGCACAAAAGTACACTGTTGTAAGTAAAGATTGATATGAGAAAGAAAAAAAACTCTCAATCAAATCAATCTTTTTATTTGTCTGAACTGAATGTCATCCTAATTCGCCGGCATGATTAGATGAATGATACGATCGATAAGAATTCAGTTCTTGTTAGGGCATTCCACTTTTTTAAATCAAACCGTAGAAAAACAGCCCGTTAGTTGTTCTTTGAACTGCTTTTATATACCCGACATCCTGACGACCGAGCCAGAAAAAAGCATAGATGAAAACTGTAGATCGACTGACCGGATCTTCAATACACCGCTCAGCAACACACCATTCGATAGAGAAACAAAATAAAACGTTTTTATAATAACTTGCAAATTTGCGAATTGAACTAAGAGATCGATATGCGATGATAATTACCTTTAATTGAAAATCTAACGTCATTACCCTCTCGCCCGAACGGTTAATGGGAGGCAACGAATGGCGACAAAAACACGTTCCCTCTGATCGGTTCAGATACGCCAGCTGACAATCAATCATCATTTATTTCTTGGTGTACGGACACCTGATTACCGGGTGTACTTTACCGGGGATCCGGTTACGGTAATTGGAATAGATGCCTATTATATGTATCGTTGTTCTTATCTATAATATAGTTACTACACATTGCATGTTGATTTCGATGCAATCACATACAATAAGTGATATTGCCGGAAATAACGGAAACGTCAAAATCGCACGAAATTATTTTGAGAAATGATCGTTTATCATGAGAAACTTGGCAGCCTTGCTTTGTAAGTAGTAGCGGATGACAAAGTAGTGAAGAACTATATATACCGTAAAAAACGCTTCAAATCAAATAGGTTTTTCAAAAAATTTAATTTCCTTTAGGCATGCCCTAAGTTGCAATATCCAGGCCATATTAGATGCTCAATGGAATGACAACTTGCATAAATGTACAATATAGCGCATGTTATGACGCAAAAACCGTAGCGTGCCATAACTGACCGACCATACGTTCAATCAAACCCCAATAGTACACAAATATAGATGGTAATTTATTCAGATGGCAGCAGTGAATTTTTTTAGTTGGCTGTGAGCTTGGCAAACGAGCTATTAACGCTAACATAAGTAAAAATGAGCTTTTAACGGGTGGAGTAGGGTCAAATACATCACAAAATAGATCGGTCAAGCCGGAACATTCTACCATAATAACACGAGCCGTAACAAAAAACAACCAAACTACCATTATAATCAGTAAATGTTTTAAGAATAACCAGTGTGTGACGTAAACAGTGCAGTGATTGGATCGCTGTACTGAAAGGCCAGATCAGTGGATTGTTTGGTCTGAATGAAAGCCATTCCATCTACAATATCGTTTATATACGATAAATACATGTTTATATACTTACATACACAGAAATACCAGATAAAACGGACCCAAAAAGAGGCGCGATCAGCCGACGTACTACGAGGGCAGAGGGGTGAGGGCGGCTCCCAGGGGTTGCAAAAACGACTTGACCATAAATTACACCAGCCGGAGGCCACTGAAGTAATTATAGCACCTAGTCTACCAAACATACACCTTAACAGTTTACCATACCATACTCACCAATTTTTAGTAACTTCAAAGGGGTCGGGGTATTCAGGTCAGTCAGAATCACTATAGAGCCCGTAGCCGAGTCAGTTGATACAAATGTGGTATAGTGGCGGTTGAATATCCTCGGAGTGAATATTGTAGAATTTCACCCGAGCACCGCTGCCTGACAACTCTATACACGCTCATATGCTGTTCAGTTAGCATTCAAATTGAACAGCTGGCCAATCAGCATAGAGAGCGAGCCAATCAGCATTGAGAACGCTGTGCGCTGTTCGCTATCCTGGTTGGCCGGCTGTGTATTTTTATGCTAGCTGCACGGTGCTTGGGTAAACTTCTATATTTCTACTCCGAGGATATTCAACTGCCAGTATAAGCTACAAAAGTGTAGAATATAATGGGTCATTTGCGTGGAGCTGGAGTAGTCACGCCACACGGCCACACTAAACTACGATCTCAGCAAAACCAACTTCACATGTCTTGTTGAGCAATCATCTTTACAGAAATAACTATGATTTTTTCATATGGTATCATAAGATAAGGATGATCAGCCAATAAGAGGCGCCATGCCACAGCCAGATGTGCCACCACCACAACTTATGCATAACGGATGACGTGGCTAAAGGCACACAACTTGATAATGTGCTGCATACCAGCATCAACCCATTGCGATTCCTTCCATGACCCTTGATTGTTCAAAACCACCGAATAATTTTCTAACGAAAACGGAAGTGATGGCTAACGTAATAATGCCTTGTAACTGAGTTTAAAATTTTTGAAACCACCGAGAGGAAGGACCGCCATCTTTGCTTTTTGTGCCCGTCCGCCAGCGGCGGCAACCAAACCCGAACTAGGAAACGATGGCATTACATCGGTATCAGACACATGGAGTGAAGTGTGGCCACATCGGATGACATGGCTCTATTCGGGTCTGATTTGACTATATATAGTACGATGGTGACATCATAATTTATGTATAAGCCTTCGTCCGACCGATCGAAGCCAACGGAACGGCAACATTAAGATAGCGCGACCAAATTAAGGATGCGTTTTAGTGGCATGTCTGAGAACGGCCAATATATGCACGCCCATCTTTACATGCCGTACCCTTAGAAGGAAGCGCTAAGGTCTACTATTTCAGATATGTAAATAGAATCAGGGGTAAAATAACTTTTTCGTAAACCAAAGAACAGCTGAATATATTGGAAAGGTGACCGACTAGACTGAAACACGCTGTCCAGTAAAAAGTATTATATAATGAAAACAGTAGTTGATGCCGATTCAGATGATAGACCATAAACTATAGTTTATTTATTACTGCGTTATAACGATATAATTGTGGTGCAAAAATGTCCATTCTCATTCGGGATCGCGATTTGCGAATCAAAGGTCTAAGCGCACTAACCAGCAAGCCACAGTGGCATCAAGCTATTATAATGTGCCGCTTTTAATCGAGCTTAAACGACTGCCAATCATCTATGATACCATCAATTTCGCAGATTGCATTGTCCATTGGCATATACAGTAGTAGTAAGGAGCCTAACGACCGATAGAGAATATGGGTACTTGCAGCTGGGTGCTGGAAGCCGTCTGTTTTTTTTTAATTAAGATATGTATGCTACCAAAAATAGGCTATTTTTTCTTTAAAAAATCAGATGGTTTATTCAACATAACTTATTTTAAAAGTATCCTTAAGATCCTGCGGTCCTTAGAGTATCTGTAAGACAATAAACAACGTTCAAAAGACAAAATATCAAGTTGTCATGACATTGTCAACAAATAAAAATTAAATTACGTAGTAACCCGCCACCAGTTAATCCGCCAATATTTGGGCTAGCATGATAAAGGCCTGGCTGACAGTCACGAAAGATGAACCACTTGACATGTCAGTCTGATATATGGATAGCATAGGATGGATACATACAGATGTGCATGTGCAGACCTCAAAACCGGTCCTTCTATTATTGGTGTCTTGATATTTGGCAAAAACAGCACTAATAATAATTAAAAACTTTCGAACTTTTGTTACATTTGCAATGGGTTGGTGGCCACAAAGAACATTCATACGGTATGGGGAACTACAAATGTGCATTTCGATTAATATAAGCATACTACAACAGAATGCAATAGTAACTATTTATCTGCAAACCTATCCCTTCGATGCTGAACTTACTATTAGCTCCTAAAACGAAGGAAGCCATACAGATTACTGCCGCTAAAGTTACATTAATGTTCGCCCCGATCATCCGTTCTTCCAATAACTAAAAGACTGCAATCCCAATTTTTGAACCCGTATTTTCCCATTACTGTACGAAAATACAATTCAAAAACAACAACAATAACAACAACCACAACAACGACAATCCCTATTTAACTTCATAAATATCGAAAAACAAATCATACAAAACGAGCGTTCATCACTACATACATATGTATACTACGGATGGCGCGTTCTCTGATAAACAAAACGTTCGAACGAAAAACTAATCCATAGGCCGTAATCGTAGTTATGAGTTCGTCGTAAACAACGGCACGCTAGTTTCGATATTTTTGTTTGTGTTTTATTTATGTTCGTTGTCCATTCATTCAACATTTCTGACATCGTAATGATTTACTTACATATGTAGATTATGTTGACCACTCACCTCTCCATACCAGGCTGTACATGATGATGCGATGACCAATTTGTAGATGTTTGTCGTCTGTGCTTGTCGTTCAATAAGTGTTGCAGCCAGTTGACATTGCATCAAAGTATTGTGTATTGTATGTGATTCTACAATCGTGTATTGAATTACACTAAACAAGACATAAATTGACAACCAGTATATGAATATTAAAATATAGAAAGTCAGTCAAAACCACATAGAACTCATAAGAAACAGTCGCATTTGATGGTTCAGAATTCTGACAATTTTTTTTAATCAGATTTCACTACAGGGGTTAACAATTAACGATTGTCTATCACGAAAACACGTCAATAGAGAATTCGTGCATCATAGAGATGCCGTTTTTAAAGGAAGATGTGTCCCAGGGTCCATGTGCCAGAACCAGCAGTGCGCAGTACTACTAAAATGTCTCTGAGTACAAGTAGCCTAGCCACATATGAATACAGTAAGCAAATATGCGCCTGGGGAACCGGGAGAAATGTAAACGGTCGAAAGCATTGTATTGGTACATACAGATGTAGACATTGCCACTCATAACCGTGTAGCACAAGTAATGAATGTACTCGTGCTATGGTACATATCACAATACAAAGACTCATTGTATCATGAATGGTTTCTGTGGCGGTGTTATATTATAAAACTTTGCTGGAACTTGAAAGCGTGTGTCGAAAACGCCGATGCGAATGCCGTTAAATAACATGGATCGAAAAGTGTTGGATTCAGCTATGTATATACCAGAATACATAAATTCCTCCCAAAATTACGACATCAAAAGACAGGCGTAGTGACTTCTTTTGTTTCCGATGGTCGTTTCGAGCGCAATTTTTATGAGGAATACACCGACGTACGTACGATATGAGCCGAGTCTAAGAAAACATTGTAGTAACTACAAAAAGTAATCACCCTGTTTTTGTACCCCACAAAGGCATATATGTAGTACTGCATACATACAGGGTGGCTCGAAAGTTTATATATGTACATTGTACATACCATTTCGGCCGTCTTTTGGCAGGTAAAATGAATTTTTAATTATAACGCAAGAGAGACGGTCCAACTGGAAATTACCAGAACTTCCCCAAAATATCCTCCGTTTTTGTTGTCCGATAAGTATCCCATCAATTTTTGGGCTTCCTTGTATACATACTGTATGTACTTGTGAAGTAGTATGTATGTATGTAGACTGCTCAGTGAGATTGTTATACCATTCATTCAAAAATACACATTGCTTATTTCATACCTTCATTCAGTACTTCAGCAGAAAATGTATGGATACAAAAGTTATACGACTGAACAGCGTTATTGCTTATTGATAGGATACAATAGAGCGTTAAGAAGTAAGAAAAAATCTGAACACAAACGCTTCATTCATGAAAAGGAACAGTTAACATCAAAGTACATACAGACCAAGCAATGAATATCTGATGAAAAGGAACATGCATTACGGTATCCAAGTGAGGACGTTGCTTTATACAGTACAATGTACTGTAGTTTCATCAGTGGTCTTTTCATCAGAATTGACATATTCATGTATGGTGGAGAGAAGAGGCAGTTAGCAGCAGCGGCTGAATTGAATGTGAATCTGCCACAACTCGTGTTACAAACAAGAATTAATGTATATGTCTGTATGTATGTATGCAATTATCGAACATTGTTTATATCTAAGGCTGATGAATGGAGATACATGTATCACTCACTACATATGTATGTTAACTTCAAAAAGTGTGATGGCTATACGGCAACAAAAGAGCTTCATATTCCATCCAATATCCAGCAAATACAGAGTTGTGAATTATGAAATGTTACTATACAAAAACTGTTCCAGCGACATACATATGTATGTACCCCATAACAGCAACCACTTTCAGTTTCAACACCCGACAAATTCGGTTCGTTTATGCTAGAAATGTGATCTCGTATAATGAGGCGTTACTGGGGACTGGTCACACAGTACGTACATCTGGTACTTGGGACAGTCATTCAATGTACCAATACATTCATCATTCATGTACATACGTACGTACTTGTCGTTGGTTGACTGACGCGTCAAAAGAAACATCATCATTTGTATGACAGTGCCAGACCGACCATGACCAATAATACCCCATGAACGTCATCCTATTTTCCATCCATATGCCACGCTAGCGGACGAAGGAATAGTGGGTAAAAATTCCTCCTCATTGGCCGTTTCAAATAGTAGAATTCGTTTCCAAGGTGTAGGTAGAATGATCTTTGAACTGATAGTTCCCCAAGATGTTTGAGAAAATTCCCTCCCTTTGAAGGATTGACTTGTCCGCCAGTGATATGCCGTCATACAGTACGTAAAATGGTCTTTTTGGCTCAACTACTTAACTTGAAGCCACCATATTCCGCTGTCATACAAGTTTTTAAACAGAACCGCGTCATCTGCGTTCTAAGATATTTTTTATAATTTCATTAAGACGTCCCCTGTAACCACGGGGATTCTTGATTTTATGAATATCTTGCCGTTGCCGAGCCAGTCATTATGGCCTGCCTGACCACTCTGCCGCACCAAACGGCATTTAATCAAAAAGGCCAGCGGCACAGCATGAAACCAACGGGCAAATGGAACCAGATATGGCAAAACAGTCAGCCCGCATTCTGTTTTGTATTCAACTCACAAATAATGTTTTTTTCGATATTACATGGTCTGAATCAGAAAATACATCCGCCGGGTAAATAATAAAAACATATGTACGTATTACGGCCATGACCAGGACCATTGACGGACAACCAACCCTATAAAGGGAGGACAATTTGGTCAAAGATAGGGGAATCAACAGTTTCATGCCATTTTACCTACACTACACCTTAAGGCACTAAATCCATTTTTTTGAAACCGCTAAAAAGGGGGGGGTCCAATTTTGGTCCCGCCAGGATTCATTTTGGATCAACATTTTGGGACCAATCTATGACTGACTAGCCACGAATCCGAAGACTTGTCATGTCGCTGTCAAATCTGACCAGTTATGTTGTAATACATATAAACAGATGTTGGCAAGTCCGAAATCTTCGTATCGTATGAACCTTGCAAATACATTATATAGTAATGCGATAAATATGTATCACCCTCCGAGAACGCTCTAAATTCAGTGCCACAAACCTAACCTTTTTGGGATTTTCGGAAAGCCACTCTGGCAAATTTTGTTGCATAAAGCATAAACACATTGTATCATACAAAATGATACTTAGCGATTATAACCGATGGAATGTCATTTTGGTTGGTCCCCACCCCGGGATTGCTGCAGTTGATCACCACGTATGAGGCCAGAGAGCACTAGCGGACCAGGTAACAACGTAAAACTGGACTTCCCCTTTGGCAGTTAAAATTTCTTATTTTGTATCTAAATGTGTCGATGAATAGGCTTAAAAATTGATAAATCCCCTTTTCTGAAAATAATCCTTCTCTTCGGGAGATTGGCTCGTCCGCCAGTGGGCCAGAGACTAAAAACGAGCATAGCGCACCCGCAGCAGCATATAAAGACCTGCGTTATCGTGGTCAATGAATGGGTTTGTTGGGGCACTACATTACCACGTCATTCATTCAGTCACTCAGCCCATCAACCTCCTCTTTACTAATGATGCGCACTCGACTCGAATGTACATTGTCTTGTCATAGAACGGTGGCGTTGATACAATAAATATGACGCCGTTTTTACATCAGAACAGAAAAAGCACACGTTTCGTTTGTAATTTGTATACATTAAACAATATACTAATGAGAAAGTTGTACATTGAAATATCGAACTCCAATTTCACTCATGCTGTATTGTCTCATCCATATAAGCATGATGATGAACATTAACCTCAAAATAAAGGCTCAATTCTATCATACAAAATCTCAGTCTTTACCATTAGAGACTGCAGGAACTTGAAAAACCTCAAATCCAGGTAAACGGAATTCATTACATATTCATGGTTGGTAACATACATAAAATAAATGAAAAACTAAAAAGCACTTTTAAAGTAAAAATAACTGCTCTTCAGCCAGCCATAATATTTACGATAGGTAATCAGGTTGAAGACGGCCTAACAAATAGAACTATACGAATCCACCGTAGTTGTATAAATCAATACATATTGCATCAAGGCCAATGTATGATCTTTTGATGACGAACAATGAAAGGTTTCGGCACCATGTAAAGGGCGACATGACAATGACTGGACAGACGTTGAAACATCAAAACGACATTTAATTCCAATTATCAATAACTTAATCCTGTTGAAAAGTTCATATACCTGTAGAGCTTTTTCATCAGAGAAACAGAAAAAGTCAGAGACTACGGTAATTTTGAAGAAAAAAACTAATGAATCAGGAAAATCGAATATTCAAAAGTTTTGAGTTATTCACGTAATCACGTACAGTATGGAGGTTTTTTCGACGATTATTACATTCTTCGACATGAACTAGCCCCCATTTCCGATGAATGCCAATAAAACCATGTAAAACTACTTCCTGACCAGCCAAATGCCATGTTATTCACAGCTACAAAAACACATATTCCCATCACGTCCGACTACTAAAACGGGGGCAGAGTCAAAATTTCCACAATCACATAGAAATATCGTAATGAAAAAGTGTATGGAATGTGGTAACATTAATCGTTCGATTCAATCGAACCGGTTAAGATTTATCGATTTCGGCTAAACTCTGACTGAACAATGACGAGACAACGTCCTTGTAGAATGGATTTTTAAGTACAGTTGAGAGTAAAGTTCTTATGGATTTATTCAGACAACCAGACATGTCATTACATACTAGTGAAGTCAGCTGTTTATTAGTCAACAAACATGGTAATAAAAGTGCAACACAGCTTTCCCGACTAAAGAATCGGCTTTCTTGATTATAACAACCAGGTGTGTCTTAATTCTAAATCATTATCATTAGCAGAAAAAGTCCCAAAACCAAATATTCCCTGACAACTAAAATGTACATGACAACGAATCGCACTTCACCTCCCGCCTCAGTCCATTCACTTCAAGGACACATAGGTAAATCGGGATCAAAACAAAATATGTCCGATGGAATCGAACAAATCATCGTAAAAATGCACACTGAGCTAGAACACTGGTGATGAAAGGTAGTTTGTTGTACATGTGTACATAGATAACATGCATGTAGAAACGCCGTCAAATCGTTCAAACATGCACGCGATCCGGTAAAAAAACGGATCTAAGAAAATAATGAAAAGGATATTCACTTGGAATTTCCCAAGTACGGTATCTCATTTTATTCGTATTTTTATCATAAATGTGAATTATACATCACTTTCATCCGCTATTCAACCGAAAGCTAGAAAAGATCTCTCTCCAGTGATCCGCTACCCTAATAGCGGCTTGACGCTGCTGCTCATGATCACAGCACGACCTTCAACCAAAACATCTATCGACGACACACAAAAATATCATTTCGACACTTCAAAAACTGTAGTCGTAGTGTATTATATAAAAACATAAAGTGAAAAAATGTTTCTGTTGTAAATGCTCAACGACTGATACTAATGGTCGATCACGTCTCTGTTATAGCATCATCATCAACGGCACCCGATTAAAAGTAATTATACAAAAAAATTAAAATAAATAAAAACTTACCGTATATACATAGATTAAACACCACAACCTAGTCATGAAACAAATGTAACCATAAGTCATAACCCACCTTTTTGTTTCGTTTATCTGATTCCGTCCGGAAGTGATCGAACAGCGAACGGAAAGCCAAACGTTGATTCGATTAGCAGCAGTTTCAATTATTTATTATGGATTATCTTCTTTATGACTATTTCATCGAACGTACTGATTTTCACCCGAAATGTTTCCAGTTCCAGATATAAAATCAAACCAAGTTTAGCCAATCGGAATTCATCGGCACTTGGCTGACTTACGAGTGCACTTAAACGAACAACGTCAAAGCGAAACCTCTTCAAACAAAATCATCTGTGATCATGGAAAACAAAGCGACACCAATAACTGCAAACAAACAAATCAATATCGCGCCTCTGGTGTTTAGCCGAACCAGCACTCAATGCACGACTGAACGTGTAATTAGCAATCCGAAATGGAGAATCATAAATAATCAATAATTATTACTCTCAATCAAATAATTTGAAAAATCATATTCAACACACGAATTGTTGTCATATAATACAGTTTTCATTCGCCACATAACTTAGTCATCAAACAAATCATCCGTTCAATTGTGGTACGTACTTGAGCGCAGAACGGTCAATCCAATTGTTGGCGACAGAACAACAGATTGACACAACCAACAAACACCCAATCAATCAATCGAATCAATCAATCAGTCAATTAAACTGGGTCAACCTGACATGTAGGCATGCAACTATGACACAGATTGGCGCACGTGTGAATTGAATACTGATTTCATATGTAATTTTTTATACAAGCGGTTAAATATATCAAGAGAATTCATATCTTAACTAAGATATATAGTTTCACTTACAACTGTTATATCATTCTGGTGTTAATCTAACTAATTCGCTACTTTATTATTCTCGATTCAGCTGATCAAAACTTAACGCTGAGCTGAAGACTAATTGAACATGACCGTCAGGCACCACAAAAGTTTGTAAATTTTTTATGTACCCTGTCTGATAAATGACCAATAAAGCGATAATGATGAGAACCCATAAAAACTAATTTTATGAGTTAAAACGTTCTGATTTGATAACATGGTGAGTGTGTAGGAGGTTGATTTTGGCTAGCAATTTTGGTTAACAGACTGATGATGCAACCACGAAACTCAATCGAACTGCTGGAAATCTTTTCACGAGTCACGAAGTATAAAAACCATCTCTAGTGCCATCTCTATTAAAAACCAAATTAATATTCAAAAAAGAGCAACAAAACAAGAAAGAAACAGTAAGAAACGTACCCATTTCACGTCGAAACGCCTCCATCGCTTCAGGGTTCTCAGATTCCCAAAAGTCCTGCCGCGATCCGCCGTGCACGCTGATCAATCTGGTACAAAATAAAACGTTTTGGCAGCGTATTTTAAATCTAATAACAAGTTGCTTTTTCGTTTGTCCGGGAGTAAAAGTCAACATAATTTTTTAGCCGTTTGACCGACTGGTTAGTTGAATAGCCTAAATAATGTGATCAGTGGATTGATTTATTCTGTTAATAAGTCCTTTCGAAGTTTGAAAACCGGCAATCAGTCCAACATGATAAATAGATGATATAAAGTCAGTGGTCAACTGATTCACTTGATTAGCCTTTCCGGCAGTCAGATAATAGCAATCAGTCAAGCATAAATCATATAATTGAATGCACATCAATTTCTCATTCCAACTATAAAAAACCACAAACCTTCGGCTGCTGTGAGTGGATGAAGTATCAGATAACCGGCCGTGATTAGCACCCATAATTTAGATTTGAGGATAAGGAAATATATTGTTGTCGACAAGTAGTGACACTATTTATTCATTCTTTTAATGGAAGTGTACATTTTACCGATTACGATAGACAGTATGATTTTGTTGAGGTTCACCTGAAATGTTTCCTACTTTTATTTTAATACAAGTATTTAATGTATTTAGTGAATGTATAATGAGACACTGGTTAAGTGTTTCAGTATTGGAAGTTTTTTTGTCTTTCCTCCACCAATTTTCAGTTTATAAATTATAGCTCTGACTATAACTTTGGCTTACTTTACCATATTTCTAACAAAATAAATATGTCTTTTCAGGTAAATCGAAGCACATCCATGTTCCTAACAACGACTGCAGTTCCCGCCATCGTCGTCAAACACGAACACAGCAGAATAGCGCATGCATCCGTTCGCAAACGGAGCACATGCACAAAAAATGATGCGGTGTGAAACATTTGCCGGCGGACGCTTACCCTGATTGTCAAGGTAGTTGCGTGGTGAGTGATTGAATGAATGAGTGAATGAATGAAGTAATATATTAATTAATGAGTGAGTGAGTTAGTGAGGCGAGTGAGTGAGTGACTGTTTGTGTGAGTGACTGAGTGTGTGAGTGAGTGAGTGACTGTTTGTGTGAGTGACTGTTTGTGTGAGTGACTGTTTGTGTGAGTGACTGAGTGTGTGAGTGAGTGACTAATTCCGGAGGTCCAAAAGGCAACGTACAACAGTGAGGTGAGTTAAATCAAAAAGTGAAGTCAAAATATTTTAATGTTACATTCAACTTGTGAACGGAACAGTGAGCTGAGTCCATAAGTTGTTAGTAAAAAGTGAGTTAAAATGCGGATGCAACAGTAAGTTGAGTCAAAAATATTGGTTACCACTGCCGATGGTACCGTAATTTACCTAACCTGAAGATGGATGGTACTTGTGATCCATCCAGTACCCCAAGGTTCGAGATGTTGCCAAACTCTTCCGAGTATGCCATATCGACCAGTGGCATTGAATCCAGGAGAAGTGCTGTGGTAAAAGCATAAGCAATGTTTATCAACAAAACATACATGCAAAGCAAGCGGTGCAGATAATCATAGTTGTAATGAGTGCGGTGTGTGGTGCAGCGCAAGCAGAAATCGAGGACAAACAACAAGCAATCAATACCAATTTCGAATTGTATGTTTTATTTCTTCATCATACGAATAAAAGTACGTAGAACAAAATCAAGTTGATAAGCTTTGCATAACGGCTTCCAGAGAGGTAATTAATTATTGTGCAAAGGTATTTTTGTTTCCATCTCTACATACAACTTCTTGTATTAATAAATAATCAGATTTTTACATATTAAATTTATCACTGGTAGTAGGAGATCAATAAATCACTGGGTAACGGACGAATTTTAGTTTGAAAACATCAATGAGTTGAACGATTACAAAAGCATATAAAATAAAAAGAAGTTAATAAGAGACCAGGAATAATCACCAAATAAGATCACTGATAAAAACAAAATAAACTTTGCGTGAGTGATAATAAGTAAGAACAGTATAAAATACTCGGAACACATAGATTTCACAAACGTTACAACTATGTGCGTAGCTGCAATCAAGTATTCCATGAAATAAGAATAATCGTATGATTCAAACAAAATTAGCATTCATTAAAATGCATATATTGCGATTCTTTTTATTAATTCGAACATTAAAACTACAAAAAAATATGATGAGTATCTGTATCTCAGTTTGAAACATTTTAGGTGCCTGATCTTCAAGGCAGAATCGTGGTCACGCGCAGTCGATCATCGGCGTTGAAGGGCAGCTGACCGATGACCTGCTTGACTGTGGACATGTGCTGGACGGGCAGACGTGGACAACTGCAATCAAACTATCATGCATTGACTGACTGACTGATAACTGATTAATGGACTAACTAACTGACTTACTGACTGACTGACCGACTAATAACTGATTAATTGACGAACCATTTGACTAACTGACTATTAACTGACTAACTGACTGACTGACTGACTAAATAACTGACTAATAATTGACTGACAAGCGATTGACTGACTGACTGAATAACTGACTGACTGAATGAATGAATGACTGCCTGACTGAATGACTGACTGACTGACTGACTGACTGGCTGGCTGACTGACTGACTGACCATACTGGTGGCTTCCAAGTTTAAGGCTAAGTTTCAATTGTCTGAAAATAAATATAGTGAAAATGTGTAACCGACCGGCAGAGAAAGTGGAGTGCATGAATGGTCTGCTTGACGTCGTCGGCAGTTGGTTTACGACCCACTGAAAAAGTGAATAATATAAATAATGACAGTCATTATTGATGGTTGATAATGGAATTATCCAAACTCATCAAATCCCTCGCATGTATACTGACTGACCAATATGACGACTGACAGGCACACAATCTCAATCCAAGCCGGATAAAATGACCAATATGACTTTTCAGTTATTTTTTACAGTTATTTTTGACCACATTTATTTTTTTTCAGTTTCTGAGGAATTCACAGCCCAATTAATCCGCATACGCTGCTGGTCCTAAATCACTCACATACTGAAATACTAATAACTCACTCACACTCACTTACATATGCGCGACAGCAACGACTGCACAAATCGAACCCAGTAAATGGGTATCTGCTGCACGGACCAGAGCTCAGGATGCTGCTGGCACCACGACAACATACAAGTCAGTATAGCACTGGCCTGCAATAACAGTCAGCTGAATACCAACAACAACAACAACGCAACAAGAACCACGCAACAACAACTACAAAAACAACAGCAACAACGACAACAACTACAACAACGCAACAACAACAACAACAACAACACCAACAACAACAACAACTACAACAACTACAACAACTACAACAACAACAACAACAACAACAACAACAACAACAACAACAACAACAACAACAACAACAACACAACAACAACAACAACAACAACAACAACTACAACAACACAACAACACAACAACAACAACAACAACAACAACAACAACAACAACAACAACAACAACAACAACGCAACAACAATAAAAAAACAGCAACGACCAACCTGCGTGATCGATTGCAACATTCCGCTCACAGTGATCAACACGACCTGCTGCAGTTCGCTCAGCTCAAAATCGATGCACAGACATGTCACAAGCGCATCAGTCTATAAAAATGATCAACATTTTAATATTTCCTAGTTGAACATGAAACACAAAATAATCATTGTCAACAATAGAAACAGCGGGCGGTCTTAATCAAATGTTATAAAAAAATCATCATCAACAACCACAACAATCAACAATAACAACATCAACAATAACAACATCAACAACAACAGTCAACAACAACAACAACAACAACAACAACAACAACAACAACAACAACAACAGTAACAACAACAGTCAACAACAACAACAACAACAACAACAACAACAACAACAACAACCACAACAACCACAACACGAAACACCGACCAGCAACTGAAGCAATCCATGTCTCTGAGTGTGTAGTGCCTGTGCCAGACTGGCCTTGTTGGCCTTATGGAACGTGGAGGGTGAGTAGACCATTCCGCACGTCTGCAGCTCGCGTACGTACATCAGATGAGTCAGCGTCACGCTGAAACCCAAGTTCATTGTGTAAATCACAATAAAAACTTTTCATTACATGAATAATTATAAACGACTACATTACATTATCAAACTAGAATACAATATTCAACTCAATTCGTTGTAGTAAGATTTTCGACGAATCCTAGTAATAATTGACGTCCATATTTACGCATGAGATACAAACGACCGAACAGCTGTGAGGCATATTTTAATTTGGCTACTCCATCCAACTCCCCTGAATAAACTGTCTGCCCTCTGCATACAATGATATGTATACAGACTCCGTCCAGTTCAAATGCCTGTACAACTGACAAATACAAATACCTAAACCTCCACTCCTCACCTCAATTGATCCAAACTGGGATACATGGCCAGATCAGCTCCGGCATCGACCCGATCCCTGACATATGCCATGTAATGCTTCTCCGGCACCAGACGCATCAGGGCACATATGGTACGGAGCTGGGAGTCGTGGCTGTGCTTGTCGTCAATCAGCCACTTGATGAGCTTGTGGGTGCGCAGACGTACGTCGTCGAATGATAGGAGGTAGTACACACTGAAAGTAATGCTTTTAATCATTAGCAAAGCCACTGGCGGACGGGCTAATCTTCCAAACGGAGAGGAATTTCGTCAAAGATAGGGGAATTCGCAGGTTTCTGAAACCCCCAAAGAAGGAGAAACTCTCCTTTTCCCACCTCTTCTCGTCCGCCACTGAGCAAGGCAATCGTGATCCAAAATAACGCACTATTGGAATTGGATTAGAAATTAGGAATAGGAATTAGATCTGCATAAAAAAATTTATAATTAGTTAAAGAACAACAACAACCAGCTCATTAACCAGCAACAACAACAAAAACAACAACAACAAAAATATCAACAAACATCAACGACTAACTGTTGCAGTTCGTCGTCATACATGGGCAGTGTTCGCAACGTGCGTTGATCTCCACCCACCACCATTCCGTCGCCCGAGTTGACGTCGAACGCAAGATTGGTCATCGTCTGCATTAGTGAGTTGAGTTATTGACTGGCTTAATTAGTGTCTGAATCACTTATTTACTGACTGACTGATTACACGCGCTCAATGACTGTCGCATTCAATTGACCGACTGACTCACGCGCTCATTGAGAGACTCAACGAATTAAGTGAGCAGCTGACTCGCTCATCTCATTGACCGACTGACTGACTCGCTCATTGACTGACTGATGTTGCCTGATTATGCCATACCTGATCATCCTCGTCTTCGGTGGACACACTGGCCGTGGGTGTGCTCGACGATTTCTTGAGCGCCTGTTCGATCAGATAACTCTGCACTTTGTCGTAGCTCGTCTTCTCGTTTTTCTCAAAAATCTTCTTGATCATCTGACGAAGTTTCACTGCAAAATCAAACATTAGAAATAAATATTTATTATTTTCATTTGTGTATTTTTATTTAATCAATGAAAGATGACAGTTTAAACTATAAATGACAACGACAACCATGATGAACCAACACATATCAGATTCCTTACGCCCATGACCGTAGGTGTTGACCAGATGACAAGTGAGTTGGGCCGGTGAACGAACCAGCGTGCGCGTCTTTTCGTTCAAATAACCGTATTGGGCTAGTAGTCTGCAAAAAGGCTACAAGTACAACTACAAGCGAATACAACTATCACAGCTAACAACCGTGATAACAACTATCCTACAAACCAAATCAACTAACACAACTATCAAATCAACCAACAATTCAGTAGCCGTTTGATTATGCATAATCAGGCAGCTGTCGCGCGCCTGTTGCAACGTGGTTACTACCTTTTCGTGGTCGCTTGGTCTATGATTCTCCGGCAATAAGCGCTGCAAAAATTGAAGAAAACTGCGTATTTACTAAAAAAACTTCGAGAATGAAAATATGGGGGAAAACAATGAGCCAACCCTCTGTCGCCAGAAGTCGAAGATTTCGAGGAACAATTTGCTGAGATCGGCGAGTGCCGCCCCTGCAATGTTCATGCAAATAAGTCAGGGTGATACAAATAATAGTAAATTTGACACAAAGTTTGCTGTATAACGAACAAAACAGATTCCTTTTGTACTGACTAAACTAAGAACATCCTAAGTTAGAAAAGCTATTAAGAGAACTTTAGTGAGGTTCATATAGAGATAAAAAAAGTATTCACAACGATGAAACCATAAAATATGGTTTGATGGGGGTGAACAACTAGAAAATAGAACAACCTTTGACACTCTTGTGCAGCTCGGCCAAAGTGGTCATGCCCTCAAACTCAAATGTGAGCGGCAACTTGAGGAACGTCTGTCTGACCTGATCGATCACGTCCTTGTCCAACTGGCCTGGCGTGACGCGAAGACGACGCTTGATAACTGAGCTCGCACACTGCAAGTAAAAAGGTGGAATAACTCTTGAATCGACAATAATAAGTAATTGTTGATTAGCTAATTGTAGTAATACGTTGTTAATTTACTCATCACTAGTTATTTATCTTTTGCACATCTCGCAAAGACTAACCATTTTTGTACCTTCTCTAATACCTTCGAGGTATTTAAAGGATTGATTGGTCAGCCAACCTCAATAATGATCTGCTGCTTGATCAGTTGTTTGTGCAGAATCGGTGCGTACTCGGACGACAGGAAGATCCAGAGATCCAACGTTTTCGGCCGCACCTCATCATCCATGAGCACTCGGATCACGTTCTGTCGCAGGGCGATCACCTCCTGCCGTTGTTGCATATTATCTTCTGAAAAAAATGTACTGAAAACTGCGTGAAACAAAAAAAAGTAGTAAAAATTCCTCTAACAAAATAAAGAAAAAACAAACTGGCTCGTTGATCAGTGGTATCGGCCTCGACCAGGTGAACGGCGTGAAGCAGCAGGTGGAAAGGCAAACGACGCATCGCCTTTGCCACGGGTAACGGTCGAGTCTTACTGGGGTCGCCAGCTGAACAACAACGAATCAATAATAATAATAAAACGAAATATTTAAAAAGAATCTCTATTTTACTTCCGAAGTCAATAAACAACCACAAAATTAACAATAAACAACAAAACTAGGACAAACATGTAGTTTGCTGAACGGAGTGCACCGATGCATCGTACTCGCGGCCCGTGTGATCCAGATGTGCCGTCTCTGAGCCCTCATTGCTCAGCTGCAATCGCATACACAATTGAGAAGCAAAACAATTGTGTTCATAAAATTTTATTGCATAAACTAATTAACTTGTAACCTGAAAACTAATATACGAACGACAACCAACCAGTTCCTTCAATAGCGGACTGAAATCTTTCACGTACGTCCCATTGACCTGGTCCTGTTGCTGTTTCTCATAGAGCTCAGCTGAAATACACAACACTCGATATAATCAAAAAAATGAATATGACGGAAAAACATTCTCAACTAGGAAATAACAGTAAAAAATAAAGAACCCCAAAAGTGAAGTTGTCAACAACAAAACAAACAAACAACGCCAACGGTATTCGACATTCTAGCAGTAACCTTCGAACTGGCTAATTTTCTTTCGTGATGGCTGATAGTCATTAAGTGCCCGCAGCAGACCCTGACAGTCCGAGATAAATCCATCAGGAAGGTAGCGATAAACGCTCTGCGTCGAGAGCTCTTCGTGAACCTGAATATGAATAATAGAGATTGAAACTTTCAGTGACAGAAGTTTTGCGAAATCAATTGCACCAAAATTCAATAAAAACTTAGCACACTTAAGGTTGAGAATCATAAATAGAAATAGTAATAAAACCGGTCAACCTGATCAGAACATTGCGACCATGCGGATAGCACCAGTTGCAAACGCTCGTATTCATAAAAGTCCACGGCGTAGAGCAGCTGAAAAATCTCAGGCGATTCTGAATTCTGACACAGCGAATGTGTAATTAATAACAACGATAAAACAATGATAATAATTGATAACTAACGTAATAGAATCGTTCGGCAAACTTATTGACATTGAGACGGGCGAGTACCCCGGTTGCCAATTGTATGAGAGTGGTGTAGTCCGGTCGTGTATTGTTCCCAGTCGAATGTTCATTCTGTTCCACCGAGTTTTTACTAACGACCTACAACTTATTTTGCATTTGTAACACATGGAGTAACATTCTGTAAGGAATAGTACATAAAAATACGTGCGAAACTGTTTCTTCAATAATGTTTTCTCATTCTAGGACTACATCCTTTTGTTCACAGGGCGGAAATTCAAATGTATGTTGAGTTTGAATCAGACACGACACGGCATCAGATATTATTCAGGTCATCAATGATACACTATCAGAAACACTAGCGGACGAGGGAAGAACAAAGAAGTGAAATACTTGTTCATGCAGAGAACAAGGAAAATTCATTCACTGAGTAAAATGTCCTCTCTTTGGAGGATTGGCTCGTCCGCCAGTGATCTGAAACATACCAACCTGTTCACTTTCATCAATGACGAGCATGAGTGTCTCAAAGTAGAGCATCAACGCCTCATCTCTGTCTACTCCAAAAGCATCGCAGTAAGCAATTACGTGCTCCACGGGCACACGTCGTTCTGCCATCTGCAATAATCCCATATATTCGTATTTGCTTGAAAGAAAAATTTAATTTAGAATATAGGAATTAAGGCACACTGATGTTAGATACGTAGATTAGGTCAGAGCAAAGCGCATCAGAGTCCTCGCGAAGTGTCATCTTTAAACTTTTTGTTTTGATCCAAATATGTGGAATGTTATTAAAATGAAATTCATCAAGTTCAAGTTCAATCCGTTCTTATAATGTTATAACTGATGATTTGTCTTAGTAACTGTAACGCCGCCCATATAACCAGGAGGAAGCTCTCCAAAGTGGCAATGACGGAAAAGAAAATAAGCAGAAACCATAAAAAAATAACAGACCTGGACAACGATGCCGAACTTCATGGGTTCCGAGTTCATCAAACGCGTGCTGTTTGATTTGAGGGTGACCTTGTGTTCGTGAAGTGCGTGTGCCCACGTGCACAGCTGTGACACACGCATCAGACTGTAAATCACATACAAATCACATAGTACCCTAATTAATTCACAAACAATAATTTAGTACAATAAATAACATACAAACACTTTCGTTTCAATTACAACAAAAACATTAAAGTACTGCTGTTAAAATACCCTTTGTACTGCGACTGCGCCATTTGATCGCGATTGAGTATGGGTGTCATCAGCAGACCCAGACTGGCGATGGCCACCGATGTGATCACACCGCGCAGGCGGTCACGGTCTGCAAGTGCAAGTGAATGAGCGAGTGAGTGAATGGGTGAGTGAGTGAGTGAGTGAGTGAGTGAGTGAGTGAGTGAGTGAGTGAGTGAGTGAGTGACCCACTTTTGAATATGAGAGACAGTCGCTTGTATGAATTAACGGCCGGATCATGTTGCATCTGCAGAATGAGACACAACATCAGGCGGTGATCGTGGAACTCCTTCTTCAGTACCGACTCGAGCAGACGCTGCACACAGGCTGATAGACGACTACCTAAAAAAGGAAATTGGATCGTAAAATCTCGATGCCAGACGGTAACCGTGATTATAACTTCTCAGCCTAACAAACTGTTCAGTTAAACCCACAGAAAAATAGCATGTGGACAAGTACAGGGTGTCCCAGCGAGGGGTTCACGATTTGTTTTTTGAATAACTTTTGTGTACGTCGAGCAAAATTCTTAAAATTTGCTACTGTAATTACCAACACGTTGGCAATTTCTTTGCTTTTTTAAATTGAAAAATTCGTTAGCTACAGCTCGTTTTACACTTGACTGAAAAAAACTATATTTTTGCACGAATTTTCAATATAATTTCCTTTGGAAACATACTCAAAAGTAACTTAATTATGATTATACGACAAGTATATTGACAAAAATGCAAGAAACAATGGGAATACAATCAATTATCATAATTATTATTTTACTTCTAATACTAACTTCATTGTAACTCAACCCATGCACGCGCCCAAACTCAACGTTTGGTGTGGCCTTTGGTCCGGCGGTTTGATCGGGCCTTTTTCTTTGAAAAAATATAACCAGTGACAAGTGAACATGCTCAATGTGTTTTGCTACCGGAACTCTAAGATATCGAGGAATTCGTGAATGGAACAATTGTCATGTAAGCTGACAGAGCCCCATACTGGGAACGTTATGTGCCTGCATGGACTCACTGAATGGTTCGGACGTGGAGGAACCACGGATTGACCGGCGCGGTCCCCCGATTTGACCGCTTCAGATTACTATTTTTAGATAAATCTGAAGGAACTCGTTTATTCTCACAACATCAACGCAGTTGAAAAACTCAAACACATTATCTCAATGGAAATGACCAAAATTACTGCCGAATCGCGACTGAAAGCATTAATCGGCTTTTTAAAACCAGTATCGATCGTTGTATTAAAAAATCTGGTAGTCAAATTGGATAAGAATTATCTCTTGCAAGGTTTCTTGCATAAATTGTCAATATATTTGTCGTATAAACACAATTAAATTAATTTTAAGTGTGTTTTTAAATGAAATTCTATTGAAAATTCGTTCAAAAATAGAGTTTTTTCTTCAGTCAACTGTAACACGAGCTGTACTGAACGAATTTTAGAATTTCAAAAAGCAAAAAAATTGCCAACGTGTTGGTAATTAGAGTATTGAATTTTAAAAGTATTGCTCGATTAACACTAAAGTTATTCAAAAAAACAAATCATGAACCCCTCGCTGGGACACCCTGTAGATCAGGAACGGTACTCGTTGTCACCAAATCAGTAATAAAAAATAACCAGCAACGACAAAACAAATTGATAACCAACCAATATACACAATGTTGTCACTTTGAGGGAATACATTGAACTGTACAACGGAAAACAGCCACTTGAAGTAGTTGTGCTCGTACAGCTCGAATGTGTTGAACAGCTCCATGATGGCCTGACCGATGCACGTCTGATCCACATCCTTGACCCCGTCCAACTGCTCTTTTAGAACTAAACGGAAAATAATGTGTTCTACATTCTATATTTTACATGTCATTTGTGTTATATATATCTTGATTGTAACAAGACATTCAAAGTTAAAATTTCGAAACTCAGGTTATGTATCACCTTTGGCGACGACATTGATCAGCCCGATGATCTGAGGCATTATGGTCGTGATGCTGATCAACAGGCCGTCCGAAGGACCATCGTATTCATCTACAATCAAAACTTTTGAATAATTATAACATCCAAGTATAAGCAGAGTTGATTAAACAAACATAAGGTCACACAAGACAAAAATCAGAAATAACAAGAAGAGGATCGATAATATTACATCGGTTACCACCTGTACAACCCCATCGAACACTGCGGTCGCACGAACGACAATCACACGATGACTGCTCTTGGAGGTCTCGAGTTTTGGGCAGCTTTTTACACTTTTCTTTATACATAGAAGTCAATGAACAATCAGTATAAACTAATGAGTATCATGGGTTACAAATCAGAGAGGTTGACGGAAATTTCATACGCATAAATTTAATGGGGATAAAAACTCACCTTTATTCAAGTCGCATGAGATCTTCGACTGATTTGTATGATCGTTGGCTGTCGTTGGTGAGCCTCCGATTGTAGCAGCACTGGTTGTCGTTCCAACAGTAGTGGTGGGTGGAACAGCCGAGTCAGTGCGCGCCTGACACATCACCACTTCGCACACCATCAGGATTTGGTGAAACTGCAATGAAAGTGTGTAATAATGTTTGTTCGTCTGATTTCACATCTGTTCAGGACATGCTATCATTAGATACACTCTCATAACACTGGCGGAGGAGCCTAACCTCCAAAACGAGGGAATCTTCCCAAAGAGGGGGAATTTAACAGAAAAAGTTTTGCCATTTAACTTACACCTTACGGAACAAACCCTGCTTTTTGAAACCGCCTGAGAAAGGCAATTCCTTTTTCCCTACCATTCCCGTTCGCTAGTGTTACATACATTTATGAATCTGTGAAATAAAATACTGACCTTGTCACAAATCAACGCATCGTCCGTCGCCTGCACTATATCCATAAGCACGTGGGCGCATTGGCGCAGCTTGAGCACGCATCTGGTAATATAATATCATTTTAATAGCAAGTTATCGATTATAAAGCACCAAAACCAAGCAACTGTGAAAATTAACTTTTATAATTGTCATGTTAAGGAAATCAATATTCAAAACCTACTTAAGTTTAGGTTAAAAACACAAGAGAAAAAATAGTTAGCACTGAAACAGAAATATGTCGCAGACCTGTGCTGTTCAGACAAGGTAGTGACATCGACCAGACTCAGCGCACAGTCCACAACCACCGAGATCAGATCGCGTTCATCGTAGGTCACACGCAGTTCGTTGCCACCACCCACCGTGCCACGCAGCTTGTGCAACAGGTTACTGGAAAATTATTAGCAATTACAAACAACCACGAAACTTATCATCGCGGAACTGGATTTCACTATAAGCTATAACTTCCAGGGATGGAAACATATTCTGAACTTCGGAGTGGAAGTATTTTACATTGAAGCAGATCACAGCCTCATAAACAACAACAGAAGCCGCTTTGGGTAGTTGAATAGAACTTATCAAACAGAGACCAACAGGACAATGCAACATGCATCATAGAGACGGGCACTGGTCTGGTCGCGCTGAAACAGCTCGCGCACCACTGCCAGCTGCGTCTGCAACCATCAAATCAGTGTGAATCATTTATTACATTTATACATCAAAATATACAGAAATCTGTCAATAAAGTTAAGTAATTCATTAAATCATAAGTAACCTGAACCACTGGCAACGTGAGAATAGAGGCGAGTCGATCCAACTCAGGCATCATGTTGAGCAGATTCTCGCTGTACTGTTCAATGGCTTCATCCACCTACAACAACAACAGTTTCAACAGGTAAAAATCAAAACAACAACAAAATATACAACAACAAAACAGCGCGGCACCTTTTTTCGCATCTCATCATGAAAGATCTCGAATCGATGTTCATCACGCGTGATGTCGGCCCAGGAGCATTTGATGCCGTGTTCTTTGTGTAGTCTACAAACAAATTGCATTACGGAAGCTATTATAACACACTTGCAGTAATGATCGTTAAGATCCCATGAACAAGTTTGAGTGATTGAGTTACTTGATCTTGTTAAATAATTTTCTGTTAATGATTTGCATGCCCGTGTCATGTCAGAGTAGTGATTTAATTTTTCTTGAAAACATGATGAATGATAACAATGAACTAATGCTCGTAAATTAAAGACTGGACCTGAGAACAGCTTTCATCAGGTCCAACTGGCGTGCGATAGTGAGTCGTTCATAGTCGGATACACTGGCGTTGAACTGCAGGTAGCGGGTGCCAACGCTGATAGTGGCCTGATCAATAACGCAAAGCAAATAAAACAAGGATCATGTTGGTTTGACATCGTCATTTACACAAATTTGAACAGGCTTTAGCATACATATTAGCTTACGTATTTTCCGCTTGTTCCATCACGTACGGATGCATGTTATAATAAGATAAGCTCGAATCCGCAAACTTTTTTTCATTCAAGTAAAATGTCAACTATGGTTGGATTGGATGTGGATGACTTCAGACTAGACTTAGGGATCAAGTACTCACCTGGAGTCTGATGTCTCTGATATTTTGGCGTTGTTTTGCCTGCCAATCATGACCATTGATGACATGCCTCAGCTGTGACTGCATCATGAACACGATTCGTTTAGCCAGCGCTGCTCGTTCGGCGTCCGATTGACAGAAGTCCGCAAAGAGGTCCCAGAGAAAGTCAAGCTGAAGAGACATTAACTTCAGCAGTAACTTAACTATTAATCTATTCAATCACTCGTGAACAATACAGATCCAACTTCTTTTTATCTCCCTCCCATAAAATAGGGCAATATCAAAGCCACCAACCATTTGATGATCAACGAGATGCAACGCCATGTTGTACCCGGCTTCCAGCTTGTTCATCAGACCGCCACTAAACTCGACCGCTTCGAACACATCCCGCATTCGATCGTGTATGTCCGGAACGCACTGCTTCGAGTCGGCTGCATCAATCAATAATAATTAATAAATGAGGAAATTACTAAATAAATAATAAAACCCATAAATTATAGAAGAAAATGTCGTTTGAGCATTTCTCATAAAAAAAAATAACCATGACATTGACATGCAACACCAACCGATGATAACTTGAATCAGTTTTGTGAACTTGAATGTGGCCCGATTCCGCTCCACAGCCGAACCGCAGTTGGATTCGAGTAACTGCGAGGAAATGCCGTACTTGGCGAACACGGATCGCAGGGACGTCAGACGACACACGTCACGCAAATCGTCCACACTGAAAATTTTTAATCAGATTTGTCGATAAAGATAACCAACGATAAACAGCAACATCAACAACAAAACCCAGCAAAATCCACAAATACAACAGTAAGTCCACAGCAACATATCAAATAAGCACCAACATGGGCAGATCCAACTTCAAGGTGTCATCGACGAGTTGTTTGAGCGTAAGTGACCAGGGTGTCGGTGCGTGGGTGGCCAGCATACAGATGCATCGGCAACGCATTTGCAGGTCGCCGATACACGAGTACACGGCCAGCGCCCGCTCTAGCCACAGCGGATTGCTACCTGAAAAAAGGTGATATTAATGTTCAAAAACGAACTTCGCGAGTCAATGTCGTCTAAAGTTACACAATCCTTCTGACCGTCCGATTCATCGATTTAGATGTTTGAAAATCATGAAGCTGAATTAAGATTTTGAACGAGTATCAGTCCATTTTTTCAATCCAAGTACAGTAAAACCGACCGGATCCGGCCGGTGTACTCGGCATGCCACTCGAATATCGTCCATCATTACCAGTACCGCCATCACATGAAATGCCCAACGAAGCTTCGAGTATTTGCTGCAAACGAAAAGATGAATAAAACTTTCAAGAAAACACACAACATTTAATTAAATTATTCACGACAGAATGAAGGGCCTGGAGTCGGCCTAAAATTTGATCAGTTCGATAAAGAGAAAAATCCGAAATGGGAAAAATTAAGGCAAACAGTTGCCGAATATATATTTTGCCCTCGCTCTTGCCCATATAAGAGTATTTCGTATAGAAAATTGTGTACCACGGAATCGTTCTGGTTCTGGGAACCCAGATTTATGACATAGTGTGATCGGTCGCTTACCTCAATATATGCGTTGAGTGTTTCATCGGCGGGCAGCATCCACTCATCCATGAAACCCATAACGTGATCTTTGACCTACAAATCGAGAGAAGAATATATTATTGAATGAGTAACCTGATTTTTTATACAATTGAATGATTTAATGAGTGGCAAACTAATGTCTGAACACTGAACTTATAGATTTTTAAAATGAAACAATGTTTGGGTTAATTGAATATTAATTGACGACGGCGGAGTCATAGAACAATCGATTCAGTGAGTGAATCAATGACCAGAAGATCCGTTGAATCAAATTATCTGAATTCACCGCTTTTTGAATATGATAATAAATTAGCAATCAACCATTTTTGGTATCTGCTCCGGCTGCACGATGCTGTCCAGAATGTGATGGCAGATCTGATCGAACGTGACACTCGAGTCCGATATGTCCGCAAAGCTGATGCGACATTTGAACACGGAGATTAGCCGTTCGCATAGGCAAAGTTTGCCGATGGCCCGGTTGAGACGGCCGATTTGCGATGTATCGAATTCGCCGGAGGTGCTTTCCAGCTGAAATGACAATTTATGACTGAAAGTTTGAAAAAATAGAAATATAAGTTCGATTCGCAGAATGATCGACTTAACTATAATAAAGCATAATAATGTGTTTTAATGAACCTTGGCCCGATTGACAGTCAATGCGGCTTTGGCCTGTTGCTTGGGTGTGACGCATCGGGCATAGGCACTCACGGCCACGTCACGGGCACCACCCGTCTTCACATGCTCGTCGTTGAACCACCGTGCAACGATACGTTGATGCACCGAACACAACTACAATTACTCGTTTGGCCTATCTACATTACAAGCAAACATTGAAATTGCAAACAACCACTGAAACATATATAAACCTGTATGGCCATTGAGGGAAAGGCAGATGGTGCGTTGGACTCGATGCACTGGGACATGCGCAGCAACCAGTCCGCCATTAAGCCAGCTGAAAATTAAAAAAAAAATAATAACCTAATTACATTAGGAAGACACAAAAATCATCAACATCACACGGCAACAAACAATGGTTACTATGGCTCGTCAATCAAAGAGATTATTGGACTAGGTAAACGGAGGTTTATCTCACACCAATCAAATTTTAGTTTAGAAAAACTTTCAAAACATAACAACACGAACCAGTAACTCTCGGTTTTTCAATCAACATTCCCGGCAGCAAATAGTATTCAAGCCAATCGATCAGCTCTTCCAACGACCAGCTCTGATCTACCTTGTAAACCCTGTAAATGATGGCTCGCAAATTTATTAGAACAAACGACGGATCAGGAATATCAAATCATTGTTGAATTGCACAAATTACAGGTAATCATCGAACCAAAATCACGAAACAAAAATAGGCTATTATTCGTGTTCGACCGGATTCGGAATGGTAATTAACCTGAAAAGGAGATCGAACACATGATCCAGCATTGTGTTGGCCATCTCCAGGTTGTCATCGGTACACGAAGCCACGAACTCAGCGCTGATAAGTGGAATGATTTGATTTCAACATTTTTTTGATAGTAAAAAAATTATGCATAAAAAATCTGAATTAATTCTTAAATGAACGTTTTCGAATACGCCAATTCACATAATCATCAGTAAAAAAACGAAACTCGAAACCAACAGAATAGCTTGTTCGTGTCGCACCCACAGCAGACATGTGGATCGGGCGCCCTCTTGCTTGATGCAGTCCAGCAACACTGATTGCCACGCTGATTGGCCTACTATTTCAATTACGTATGTTCTCCAGTAAATAAGCATACCATACTGACAAGACAAACGTCAAATTTCAGAATGGCGCATATGATGTTTGAAGTGGATTGAACTTCGACATGAACAATGACATACAGTGAACAAACATGCTAGGAATGTATTTTTCTTAATCTCATTTCACTAGAACTTAACATTTCCCCAAGCAGACTTTTTTCTAAATCTGACTCTCCCTACCTGATGGGGTATCGCCGATATTGAGCAATCTGGCTGCCCTAACATCCCTGACACCCGAGCTCTTCCCGTACACCAGACGACACGTTTCGATGCGACTGGCCAGATTGCGAATGTTTCGCAGATAATCGGCGGGTGTGACGCCTGACTCGAGAATGGGATCGGGCGTGTCGAGGATGGTCTGCGTGGTCGAATCACCCGCACCACCAACCTAAAAACTAGGCCCATTTTTCAGCTGCCCAGGAATGGAACTTTTCAATTACTTTGATGAGTGCGTAACATTGAACCAACAAAAATACTTGAACGACAACCAATCAGTTACATTTTGTATTTCATATTCGCATTAAACTCAACTGACAAACCAACCGGTCGTGCCTTGTCGTTCATCTTTGCAATCTCCTTGACCAGCACATCTTCGGCATGGCACAGCAACGTCTCAGCCTCAGCGTACGAGTCCACAACGAACCTGAAACACATGTCAAACTCAAACATGTGATCAAAGATTCAGGATAACATAATCCAGTAGTTACATTCCACAACCTGTTCGAAGTTAACAGAAACCAGAAGACCAAACAACAGAAAATTTAGGCCACACGTTTGGGGATAACAAACAAAATCCACGTAGTTTTCTTCCATAAGATGGACGAAGTTGAATTTTTGTGATATTCACTTCAACAGAGAATAAAACGACGGAAAATGTTGTGCCACAACTGATTCAAACTATATCATTGATCGACTCACCTAGCCGACGTGGTACAAGTTTCGGCGACACATCGAATATCAGTGGCCAACTTAACCCGATCGAACAGACGCTGTACGTGCTGCTGGTAGTCGTCAGTGCCCGGCTCCATGTTACGCAGCACATCAAGCAGGTAGTTGAGCTCGGTGCTATACACCAGTTGCAACTGAATGTAGACAATTTAATGTTAGAAAATACTAACTACAACTGATTTTCATTTTCGTGCATCATTAAAGATTCTCCATTAAATAGAAACACGTATTACACTTAACTAAAACTATGGTACCTGATCGACGAGTCCGAGTTGGATGGCAAAGCGCTCGGCTTCAGCGAACATGCGCCTTCGCAGCATCCGTGCCAGTCGCTCATCCGCCTGCGCCTCGATCACAGAACGCACACGTACCGAGCTGAATGTTACATTGTTATATACAGCCATAAAACACAACACGAAACCATCCGGCACATAGTAAATTAGGGGGGGGGGGGGGGGGGGTTCGTGTTAAATCATTCTTTTAGGCTGTTAAGCAGTACCCCAGGGAACGATATAGGAGTAACATTTATTACGAGTGACTTCCGTTATTTCGTTTTATTCTGGGTGAAACTTACTTATTATTTGTAGCATGAATGCATAGCATTGTTACCATGATCAAAATGATTCCATTCCTAATCTGACCATGTTTCGGGGTGATGTTCGAGCAGGAAGAGGGCATCATCGGCACCGGGCATCATCGAATCGCCGAACCCGGCACCTGACGTCATCAGCACCGAATGCGATCCGATCTTGACCGAGTACATGACCGTGAAATCAGCGTCCAACGAACGAATCTCCACGCACGTCTTGTCGGCATACTAAACACGGAATAAAATGTTGGTAGAACAAACATGGACTTTGCCTGATGTCGTGTATGCCATCAAGTAGTGAGTTGGATAAAATTTTTTCTGAGATCCCAAGAAATATACGTAACCATGACTCATGAGCTACGTCAATCAATAAATGACGGCTCCACGGAAATCGGAAGGAACGATAGCGAAATTTAAGAACTATGAAAAAATGAACACCACACAACTTAGGAAAAAACAAGCCCAACATTGTGAAAATAATATCTCTGGTGGAATCAAAGATAAAGTACTGGACACTGGAGAATGAACATAAACAATAAGAGGACAGTAACCTTAACAAAGAGCATAACGCGCAACTGAGACAACGGCTGGTCGGTGGCGCCCGTTTCCTGAGCGAACAGGTCGACTATACGTGTACACTAAAATACAACATTACAATCAATCAAAACTAAACACATACAAGATTACAATCAACTAGCACTAAATTATTGATGATAATCAACAACGGTATTACGGCGGATACATGAAGCCGCCAGTTGTTCTCTGACTATTTCACTGCACAATGATGAATGAACTGTCACTGTCGAATAAACAACTAATGAAGTAACTCGTATGAACCTGAACATCAACAACATCGACGGTGTACTCCTCGATGGGTAAGCCGATGTGCATGTCCCACAGGTTGAGCACTCCGTTGACATCGATCGTCAGCACGTGAACACCATTGCTCAGACTGTACACACTTGAGAATGGTGCTGGAATGGGGAATTTTTTTTTACTGATAACCTTTATACAAATTAGCAGACGCTACGGGATTTTACTGGGACTTCTTCATCACTGAAGCCAAGAGAACACGCTAATACCATCGTGGTGGCCAGAGAAGAGAGAACTATCAAACCAAGAACACCAGTTTTCAAAGGCTGGCGCCCTACGCACTAGACGATACAGGCGACAAAATCGGAGTTGTGACCGGTTAGAGATATAAAGAAGTACACACATCGTATGAAACACTTAATTATGTCTTGGACAAAGGACCAACCGGCACCCTCATAACTGTCGTCGTATACCGGTAATGTATCCAGGAATTCATCATCAACGAAATCGGCCGCATAGAGCACGCGCTGATCCTTGTAAGCCTGAAAACTACCGTGTAACTTAACTTCAAATTCACCACTAACTTGTGTGATTTGGATTGAATTTAAACGAATATCCAACGTGGCGTGGCACCCACGTAAAACATTATTAACAACAACAACAAATATGATATAATAAGTACTACTGTACTAAACTAACCATCAACAAGGATGTGATGCCCGGTGTAACAACTCGGCTAAATGACAAGTCAGCCACGGCGACCCCGGACGGCAGACATACCTCGCACAAATTCAATTCCGTCTTCGTCAGCTGTAGAAAAGAATCAGAATCAGCTATTTTTTGCAGGTTCATCACTTATTTTACCACTTACTGTCAGTCAGCGAATTCGTATGAATAAAAACCCAACTCCATTCAAATGAACGAGTCACCTTCACCTATCATCTACGGAAACAGTCAGTTAATCTCCATGAAGTTTTAATTCATAACACCGTAAGTTACGTAACTATTCACTCACTCACCTTACTGAACGCAGCCATGTCCTTCTGCTCGATTACTTGTAACCATTTCGAGTAGTTGTTCAGCACCAGACATTGCATGTGAACTTCGTCGAGAAGTACAGCACTGTAATACAGAGTATAATTTTTACTGTATTGATTGAGTTGAAATTCAATTTTGCATGGTCCAATTTCATTGGGCTATCGGCGGTGATTTGATTTAAAAAGGGTAAATTCATATCGATGATAGATGAACCTCGAAAAAAAGTTCTTTTGACTATTTTTATGTAATGTAATGGAAAAATAATAGGATAGGATCTCAAACCAACATGAGACACTTATCGTCGGCAGTTACGGTAGCGGTCAGCCTGGCCGATCGCAGCTCGCGATCGATTTCGCCCAAACTCTGAAACACAAAATCTTGAACATGCAATCCATATTTCAGGGGCAAATGAACACCCCGAATAAAAATTAAGATAGTTTCCATTTCAGTCATTGAAAAAACTGCTAATACAACAGGAATAATAATTTGATTATGAACTGAATGAGATAACGCAAATGAATGCAACAAAATGCATTCTTTATAAATTTATGATTTTTATGTAAAACTAGGAGTTTTTCACCAACATTTTTGCACAAGGACACACACTGCGGTTCAACGGTGATCAACGAGAGCTCGGAATTGGCCGTGACCATCGCAAACATACCAGGCGTATGCGGCAGCCAAACAGTCGACAAAACCGCGTAATCTGTTTCATGGGTTGATTGAAATTACGGATGTCAAGATGTGAAGAAAGCGATAAAACACCTAAATCGCTCCCCAGCACTCGGCCCAGACGGCATCGCAAACATCCACATCAAATACCTGGGTGAAACTGCCATCATTAAACTCACTGAACTCTTCAACATGTCCATCAATTCCGGCATCATTCCACACACATGGCAGACATCACGCATCGTCCCTGTCCCCAAACCAGGGAAACTGCCCGGTGTCGGATCCTCATACCGCCCAATCTCTCTTCTATCCCCAATCAGCAAACTACTCGAAAGAACTCTCCATCCGCACATCAAAGACTCAGTCACTCTGCCACCTCACCAACATGGTTTCCGAAGTGGTCACTCTACCACCACTGCCCTTGTACAGATCGTTCGTCGTATGGCTGAAGGCATCAACCGCAAAAACCCAGAAAGAACTGTCACAGTCGCCATCGACCTTAAATCTGCATTTGATACGGTAGATCCCACCACACTTAGAACCCATGTTCTAAATCTGGATCTCGACGACCGTATAAAGCGCTGGGTCTGCAACTTCGTCAACAAGCGCGAGCAACGTGTCTGCTTTGATGGCAGACTCTCTGGCCCACTAATCACACGCTGTGGGGTGCCACAAGGTGCAGTCCTATCCCCACTCCTCTTCGCCATATACACATCAGATCTCCCGAACCCACCCGCCGGCGTATATGTTACATCGTATGCCGACGACATCACCGTCTACACAACAGGCCGGGACCCCAAAACAGCTCACCAACTACTCAACCCCTATCTCGCAACACTCAACACCTATTTCATAACAAAGCAGCTGATACCCTCACCCGCCAAGTGCTCTGCCTTCCTAACATCAACCTGCAGTGCCGAATACAACATCGACCTCAATATCAACATGGCTGGCACCACCATACCCACTGTCAAGTCCCTTCGCATCCTTGGCGTTACCTTTGACCACGGCCTTCACTTTCACCACCACGTCAACAACATCAACACTATGGCCAAATCCAGAAACAGCGCCATCAGAGCCTTAACGTCCGCAGGTGATGGTCTCCACAAAGAAGAAATCATCACACTCTATAAAACTATCCTGCGTTCATCAATGGAATACGGTGCAGCTGCATGGTCCCCGTTCGTCGCCGACTCCAACTGGGGAAAGCTCGAGGCAAGACAAAATGAAGCACTCAGAACAGCCACAGGCTGCGTGAAGATGACGGACCCCAATCACCTGCGACATGAGACCCGCTGTCTCCCGCTCAAGAACCATTGCCAACTGATAACAACACAGTTCGCAGCCATGGCAAAGACTGTGGGTCACCCAAACAACAATGACGTTATAACCGACCCTCCTGAACGCAACATCCGCAGAACTCTATCTACAACCTATAAAGACTGTATGTCGCGCTTCAACCTCAACGACGACGATGAAGATCCTAAAACCGTCGTCAAAATCCTGCACCAGAAACATGTAGAGCAGGCGATCAACAACTATGGGGACAACAAACTCCTCAATCGGCCCCCACCCAAACCGCCTGACTATGTCGATAAGTTGGAGCGTGGTCTGACGAGATCCGCGCGAGTGCGACTTGCTCAACTACGCTCAAGCTACAGAAGCACACTGGCAGCATACCAATATCGCATCGGCATCAGCACAAACGACAGGTGTCGCAAATGCAACAACGAACCCGAGACAGCCCTTCACGCCTTAACCTGCAATGGCATCGACCCGACCCTGCTCTGGTCGGATCCAGCCCGCGCGGCCCAGCTGACTGAGGACATGTGAGACAAAGCTTCAACGGCCACTACAACAACAACACGGATGTCAAGAATCAAGATGAAGTTATTATGGGATATAAAGACTTGTTCACCAAACAAAACATAAAGGCTATAAGACATCCACTTGATAACTTGTCTTCGGTTGATATGTTTGCTTGAAATGAACATCGCAATCAACTTCATCTCTCCAATACTTTTTTACTACTTATCTATTGCTGTATGGAACAGTGTTTGTAGAAATGGCATGGCTCCCCTCAAACAAGAACCAATTTTATGTCTATTCAATATACCAAATAGAGTTAGCCCCTGACAACTTACCGAACTCGAGTACACCCGCCACCTGTCCATCGGCCGGAGTAAAGACGACCAGGTCACAGTCGATCGCGCCAACCAGATATCTGGAACATAATCATTCACGTAAGTCAACAACGTGAACAAACGGAACACCGCAGACCCTTCGATGAACGAACGAAAATCTAGAAGACACTGATCAGGCAGGCGAACGCTACATGGTAAACTTCCGATTGATTCATCGAAGCACAACTCATCAAACCAAACCCGGTGCTATCAACAGCAAAGCGATCGTATGATAAAAAAAATCTAAAATTCTGTCTAGAATGTCTATGGTATGACAATGACAAACCGAGAATTATTTGTGACATGCATGAGCGGGCCGGCTTCGTCGTCTGACCCCGCCGATGATGGACGCGAATCATTGGGATCAAGACATGAAAAGTAATAGTTTTACAGACTTTATATTGAGTCTTCGGCATTCAGCGAATCAATAAACATTCAGTCAAGTCAACCCATCGATGAAATTAATTTTTTACTTATCGAAACTTCTAGTAATGACTGAATGTGATTCGTTTTTAATCTATCATCTTACATCTCATATATCATCTAATCTTCATTATATCATTCAGTATGTCCACGCCAGTTGAAAGGATATTCAGAGTGCTTTTAGTCGCTGAAGTGAGTTAAATTTTTAGACCAACCACTTTTCTCATGATCTTGCGAAATAACGGCCAACGTCTGCAGTTGGTAGCGAGAATCAGGCGCAACATACTCCTCACTGAAATAAATTGAGTGAGGTGAGCGAGTGAGTAAGGTGAGCGAGTGAGTGACAGAGCGAAAGAGTGAGTAAGTGAATGAGAGAGTGAGTTGCGAGTGAGTGAGAGTGACAGAGTGAGTGAGGCAGTGAGTGAGTGAGTGAGTGAGTGAGTGAGTGAGTGAGTGAGTGAGTGAGTGAGTGAGTGAGTGAAAGTGTGAGTGAGTGAGTGAGTGAGTGAGTGAGTGAGTGAGTGAGTGAGTGAGTGAGTGAGTGAGTGAGTGAGAGTGAGTGAGTTAGTGAGTGAGTGAGTGAGTGAGTGAGTGAGTGAGTGAGTGAGTGAGTGAGTGAGTGAGTGAGTGAGTGAGTGAGTGAGTGAGTGAATGAGGGAGTGAGTTAAAGTGACGACTCGTCCACGGTCCACCGACCGAATTCCGAAATTTGCCGTTTCCTCCTCGCCTAAATCAAGCTCCACATTCGTCCAGAGGCCGCGTTTTCGCATCTTTAGTTCACGAGTGAATTTTTACAAGCAAAATCGTCGTTTGTATTTGCTTATTCACGAATTAAAATTAACTTTTGTAGTGTGATGGGTGCAGTACACGGAAACCTGATTATTGTAGAAAAGCTAGCACACAAATACAAAAACTTTTTCAGTGAATAAATGACAAGATGAGAAAGTCCAAAAGATTTATTCGGAGAAATAATCACACTCCCATTTACTTTTTTATAGTCGGTTATGATAAACCTTTCCAAAAAGGTGTTTAGAAATTTATGTACACGCACATAGAGAAATTGATTTTGTAAAAATATTCTTTGTCGTCGTGTTTGACACGTTGACAAAAGTTTTACAAGAAATTTTGTTCAGAAATTTGTCGTTTTTTTCATAAAGGTAAACCGGGAAAAATAACGAATTTCGTGTAAATTATTCACCCAAAGCCAGTAATAAAGTCTGATTATCATTTTTTTAATTTTTCCTGAAGTTATTTTATTTGATTTTGTTCAGAAAAATAATCGCTCATCAATGCGACAATTTTAATTCGACGCTTTTGTGTAAACCTTGTGCTACAATTCTAAACCTGACGAAAGAACAGTTTTACAAAAATATTTTTTATGTGCGGCTGGTAGAATATTTCCTGAAAAACTTGGAAAGGTTTATCATAACCGACTATACACACACACGTTTTGATCAGATTCAAATTGGCGCCCAATTCTATGCGCTGAAGGTACAGGGTGGCCGAAAACATGTTGCGCGTGAAAGTGAAACTGTGTGCGTCAGTAAATGAGTTTTGTGCCAGAGAACTGATATGAAATGCAAGCAGTTCAGAAAGTTTTCAGAAATTTCACGCAGTAGCGAAAACTTTAAACGTAATTAGAAAACGAAGAAATATGCAGTTCAAGTTTTTGTCTATTATTCTGGTTTGTGATGTTTGTATGCATCGGTAGACGTAGACCTTGTGTGTACTGAATACTGTATAATCATTACTGCAATTTTTTCAGACAATCATTCCACTTCTGTTCATACTTTTAGCAATTCAATCAGTCTATCCCGTTCGTTTTGACCACAGAGCCAGGCCTCGTACCCCGAATGGATCATAACCGATCACATTTTGTGGTTGGATAATTTCAGTTAAAACTTTGTTTCTTAATCCAAAAATAGCTATGACATCACCTACAATTCAGCAAATCGCTTTCTTCGGTACCGCGTACATTATGTCAACAATGAATCATTTGATCTCGTGGTCCGTGTGACGTACAAAACCGCGAACAAACGGTTTTTTATGCGGCTTTGTTATCAGTTGATGTGATATGGTGAAATAAATAGTTCTTATGACTGCGTATATAAGTTCTGTGCCTGTATTATATATAAATATTAGAGACAGAAAAACTATAATAAAACTTTAAAGTATTTTACACTGAAAATAGGAAATTAATCCATGTATAGTTTTTGCATTTAATAAATTTCAGCATGTCATTAAATGGAGTTTTAGTAAAACCACCATAAAAGTTGTTATCATTAATGTTCTATGTTTTGTTACTTTTATTTATTCTTATTACTGTTATTATTAATTGTCCAAATCTCGAGAAAAAACTTGACTCAAATTTCTTTTCTCAGCACCAAAATTTTCGTTACATTTGGGTGATACATACGTATATAACTAACTAAAAATGAGTTTTGAACAGATGAAGCGAATAACCTACACACATTAGCTCTTATTTCTGTATTTTTTCAAAGGTTGTCAGTCAGATTTCACAGACAAATCGCTATTTATATTCTGAATATGAATTCTAAACAAATTTGCAGAGACAGGACATTTACATACCAAGACAACTCAATTCACAAATTTTCTCATCATGACGCACGGAGGTTTTAGTCACGGCGGTGGTCACCATCACGGAGGAGGTTCGTACATAACTTTTATGATTTTTATTCCATAATCATAATCATTTTTTGCATCGTAAGTTTTTAAAAATAATACACATATTGACTAGAATACCTTAGGCCATCACGCTCATCACCATGCTATTCACCATCACAATCACCATAACCATCACAATCACCACAACCACGGCCACGTTAACATCACCACCAATCATCACCGCAGACATGGTTACTTAGTCATTTGTTTTTCACATCAACATTTAGTTAATCACTATTTTATCATACCACCGCTACATATCTTATATGTATGTTTGTTAAAGTACAAAATTTAGGTGCCTTCCAATCCTCATTGTATAACTCTGGCTTCAGTCCCGCATATACGAGAGCCAATCTGAACTTGATGCAGAGGAAAAAGTTGGTAAAACAAAGTTTTTTGACCAACTAAGTACTACGTAGTTTTTTATTTTCGACTATCAATACGATAATAAATCATTAATATTTTAGGAAACACATCGGTTGTGTGGCGGCGATTACGTTAACTGTATTTTTATTAAGTACGATATTTGGCATTGTCTTCATGATACAGCTAACAGGAACCGGAAACACGTGAGTTTCCGTTTTGACATATTTTACATATAAAATGTATGTACACCACCTCATTTATTTACCGTAGCACTTGGCAAGGTTCCTGATTAATGTAGATTGAGAACCGTATACTTTTTATACCTGTCTTCAGGGAAAAACCAGGCAGGGAGAGAATAGCGCCAAGTCGGTAATACTTACATACATGTATATATGCCTGAATTATGTAGCATGACGTTAAACATTACATAAAGTAGTTTAATTGCAGTGCTTTTGTGGTGGGTCCGATTCTTTTAACTCTTGGCTTCTTCTGTTGTCCATTAGCCTGTCTGTCGATTGCATCGTTCATGGCACTCAAGAAGAGGCAAGCAGTCGCCAGTGGTAATGGAGCAGGTTCATTCAACGAGTTACCGATTCACTGATTACATGGTTTTCTGAATGATCGAATGTCTGACAAACTTAAGGGGCTGCCTGAATGGCTAGTTGCCTGTCTTTATAACTGACTGGCCACGCTGTAATTTTTCTGAATCAGTTATAATAGGACTGATAAATAGAAAAAAATTGTGTGTTACAGACTGAACCATCGAAGAAAACCACAGACTTTTAATTTTACTTTTACCTTGCTCATATTTTCTTATAGACTTATAATACTTAACGACTTACTGTACAAACCGACACACTGAGAGATCTATCTTACTAATAAACATACAGGATGACTGATCTACATATAAATTGCAGGTTCAACAGGTGTAGTCGTACCTCCACCCCCGATGACCAACCCAAGGGTTCAACCAGCTGCCTACCCCGGATCAGCCAGTTCGCCCGCTGCCAACCCCTCAATAAACCCTTCGGCACCCCCGCCAACATTCGATTACTCAAATTACAATACGTTAGAAACTTTACACTCAGTCAATTACAACAGGGTTGAATTTTTTTAGCTTTTTTCATTTTTCTGAAATAGTTTTTGAAATAATCTAGAAATTCTTCGGAACAAGGATAAGATTCTTTGTAAATTTAGCACCTGTTAATAAATTGTTGTTTTACAGTTTTACGGATGTACCATTGGCGCCTCCATCATACGATCAAGCTATGAATGACGATAGTAAAGTGTAAATATTGTCGTGTTTGGGAAAATTATGGGAAGTCATGCATGAGCATGACGACTGCTCATTTTACTGATGGCTTACGTTTGTACTACACTTACCCGATGATTATTCGCTCTTTTTTTACTAATCACTTCCATGATGTTTGTATAAAAATGCATTACCGCCAATTTTGTGCCATTTATGATATATTTTGTACATTTCTGATAAAACTATCCTATAAAATCATTCATCATTTTATGCTCAAGTCAATTGTTCAGTTGTTTGGTAAAAATTCTTCAGACAGAATGTTCAGACATCTGGTGGAACGTTGTTTGGTTGCATTTGCTATTCCAGAGGTTATCAGACACCACTCGTAAGTTACGCCACATTGGCCTCGTTGACATTTTTGTGACTAATTTTATCGTTTTTTACATTTTATAAATATATAATAGTATAAACGTGACCAATCTACAAACATAGATCAATTGCTCGAAATCTATTAAAACCTGATTAATGTAAGTTAACAATTGAACACGTTCACAATGCGTATTGAGGGCCAATTTTTTCGTCAACAAACGATTCCTCAATTTCTAGCTGTTCACAACAAAGTCGTGATGATTTTGACGATAAAAATCTAAATATTTCATGCAACACTGTGTCATAGACTTTTTTAAACTTATAAATACATGCGTTCCAATGTGCCTATGACGCTTTAGAAATTCATGAGAGCCCAACATTTCCTAGTCGAAACAGCGCGAAATTTATGTATGTATTTAGTAAAAATTACCAACGTTACAGAGTGTGTAGTGGGGTAAATCACATTTAATTGGTCAAAAAAGAAAACAAATCGTATAGCATCGTTTAATATTAAATTATGACAGTGGGACCTTTTATAAATAGTTTCAAATGCTCAAAGAAATGTGCATTGCAGCTATCTTAAACTTGCGATAAATCAGCGACGTACGATAGTACGGTAAGTCAATTGTAAAGAGGCTGTGAATGAGTAAATTGAAACATATATTTCTCCATTTACAAGATTTTTGAACAAATTTTTTACAAACACCGCCATGAATAGAGTTGGGAAAATGTATCAAACACCGAGCTTCATTCTCAGTAATGTGACGAGAGAACGTTGTCACGAATTACAGCTGCCCTGAATATCAGTCTTCTAATGGGGTAACAAATGGATATAAATATATACCAAAATAACTTATATGTAAAATACATAACTCATACAATGTAACCAATTAGATTATGGATAACTAATTTTTTCTAGTCAATGTAGGAACAGCTTGAGAAGATGATCGAAATCGATAATGAAAGAAACCGATATCGCAACCAATCAACTTTCGATCATCTAATAAGGTACCCCTATTTTCATAGTAATTCAAATGTTTAACAGGTTTTTTGTCTATGAGATTGCATTACTTTTTTGGTGCTATTGAAGGAAAAATGTCATTATTAGAAATCAAGAAAAATAGACCTTACTGCAATGTAAACGGAAACCACTTGGACTAGAACCATAAATGTAAATGAGTAGTTGTAATACGAATGGCAGATTGAGATCATAACAATTGCATGCAATATTGTTATACAGTCGTTAACAGCGGTAACTGTAATAAACGCAAAGTATGTATTATCTGGGTAACAAAACGAAACGCTAGTAAAATATGTATCCTACTACTGTATGTATGTATGTACTATATGTAACAAAATATTGGAATGATTTATGAATTTCACATAAAATATACTTGCACCTTCCGACCAAGTTGTAAGAACAGAACAAGTTTAGTTTAGTAAAAAAAAATTCTTTCTTCGAAAAATTCATTAAAAGAGATAATCACAGTGTTAAAATATAATGAAGATCATTAAAGAGAGTTAAATGGTTTTAACACCTAGAAATAAATCAAACGAATGTATCATTATTCGTGCATATAACAGCTTATAATCAAACAAATCTGACATGATATACGCAATTATTTATGTCCATTTTGTAAGTTGACCTGTGCCATTTGTTCTTCCATGCTTGAGGCCTGTGACTCGCTGGTGGATGGAGTCGGACTGGAGGACGTCGTTGTGTCCGATGCTTCAGAGACTGACGGACGGGCAGAGATCCTGTCCTTGGTCGGATACGGCGATCCGGTGAGCGATCGTTGGGCCGTCCTTGCTGGGGACGGATACGATTGGAGGGGTGGACATTTAACGGGTGAGTTCAGGT